>OZ020198.1:67200-667200 GCA_963971165.1 Philopedon plagiatum
AAATCAAACCCAATCAAACCCAATCAAACCCAATCAAACCCAATCAAACCCAATCAAACCAATCAAACCCAATCAAACCCCAATCAAACCCAACCTAAGCAAACCCAATCAAAACTGAGCAAACCAAACCATCCGATAGCGGATAAAAACTGAGCAAAACCAAACCCATCCGATAGCGGATAAAAACTGAGCAAAACCAAACCCATCCGATAGCGGATAAAACTGAGCAAAACCAAACCCATCCGATAGCGGATAAAAACTGAGCAAAACCAAACCCATCGATAGCGGATAAAAACTGAGCAAAACCAAACCCATCCGATAGCGGATAAAAACTGAGCAAAACCAAACCCATCCGATAGCGGATAAAAACTGAGCAAAACCAAACCCATCCGATAGCGGATAAAAACTGAGCAAAACCAAACCCATCCGATAGCGGATAAAAACTGAGCAAAACCAAACCCATCCGATAGCGGATAAAAACTGAGCAAAACCAAACCCATCCGATAGCGGATAAAAACTGAGCAAAACCAAACCCATCCGATAGCGGATAAAAACTGAGCAAAACCAAACCCATCCGATAGCGGATAAAAACTGAGCAAAACCAAACCCATCCGATAGCGGATAAAAACTGAGCAAAACCAAACCCATCCGATAGCGGATAAAAACTGAGCAAAACCAAACCCATCCGATAGCGGATAAAAACTGAGCAAAACCAAACCCATCCGATAGCGGATAAAAACTGAGCAAAACCAAACCCATCCGATAGCGGATAAAAACTGAGCAAAACCAAACCCATCCGATAGCGGATAAAAACTGAGCAAAACCAAACCCATCCGATAGCGGATAAAAACTGAGCAAAACCAAACCCATCCGATAGCGGATAAAAACTGAGCAAAACCAAACCCATCCGATAGCGGATAAAAACTGAGCAAAACCAAACCCATCCGATAGCGGATAAAAACTGAGCAAAACCAAACCCATCCGATAGCGGATAAAAACTGAGCAAAACCAAACCCATCCGATAGCGGATAAAAACTGAGCAAAACCAAACCCATCCGATAGCGGATAAAAACTGAGCAAAACCAAACCCATCCGATAGCGGATAAAAACTGAGCAAAACCAAACCCATCCGATAGCGGATAAAAACTGAGCAAAACCAAACCCATCCGATAGCGGATAAAAACTGAGCAAAACCAAACCCATCCGATAGCGGATAAAAACTGAGCAAAACCAAACCCATCCGATAGCGGATAAAAACTGAGCAAAACCAAACCCATCCGATAGCGGATAAAAACTGAGCAAAACCAAACCCATCCGATAGCGGATAAAAACTGAGCAAAACCAAACCCATCCGATAGCGGATAAAAACTGAGCAAAACCAAACCCATCCGATAGCGGATAAAAACTGAGCAAAACCAAACCCATCCGATAGCGGATAAAAACTGAGCAAAACCAAACCCATCCGATAGCGGATAAAAACTGAGCAAAACCAAACCCATCCGATAGCGGATAAAAACTGAGCAAAACCAAACCCATCCGATAGCGGATAAAAACTGAGCAAAACCAAACCCATCCGATAGCGGATAAAAACTGAGCAAAACCAAACCCATCCGATAGCGGATAAAAACTGAGCAAAACCAAACCCATCCGATAGCGGATAAAAACTGAGCAAAACCAAACCCATCCGATAGCGGATAAAAACTGAGCAAAACCAAACCCATCCGATAGCGGATAAAAACTGAGCAAAACCAAACCCATCCGATAGCGGATAAAAACTGAGCAAAACCAAACCCATCCGATAGCGGATAAAAACTGAGCAAAACCAAACCCATCCGATAGCGGATAAAAACTGAGCAAAACCAAACCCATCCGATAGCGGATAAAAACTGAGCAAAACCAAACCCATCCGATAGCGGATAAAAACTGAGCAAAACCAAACCCATCCGATAGCGGATAAAAACTGAGCAAAACCAAACCCATCCGATAGCGGATAAAAACTGAGCAAAACCAAACCCATCCGATAGCGGATAAAAACTGAGCAAAACCAAACCCATCCGATAGCGGATAAAAACTGAGCAAAACCAAACCCATCCGATAGCGGATAAAAACTGAGCAAAACCAAACCCATCCGATAGCGGATAAAAACTGAGCAAAACCAAACCCATCCGATAGCGGATAAAAACTGAGCAAAACCAAACCCATCCGATAGCGGATAAAAACTGAGCAAAACCAAACCCATCCGATAGCGGATAAAAACTGAGCAAAACCAAACCCATCCGATAGCGGATAAAAACTGAGCAAAACCAAACCCATCCGATAGCGGATAAAAACTGAGCAAAACCAAACCCATCCGATAGCGGATAAAAACTGAGCAAAACCAAACCCATCCGATAGCGGATAAAAACTGAGCAAAACCAAACCCATCCGATAGCGGATAAAAACTGAGCAAAACCAAACCCATCCGATAGCGGATAAAAACTGAGCAAAACCAAACCCATCCGATAGCGGATAAAAACTGAGCAAAACCAAACCCATCCGATAGCGGATAAAAACTGAGCAAAACCAAACCCATCCGATAGCGGATAAAAACCTGAGCAAAACCCAAACCCATCCGATAGCGGATAAAAACTGAGCAAAACCAAACCCATCCGATAGCGGATAAAAACTGAGCAAAACCAAACCCATCCGATAGCGGATAAAAACTGAGCAAAACCAAACCCATCCGATAGCGGATAAAAACTGAGCAAAACCAAACCCATCCGATAGCGGATAAAAACTGAGCAAAACCAAACCCATCCGATAGCGGATAAAAACTGAGCAAAACCAAACCCATCCGATAGCGGATAAAAACTGAGCAAAACCAAACCCATCCGATAGCGGATAAAAACTGAGCAAAACCAAACCCATCCGATAGCGGATAAAAACTGAGCAAAACCAAACCCATCCGATAGCGGATAAAAACTGAGCAAAACCAAACCCATCCGATAGCGGATAAAAACTGAGCAAAACCAAACCCATCCGATAGCGGATAAAAACTGAGCAAAACCAAACCCATCCGATAGCGGATAAAAACTGAGCAAAACCAAACCCATCCGATAGCGGATAAAAACTGAGCAAAACCAAACCCATCCGATAGCGGATAAAAACTGAGCAAAACCAAACCCATCCGATAGCGGATAAAAACTGAGCAAAACCAAACCCATCCGATAGCGGATAAAAACTGAGCAAAACCAAACCCATCCGATAGCGGATAAAAACTGAGCAAAACCAAACCCATCCGATAGCGGATAAAAACTGAGCAAAACCAAACCCATCCGATAGCGGATAAAAACTGAGCAAAACCAAACCCATCCGATAGCGGATAAAAACTGAGCAAAACCAAACCCATCCGATAGCGGATAAAAACTGAGCAAAACCAAACCCATCCGATAGCGGATAAAAACTGAGCAAAACCAAACCCATCCGATAGCGGATAAAAACTGAGCAAAACCAAACCCATCCGATAGCGGATAAAAACTGAGCAAAACCAAACCCATCCGATAGCGGATAAAAACTGAGCAAAACCAAACCCATCCGATAGCGGATAAAAACTGAGCAAAACCAAACCCATCCGATAGCGGATAAAAACTGAGCAAAACCAAACCATCCGATAGCGGATAAAAACTGAGCAAAACCAAACCCATCCGATAGCGGATAAAAACTGAGCAAAACCAAACCCATCCGATAGCGGATAAAAACTGAGCAAAACCAAACCCATCCGATAGCGGATAAAAACTGAGCAAAACCAAACCCATCCGATAGCGGATAAAAACTGAGCAAAACCAAACCCATCCGATAGCGGATAAAAACTGAGCAAAACCAAACCCATCCGATAGCGGATAAAAACTGAGCAAAACCAAACCCATCCGATAGCGGATAAAAACTGAGCAAAACCAAACCCATCCGATAGCGGATAAAAACTGAGCAAAACCAAACCCATCCGATAGCGGATAAAAACTGAGCAAAACCAAACCCATCCGATAGCGGATAAAAACTGAGCAAAACCAAACCCATCCGATAGCGGATAAAAACTGAGCAAAACCAAACCCATCCGATAGCGGATAAAAACTGAGCAAAACCAAACCCATCCGATAGCGGATAAAAACTGAGCAAAACCAAACCCATCCGATAGCGGATAAAAACTGAGCAAAACCAAACCCATCCGATAGCGGATAAAAACTGAGCAAAACCAAACCCATCCGATAGCGGATAAAAACTGAGCAAAACCAAACCCATCCGATAGCGGATAAAAACTGAGCAAAACCAAACCCATCCGATAGCGGATAAAAACTGAGCAAAACCAAACCCATCCGATAGCGGATAAAAACTGAGCAAAACCAAACCCATCCGATAGCGGATAAAAACTGAGCAAAACCAAACCCATCCGATAGCGGATAAAAACTGAGCAAAACCAAACCCATCCGATAGCGGATAAAAACTGAGCAAAACCAAACCCATCCGATAGCGGATAAAAACTGAGCAAAACCAAACCCATCCGATAGCGGATAAAAACTGAGCAAAACCAAACCCATCCGATAGCGGATAAAAACTGAGCAAAACCAAACCCATCCGATAGCGGATAAAAACTGAGCAAAACCAAACCCATCCGATAGCGGATAAAAACTGAGCAAAACCAAACCCATCCGATAGCGGATAAAAACTGAGCAAAACCAAACCCATCCGATAGCGGATAAAAACTGAGCAAAACCAAACCCATCCGATAGCGGATAAAAACTGAGCAAAACCAAACCCATCCGATAGCGGATAAAAACTGAGCAAAACCAAACCCATCCGATAGCGGATAAAAACTGAGCAAAACCAAACCCATCCGATAGCGGATAAAAACTGAGCAAAACCAAACCCATCCGATAGCGGATAAAAACTGAGCAAAACCAAACCCATCCGATAGCGGATAAAAACTGAGCAAAACCAAACCCATCCGATAGCGGATAAAAACTGAGCAAAACCAAACCCATCCGATAGCGGATAAAAACTGAGCAAAACCAAACCCATCCGATAGCGGATAAAAACTGAGCAAAACCAAACCCATCCGATAGCGGATAAAAACTGAGCAAAACCAAACCCATCCGATAGCGGATAAAAACTGAGCAAAACCAAACCCATCCGATAGCGGATAAAAACTGAGCAAAACCAAACCCATCCGATAGCGGATAAAAACTGAGCAAAACCAAACCCATCCGATAGCGGATAAAAACTGAGCAAAACCAAACCCATCCGATAGCGGATAAAAACTGAGCAAAACCAAACCCATCCGATAGCGGATAAAAACTGAGCAAAACGAAAAACCCCTCCATTTTGTCCTATTTCTTCAGGAAATCTATTTTTCGTCGGAAAATTCAAATTCCCGAAGAGATACGACGAAATGGATGGTTTTTTCGTGTTCTCCGGCATCAAATTGACTAGGAAACAACCCATTTTCAGGAAAATATGAGACCAAAAATTTTGATTTTTTTACAAGGGGGGAGTCTTCTGTATAAATATTTTTTTTTTCAAAATTTTTCAACTCTCAGATTGTCCTGAAATTGAGCTTCCTTGTCAATTTCATTCCGGAGAAAACGAAAAACCCCTCCATTTTGTCCTATTTCTTCAGGAAATCTATTTTTCGTTGGAAAATTCCAATTTCCGAAGAGATACGACGAAATGGATGGTTTTTTCGTGTTCTCCGGCCTCAAATTGACTAGGAAACAACCCATTTTCAGGAAAATCTGAGACCAAAAATTTTGATTTTTTTACAAGGGGGGAGAGTCTTCTGTATCAATATTTTTTTTTTCAAAATTTTTCAACTCTCAGATTGTCCTGAAATTGAGCTTCCTTGTCAATTTCATACCGGAGAAAACGAAAAACCCCTCCATTTTGTCCTATTTCTTCAGAAAATCTATTTTTCGTTGGAAAATTCCAATTCCCGAAGAGATACGACGAAATGGATGGTTTTTTCGTGTTCTCCGGCATCAAATTGACTTGGAAACAACCCATTTTCAGGAAAATTTGAGACCAAAAATTTTAATTTTTTTACAAGGGGGGAGTCTTCTGTATCAATATTTTTTTTTTCAAAATTTTTCAACTCTCAGGTTGTCCTGAAATTGAGCTTCCTTGTCAATTTCATACCGGAGAAAACGAAAAACCCCTCCATTTTGTCCTATTTCTTCAGAAAATCTATTTTTCGTTGGAAAATTCCAATTCCCGAAGAGATACGACGAAATGGATGGTTTTTTCGTGTTCTCCGGCATCAAATTGACTTGGAAACAACCCATTTTCAGGAATATTTGAGACCAACAAATTTTGATTTTTTTACAAGGGGGGAGTCTTCTGTATCAATTTTTTTTTTTCAAAATTTTTCAACTCTCAGATTGTCCTGAAGTTGAGCTTCCTTGTCAATTTCATACCGGAGAAAACGACAAACCCCTCCATTTTGTCCTATTTCTTCAGGAAATCTATTTTTCGTTGGAAAATTCCAATTCCCGTAGAGATACGACGAAATGGATGGTTTTTTTCGTGTTCTCCGGCATCAAATTGACTAGGAAACAACGCATTTACAGGAAAATCTGAGACCAAAAATTTTGATTTTTTTACAAGGGGGGAGTCTTCTGTATCAATATTTTTTTTTTCAAAATTTTTCAACTCTCAGATTGTCCTGAAATTGAGCTTCCTTGTCAATTTCATACCGGAGAAAACGAAAAACCCCTCCATTTTGTCCTATTTCTTCAGGAAATCTATTTTTCGTTGGAAAATTCCAATTCCCGAAGAGATACGACGAAATGGATGGTTTTTTCGTGTTCTCCGGCATCAAATTGACTAGGAAACAACCCATTTTCAGGAAAATCTGAGACCAAAAATTTTGATTTTTTTACAAGGGGGGAGTCTTCTGTATAAATATTTTTTTTTTCAAAATTTTTCAACTCTCAGATTGTCCTGAAATTGAGCTTCCTTGTCTATTTCATACCGGAGAAAACGAAAAACCCCTCCATTTTGTCCTATTTCTTCAGGAAATCTCTTTTTCGTCGGAAAATTCAAATTCCCGAAGAGATACGACGAAATGGATGGTTTTTTCGTGTTCTCCGGCATCAAATTGACTAGGAAACAACCCATTTTCAGGAAAATCTGAGACCAAAAATTTTGATTTTTTTACAAGGGGGGAGTCTTCTGTATCAATATTTTTTTTTTCAAAATTTTTCAACTCTCAGATTGTCCTGAAATTGAGCTTCCTTGTCAATTTCATACCGGAGAAAACGAAAAACCCCTCCATTTTGTCCTATTTCTTCAGGAAATCTCTTTTTCGTTGGAAAATTCAAATTCCCGAAGAGATACGACGAAATGGATGGTTTTTTCGTGTTCTCCGGCCTCAAATTGACTAGGAAACAACCCATTTTCAGGAAAATCTGAGAACAAAAATTTTGATTTTTTTACAAGGGGGAGTCTTCTGTATAAATATTTTTTTTTTCAAAATTTTTCAAACTCTCAGATTGTCCTGAAATTGAGCTTCCTTGTCAATTTCATACCGGAGAAAACGAAAAACCCCTCCATTTTGTCCTATTTCTTCAGGAAATCTATTTTTCGTTGGAAAATTCCAATTCCCGAAGAGATACGACGAAATGGATGGTTTTTTCGTGTTCTCCGGCATCAAATTGACTAGGAAACAACCCATTTTCAGGAAAATCTGAGACCAAAAATTTTGATTTTTTTACAAGGGGGGAGTCTTCTGTATCAATATTTTTTTTTTCAAAATTTTTCAACTCTCAGATTGTCCTGAAATTGAGCTTCCTTGTCAATTTCATACCGGAGAAAACGAAAAACCCCTCCATTTTGTCTTATTTTTTCAGGAAATCTATTTTTCGTTGGAAAACTCCAATTCCCGAAGAGATACGACGAAATGGATGGTTTTTTCGTGTTCTCCGGCATCAAATTGACTAGGAAACAACCCATTTTCAGGAAAATCTGAGACCAAAAATTTTGATTTTTTTACAAGGGGGGAGTCTTCTGTATAAATATTTTTTTTTTCAAAATTTTTCAACTCTCAGATTGTCCTGAAATTGAGCTTCCTTGTCTATTTCATACCGGAGAAAACGAAAAACCCCTCCATTTTGTCCTATTTCTTCAGGAAATCTCTTTTCGTCGGAAAATTCAAATTCCCGAAGAGATACGACGAAATGAATGGTTTTTTCGTGTTCTCCGGCATCAAATTGACTAGGAAACAACCCATTTTCAGGAAAATCTGAGACCAAAAATTTTGATTTTTTTACAAGGGGGGAGTCTTCTGTATAAATATTTTTTTTTTCAAAATTTTTCAACTCTCAGATTGTCCTGAAATTGAGCTTCCTTGTCAATTTCATACCGGAGAAAACGAAAAACCCCTCCATTTTGTCCTATTTCTTCAGGAAATCTATTTTTCGTTGGAAAATTCCAATTCCCGAAGAGATACGACGAAATGGATGGTTTTTTCGTGTTCGCCGGCATCAAATTGACTTGGAAACAACCCATTTTCAGGAAAATCTGAGACCAAAAATTTTGATTTTTTTACAAGGGGGGAGTCTTCTGTATAAATATTTTTTTTTTCAAAATTTTTCAACTCTCAGATTGTCCTGAAATTGAGCTTCCTTGTCTATTTCATACCGGAGAAAACGAAAAACCCCTCCATTTTGTCCTATTTCTTCAGGAAATCTCTTTTTCGTCGGAAAATTCAAATTCCCGAAGAGATACGACGAAATGGATGGTTTTTTCGTGTTCTCCGGCATCAAATTGACTAGGAAACAACCCATTTTCAGGAAAATCTGAGACCAAAAATTTTGATTTTTTTACAAGGGGGGAGTCTTCTGTATAAATATTTTTTTTTTCAAAATTTTTCAACTCTCAGATTGTCCTGAAATTGAGCTTCCTTGTCAATTTCATACCGGAGAAAACGAAAAACCCCTCCATTTTGTCCTATTTCTTCAGGAAATCTATTTTTCGTTGGAAAATTTCAATTCCCGAAGAGATACGACGAAATGGATGGTTTTTTCGTGTTCTCCGGCATCAAATTGACTAGGAAACGACCCATTTTCAGGAAAATCTGAGACCAAAAATTTTGATTTTTTTACAAGGGGGGAGTCTTCTGTATAAATATTTTTTTTTTCAAAATTTTTCAACTCTCAGATTGTCCTGAAATTGAGCTTCCTTGTCAATTTCATACCGGAGAAAACGAAAAACCCCTCCATTTTGTCCTATTTCTTCAGGAAATCTCTTTTTCGTTGGAAAATTCAAATTCCCGAAGAGATACGACGAAATGGATGGTTTTTTCGTGTTCTCCGGCATCAAATTGACCAGGAAACAACCCATTTTCAGGAAAATATGAGACCAAAAATTTTGATTTTTTTACAAGGGTGGGAGTCTTCTGTATAAATATTTTTTTTTTCAAAATTTTTCAACTCTCAGATTGTCCTGAAATTGAGCTTCCTTGTCAATTTCATACCGGAGAAAACGAAAAACCCCTCCATTTTGTCCTATTTCTTCAGGAAATCTATTTTTCGTTGGAAAATTCCAATTCCCGGAGAGATACGACGAAATGGATGGTTTTTTCGTGTTCTCCGGCCTCAAATTGACTAGGAAACAACCCATTTTCAGGAAAATCTGAGACCAAAAATTTTGATTTTTTTTCTGTATCAATATTTTTTTTTTCAAAATTTTTCAACTCTCAGATTGTCCTGAAATTGAGCTTCCTTGTCAATTTCATACCGTCTATTTTTCGTTGGAAAATTCCAATTCCCGAAGAGATACGACGAAATGGATGGTTTTTTCGTGTTCTCCGGCATCAAATTGACTTGGAAACAACCCATTTTCAGGAAAATCTGAGACCAAAAATTTTGATTTTTTTACAAGGGGGGAGTCTTCTGTATCAATATTTTTTTTTTCAAAATTTTTCAACTCTCAGATTGTCCTGAAATTGAGCTTCCTTGTCAATTTCATACCGGAGAAAACGAAAAACCCCTCCATTTTGTCCTATTTCTTCAGGAAATCTCTTTTTCGTCGGAAAATTCAAATTCCCGAAGAGATACGACGAAATGGATGGTTTTTTCGTGTTCTCCGGCATCAAATTGACTAGGAAACAACCCATTTTCAGGAAAATCTGAGAACAAAAATTTTGATTTTTTTACAAGGGGGGAGTCTTCTGTATAAATATTTTTTTTTTCAAAATTTTTCAACTCTCAGATTGTCCTGAAATTGAGCTTCCTTGTCAATTTCATACCGGAGAAAACGAAAAATCCCTCCATTTTGTCCTATTTCTTCAGGAAATCTATTTTTCGTTGGAAAATTCCAATTCCCGGAGAGATACGACGAAATGGATGGTTTTTTCGTGTTCTCCGGCCTCAAATTGACTAGGAAACAACCCATTTTCAGGAAAATCTGAGACCAAAAATTTTGATTTTTTAACAAGGGGGGAGTCTTCTGTATCAATATTTTTTTTTTCAAAATTTTTCAACTCTCAGATTGTCCTGAAATTGAGCTTCCTTGTCAATTTCATACCGGAGAAAACGAAAAACCCCTCCATTTTGTCCTATTTCTTCAGGAAATCTATTTTTCGTTGGAAAACTCCAATTCCCGAAGAGATACGACGAAATGGATGGTTTTTTCGTGTTCTCCGGCATCAAATTGACTAGGAAACAACCCATTTTCAGGAAAATCTGAGACCAAAAATTTTGATTTTTTTACAAGGGGGGAGTCTTCTGTATAAATATTTTTTTTTTCAAAATTTTTCAACTCTCAGATTGTCCTGAAATTGAGCTTCCTTGTCTATTTCATACCGGAGAAAACGAAAAACCCCTCCATTTTGTCCTATTTCTTCAGGAAATCTCTTTTTCGTCGGAAAATTCAAATTCCCGAAGAGATACGACGAAATGAATGGTTTTTTCGTGTTCTCCGGCATCAAATTGACTAGGAAACAACCCATTTTCAGGAAAATCTGAGACCAAAAATTTTGATTTTTTTACAAGGGGGGAGTCTTCTGTATAAATATTTTTTTTTTCAAAATTTTTCAACTCTCAGATTGTCCTGAAATTGAGCTTCCTTGTCAATTTCATACCGGAGAAAACGAAAAACCCCTCCATTTTGTCCTATTTCTTCAGGAAATCTATTTTTCGTTGGAAAATTCCAATTCCCGAAGAGATACGACGAAATGGATGGTTTTTTCGTGTTCGCCGGCATCAAATTGACTTGGAAACAACCCATTTTCAGGAAAATCTGAGACCAAAAATTTTGATTTTTTTACAAGGGGGGAGTCTTCTGTATAAATATTTTTTTTTTCAAAATTTTTCAACTCTCAGATTGTCCTGAAATTGAGCTTCCTTGTCTATTTCATACCGGAGAAAACGAAAAACCCCTCCATTTTGTCCTATTTCTTCAGGAAATCTCTTTTTCGTCGGAAAATTCAAATTCCCGAAGAGATACGACGAAATGAATGGTTTTTTCGTGTTCTCCGGCATCAAATTGACTAGGAAACAACCCATTTTCAG
The DNA here is from genome assembly GCA_963971165.1 of Philopedon plagiatum. Classification (NCBI taxonomy): domain Eukaryota; kingdom Metazoa; phylum Arthropoda; class Insecta; order Coleoptera; family Curculionidae; genus Philopedon; species Philopedon plagiatum. The sequence goes on from OZ020198.1 coordinate 78,741, forward strand.
GAAAATCTGAGACCAAAAATTTTGATTTTTTTACAAGGGGGGAGTCTTCTGTATAAATATTTTTTTTTTCAAAATTTTTCAACTCTCAGATTGTCCTGAAATTGAGCTTCCTTGTCTATTTCATACCGGAGAAAACGAAAAACCACTCCATTTTGTCCTATTTCTTCAGGAAATCTCTTTTTCGTCGGAAAATTCAAATTCCCGAAGAGATACGACGAAATGGATGGTTTTTTCGTGTTCTCCGGCATCAAATTGACTAGGAAACAACCCATTTTCAGAACAATCTGAGACCAAAAATTTTGATTTTTTTACAAGGGGGGAGTCTTCTGTATAAATATTATTTTTTTCAAAATTTTTCAACTCTCAGATTGTCCTGAAATTGAGCTTCCTTGTCAATTTCATACCGGAGAAAACGAAAAACCCCTCCATTTTGTCCTATTTCTTCAGGAAATCTATTTTTCGTTGGAAAATTTCAATTCCCGAAGAGATACGACGAAATGGATGGTTTTTTCGTGTTCTCCGGCATCAAATTGACTAGGAAACAACCCATTTTCAGGAAAATCTGAGAACAAAAATTTTGATTTTTTTACAAGGGGGGGAGTCTTCTGTATAAATATTTTTTTTTTCAAAATTTTTCAACTCTCAGATTGTCCTGAAATTGAGCTTCCTTGTCAATTTCATACCGGAGAAAACGAAAAACCCCTCCATTTTGTCCTATTTCTTCAGGAAATCTATTTTTCGTTGGAAAATTCCAATTCCCGGAGAGATACGACGAAATGGATGGTTTTTTCGTGTTCTCCGGCCTCAAATTGACTAGGAAACAACCCATTTTCAGGAAAATCTGAGACCAAAAATTTTGATTTTTTTACAAGGGGGGAGTCTTCTGTATCAATATTTTTTTTTTCAAAATTTTTCAACTCTCAGATTGTCCTGAAATTGAGCTTCCTTGTCAATTTCATACCGGAGAAAACGAAAAACCCCTCCTTTTTGTCCTATTTCTTCAGGAAATCTATTTTTCGTCGGAAAATTCAAATTCCCGAAGAGATACGACGAAATGGGTGGTTTTTTCGTGTTCTCCGGAACAAATTGACTAGGAAACAACCCATTTTCAGGAAAATCTGAGTCCAAAAATTTTGATTTTTTTTCTGTATCAATATTTTTTTTTTCAAAATTTTTCAACTCTCAGATTGTCCTGAAATTGAGCTTCCTTGTCAATTTCATACCGTCTATTTTTCGTTGGAAAATTCCAATTCCCGAAGAGATACGACGAAATGGATGGTTTTTTCGTGTTCTCCGGCATCAAATTGACTTGGAAACAACCCATTTTCAGGAAAATCTGAGACCAAAAATTTTGATTTTTTTACAAGGGGGGAGTCTTCTGTATCAATATTTTTTTTTTCAAAATTTTTCAACTCTCAGATTGTCCTGAAATTGAGCTTCCTTGTCAATTTCATACCGGAGAAAACGAAAAACCCCTCCATTTTGTCCTATTTCTTCAGGAAATCTATTTTTCGTTGGAAAATTCCAATTCCCGTAGAGATACGACGAAATGGATGGTTTTTTCGTGTTCTCCGGCCTCAAATTGACTAGGAAACAACCCATTTTCAGGAAAATCTGAGAACAAAAATTTTGATTTTTTTACAAGGGGGGAGTCTTCTGTATAAATATTTTTTTTTTCAAAATTTTTCAACTCTCAGATTGTCCTGAAATTGAGCTTCCTTGTCAATTTCATACCGTAGAAAACGAAAAACCCCTCCATTTTGTCCTATTTCTTCAGGAAATCTCTTTTTCGTCGGAAAATTCAAATTCCCGAAGAGATACGACGAAATGGATGGTTTTTTCGTGTTCTCCGGCATCAAATTGACTAGGAAACAACCCATTTTCAGGAAAATCTGAGACCAAAAATTTTGATTTTTTTACAAGGGGGGAGTCTTCTGTATCAATATTTTTTTTTTCAAAATTTTTCAACTCTCAGATTGTCCTGAAATTGAGCTTCCTTGTCAATTTCATACCGGAGAAAACGAAAAACCCCTCCATTTTGTCCTATTTCTTCAGGAAATCTATTTTTCGTTGGAAAATTCCAATTCCCGAAGAGATACGACGAAATGGATGGTTTTTTCGTGTTCTCCGGCCTCAAATTGACTAGGAAACAACCCATTTTCAGGAAAATCTGAGAACAAAAATTTTGATTTTTTTACAAGGGGGGAGTCTTCTGTATAAATATTTTTTTTTTCAAAATTTTTCAACTCTCAGATTGTCCTGAAATTGAGCTTCCTTGTCAATTTCATACCGGAGAAAACGAAAAACCCCTCCATTTTGTCCTATTTCTTCAGGAAATCTCTTTTTCGTTGGAAAATTCAAATTCCCGAAGAGATACGACGAAATGGATGGTTTTTTCGTGTTCTCCGGCATCAAATTGACCAGGAAACAACCCATATTCAGGAAAATATGAGACCAAAAATTTTGATTTTTTTACAAGGGTGGGAGTCTTCTGTATAAATATTTTTTTTTTCAAAATTTTTCAACTCTCAGATTGTCCTGAAATTGAGCTTCCTTGTCAATTTCATACCGGAGAAAACGAAAAACCCCTCCATTTTGTCCTATTTCTTCAGGAAATCTATTTTTCGTTGGAAAATTCCAATTCCCGGAGAGATACGACGAAATGGATGGTTTTTTCGTGTTCTCCGGCCTCAAATTGACTAGGAAACAACCCATTTTCAGGAAAATCTGAGACCAAAAATTTTGATTTTTTAACAAGGGGGGAGTCTTCTGTATCAATATTTTTTTTTTCAAAATTTTTCAACTCTCAGATTGTCCTGAAATTGAGCTTCCTTGTCAATTTCATACCGGAGAAAACGAAAAACCCCTCCTTTTTGTCCTATTTCTTCAGGAAATCTATTTTTCGTCGGAAAATTCAAATTCCCGAAGAGATACGACGAAATGGGTGGTTTTTTCGTGTTCTCCGGAACAAATTGACTAGGAAACAACCCATTTTCAGGAAAATCTGAGTCCAAAAATTTTGATTTTTTTTCTGTATCAATATTTTTTTTTTCAAAATTTTTCAACTCTCAGATTGTCCTGAAATTGAGCTTCCTTGTCAATTTCATACCGTCTATTTTTCGTTGGAAAATTCCAATTCCCGAAGAGATACGACGAAATGGATGGTTTTTTCGTGTTCTCCGGCATCAAATTGACTTGGAAACAACCCATTTTCAGGAAAATCTGAGACCAAAAATTTTGATTTTTTTACAAGGGGGGAGTCTTCTGTATCAATATTTTTTTTTTCAAAATTTTTCAACTCTCAGATTGTCCTGAAATTGAGCTTCCTTGTCAATTTCATACCGTCTATTTTTCGTTGGAAAATTCCAATTCCCGAAGAGATACGACGAAATGGATGGTTTTTTCGTGTTCTCCGGCCTCAAATTGACTAGGAAACAACCCATTTTCAGGAAAATCTGAGAACAAAAATTTTGATTTTTTTACAAGGGGGGAGTCTTCTGTATAAATATTTTTTTTTCAAAATTTTTCAACTCTCAGATTGTCCTGAAATTGAGCTGCCTTGTCAATTTCATACCGGAGAAAACGAAAAACCCCTCCATTTTGTCCTATTTCTTCAGGAAATCTATTTTTCGTCGGAAAATTCAAATTCCCGAAGAGATACGACGAAATGGATGGTTTTTTCGTGTTCTCCGGCATCAAATTGACTAGGAAACAACCAATTTTCAGGAAAATCTGAGACCAAAAATTTTGATTTTTTTACAAGGGGGGAGTCTTCTGTATAAATATTTTTTTTTTCAAATTTTTCAACTCTCAGATTGTCCTGAAATTGAGCTTCCTTGTCAATTTCATACCGGAGAAAACGAAAAACCCCTCCATTTTGTCCTATTTCTTCAGGAAATCTCTTTTTCGTCGGAAAATTCAAATTCCCGAAGAGATACGACGAAATGGATGGTTTTTTCGTGTTCTCCGGCATCAAATTGACTAGGAAACAACCAATTTTCAGGAAAATCTGAGACCAAAAATTTTGATTTTTTTACAAGGGGGGAGTCTTCTGTATAAATATTTTTTTTTTCAAAATTTTTCAACTCTCAGATTGTCCTGAAATTGAGCTTCCTTGTCAATTTCATACCGGAGAAAACGAAAAACCCCTCCATTTTGTCCTATTTCTTCAGGAAATCTCTTTTTCGTCGGAAAATTCAAATTCCCGAAGAGATACGACGAAATGGATGGTTTTTTCGTGTTCTCCGGCATCAAATTGACTTGGAAACAACCCATTTTCAGGAAAATCTGAGACCAAAAATTTTGATTTTTTTACAAGGGGGGAGTCTTCTGTATCAATATTTTTTTTTTCAAAATTTTTCAACTCTCAGATTGTCCTGAAATTGAGCTTCCTTGTCAATTTCATACCGGAGAAAACGAAAAACCCCTCCATTTTGTCCTATTTCTTCAGGAAATCTATTTTTCGTTGGAAAATTCCAATTCCCGAAGAGATACGACGAAATGGATGGTTTTTTCGTGTTCTCCGGCCTCAAATTGACTAGGAAACAACCCATTTTCAGGAAAATCTGAGAACAAAAATTTTGATTTTTTTACAAGGGGGGAGTCTTCTGTATAAATATTTTTTTTTTCAAAATTTTTCAACTCTCAGATTGTCCTGAAATTGAGCTTCCTTGTCAATTTCATACCGGAGAAAACGAAAAACCCCTCCATTTTGTCCTATTTCTTCAGGAAATCTCTTTTTCGTTGGAAAATTCAAATTCCCGAAGAGATACGACGAAATGGATGGTTTTTTCGTGTTCTCCGGCATCAAATTGACCAGGAAACAACCCATTTTCAGGAAAATATGAGACCAAAAATTTTGATTTTTTTACAAGGGTGGGAGTCTTCTGTATAAATATTTTTTTTTTCAAAATTTTTCAACTCTCAGATTGTCCTGAAATTGAGCTTCCTTGTCAATTTCATACCGGAGAAAACGAAAAACCCCTCCATTTTGTCCTATTTCTTCAGGAAATCTATTTTTCGTTGGAAAATTCCAATTCCCGGAGAGATACGACGAAATGGATGGTTTTTTCGTGTTCTCCGGCCTCAAATTGACTAGGAAACAACCCATTTTCAGGAAAATCTGAGACCAAAAATTTTGATTTTTTAACAAGGGGGGAGTCTTCTGTATCAATATTTTTTTTTTCAAAATTTTTCAACTCTCAGATTGTCCTGAAATTGAGCTTCCTTGTCAATTTCATACCGGAGAAAACGAAAAACCCCTCCTTTTTGTCCTATTTCTTCAGGAAATCTATTTTTCGTCGGAAAATTCAAATTCCCGAAGAGATACGACGAAATGGGTGGTTTTTTCGTGTTCTCCGGAACAAATTGACTAGGAAACAACCCATTTTCAGGAAAATCTGAGTCCAAAAATTTTGATTTTTTTTCTGTATCATAATTTTTTTTTCCAAATTTTTTCAACTCTCAGATTGTCCTGAAATTGAGCTTCCTTGTCAATTTCATACCGTCTATTTTTCGTTGGAAAATTCCAATTCCCGAAGAGATACGACGAAATGGATGGTTTTTTCTTGTTCTCCGGCATCAAATTGACTTGGAAACAACCCATTTTCAGGAAAATCTGAGACCAAAAATTTTGATTTTTTTACAAGGGGGGAGTCTTCTGTATCAATATTTTTTTTTTCAAAATTTTTCAACTCTCAGATTGTCCTGAAATTGAGCTTCCTTGTCAATTTCATACCGGAGAAAACGAAAAACCCCTCCATTTTGTCCTATTTCTTCAGGAAATCTCTTTTTCGTTGGAAAATTCAAATTCCCGAAGAGATACGACGAAATGGATGGTTTTTTCGTGTTCTCCGGCCTCAAATTGACTAGGAAACAACCCATTTTCAGGAAAATCTGAGAACAAAAATTTTGATTTTTTTACAAGGGGGGAGTCTTCTGTATAAATATTTTTTTTTTCAAAATTTTTCAACTCTCAGATTGTCCTGAAATTGAGCTTCCTTGTCAATTTCATACCGGAGAAAACGAAAAACCCCTCCATTTTGTCCTATTTCTTCAGGAAATCTCTTTTTCGTCGGAAAATTCAAATTCCCGAAGAGATACGACGAAATGGATGGTTTTTTCGTGTTCTCCGGCATCAAATTGACTAGGAAACAACCCATTTTCAGGAAAATCTGAGACCAAAAATTTTGATTTTTTTACAAATCTCTTTTTCGTTGGAAAATTCCAATTCCCGAAGAGATACGACGAAATGGATGGTTTTTTCGTGTTCTCCGGCATCAAATTGACTAGGAAACAACCCATTTTCAGGAAAATCTGAGACCAAAAATTTTGATTTTTTTACAAGGGGGGAGTTTTCTGTATAAATATTTTTTTTTTCAAAATTTTTCAACTCTCAGATTGTCCTGAAATTGAGCTTCCTTGTCAATTTCATACCGGAGAAAACGAAAAACCCCTCCATTTTGTCCTATTTCTTCAGGAAATCTCTTTTTCGTTGGAAAATTCAAATTCCCGAAGAGATACGACGAAATGGATGGTTTTTTCGTGTTCTCCGGCATCAAATTGACCAGGAAACAACCCATTTTCAGGAAAATATGAGACCAAAAATTTTGATTTTTTTACAAGGGGGGAGTCTTCTGTATCAATATTTTTTTTTTCAAAATTTTTCAACTCTCAGATTGTCCTGAAATTGAGCTTCCTTGTCAATTTCATACCGGAGAAAACGAAAAACCCCTCCATTTTGTCCTATTTCTTCAGGAAATCTATTTTTCGTTGGAAAACTCCAATTCCCGAAGAGATACGACGAAATGGATGGTTTTTTCGTGTTCTCCGGAACAAATTGACTAGGAAACAACCCATTTTCAGGAAAATCTAAGTCCAAAAATTTTGATTTTTTTACAAGGGGGGAGTCTTCTGTATCAATATTTTTTTTTTCAAAATTTTTCAACTCTCAGATTGTCCTGAAATTGAGCTTCCTTGTCAATTTCATACCGGAGAAAACGAAAAACCCCTCCATTTTGTCCTATTTCTTCAGGAAATCTATTTTTCGTTGGAAAATTCCAATTCCCGAAGAGATACGACGAAATGGATGGTTTTTTCGTGTTCTCCGGCATCAAATTGACCAGGAAACAACCCATTTTCAGGAAAATATCAGACCAAAAATTTTGATTTTTTTACAAGGGGGGAGTCTTCTGTATAAATATTTTTTTTTTCAAAATTTTTCAACTCTCAGATTGTCCTGAAATTGAGCTTCCTTGTCAATTTCATACCGGAGAAAACGAAAAACCCCTCCTTTTTGTCCTATTTCTTCAGGAAATCTATTTTTCGTCGGAAAATTCAAATTCCCGAAGAGATACGACGAAATGGGTGGTTTTTTCGTGTTCTCCGGAACAAATTGACTAGGAAACAACCCATTTTCAGGAAAATCTGAGTCCAAAAATTTTGATTTTTTTACAAGGGGGGAGTCTTCTGTATCAATATTTTTTTTTTCAAAATTTTTCAACTCTCAGATTGTCCTGAAATTGAGCTGCCTTGTCAATTTCATACCGGAGAAAACGAAAAACCCCTCCATTTTGTCCTATTTCTTCAGGAAATCTATTTTTCGTCGGAAAATTCAAATTCCCGAAGAGATACGACGAAATGGATGGTTTTTTCGTGTTCTCCGGCATCAAATTGACTAGGAAACAACCCATTTTCAGGAAAATCTGAGACCAAAAATTTTGATTTTTTTACAAGGGGGGAGTCTTCTGTATCAATATTTTTTTTTTCAAAATTTTTCAACTCTCAGATTGTCCTGAAATTGAGCTGCCTTGTCAATTTCATACCGGAGAAAACGAAAAACCCCTCCATTTTGTCCTATTTCTTCAGGAAATCTATTTTTCGTCGGAAAATTCAAATTCCCGAAGAGATACGACGAAATGGATGGTTTTTTCGTGTTCTCCGGCATCAAATTGACTAGGAAACAACCCATTTTCAGGAAAATCTGAGACCAAAAATTTTGATTTTTTTACAAGGGGGGAGTCTTCTGTATAAACATTTTTTATTTCAAAATTTTTCAACTCTCAGATTGTCCTGAAATTGAGCTTCCTTGTCAATTTCATACCGGAGAAAACGAAAAACCCCTCCATTTTGTCCTATTTCTTCAGGAAATCTCTTTTTCGTCGGAAAATTCAAATTCCCGAAGAGATACGACGAAATGGATGGTTTTTTCGTGTTCTCCGGCATCAAATTGACTAGGAAACAACCCATTTTCAGGAAAATCTGAGACCAAAAATTTTGATTTTTTTACAAGGGGGGAGTCTTCTGTATAAATATTTTTTTTTTCAAAATTTTTCAACTCTCAGATTGTCCTGAAATTGAGCTTCCTTGTCAATTTCATACCGGAGAAAACGAAAAACCCCTCCATTTTGTCCTATTTCTTCAGGAAATCTCTTTTTCGTTGGAAAATTCCAATTCCCGAAGAGATACGACGAAATGGATGGTTTTTTCGTGTTCTCCGGCATCAAATTGACTAGGAAACAACCCATTTTCAGGAAAATCTGAGACCAAAAATTTTGATTTTTTTACAAGGGGGGAGTTTTCTGTATAAATATTTTTTTTTTCAAAATTTTTCAACTCTCAGATTGTCCTGAAATTGAGCTTCCTTGTCAATTTCATACCGGAGAAAACGAAAAACCCCTCCATTTTGTCCTATTTCTTCAGGAAATCTCTTTTTCGTTGGAAAATTCAAATTCCCGAAGAGATACGACGAAATGGATGGTTTTTTCGTGTTCTCCGGCATCAAATTGACCAGGAAATAACCCATTTTCAGGAAAATATGAGACCAAAAATTTTGATTTTTTTACAAGGGTGGGAGTCTTCTGTATAAATATTTTTTTTTTCAAAATTTTTCAACTCTCAGATTGTCCTGAAATTGAGCTTCCTTGTCAATTTCATACCGGAGAAAACGAAAAACCCCTCCTTTTTGTCCTATTTCTTCAGGAAATCTCTTTTTCGTTGGAAAATTCAAATTCCCGAAGAGATACGACGAAATGGATGGTTTTTTCGTGTTCTCCGGCATCAAATTGACCAGGAAACAACCCATTTTCAGGAAAATATCAGACCAAAAATTTTGATTTTTTTACAAGGGGGGAGTCTTCTGTATAAATATTTTTTTTTCAAAATTTTTCAACTCTCAGATTGTCCTGAAATTGAGCTTCCTTGTCAATTTCATACCGGAGAAAACGAAAAACCCCTCCTTTTTGTCCTATTTCTTCAGGAAATCTATTTTTCGTCGGAAAATTCAAATTCCCGAAGAGATACGACGAAATGGGTGGTTTTTTCGTGTTCTCCGGAACAAATTGACTAGGAAACAACCCATTTTCAGGAAAATCTGAGTCCAAAAATTTTGATTTTTTTACAAGGGGGGAGTCTTCTGTATCAATATTTTTTTTTTCAAAATTTTTCAACTCTCAGATTGTCCTGAAATTGAGCTTCCTTGTCAATTTCATACCGGAGAAAACGAAAAACCCCTCCATTTTGTCCTATTTCTTCAGAAAATCTATTTTTCGTTGGAAAATTCCAATTCCCGAAGAGATACGACGAAATGGATGGTTTTTTCGTGTTCTCCGGCATCAAATTGACCAGGAAACAACCCATATTCAGGAAAATATGAGACCAAAAATTTTGATTTTTTTACAAGGGTGGGAGTCTTCTGTATAAATATTTTTTTTTTCAAAATTTTTCAACTCTCAGATTGTCCTGAAATTGAGCTTCCTTGTCAATTTCATACCGGAGAAAACGAAAAACCCCTCCATTTTGTCCTATTTCTTCAGGAAATCTATTTTTCGTTGGAAAATTCCAATTCCCGGAGAGATACGACGAAATGGATGGTTTTTTCGTGTTCTCCGGCCTCAAATTGACTAGGAAACAACCCATTTTCAGGAAAATCTGAGACCAAAAATTTTGATTTTTTAACAAGGGGGGAGTCTTCTGTATCAATATTTTTTTTTTCAAAATTTTTCAACTCTCAGATTGTCCTGAAATTGAGCTTCCTTGTCAATTTCATACCGGAGAAAACGAAAAACCCCTCCTTTTTGTCCTATTTCTTCAGGAAATCTATTTTTCGTCGGAAAATTCAAATTCCCGAAGAGATACGACGAAATGGGTGGTTTTTTCGTGTTCTCCGGAACAAATTGACTAGGAAACAACCCATTTTCAGGAAAATCTGAGTCCAAAAATTTTGATTTTTTTTCTGTATCAATATTTTTTTTTTCAAAATTTTTCAACTCTCAGATTGTCCTGAAATTGAGCTTCCTTGTCAATTTCATACCGTCTATTTTTCGTTGGAAAATTCCAATTCCCGAAGAGATACGACGAAATGGATGGTTTTTTCGTGTTCTCCGGCATCAAATTGACTTGGAAACAACCCATTTTCAGGAAAATCTGAGACCAAAAATTTTGATTTTTTTACAAGGGGGGAGTCTTCTGTATCAATATTTTTTTTTTCAAAATTTTTCAACTCTCAGATTGTCCTGAAATTGAGCTTCCTTGTCAATTTCATACCGTCTATTTTTCGTTGGAAAATTCCAATTCCCGAAGAGATACGACGAAATGGATGGTTTTTTCGTGTTCTCCGGCCTCAAATTGACTAGGAAACAACCCATTTTCAGGAAAATCTGAGAACAAAAATTTTGATTTTTTTACAAGGGGGGAGTCTTCTGTATAAATATTTTTTTTTCAAAATTTTTCAACTCTCAGATTGTCCTGAAATTGAGCTGCCTTGTCAATTTCATACCGGAGAAAACGAAAAACCCCTCCATTTTGTCCTATTTCTTCAGGAAATCTATTTTTCGTCGGAAAATTCAAATTCCCGAAGAGATACGACGAAATGGATGGTTTTTTCGTGTTCTCCGGCATCAAATTGACTAGGAAACAACCAATTTTCAGGAAAATCTGAGACCAAAAATTTTGATTTTTTTACAAGGGGGGAGTCTTCTGTATCAATATTTTTTTTTTCAAAATTTTTCAACTCTCAGATTGTCCTGAAATTGAGCTTCCTTGTCAATTTCATACCGGAGAAAACGAAAAACCCCTCCATTTTGTCCTATTTCTTCAGGAAATCTATTTTTCGTTGGAAAATTCCAATTCCCGAAGAGATACGACGAAATGGATGGTTTTTTCGTGTTCTCCGGCCTCAAATTGACTAGGAAACAACCCATTTTCAGGAAAATCTGAGAACAAAAATTTTGATTTTTTTACAAGGGGGGAGTCTTCTGTATAAATATTTTTTTTTTCAAAATTTTTCAACTCTCAGATTGTCCTGAAATTGAGCTTCCTTGTCAATTTCATACCGGAGAAAACGAAAAACCCCTCCATTTTGTCCTATTTCTTCAGGAAATCTCTTTTTCGTTGGAAAATTCAAATTCCCGAAGAGATACGACGAAATGGATGGTTTTTTCGTGTTCTCCGGCATCAAATTGACCAGGAAACAACCCATTTTCAGGAAAATATGAGACCAAAAATTTTGATTTTTTTACAAGGGTGGGAGTCTTCTGTATAAATATTTTTTTTTTCAAAATTTTTCAACTCTCAGATTGTCCTGAAATTGAGCTTCCTTGTCAATTTCATACCGGAGAAAACGAAAAACCCCTCCATTTTGTCCTATTTCTTCAGGAAATCTATTTTTCGTTGGAAAATTCCAATTCCCGGAGAGATACGACGAAATGGATGGTTTTTTCGTGTTCTCCGGCCTCAAATTGACTAGGAAACAACCCATTTTCAGGAAAATCTGAGACCAAAAATTTTGATTTTTTAACAAGGGGGGAGTCTTCTGTATCAATATTTTTTTTTTCAAAATTTTTCAACTCTCAGATTGTCCTGAAATTGAGCTTCCTTGTCAATTTCATACCGGAGAAAACGAAAAACCCCTCCTTTTTGTCCTATTTCTTCAGGAAATCTATTTTTCGTCGGAAAATTCAAATTCCCGAAGAGATACGACGAAATGGGTGGTTTTTTCGTGTTCTCCGGAACAAATTGACTAGGAAACAACCCATTTTCAGGAAAATCTGAGTCCAAAAATTTTGATTTTTTTTCTGTATCATAATTTTTTTTTCCAAATTTTTTCAACTCTCAGATTGTCCTGAAATTGAGCTTCCTTGTCAATTTCATACCGTCTATTTTTCGTTGGAAAATTCCAATTCCCGAAGAGATACGACGAAATGGATGGTTTTTTCTTGTTCTCCGGCATCAAATTGACTTGGAAACAACCCATTTTCAGGAAAATCTGAGACCAAAAATTTTGATTTTTTTACAAGGGGGGAGTCTTCTGTATCAATATTTTTTTTTTCAAAATTTTTCAACTCTCAGATTGTCCTGAAATTGAGCTTCCTTGTCAATTTCATACCGGAGAAAACGAAAAACCCCTCCATTTTGTCCTATTTCTTCAGGAAATCTCTTTTTCGTTGGAAAATTCAAATTCCCGAAGAGATACGACGAAATGGATGGTTTTTTCGTGTTCTCCGGCCTCAAATTGACTAGGAAACAACCCATTTTCAGGAAAATCTGAGAACAAAAATTTTGATTTTTTTACAAGGGGGGAGTCTTCTGTATAAATATTTTTTTTTTCAAAATTTTTCAACTCTCAGATTGTCCTGAAATTGAGCTTCCTTGTCAATTTCATACCGGAGAAAACGAAAAACCCCTCCATTTTGTCCTATTTCTTCAGGAAATCTCTTTTTCGTCGGAAAATTCAAATTCCCGAAGAGATACGACGAAATGGATGGTTTTTTCGTGTTCTCCGGCATCAAATTGACTAGGAAACAACCCATTTTCAGGAAAATCTGAGACCAAAAATTTTGATTTTTTTACAAATCTCTTTTTCGTTGGAAAATTCCAATTCCCGAAGAGATACGACGAAATGGATGGTTTTTTCGTGTTCTCCGGCATCAAATTGACTAGGAAACAACCCATTTTCAGGAAAATCTGAGACCAAAAATTTTGATTTTTTTACAAGGGGGGAGTTTTCTGTATAAATATTTTTTTTTTCAAAATTTTTCAACTCTCAGATTGTCCTGAAATTGAGCTTCCTTGTCAATTTCATACCGGAGAAAACGAAAAACCCCTCCATTTTGTCCTATTTCTTCAGGAAATCTCTTTTTCGTTGGAAAATTCAAATTCCCGAAGAGATACGACGAAATGGATGGTTTTTTCGTGTTCTCCGGCATCAAATTGACCAGGAAACAACCCATTTTCAGGAAAATATGAGACCAAAAATTTTGATTTTTTTACAAGGGGGGAGTCTTCTGTATCAATATTTTTGTTTTCAAAATTTTTCAACTCTCAGATTGTCCTGAAATTGAGCTTCCTTGTCAATTTCATACCGGAGAAAACGAAAAACCCCTCCATTTTGTCCTATTTCTTCAGGAAATCTATTTTTCGTTGGAAAACTCCAATTCCCGAAGAGATACGACGAAATGGATGGTTTTTTCGTGTTCTCCGGAACAAATTGACTAGGAAACAACCCATTTTCAGGAAAATCTAAGTCCAAAAATTTTGATTTTTTTACAAGGGGGGAGTCTTCTGTATCAATATTTTTTTTTTCAAAATTTTTCAACTCTCAGATTGTCCTGAAATTGAGCTTCCTTGTCAATTTCATACCGGAGAAAACGAAAAACCCCTCCATTTTGTCCTATTTCTTCAGGAAATCTATTTTTCGTTGGAAAATTCCAATTCCCGAAGAGATACGACGAAATGGATGGTTTTTTCGTGTTCTCCGGCATCAAATTGACCAGGAAACAACCCATTTTCAGGAAAATATCAGACCAAAAATTTTGATTTTTTTACAAGGGGGGAGTCTTCTGTATAAATATTTTTTTTTTCAAAATTTTTCAACTCTCAGATTGTCCTGAAATTGAGCTTCCTTGTCAATTTCATACCGGAGAAAACGAAAAACCCCTCCTTTTTGTCCTATTTCTTCAGGAAATCTATTTTTCGTCGGAAAATTCAAATTCCCGAAGAGATACGACGAAATGGGTGGTTTTTTCGTGTTCTCCGGAACAAATTGACTAGGAAACAACCCATTTTCAGGAAAATCTGAGTCCAAAAATTTTGATTTTTTTACAAGGGGGGAGTCTTCTGTATCAATATTTTTTTTTTCAAAATTTTTCAACTCTCAGATTGTCCTGAAATTGAGCTGCCTTGTCAATTTCATACCGGAGAAAACGAAAAACCCCTCCATTTTGTCCTATTTCTTCAGGAAATCTATTTTTCGTCGGAAAATTCAAATTCCCGAAGAGATACGACGAAATGGATGGTTTTTTCGTGTTCTCCGGCATCAAATTGACTAGGAAACAACCCATTTTCAGGAAAATCTGAGACCAAAAATTTTGATTTTTTTACAAGGGGGGAGTCTTCTGTATCAATATTTTTTTTTTCAAAATTTTTCAACTCTCAGATTGTCCTGAAATTGAGCTGCCTTGTCAATTTCATACCGGAGAAAACGAAAAACCCCTCCATTTTGTCCTATTTCTTCAGGAAATCTATTTTTCGTCGGAAAATTCAAATTCCCGAAGAGATACGACGAAATGGATGGTTTTTTCGTGTTCTCCGGCATCAAATTGACTAGGAAACAACCCATTTTCAGGAAAATCTGAGACCAAAAATTTTGATTTTTTTACAAGGGGGGAGTCTTCTGTATAAACATTTTTTATTTCAAAATTTTTCAACTCTCAGATTGTCCTGAAATTGAGCTTCCTTGTCAATTTCATACCGGAGAAAACGAAAAACCCCTCCATTTTGTCCTATTTCTTCAGGAAATCTCTTTTTCGTCGGAAAATTCAAATTCCCGAAGAGATACGACGAAATGGATGGTTTTTTCGTGTTCTCCGGCATCAAATTGACTAGGAAACAACCCATTTTCAGGAAAATCTGAGACCAAAAATTTTGATTTTTTTACAAGGGGGGAGTCTTCTGTATAAATATTTTTTTTTTCAAAATTTTTCAACTCTCAGATTGTCCTGAAATTGAGCTTCCTTGTCAATTTCATACCGGAGAAAACGAAAAACCCCTCCATTTTGTCCTATTTCTTCAGGAAATCTCTTTTTCGTTGGAAAATTCCAATTCCCGAAGAGATACGACGAAATGGATGGTTTTTTCGTGTTCTCCGGCATCAAATTGACTTGGAAACAACCCATTTTCAGGAAAATCTGAGACCAAAAATTTTGATTTTTTTACAAGGGGGGAGTTTTCTGTATAAATATTTTTTTTTTCAAAATTTTTCAACTCTCAGATTGTCCTGAAATTGAGCTTCCTTGTCAATTTCATACCGGAGAAAACGAAAAACCCCTCCATTTTGTCCTATTTCTTCAGGAAATCTCTTTTTCGTTGGAAAATTCAAATTCCCGAAGAGATACGACGAAATGGATGGTTTTTTCGTGTTCTCCGGCATCAAATTGACCAGGAAATAACCCATTTTCAGGAAAATATGAGACCAAAAATTTTGATTTTTTTACAAGGGTGGGAGTCTTCTGTATAAATATTTTTTTTTTCAAAATTTTTCAACTCTCAGATTGTCCTGAAATTGAGCTTCCTTGTCAATTTCATACCGGAGAAAACGAAAAACCCCTCCTTTTTGTCCTATTTCTTCAGGAAATCTCTTTTTCGTTGGAAAATTCAAATTCCCGAAGAGATACGACGAAATGGATGGTTTTTTCGTGTTCTCCGGCATCAAATTGACCAGGAAACAACCCATTTTCAGGAAAATATCAGACCAAAAATTTTGATTTTTTTACAAGGGGGGAGTCTTCTGTATAAATATTTTTTTTTTCAAAATTTTTCAACTCTCAGATTGTCCTGAAATTGAGCTTCCTTGTCAATTTCATACCGGAGAAAACGAAAAACCCCTCCTTTTTGTCCTATTTCTTCAGGAAATCTATTTTTCGTCGGAAAATTCAAATTCCCGAAGAGATACGACGAAATGGGTGGTTTTTTCGTGTTCTCCGGAACAAATTGACTAGGAAACAACCCATTTTCAGGAAAATCTGAGTCCAAAAATTTTGATTTTTTTACAAGGGGGGAGTCTTCTGTATCAATATTTTTTTTTTCAAAATTTTTCAACTCTCAGATTGTCCTGAAATTGAGCTTCCTTGTCAATTTCATACCGGAGAAAACGAAAAACCCCTCCATTTTGTCCTATTTCTTCAGAAAATCTATTTTTCGTTGGAAAATTCCAATTCCCGAAGAGATACGACGAAATGGATGGTTTTTTCGTGTTCTCCGGCATCAAATTGACTTGGAAACAACCCATTTTCAGGAAAATCTGAGACCAAAAATTTTGATTTTTTTACAAGGGGGGAGTCTTCTGTATAAATATTTTTTTTTTCAAAATTTTTCAACTCTCAGATTGTCCTGAAATTGAGCTTCCTTGTCAATTTCATACCGGAGAAAACGAAAAACCCCTCCTTTTTGTCCTATTTCTTCAGGAAATCTATTTTTCGTCGGAAAATTCAAATTCCCGAAGAGATACGACGAAATGGGTGGTTTTTTCGTGTTCTCCGGAACAAATTGACTAGGAAACAACCCATTTTCAGGAAAATCTGAGTCCAAAAATTTTGATTTTTTTACAAGGGGGGAGTCTTCTGTATCAATATTTTTTTTTTCAAAATTTTTCAACTCTCAGATTGTCCTGAAATTGAGCTTCCTTGTCAATTTCATACCGGAGAAAACGAAAAACCCCTCCATTTTGTCCTATTTCTTCAGGAAATCTCTTTTTCGTTGGAAAATTCAAATTCCCGAAGAGATACGACGAAATGGATGGTTTTTTCGTGTTCTCCGGCATCAAATTGACCAGGAAACAACCCATTTTCAGGAAAATATGAGACCAAAAATTTTGATTTTTTTACAAGGGGGGAGACTTCTGTATAAATATTTTTTTTTTCAAAATTTTTCAACTCTCAGATTGTCCTGAAATTGAGCTTCCTTGTCAATTTCATACCGGAGAAAACGAAAAACCCCTCCATTTTGTCCTATTTCTTCAGAAAATCTATTTTTCGTTGGAAAATTCCAATTCCCGAAGAGATACGACGAAATGGATGGTTTTTTCGTGTTCTCCGGCATCAAATTGACTTGGAAACAACCCATTTTCAGGAAAATCTGAGACCAAAAATTTTGATTTTTTTACAAGGGGGGAGTCTTCTGTATCAATATTTTTTTTTTCAAAATTTTTCAACTCTCAGATTGTCCTGAAATTGAGCTTCCTTGTCAATTTCATACCGGAGAAAACGAAAAACCCCTCCATTTTGTCCTATTTCTTCAGGAAATCTATTTTTCGTTGGAAAATTCCAATTCCCGAAGAGATACGACGAAATGGATGGTTTTTTCGTGTTCTCCGGCCTCAAATTGACTAGGAAACAACCCATTTTCAGGAAAATCTGAGAACAAAAATTTTGATTTTTTTACAAGGGGGGAGTCTTCTGTATAAATATTTTTTTTTTCAAAATTTTTCAACTCTCAGATTGTCCTGAAATTGAGCTGCCTTGTCAATTTCATACCGGAGAAAACGAAAAACCCCTCCATTTTGTCCTATTTCTTCAGGAAATCTATTTTTCGTTGGAAAATTCAAATTCCCGAAGAGATACGACGAAATGGATGGTTTTTTCGTGTTCTCCGGCATCAAATTGACTAGGAAACAACCCATTTTCAGGAAAATCTGAGATCAAAAATTTTGATTTTTTTACAAGGGGGGAGTCTTCTGTATAAATATTTTTTTTTTCAAAATTTTTCAACTCTCAGATTGTCCTGAAATTGAGCTTCCTTGTCAATTTCATACCGGAGAAAACGAAAAACCCCTCCATTTTGTCCTATTTCTTCAGGAAATCTCTTTTTCGTTGGAAAATTCCAATTCCCGAAGAGATACGACGAAATGGATGGTTTTTTCGTGTTCTCCGGCATCAAATTGACTAGGAAACAACCCATTTTCAGGAAAATCTGAGACCAAAAATTTTGATTTCTTTACAAGGGGGGAGTCTTCTGTATCAATATTTTTTTTTTCAAAATTTTTCAACTCTCAGATTGTCCTGAAATTGAGCTTCCTTGTCAATTTCATACCGGAGAAAACGAAAAACCCCTCCATTTTGTCCTATTTCTTCAGGAAATCTCTTTTTCGTTGGAAAATTCAAATTCCCGAAGAGATACGACGAAATGGATGGTTTTTTCGTGTTCTCCGGCATCAAATTGACCAGGAAACAACCCGTTTTCAGGAAAATATGAGACCAAAAATTTTGATTTTTTTACAAGGGGGGAGTCTTCTGTATAAATATTTTTTTTTTCAAAATTTTTCAACTCTCAGATTGTCCTGAAATTGAGCTTCCTTGTCAATTTCATACCGGAGAAAACGAAAAACCCCTCCTTTTTGTCCTATTTCTTCAGGAAATCTATTTTTCGTCGGAAAATTCAAATTCCCGAAGAGATACGACGAAATGGGTGGTTTTTTCGTGTTCTCCGGAACAAATTGACTAGGAAACAACCCATTTTCAGGAAAATCTGAGTCCAAAAATTTTGATTTTTTTACAAGGGGGGAGTCTTCTGTATAAATATTTTTTTTTTCAAAATTTTTCAACTCTCAGATTGTCCTGAAATTGAGCTGCCTTGTCAATTTCATACCGGAGAAAACGAAAAACCCCTCCATTTTGTCCTATTTCTTCAGGAAATCTATTTTTCGTCGGAAAATTCAAATTCCCGAAGAGATACGACGAAATGGATGGTTTTTTCGTGTTCTCCGGCATCAAATTGACTAGGAAACAACCCATTTTCAGGAAAATCTGAGACCAAAAATTTTGATTTTTTTACAAGGGGGGAGTCTTCTGTATAAATATTTTTTTTTTCAAAATTTTTCAACTCTCAGATTGTCTTGAAATTGAGCTTCCTTGTCAATTTCATACCGGAGAAAACGAAAAACCCCTCCATTTTGTCCTATTTCTTCAGGAAATCTCTTTTTCGTCGGAAAATTCAAATTCCCGAAGAGATACGACGAAATGGATGGTTTTTTCGTGTTCTCCGGCATCAAATTGACTAGGAAACAACCCATTTTCAGGAAAATCTGAGACCAAAAATTTTGATTTTTTTACAAGGGGGGAGTCTTCTGTATAAATATTTTTTTTTTCAAAATTTTTCAACTCTCAGATTGTCCTGAAATTGAGCTGCCTTGTCAATTTCATACCGGAGAAAACGAAAAATCCCTCCATTTTGTCCTATTTCTTCAGGAAATCTATTTTTCGTCGGAAAATTCAAATTCCCGAAGAGATACGACGAAATGGATGGTTTTTTCGTGTTCTCCGGCATCAAATTGACTAGGAAACAACCCATTTTCAGGAAAATCTGAGACCAAAAATTTTGATTTTTTTACAAGGGGGGAGTCTTCTGTATAAATATTTTTTTTTCAAAATTTTTCAACTCTCAGATTGTCCTGAAATTGAGCTTCCTTGTCAATTTCATACCGGAGAAAACGAAAAACCCCTCCATTTTGTCCTATTTCTTCAGGAAATCTCTTTTTCGTTGGAAAATTCCAATTCCCGAAGAGATACGACGAAATGGATGGTTTTTTCGTGTTCTCCGGCATCAAATTGACTAGGAAACAACCCATTTTCAGGAAAATCTGAGACCAAAAATTTTGATTTTTTTACAAGGGGGGAGTCTTCTGTATAAATATTTTTTTTTCAAAATTTTTCAACTCTCAGATTGTCCTGAAATTGAGCTTCCTTGTCAATTTCATACCGGAGAAAACGAAAAACCCCTCCATTTTGTCCTATTTCTTCAGGAAATCTATTTTTCGTCGGAAAATTCAAATTCCCGAAGAGATACGACGAAATGGATGGTTTTTTCGTGTTCTCCGGCATCAAATTGACTAGGAAACAACCCATTTTCAGGAAAATCTGAGACCAAAAATTTTGATTTTTTTACAAGGGGGGAGTCTTCTGTATAAATATTTTTTTTTTCAAAATTTTTCAACTCTCAGATTGTCCTGAAATTGAGCTTCCTTGTCAATTTCATACCGGAGAAAACGAAAAACCCCTCCATTTTGTCCTATTTCTTCAGGAAATCTCTTTTTCGTCGGAAAATTCAAATTCCCGAAGAGATACGACGAAATGGATGGTTTTTTCGTGTTCTCCGGCATCAAATTGACTAGGAAACAACCCATTTTCAGGAAAATCTGAGACCAAAAATTTTGATTTTTTTTACAAGGGGGGAGTCTTCTGTATAAATATTTTTTTTTTCAAACTTTTTCAACTCTCAGATTGTCCTGAAATTGAGCTTCCTTGTCAATTTCATACCGGAGAAAACGAAAAACCCCTCCATTTTGTCCTATTTCTTCAGGAAATCTCTTTTTCGTTGGAAAATTCAAATTCCCGAAGAGATACGACGAAATGGATGGTTTTTTCGTGTTCTCCGGCATCAAATTGACCAGGAAACAACCCATTTTCAGGAAAATATGAGACCAAAAATTTTGATTTTTTTACAAGGGGGGAGTCTTCTGTATCAATATTTTTTTTTTCAAAATTTTTCAACTCTCAGATTGTCCTGAAATTGAGCTTCCTTGTCAATTTCATACCGGAGAAAACGAAAAACCCCTCCATTTTGTCCTATTTCTTCAGAAAATCTATTTTTCGTTGGAAAATTCCAATTCCCGAAGAGATACGACGAAATGGATGGTTTTTTCGTGTTCTCCGGCATCAAATTGACTTGGAAACAACCCATTTTCAGGAAAATCTGAGACCAAAAATTTTGATTTTTTTACAAGGGGGAAGTCTTCTGTATCAATATTTTTTTTTTCAAAATTTTTCAACTCTCAGATTGTCCTGAAATTGAGCTTCCTTGTCAATTTCATACCGGAGAAAACGAAAAACCCCTCCATTTTGTCCTATTTCTTCAGGAAATCTATTTTTCGTTGGAAAATTCCAATTCCCGAAGAGATACGACGAAATGGATGGTTTTTCGTGTTCTCCGGCCTCAAATTGACTAGGAAACAACCCATTTTCAGGAAAATCTGAGAACAAAAATTTTGATTTTTTTACAAGGGGGGAGTCTTCTGTATAAATATTTTTTTTTTCAAAATTTTTCAACTCTCAGATTGTCCTGAAATTGAGCTGCCTTGTCAATTTCATACCGGAGAAAACGAAAAATCCCTCCATTTTGTCCTATTTCTTCAGGAAATCTATTTTTCGTCGGAAAATTCAAATTCCCGAAGAGATACGACGAAATGGATGGTTTTTTCGTGTTCTCCGGCATCAAATTGACTAGGAAACAACCCATTTTCAGGAAAATCTGAGACCAAAAATTTTGATTTTTTTACAAGGGGGGAGTCTTCTGTATAAATATTTTTTTTTTCAAAATTTTTCAACTCTCAGATTGTCCTGAAATTGAGCTTCCTTGTCAATTTCATACCGGAGAAAACGAAAAACCCCTCCATTTTGTCCTATTTCTTCAGGAAATCTCTTTTTCGTCGGAAAATTCAAATTCCCGAAGAGATACGACGAAATGGATGGTTTTTTCGTGTTCTCCGGCATCAAATTGACTAGGAAACAACCCATTTTCAGGAAAATCTGAGACCAAAAATTTTGATTTTTTTACAAGGGGGGAGTCTTCTGTATAAATATTTTTTTTTTCAAAATTTTTCAACTCTCAGATTGTCCTGAAATTGAGCTTCCTTGTCAATTTCATACCGGAGAAAACGAAAAACCCCTCCATTTTGTCCTATTTCTTCAGGAAATCTCTTTTTCGTTGGAAAATTCCAATTCCCGAAGAGATACGACGAAATGGATGGTTTTTTCGTGTTCTCCGGCATCAAATTGACTAGGAAACAACCCATTTTCAGGAAAATCTGAGACCAAAAATTTTGATTTTTTTACAAGGGGGGAGTCTTCTGTATAAATATTTTTTTTTCAAAATTTTTCAACTCTCAGATTGTCCTGAAATTGAGCTTCCTTGTCAATTTCATACCGGAGAAAACGAAAAACCCCTCCATTTTGTCCTATTTCTTCAGGAAATCTATTTTTCGTCGGAAAATTCAAATTCCCGAAGAGATACGACGAAATGGATGGTTTTTTCGTGTTCTCCGGCATCAAATTGACTAGGAAACAACCCATTTTCAGGAAAATCTGAGACCAAAAATTTTGATTTTTTTACAAGGGGGGAGTCTTCTGTATAAATATTTTTTTTTTCAAAATTTTTCAACTCTCAGATTGTCCTGAAATTGAGCTTCCTTGTCAATTTCATACCGGAGAAAACGAAAAACCCCTCCATTTTGTCCTATTTCTTCAGGAAATCTCTTTTTCGTCGGAAAATTCAAATTCCCGAAGAGATACGACGAAATGGATGGTTTTTTCGTGTTCTCCGGCATCAAATTGACTAGGAAACAACCCATTTTCAGGAAAATCTGAGACCAAAAATTTTGATTTTTTTTACAAGGGGGGAGTCTTCTGTATAAATATTTTTTTTTTCAAACTTTTTCAACTCTCAGATTGTCCTGAAATTGAGCTTCCTTGTCAATTTCATACCGGAGAAAACGAAAAACCCCTCCATTTTGTCCTATTTCTTCAGGAAATCTCTTTTTCGTTGGAAAATTCCAATTCCCGAAGAGATACGACGAAATGGATGGTTTTTTCGTGTTCTCCGGCATCAAATTAACTAGGAAACAACCCATTTTCAGGAAAATCTGAGACCAAAAATTTTGATTTTTTTACAAGGGGGGAGTCTTCTGTATCAATATTTTTTTTTTCAAAATTTTTCAACTCTCAGATTGTCCTGAAATTGAGCTTCCTTGTCAATTTCATACCGGAGAAAACGAAAAACCCCTCCATTTTGTCCTATTTCTTCAGGAAATCTATTTTTCGTTGGAAAATTCCAATTCCCGAAGAGATACGACGAAATGGATGGTTTTTTCGTGTTCTCCGGCCTCAAATTGACTAGGAAACAACCCATTTTCAGGAAAATCTGAGAACAAAAATTTTGATTTTTTTACAAGGGGGGAGTCTTCTGTATAAATATTTTTTTTTTCAAAATTTTTCAACTCTCAGATTGTCCTGAAATTGAGCTGCCTTGTCAATTTCATACCGGAGAAAACGAAAAACCCCTCCATTTTGTCCTATTTCTTCAGGAAATCTATTTTTCGTCGGAAAATTCAAATTCCCGAAGAGATACGACGAAATGGATGGTTTTTTCGTGTTCTCCGGCATCAAATTGACTAGGAAACAACCCATTTTCAGGAAAATCTGAGACCAAAAATTTTGATTTTTTTACAAGGGGGGAGTCTTCTGTATAAATATTTTTTTTTTCAAAATTTTTCAACTCTCAGATTGTCCTGAAATTGAGCTTCCTTGTCAATTTCATACCGGAGAAAACGAAAAACCCCTCCATTTTGTCCTATTTCTTTAGGAAATCTCTTTTTCGTTGGAAAATTCAAATTCCCGAAGAGATACGACGAAATGGATGGTTTTTTCGTGTTCTCCGGCATCAAATTGACCAGGAAACAACCCATTTTCAGGAAAATATGAGACCAAAAATTTTGATTTTTTTACAAGGGGGGAGTCTTCTGTATAAATATTTTTTTTTTCAAAATTTTTCAACTCTCAGATTGTCCTGAAATTGAGCTTCCTTGTCAATTTCATACCGGAGAAAACGAAAAACCCCTCCTTTTTGTCCTATTTCTTCAGGAAATCTCTTTTTCGTTGGAAAATTCAAATTCCCGAAGAGATACGACGAAATGGATGGTTTTTTCGTGTTCTCCGGCATCAAATTGACCAGGAAACAACCCATTTTCAGGAAAATATGAGACCAAAAATTTTGATTTTTTTACAAGGGGGGAGTCTTCTGTATAAATATTTTTTTTTTCAAAATTTTTCAACTCTCAGATTGTCCTGAAATTGAGCTTCCTTGTCAATTTCATACCGGAGAAAACGAAAAACCCCTCCTTTTTGTCCTATTTCTTCAGGAAATCTCTTTTTCGTTGGAAAATTCAAATTCCCGAAGAGATACGACGAAATGGATGGTTTTTTCGTGTTCTCCGGCATCAAATTGACCAGGAAACAACCCATTTTCAGGAAAATATGAGACCAAAAATTTTGATTTTTTTACAAGGGGGGAGTCTTCTGTATAAATATTTTTTTTTTCAAAATTTTTCAACTCTCAGATTGTCCTGAAATTGAGCTTCCTTGTCAATTTCATACCGGAGAAAACGAAAAACCCCTCCTTTTTGTCCTATTTCTTCAGGAAATCTATTTTTCGTCGGAAAATTCAAATTCCCGAAGAGATACGACGAAATGGGTGGTTTTTTCGTGTTCTCCGGAACAAATTGACTAGGAAACAACCCATTTTCAGGAAAATCTGAGTCCAAAAATTTTGATTTTTTTACAAGGGGGGAGTCTTCTGTATAAATATTTTTTTTTTCAAAATTTTTCAACTCTCAGATTGTCCTGAAATTGAGCTTCCTTGTCAATTTCATACCGGAGAAAACGAAAAACCCCTCCATTTTGTCCTATTTCTTCAGGAAATCTCTTTTTCGTTGGAAAATTCCAATTCCCGAAGAGATACGACGAAATGGATGGTTTTTTCGTGTTCTCCGGCATCAAATTGACTAGGAAACAACCCATTTTCAGGAAAATCTGAGACCAAAAATTTTGATTTTTTTACAAGGGGGGAGTCTTCTGTATCAATATTTTTTTTTTCAAAATTTTTCAACTCTCAGATTGTCCTGAAATTGAGCTTCCTTGTCAATTTCATACCGGAGAAAACGAAAAACCCCTCCATTTTGTCCTATTTCTTCAGGAAATCTATTTTTCGTTGGAAAATTCCAATTCCCGAAGAGATACGACGAAATGGATGGTTTTTTCGTGTTCTCCGGCCTCAAATTGACTAGGAAACAACCCATTTTCAGGAAAATCTGAGAACAAAAATTTTGATTTTTTTACAAGGGGGGAGTCTTCTGTATAAATATTTTTTTTTTCAAAATTTTTCAACTCTCAGATTGTCCTGAAATTGAGCTGCCTTGTCAATTTCATACCGGAGAAAACGAAAAACCCCTCCTTTTTGTCCTATTTCTTCAGGAAATCTCTTTTTCGTTGGAAAATTCAAATTCCCGAAGAGATACGACGAAATGGATGGTTTTTTCGTGTTCTCCGGCCTCAAATTGACTAGGAAACAACCCATTTTCAGGAAAATCTGAGAACAAAAATTTTGATTTTTTTACAAGGGGGGAGTCTTCTGTATAAATATTTTTTTTTTCAAAATTTTTCAACTCTCAGATTGTCCTGAAATTGAGCTTCCTTGTCAATTTCATACCGGAGAAAACGAAAAACCCCTCCTTTTTGTCCTATTTCTTCAGGAAATCTATTTTTCGTCGGAAAATTCAAATTCCCGAAGAGATACGACGAAATGGGTGGTTTTTTCGTGTTCTCCGGAACAAATTGACTAGGAAACAACCCATTTTCAGGAAAATCTGAGTCCAAAAATTTTGATTTTTTTACAAGGGGGGAGTCTTCTGTATCAATATTTTTTTTTTCAAAATTTTTCAACTCTCAGATTGTCCTGAAATTGAGCTTCCTTGTCAATTTCATACCGGAGAAAACGAAAAACCCCTCCATTTTGTCCTATTTCTTCAGGAAATCTCTTTTTCGTTGGAAAATTCCAATTCCCGAAGAGATACGACGAAATGGATGGTTTTTTCGTGTTCTCCGGCATCAAATTGACTAGGAAACAACCCATTTTCAGGAAAATCTGAGACCAAAAATTTTGATTTTTTTACAAGGGGGGAGTCTTCTGTATCAATATTTTTTTTTTCAAAATTTTTCAACTCTCAGATTGTCCTGAAATTGAGCTTCCTTGTCAATTTCATACCGGAGAAAACGAAAAACCCCTCCATTTTGTCCTATTTCTTCAGGAAATCTATTTTTCGTTGGAAAATTCCAATTCCCGAAGAGATACGACGAAATGGATGGTTTTTTCGTGTTCTCCGGCCTCAAATTGACTAGGAAACAACCCATTTTCAGGAAAATCTGAGAACAAAAATTTTGATTTTTTTACAAGGGGGGAGTCTTCTGTATAAATATTTTTTTTTTCAAAATTTTTCAACTCTCAGATTGTCCTGAAATTGAGCTGCCTTGTCAATTTCATACCGGAGAAAACGAAAAACCCCTCCATTTTGTCCTATTTCTTCAGGAAATCTATTTTTCGTCGGAAAATTCAAATTCCCGAAGAGATACGACGAAATGGATGGTTTTTTCGTGTTCTCCGGCATCAAATTGACTAGGAAACAACCCATTTTCAGGAAAATCTGAGACCAAAAATTTTGATTTTTTTACAAGGGGGGAGTCTTCTGTATAAATATTTTTTTTTTCAAAATTTTTCAACTCTCAGATTGTCCTGAAATTGAGCTTCCTTGTCAATTTCATACCGGAGAAAACGAAAAACCCCTCCATTTTGTCCTATTTCTTCAGGAAATCTCTTTTTCGTTGGAAAATTCAAATTCCCGAAGAGATACGACGAAATGGATGGTTTTTTCGTGTTCTCCGGCATCAAATTGACCAGGAAACAACCCATTTTCAGGAAAATATGAGACCAAAAATTTTGATTTTTTTACAAGGGTGGGAGTCTTCTGTATAAATATTTTTTTTTTCAAAATTTTTCAACTCTCAGATTGTCCTGAAATTGAGCTTCCTTGTCAATTTCATACCGGAGAAAACGAAAAACCCCTCCTTTTTGTCCTATTTCTTCAGGAAATCTCTTTTTCGTTGGAAAATTCAAATTCCCGAAGAGATACGACGAAATGGATGGTTTTTTCGT
Organism: Philopedon plagiatum; assembly: GCA_963971165.1. Classification (NCBI taxonomy): domain Eukaryota; kingdom Metazoa; phylum Arthropoda; class Insecta; order Coleoptera; family Curculionidae; genus Philopedon; species Philopedon plagiatum. The sequence goes on from OZ020198.1 coordinate 105,546, forward strand.
GTTCTCCGGCATCAAATTGACCAGGAAACAACCCATTTTCAGGAAAATATGAGACCAAAAATTTTGATTTTTTTACAAGGGGGGAGTCTTCTGTATAAATATTTTTTTTTTCAAAATTTTTCAACTCTCAGATTGTCCTGAAATTGAGCTTCCTTGTCAATTTCATACCGGAGAAAACGAAAAACCCCTCCTTTTTGTCCTATTTCTTCAGGAAATCTCTTTTTCGTTGGAAAATTCAAATTCCCGAAGAGATACGACGAAATGGATGGTTTTTTCGTGTTCTCCGGCATCAAATTGACCAGGAAACAACCCATTTTCAGGAAAATCTGAGTCCAAAAATTTTGATTTTTTTACAAGGGGGGAGTCTTCTGTATAAATATTTTTTTTTTCAAAATTTTTCAACTCTCAGATTGTCCTGAAATTGAGCTTCCTTGTCAATTTCATACCGGAGAAAACGAAAAACCCCTCCATTTTGTCCTATTTCTTCAGGAAATCTATTTTTCGTCGGAAAATTCAAATTCCCGAAGAGATACGACGAAATGGATGGTTTTTTCGTGTTCTCCGGCATCAAATTGACTAGGAAACAACCCATTTTCAGGAAAATCTGAGACCAAAAATTTTGATTTTTTTACAAGGGGGGAGTCTTCTGTATAAATATTTTTTTTTTCAAAATTTTTCAACTCTCAGATTGTCCTGAAATTGAGCTTCCTTGTCAATTTCATACCGGAGAAAACGAAAAACCCCTCCATTTTGTCCTATTTCTTCAGGAAATCTCTTTTTCGTTGGAAAATTCCAATTCCCGAAGAGATACGACGAAATGGATGGTTTTTTCGTGTTCTCCGGCATCAAATTGACTAGGAAACAACCCATTTTCAGGAAAATCTGAGACCAAAAATTTTGATTTTTTTACAAGGGGGGAGTCTTCTGTATAAATATTTTTTTTTTCAAAATTTTTCAACTCTCAGATTGTCCTGAAATTGAGCTTCCTTGTCAATTTCATACCGGAGAAAACGAAAAACCCCTCCATTTTGTCCTATTTCTTCAGGAAATCTCTTTTTCGTTGGAAAATTCAAATTCCCGAAGAGATACGACGAAATGGATGGTTTTTTCGTGTTCTCCGGCATCAAATTGACCAGGAAACAACCCATTTTCAGGAAAATATGAGACCAAAAATTTTGATTTTTTTACAAGGGTGGGAGTCTTCTGTATAAATATTTTTTTTTTCAAAATTTTTCAACTCTCAGATTGTCCTGAAATTGAGCTTCCTTGTCAATTTCATACCGGAGAAAACGAAAAACCCCTCCTTTTTGTCCTATTTCTTCAGGAAATCTCTTTTTCGTTGGAAAATTCAAATTCCCGAAGAGATACGACGAAATGGATGGTTTTTTCGTGTTCTCCGGCATCAAATTGACCAGGAAACAACCCATTTTCAGGAAAATATCAGACCAAAAATTTTGATTTTTTTACAAGGGGGGAGTCTTCTGTATAAATATTTTTTTTTTCAAAATTTTTCAACTCTCAGATTGTCCTGAAATTGAGCTTCCTTGTCAATTTCATACCGGAGAAAACGAAAAACCCCTCCTTTTTGTCCTATTTCTTCAGGAAATCTATTTTTCGTCGGAAAATTCAAATTCCCGAAGAGATACGACGAAATGGGTGGTTTTTTCGTGTTCTCCGGAACAAATTGACTAGGAAACAACCCATTTTCAGGAAAATCTGAGTCCAAAGATTTTGATTTTTTTACAAGGGGGGAGTCTTCTGTATCAATATTTTTTTTTTCAAAATTTTTCAACTCTCAGATTGTCCTGAAATTGAGCTTCCTTGTCAATTTCATACCGGAGAAAACGAAAAACCCCTCCATTTTGTCCTATTTCTTCAGGAAATCTATTTTTCGTTGGAAAATTCCAATTCCCGAAGAGATACGACGAAATGGATGGTTTTTTCGTGTTCTCCGGCCTCAAATTGACTAGGAAACAACCCATTTTCAGGAAAATCTGAGAACAAAAATTTTGATTTTTTTACAAGGGGGGAGTCTTCTGTATAAATATTTTTTTTTTCAAAATTTTTCAACTCTCAGATTGTCCTGAAATTGAGCTGCCTTGTCAATTTCATACCGGAGAAAACGAAAAACCCCTCCATTTTGTCCTATTTCTTCAGGAAATCTATTTTTCGTCGGAAAATTCAAATTCCCGAAGAGATACGACGAAATGGATGGTTTTTTCGTGTTCTCCGGCATCAAATTGACTAGGAAACAACCCATTTTCAGGAAAATCTGAGACCAAAAATTTTGATTTTTTTACAAGGGGGGAGTCTTCTGTATCAATATTTTTTTTTTCAAAATTTTTCAACTCTCAGATTGTCCTGAAATTGAGCTTCCTTGTCAATTTCATACCGGAGAAAACGAAAAACCCCTCCATTTTGTCCTATTTCTTCAGGAAATCTATTTTTCGTTGGAAAATTCCAATTCCCGAAGAGATACGACGAAATGGATGGTTTTTTCGTGTTCTCCGGCCTCAAATTGACTAGGAAACAACCCATTTTCAGGAAAATCTGAGAACAAAAATTTTGATTTTTTTACAAGGGGGGAGTCTTCTGTATAAATATTTTTTTTTTCAAAATTTTTCAACTCTCAGATTGTCCTGAAATTGAGCTTCCTTGTCAATTTCATACCGGAGAAAACGAAAAACCCCTCCATTTTGTCCTATTTCTTCAGGAAATCTCTTTTTCGTTGGAAAATTCCAATTCCCGAAGAGATACGACGAAATGGATGGTTTTTTCGTGTTCTCCGGCGTCAAATTGACTAGGAAACAACCCATTTTCAGGAAAATCTGAGACCAAAAATTTTGATTTTTTTACAACGGGGGAGTCTTCTGTATAAATTTTTTTTTTTTCAAAATTTTTCAACTCTCAGATTGTCCTGAAATTGAGCTTCCTTGTCAATTTCATACCGGAGAAAACGAAAAACCCCTGCATTTTGTCCTATTTCTTCAGGAAATCTCTTTTTCGTCGGAAAATTCAAATTCCCGAAGAGATACGACGAAATGGATGGTTTTTTCGTGTTCTCCGGCATCAAATTGACTAGGAAACAACCCATTTTCAGGAAAATCTGAGACCAAAAATTTTGATTTTTTTACAAGGGGGGAGTCTTCTGTATAAATATTTTTTTTTTCAAAATTTTTCAACTCTCAGATTGTCCTGAAATTGAGCTGCCTTGTCAATTTCATACCGGAGAAAACGAAAAACCCCTCCATTTTGTCCTATTTCTTCAGGAAATCTATTTTTCGTCGGAAAATTCAAATTCCCGAAGAGATACGACGAAATGGATGGTTTTTTCGTGTTCTCCGGCATCAAATTGACTAGGAAACAACGGAGAAAACGAAAAACCCCTCCATTTTGTCCTATTTCTTCAGGAAATCTCTTTTTCGTTGGAAAATTCAAATTCCCGAAGAGATACGACGAAATGGATGGTTTTTTCGTGTTCTCCGGCATCAAATTGACCAGGAAACAACCCATTTTCAGGAAAATATGAGACCAAAAATTTTGATTTTTTTACAAGGGGGGAGTCTTCTGTATAAATATTTTTTTTTTCAAAATTTTTCAACTCTCAGATTGTCCTGAAATTGAGCTTCCTTGTCAATTTCATACCGGAGAAAACGAAAAACCCCTCCTTTTTGTCCTATTTCTTCAGGAAATCTATTTTTCGTCGGAAAATTCAAATTCCCGAAGAGATACGACGAAATGGGTGGTTTTTTCGTGTTCTCCGGAACAAATTGACTAGGAAACAACCCATTTTCAGGAAAATCTGAGTCCAAAAATTTTGATTTTTTTACAAGGGGGGAGTCTTCTGTATCAATATTTTTTTTTTCAAAATTTTTCAACTCTCAGATTGTCCTGAAATTGAGCTGCCTTGTCAATTTCATACCGGAGAAAACGAAAAACCCCTCCATTTTGTCCTATTTCTTCAGAAAATCTATTTTTCGTTGGAAAATTCCAATTCCCGAAGAGATACGACGAAATGGATGGTTTTTTCGTGTTCTCCGGCATCAAATTGACTTGGAAACAACCCATTTTCAGGAAAATCTGAGACCAAAAATTTTGATTTTTTTACAAGGGGGGAGTCTTCTGTATAAATATTTTTTTTTTCAAAATCTTTCAACTCTCAGATTGTCCTGAAATTGAGCTTCCTTGTCAATTTCATACCGGAGAAAACGAAAAACCCCTCCATTTTGTCCTATTTCTTCAGGAAATCTCTTTTTCGTCGGAAAATTCCAATTCCCGAAGAGATACGACGAAATGGATGGTTTTTTCGTGTTCTCCGGCCTCAAATTGACTAGGAAACAACCCATTTTCAGGAAAATCTGAGACCAAAAATTTTGATTTTTTTACAAGGGGGGAGTCTTCTGTATAAATATTTTTTTTTTCAAAATTTTTCAACTCTCAGATTGTCCTGAAATTGAGCTTCCTTGTCAATTTCATACCGGAGAAAACGAAAAACCCCTCCATTTTGTCCTATTTCTTCAGGAAATCTCTTTTTCGTCGGAAAATTCAAATTCCCGAAGAGATACGACGAAATGGATGGTTTTTTCGTGTTCTCCGGAACAAATTGACTAGGAAACAACCCATTTTCAGGAAAATCTGAGTCCAAAAATTTTGATTTTTTTACAAGGGGGGAGTCTTCTGTATCAATATTTTTTTTTTCAAAATTTTTCAACTCTCAGATTGTCCTGAAATTGAGCTTCCTTGTCAATTTCATACCGGAGAAAACGAAAAACCCCTCCATTTTGTCCTATTTCTTCAGGAAATCTCTTTTTCGTTGGAAAATTCAAATTCCCGAAGAGATACGACGAAATGGATGGTTTTTTCGTGTTCTCCGGCATCAAATTGACCAGGAAACAACCCATTTTCAGGAAAATATGAGACCAAAAATTTTGATTTTTTTACAAGGGGGGAGTCTTCTGTATAAATATTTTTTTTTTCAAAATTTTTCAACTATAGATTGTCCTGAAATTGAGCTTCCTTGTCAATTTCATACCGGAGAAAACGAAAAACCCCTCCTTTTTGTCCTATTTCTTCAGGAAATCTATTTTTCGTCGGAAAATTCAAATTCCCGAAGAGATACGACGAAATGGGTGGTTTTTTCGTGTTCTCCGGAACAAATTGACTAGGAAACAACCCATTTTCAGGAAAATCTGAGTCCAAAAATTTTGATTTTTTTACAAGGGGGGAGTCTTCTGTATCAATATTTTTTTTTTCAAAATTTTTCAACTCTCAGATTGTCCTGAAATTGAGCTTCCTTGTCAATTTCATACCGGAGAAAACGAAAAACCCCTCCATTTTGTCCTATTTCTTCAGGAAATCTATTTTTCGTTGGAAAATTCCAATTCCCGAAGAGATACGACGAAATGGATGGTTTTTTCGTGTTCTCCGGCATCAAATTGACCAGGAAACAACCCATTTTCAGGAAAATATCAGACCAAAAATTTTGATTTTTTTACAAGGGGGGAGTCTTCTGTATAAATATTTTTTTTTTCAAAAATTTTTCAACTCTCAGATTGTCCTGAAATTGAGCTTCCTTGTCAATTTCATACCGGAGAAAACGAAAAACCCCTCCTTTTTGTCCTATTTCTTCAGGAAATCTATTTTTCGTCGGAAAATTCAAATTCCCGAAGAGATACGACGAAATGGGTGGTTTTTTCGTGTTCTCCGGAACAAATTGACTAGGAAACAACCCATTTTCAGGAAAATCTGAGTCCAAAAATTTTGATTTTTTTACAAGGGGGGAGTCTTCTGTATCAATATTTTTTTTTTCAAAATTTTTCAACTCTCAGATTGTCCTGAAATTGAGCTTCCTTGTCAATTTCATACCGGAGAAAACGAAAAACCCCTCCATTTTGTCCTATTTCTTCAGAAAATCTATTTTTCGTTGGAAAATTCCAATTCCCGAAGAGATACGACGAAATGGATGGTTTTTTCGTGTTCTCCGGCATCAAATTGACTAGGAAACAACCCATTTTCAGGAAAATCTGAGACCAAAAATTTTGATTTTTTTACAAGGGGGGAGTCTTCTGTATAAATATTTTTTTTTTCAAAATTTTTCAACTCTCAGATTGTCCTGAAATTGAGCTTCCTTGTCAATTTCATACCGGAGAAAACGAAAAACCCCTCCATTTTGTCCTATTTCTTCAGGAAATCTCTTTTTCGTTGGAAAATTCAAATTCCCAAAGAGATACGACGAAATGGATGGTTTTTTCGTGTTCTCCGGCATCAAATTGACCAGGAAACAACCCATTTTCAGGAAAATATGAGACCAAAAATTTTGATTTTTTTACAAGGGGGGAGTCTTCTGTATAAATATTTTTTTTTTCAAAATTTTTCAACTCTCAGATTGTCCTGAAATTGAGCTTCCTTGTCAATTTCATACCGGAGAAAACGAAAAACCCCTCCTTTTTGTCCTATTTCTTCAGGAAATCTATTTTTCGTCGGAAAATTCAAATTCCCGAAGAGATACGACGAAATGGGTGGTTTTTTCATGTTCTCCGGAACAAATTGACTAGGAAACAACCCATTTTCAGGAAAATCTGAGTCCAAAAATTTTGATTTTTTTACAAGGGGGGAGTCTTCTGTATCAATATTTTTTTTTTCAAAATTTTTCAACTCTCAGATTGTCCTGAAATTGAGCTTCCTTGTCAATTTCATACCGGAGAAAACGAAAAACCCCTCCATTTTGTCCTATTTCTTCAGGAAATCTCTTTTTCGTTGGAAAATTCAAATTCCCGAAGAGATACGACGAAATGGATGGTTTTTTCGTGTTCTCCGGCATCAAATTGACCAGGAAACAACCCATTTTCAGGAAAATATGAGACCAAAAATTTTGATTTTTTTACAAGGGGGGAGTCTTCTGTATAAATATTTTTTTTTTCAAAATTTTTCAACTCTCAGATTGTCCTGAAATTGAGCTTCCTTGTCAATTTCATACCGGAGAAAACGAAAAACCCCTCCATTTTGTCCTATTTCTTCAGGAAATCTCTTTTTCGTCGGAAAATTCAAATTCCCGAAGAGATACGACGAAATGGATGGTTTTTTCGTGTTCTCCGGCATCAAATTGACTAGGAAACAACCCATTTTCAGGAAAATCTGAGACCAAAAATTTTGATTTTTTTACAAGGGGGGAGTCTTCTGTATAAATATTTTTTTTTTCAAAATTTTTCAACTCTCAGATTGTCCTGAAATTGAGCTTCCTTGTCAATTTCATACCGGAGAAAACGAAAAACCCCTCCATTTTGTCCTATTTCTTCAGGAAATCTCTTTTTCGTTGGAAAATTCCAATTCCCGAAGAGATACGACGAAATGGATGGTTTTTTCGTGTTCTCCGGCATCAAATTAACTAGGAAACAACCCATTTTCAGGAAAATCTGAGACCAAAAATTTTGATTTTTTTACAAAGGTCTTCTGTATAAATTTTTTTTTTTTCAAAATTTTTCAACTCTCAGATTGTCCTGAAATTGAGCTTCCTTGTCAATTTCATACCGGAGAAAACGAAAAACCCCTCCATTTTGTCCTATTTCTTCAGGAAATCTCTTTTTCGTCGGAAAATTCAAATTCCCGAAGAGATACGACGAAATGGATGGTTTTTTCGTGTTCTCCGGCATCAAATTGACTAGGAAACAACCCATTTTCAGGAAAATCTGAGACCAAAAATTTTGATTTTTTTTCAAGGGGGGAGTCTTCTGTATAAATATTTTTTTTTTCAAAATTTTTCAACTCTCAGATTGTCCTGAAATTGAGCTTCCTTGTCAATTTCATACCGGAGAAAACGAAAAACCCCTCCATTTTGTCCTATTTCTTCAGGAAATCTCTTTTTCGTTGGAAAATTCCAATTCCCGAAGAGATACGACGAAATGGATGGTTTTTTCGTGTTCTCCGGCATCAAATTGACTAGGAAACAACCCATTTTCAGGAAAATCTGAGACCAAAAATTTTGATTTTTTTACAAGGGGGGAGTCTTCTGTATAAATATTTTTTTTTTCAAAATTTTTCAACTCTCAGATTGTCCTGAAATTGAGCTTCCTTGTCAATTTCATACCGGAGAAAACGAAAAACCCCTCCATTTTGTCCTATTTCTTCAGGAAATCTCTTTTTCGTTGGAAAATTCAAATTCCCGAAGAGATACGACGAAATGGATGGTTTTTTCGTGTTCTCCGGCATCAAATTGACCAGGAAACAACCCATTTTCAGGAAAATATGAGACCAAAAATTTTGATTTTTTTACAAGGGTGGGAGTCTTCTGTATAAATATTTTTTTTTTCAAAATTTTTCAACTCTCAGATTGTCCTGAAATTGAGCTTCCTTGTCAATTTCATACCGGAGAAAACGAAAAACCCCTCCTTTTTGTCCTATTTCTTCAGGAAATCTATTTTTCGTCGGAAAATTCAAATTCCCGAAGAGATACGACGAAATGGGTGGTTTTTTCGTGTTCTCCGGAACAAATTGACTAGGAAACAACCCATTTTCAGGAAAATCTGAGTCCAAAAATTTTGATTTTTTTACAAGGGGGGAGTCTTCTGTATCAATATTTTTTTTTTCAAAATTTTTCAACTCTCAGATTGTCCTGAAATTGAGCTGCCTTGTCAATTTCATACCGGAGAAAACGAAAAACCCCTCCATTTTGTCCTATTTCTTCAGAAAATCTATTTTTCGTTGGAAAATTCCAATTCCCGAAGAGATACGACGAAATGGATGGTTTTTTCGTGTTCTCCGGCATCAAATTGACTTGGAAACAACCCATTTTCAGGAAAATCTGAGACCAAAAATTTTGATTTTTTTACAAGGGGGGAGTCTTCTGTATAAATATTTTTTTTTTCAAAATCTTTCAACTCTCAGATTGTCCTGAAATTGAGCTTCCTTGTCAATTTCATACCGGAGAAAACGAAAAACCCCTCCATTTTGTCCTATTTCTTCAGGAAATCTCTTTTTCGTCGGAAAATTCCAATTCCCGAAGAGATACGACGAAATGGATGGTTTTTCCGTGTTCTCCGGCCTCAAATTGACTAGGAAACAACCCATTTTCAGGAAAATCTGAGAACAAAAATTTTGATTTTTTTACAAGGGGGGAGTCTTCTGTATAAATATTTTTTTTTTCAAAATTTTTCAACTCTCAGATTGTCCTGAAATTGAGCTTCCTTGTCAATTTCATACCGGAGAAAACGAAAAACCCCTCCATTTTGTCCTATTTCTTCAAGAAATCTATTTTTCGTCGGAAAATTCAAATTCCCGAAGAGATACGACGAAATGGATGGTTTTTTCGTGTTCTCCGGCATCAAATTGACTAGGAAACAACCCATTTTCAGGAAAATCTGAGACCAAAAATTTTGATTTTTTTACAAGGGGGGAGTCTTCTGTATAAATATTTTTTTTTTCAAAATTTTTCAACTCTCAGATTGTCCTGAAATTGAGCTTCCTTGTCAATTTCATACCGGAGAAAACGAAAAACCCCTCCATTTTGTCCTATTTCTTCAGGAAATCTATTTTTCGTCGGAAAATTCAAATTCCCGAAGAGATACGACGAAATGGATGGTTTTTTCGTGTTCTCCGGCATCAAATTGACTAGGAAACAACCCATTTTCAGGAAAATCTGAGACCAAAAATTTTGATTTTTTTACAAGGGGGGAGTCTTCTGTATAAATATTTTTTTTTTCAAAATTTTTCAACTCTCAGATTGTCCTGAAATTGAGCTTCCTTGTCAATTTCATACCGGAGAAAACGAAAAACCCCTCCATTTTGTCCTATTTCTTCAGGAAATCTCTTTTTCGTTGGAAAATTCCAATTCCCGAAGAGATACGACGAAATGGATGGTTTTTTCGTGTTCTCCGGCATCAAATTGACTAGGAAACAACCCATTTTCAGGAAAATCTGAGACCAAAAATTTTGATTTTTTTACAACGGGGGAGTCTTCTGTATAAATTTTTTTTTTTTCAAAATTTTTCAACTCTCAGATTGTCCTGAAATTGAGCTTCCTTGTCAATTTCATACCGGAGAAAACGAAAAACCCCTGCATTTTGTCCTATTTCTTCAGGAAATCTCTTTTTCGTCGGAAAATTCAAATTCCCGAAGAGATACGACGAAATGGATGGTTTTTTCGTGTTCTCCGGCATCAAATTGACTAGGAAACAACCCATTTTCAGGAAAATCTGAGACCAAAAATTTTGATTTTTTTACAAGGGGGGAGTCTTCTGTATAAATATTTTTTTTTTCAAAATTTTTCAACTCTCAGATTGTCCTGAAATTGAGCTGCCTTGTCAATTTCATACCGGAGAAAACGAAAAACCCCTCCATTTTGTCCTATTTCTTCAGGAAATCTATTTTTCGTCGGAAAATTCAAATTCCCGAAGAGATACGACGAAATGGATGGTTTTTTCGTGTTCTCCGGCATCAAATTGACTAGGAAACAACGGAGAAAACGAAAAACCCCTCCATTTTGTCCTATTTCTTCAGGAAATCTCTTTTTCGTTGGAAAATTCAAATTCCCGAAGAGATACGACGAAATGGATGGTTTTTTCGTGTTCTCCGGCATCAAATTGACCAGGAAACAACCCATTTTCAGGAAAATATGAGACCAAAAATTTTGATTTTTTTACAAGGGGGGAGTCTTCTGTATAAATATTTTTTTTTTCAAAATTTTTCAACTCTCAGATTGTCCTGAAATTGAGCTTCCTTGTCAATTTCATACCGGAGAAAACGAAAAACCCCTCCTTTTTGTCCTATTTCTTCAGGAAATCTATTTTTCGTCGGAAAATTCAAATTCCCGAAGAGATACGACGAAATGGGTGGTTTTTTCGTGTTCTCCGGAACAAATTGACTAGGAAACAACCCATTTTCAGGAAAATCTGAGTCCAAAAATTTTGATTTTTTTACAAGGGGGGAGTCTTCTGTATCAATATTTTTTTTTTCAAAATTTTTCAACTCTCAGATTGTCCTGAAATTGAGCTGCCTTGTCAATTTCATACCGGAGAAAACGAAAAACCCCTCCATTTTGTCCTATTTCTTCAGAAAATCTATTTTTCGTTGGAAAATTCCAATTCCCGAAGAGATACGACGAAATGGATGGTTTTTTCGTGTTCTCCGGCATCAAATTGACTTGGAAACAACCCATTTTCAGGAAAATCTGAGACCAAAAATTTTGATTTTTTTACAAGGGGGGAGTCTTCTGTATAAATATTTTTTTTTTCAAAATCTTTCAACTCTCAGATTGTCCTGAAATTGAGCTTCCTTGTCAATTTCATACCGGAGAAAACGAAAAACCCCTCCATTTTGTCCTATTTCTTCAGGAAATCTCTTTTTCGTCGGAAAATTCCAATTCCCGAAGAGATACGACGAAATGGATGGTTTTTTCGTGTTCTCCGGCCTCAAATTGACTAGGAAACAACCCATTTTCAGGAAAATCTGAGAACAAAAATTTTGATTTTTTTACAAGGGGGGAGTCTTCTGTATAAATATTTTTTTTTTCAAAATTTTTCAACTCTCAGATTGTCCTGAAATTGAGCTTCCTTGTCAATTTCATACCGGAGAAAACGAAAAACCCCTCCATTTTGTCCTATTTCTTCAGGAAATCTATTTTTCGTCGGAAAATTCAAATTCCCGAAGAGATACGACGAAATGGATGGTTTTTTCGTGTTCTCCGGCATCAAATTGACTAGGAAACAACGGAGAAAACGAAAAACCCCTCCATTTTGTCCTATTTCTTCAGGAAATCTCTTTTTCGTTGGAAAATTCAAATTCCCGAAGAGATACGACGAAATGGATGGTTTTTTCGTGTTCTCCGGCATCAAATTGACCAGGAAACAACCCATTTTCAGGAAAATATGAGACCAAAAATTTTGATTTTTTTACAAGGGGGGAGTCTTCTGTATAAATATTTTTTTTTTCAAAATTTTTCAACTCTCAGATTGTCCTGAAATTGAGCTTCCTTGTCAATTTCATACCGGAGAAAACGAAAAACCCCTCCTTTTTGTCCTATTTCTTCAGGAAATCTATTTTTCGTCGGAAAATTCAAATTCCCGAAGAGATACGACGAAATGGGTGGTTTTTTCGTGTTCTCCGGAACAAATTGACTAGGAAACAACCCATTTTCAGGAAAATCTGAGTCCAAAAATTTTGATTTTTTTACAAGGGGGGAGTCTTCTGTATCAATATTTTTTTTTTCAAAATTTTTCAACTCTCAGATTGTCCTGAAATTGAGCTGCCTTGTCAATTTCATACCGGAGAAAACGAAAAACCCCTCCATTTTGTCCTATTTCTTCAGAAAATCTATTTTTCGTTGGAAAATTCCAATTCCCGAAGAGATACGACGAAATGGATGGTTTTTTCGTGTTCTCCGGCATCAAATTGACTTGGAAACAACCCATTTTCAGGAAAATCTGAGACCAAAAATTTTGATTTTTTTACAAGGGGGGAGTCTTCTGTATAAATATTTTTTTTTTCAAAATCTTTCAACTCTCAGATTGTCCTGAAATTGAGCTTCCTTGTCAATTTCATACCGGAGAAAACGAAAAACCCCTCCATTTTGTCCTATTTCTTCAGGAAATCTCTTTTTCGTCGGAAAATTCCAATTCCCGAAGAGATACGACGAAATGGATGGTTTTTTCGTGTTCTCCGGCCTCAAATTGACTAGGAAACAACCCATTTTCAGGAAAATCTGAGAACAAAAATTTTGATTTTTTTACAAGGGGGGAGTCTTCTGTATAAATATTTTTTTTTTCAAAATTTTTCAACTCTCAGATTGTCCTGAAATTGAGCTTCCTTGTCAATTTCATACCGGAGAAAACGAAAAACCCCTCCATTTTGTCCTATTTCTTCAGGAAATCTATTTTTCGTCGGAAAATTCAAATTCCCGAAGAGATACGACGAAATGGATGGTTTTTTCGTGTTCTCCGGCATCAAATTGACTAGGAAACAACCCATTTTCAGGAAAATCTGAGACCAAAAATTTTGATTTTTTTACAAGGGGGGAGTCTTCTGTATAAATATTTTTTTTTTCAAAATTTTTCAACTCTCAGATTGTCCTGAAATTGAGCTTCCTTGTCAATTTCATACCGGAGAAAACGAAAAACCCCTCCATTTTGTCCTATTTCTTCAGGAAATCTCTTTTTCGTCGGAAAATTCAAATTCCCGAAGAGATACGACGAAATGGATGGTTTTTTCGTGTTCTCCGGAACAAATTGACTAGGAAACAACCCATTTTCAGGAAAATCTGAGTCCAAAAATTTTGATTTTTTTACAAGGGGGGAGTCTTCTGTATCAATATTTTTTTTTTCAAAATTTTTCAACTCTCAGATTGTCCTGAAATTGAGCTTCCTTGTCAATTTCATACCGGAGAAAACGAAAAACCCCTCCATTTTGTCCTATTTCTTCAGGAAATCTCTTTTTCGTTGGAAAATTCAAATTCCCGAAGAGATACGACGAAATGGATGGTTTTTTCGTGTTCTCCGGCATCAAATTGACCAGGAAACAACCCATTTTCAGGAAAATATGAGACCAAAAATTTTGATTTTTTTACAAGGGGGGAGTCTTCTGTATAAATATTTTTTTTTTCAAAATTTTTCAACTATAGATTGTCCTGAAATTGAGCTTCCTTGTCAATTTCATACCGGAGAAAACGAAAAACCCCTCCTTTTTGTCCTATTTCTTCAGGAAATCTATTTTTCGTCGGAAAATTCAAATTCCCGAAGAGATACGACGAAATGGGTGGTTTTTTCGTGTTCTCCGGAACAAATTGACTAGGAAACAACCCATTTTCAGGAAAATCTGAGTCCAAAAATTTTGATTTTTTTACAAGGGGGGAGTCTTCTGTATCAATATTTTTTTTTTCAAAATTTTTCAACTCTCAGATTGTCCTGAAATTGAGCTTCCTTGTCAATTTCATACCGGAGAAAACGAAAAACCCCTCCATTTTGTCCTATTTCTTCAGGAAATCTATTTTTCGTTGGAAAATTCCAATTCCCGAAGAGATACGACGAAATGGATGGTTTTTTCGTGTTCTCCGGCATCAAATTGACCAGGAAACAACCCATTTTCAGGAAAATATCAGACCAAAAATTTTGATTTTTTTACAAGGGGGGAGTCTTCTGTATAAATATTTTTTTTTTCAAAAATTTTTCAACTCTCAGATTGTCCTGAAATTGAGCTTCCTTGTCAATTTCATACCGGAGAAAACGAAAAACCCCTCCTTTTTGTCCTATTTCTTCAGGAAATCTATTTTTCGTCGGAAAATTCAAATTCCCGAAGAGATACGACGAAATGGGTGGTTTTTTCGTGTTCTCCGGAACAAATTGACTAGGAAACAACCCATTTTCAGGAAAATCTGAGTCCAAAAATTTTGATTTTTTTACAAGGGGGGAGTCTTCTGTATCAATATTTTTTTTTTCAAAATTTTTCAACTCTCAGATTGTCCTGAAATTGAGCTTCCTTGTCAATTTCATACCGGAGAAAACGAAAAACCCCTCCATTTTGTCCTATTTCTTCAGAAAATCTATTTTTCGTTGGAAAATTCCAATTCCCGAAGAGATACGACGAAATGGATGGTTTTTTCGTGTTCTCCGGCATCAAATTGACTAGGAAACAACCCATTTTCAGGAAAATCTGAGACCAAAAATTTTGATTTTTTTACAAGGGGGGAGTCTTCTGTATAAATATTTTTTTTTTCAAAATTTTTCAACTCTCAGATTGTCCTGAAATTGAGCTTCCTTGTCAATTTCATACCGGAGAAAACGAAAAACCCCTCCATTTTGTCCTATTTCTTCAGGAAATCTCTTTTTCGTTGGAAAATTCAAATTCCCAAAGAGATACGACGAAATGGATGGTTTTTTCGTGTTCTCCGGCATCAAATTGACCAGGAAACAACCCATTTTCAGGAAAATATGAGACCAAAAATTTTGATTTTTTTACAAGGGGGGAGTCTTCTGTATAAATATTTTTTTTTTCAAAATTTTTCAACTCTCAGATTGTCCTGAAATTGAGCTTCCTTGTCAATTTCATACCGGAGAAAACGAAAAACCCCTCCTTTTTGTCCTATTTCTTCAGGAAATCTATTTTTCGTCGGAAAATTCAAATTCCCGAAGAGATACGACGAAATGGGTGGTTTTTTCATGTTCTCCGGAACAAATTGACTAGGAAACAACCCATTTTCAGGAAAATCTGAGTCCAAAAATTTTGATTTTTTTACAAGGGGGGAGTCTTCTGTATCAATATTTTTTTTTTCAAAATTTTTCAACTCTCAGATTGTCCTGAAATTGAGCTTCCTTGTCAATTTCATACCGGAGAAAACGAAAAACCCCTCCATTTTGTCCTATTTCTTCAGGAAATCTCTTTTTCGTTGGAAAATTCAAATTCCCGAAGAGATACGACGAAATGGATGGTTTTTTCGTGTTCTCCGGCATCAAATTGACCAGGAAACAACCCATTTTCAGGAAAATATGAGACCAAAAATTTTGATTTTTTTACAAGGGGGGAGTCTTCTGTATAAATATTTTTTTTTTCAAAATTTTTCAACTCTCAGATTGTCCTGAAATTGAGCTTCCTTGTCAATTTCATACCGGAGAAAACGAAAAACCCCTCCATTTTGTCCTATTTCTTCAGGAAATCTCTTTTTCGTCGGAAAATTCAAATTCCCGAAGAGATACGACGAAATGGATGGTTTTTTCGTGTTCTCCGGCATCAAATTGACTAGGAAACAACCCATTTTCAGGAAAATCTGAGACCAAAAATTTTGATTTTTTTACAAGGGGGGAGTCTTCTGTATAAATATTTTTTTTTTCAAAATTTTTCAACTCTCAGATTGTCCTGAAATTGAGCTTCCTTGTCAATTTCATACCGGAGAAAACGAAAAACCCCTCCATTTTGTCCTATTTCTTCAGGAAATCTCTTTTTCGTTGGAAAATTCCAATTCCCGAAGAGATACGACGAAATGGATGGTTTTTTCGTGTTCTCCGGCATCAAATTAACTAGGAAACAACCCATTTTCAGGAAAATCTGAGACCAAAAATTTTGATTTTTTTACAAGGGGGGAGTCTTCTGTATAAATTTTTTTTTTTTCAAAATTTTTCAACTCTCAGATTGTCCTGAAATTGAGCTTCCTTGTCAATTTCATACCGGAGAAAACGAAAAACCCCTCCATTTTGTCCTATTTCTTCAGGAAATCTCTTTTTCGTCGGAAAATTCAAATTCCCGAAGAGATACGACGAAATGGATGGTTTTTTCGTGTTCTCCGGCATCAAATTGACTAGGAAACAACCCATTTTCAGGAAAATCTGAGACCAAAAATTTTGATTTTTTTACAAGGGGGGAGTCTTCTGTATAAATATTTTTTTTTTCAAAATTTTTCAACTCTCAGATTGTCCTGAAATTGAGCTTCCTTGTCAATTTCATACCGGAGAAAACGAAAAACCCCTCCATTTTGTCCTATTTCTTCAGGAAATCTCTTTTTCGTTGGAAAATTCCAATTCCCGAAGAGATACGACGAAATGGATGGTTTTTTCGTGTTCTCCGGCATCAAATTGACTAGGAAACAACCCATTTTCAGGAAAATCTGAGACCAAAAATTTTGATTTTTTTACAAGGGGGGAGTCTTCTGTATAAATATTTTTTTTTTCAAAATTTTTCAACTCTCAAATTGTCCTGAAATTGAGCTTCCTTGTCAATTTCATACCGGAGAAAACGAAAAACCCCTCCATTTTGTCCTATTTCTTCAGGAAATCTCTTTTTCGTTGGAAAATTCAAATTCCCGAAGAGATACGACGAAATGGATGGTTTTTTCGTGTTCTCCGGCATCAAATTGACCAGGAAACAACCCATTTTCAGGAAAATATGAGACCAAAAATTTTGATTTTTTTACAAGGGTGGGAGTCTTCTGTATAAATATTTTTTTTTTCAAAATTTTTCAACTCTCAGATTGTCCTGAAATTGAGCTTCCTTGTCAATTTCATACCGGAGAAAACGAAAAACCCCTCCTTTTTGTCCTATTTCTTCAGGAAATCTCTTTTTCGTTGGAAAATTCAAATTCCCGAAGAGATACGACGAAATGGATTATTTTTTCGTGTTCTCCGGCATCAAATTGACCAGGAAACAACCCATTTTCAGGAAAATATGAGACCAAAAATTTTGATTTTTTTACAAGGGGGGAGTCTTCTGTATAAATATTTTTTTTTCAAAATTTTTCAACTCTCAGATTGTCCTGAAATTGAGCTTCCTTGTCAATTTCATACCGGAGAAAACGAAAAACCCCTCCTTTTTGTCCTATTTCTTCAGGAAATCTATTTTTCGTCGGAAAATTCAAATTCCCGAAGAGATACGACGAAATGGGTGGTTTTTTCGTGTTCTCCGGAACAAATTGACTAGGAAACAACCCATTTTCAGGAAAATCTGAGTCCAAAAATTTTGATTTTTTTACAAGGGGGGAGTCTTCTGTATCAATATTTTTTTTTTCAAAATTTTTCAACTCTCAGATTGTCCTGAAATTGAGCTGCCTTGTCAATTTCATACCGGAGAAAACGAAAAACCCCTCCATTTTGTCCTATTTCTTCAGAAAATCTATTTTTCGTTGGAAAATTCCAATTCCCGAAGAGATACGACGAAATGGATGGTTTTTTCGTGTTCTCCGGCATCAAATTGACTTGGAAACAACCCATTTTCAGGAAAATCTGAGACCAAAAATTTTGATTTTTTTACAAGGGGGGAGTCTTCTGTATAAATATTTTTTTTTTCAAAATCTTTCAACTCTCAGATTGTCCTGAAATTGAGCTTCCTTGTCAATTTCATACCGGAGAAAACGAAAAACCCCTCCATTTTGTCCTATTTCTTCAGGAAATCTCTTTTTCGTCGGAAAATTCCAATTCCCGAAGAGATACGACGAAATGGATGGTTTTTCCGTGTTCTCCGGCCTCAAATTGACTAGGAAACAACCCATTTTCAGGAAAATCTGAGAACAAAAATTTTGATTTTTTTACAAGGGGGGAGTCTTCTGTATAAATATTTTTTTTTTCAAAATTTTTCAACTCTCAGATTGTCCTGAAATTGAGCTTCCTTGTCAATTTCATACCGGAGAAAACGAAAAACCCCTCCATTTTGTCCTATTTCTTCAGGAAATCTATTTTTCGTCGGAAAATTCAAATTCCCGAAGAGATACGACGAAATGGATGGTTTTTTCGTGTTCTCCGGCATCAAATTGACTAGGAAACAACCCATTTTCAGGAAAATCTGAGACCAAAAATTTTGATTTTTTTACAAGGGGGGAGTCTTCTGTATAAATATTTTTTTTTTCAAAATTTTTCAACTCTCAGATTGTCCTGAAATTGAGCTTCCTTGTCAATTTCATACCGGAGAAAACGAAAAACCCCTCCATTTTGTCCTATTTCTTCAGGAAATCTATTTTTCGTCGGAAAATTCAAATTCCCGAAGAGATACGACGAAATGGATGGTTTTTTCGTGTTCTCCGGCATCAAATTGACTAGGAAACAACCCATTTTCAGGAAAATCTGAGACCAAAAATTTTGATTTTTTTACAAGGGGGGAGTCTTCTGTATAAATATTTTTTTTTTCAAAATTTTTCAACTCTCAGATTGTCCTGAAATTGAGCTTCCTTGTCAATTTCATACCGGAGAAAACGAAAAACCCCTCCATTTTGTCCTATTTCTTCAGGAAATCTATTTTTCGTCGGAAAATTCAAATTCCCGAAGAGATACGACGAAATGGATGGTTTTTTCGTGTTCTCCGGCATCAAATTGACTAGGAAACAACGGAGAAAACGAAAAACCCCTCCATTTTGTCCTATTTCTTCAGGAAATCTCTTTTTCGTTGGAAAATTCAAATTCCCGAAGAGATACGACGAAATGGATGGTTTTTTCGTGTTCTCCGGCATCAAATTGACCAGGAAACAACCCATTTTCAGGAAAATATGAGACCAAAAATTTTGATTTTTTTACAAGGGGGGAGTCTTCTGTATAAATATTTTTTTTTTCAAAATTTTTCAACTCTCAGATTGTCCTGAAATTGAGCTTCCTTGTCAATTTCATACCGGAGAAAACGAAAAACCCCTCCTTTTTGTCCTATTTCTTCAGGAAATCTATTTTTCGTCGGAAAATTCAAATTCCCGAAGAGATACGACGAAATGGGTGGTTTTTTCGTGTTCTCCGGAACAAATTGACTAGGAAACAACCCATTTTCAGGAAAATCTGAGTCCAAAAATTTTGATTTTTTTACAAGGGGGGAGTCTTCTGTATCAATATTTTTTTTTTCAAAATTTTTCAACTCTCAGATTGTCCTGAAATTGAGCTGCCTTGTCAATTTCATACCGGAGAAAACGAAAAACCCCTCCATTTTGTCCTATTTCTTCAGAAAATCTATTTTTCGTTGGAAAATTCCAATTCCCGAAGAGATACGACGAAATGGATGGTTTTTTCGTGTTCTCCGGCATCAAATTGACTTGGAAACAACCCATTTTCAGGAAAATCTGAGACCAAAAATTTTGATTTTTTTACAAGGGGGGAGTCTTCTGTATAAATATTTTTTTTTTCAAAATCTTTCAACTCTCAGATTGTCCTGAAATTGAGCTTCCTTGTCAATTTCATACCGGAGAAAACGAAAAACCCCTCCATTTTGTCCTATTTCTTCAGGAAATCTCTTTTTCGTCGGAAAATTCCAATTCCCGAAGAGATACGACGAAATGGATGGTTTTTCCGTGTTCTCCGGCCTCAAATTGACTAGGAAACAACCCATTTTCAGGAAAATCTGAGAACAAAAATTTTGATTTTTTTACAAGGGGGGAGTCTTCTGTATAAATATTTTTTTTTTCAAAATTTTTCAACTCTCAGATTGTCCTGAAATTGAGCTTCCTTGTCAATTTCATACCGGAGAAAACGAAAAACCCCTCCATTTTGTCCTATTTCTTCAGGAAATCTATTTTTCGTCGGAAAATTCAAATTCCCGAAGAGATACGACGAAATGGATGGTTTTTTCGTGTTCTCCGGCATCAAATTGACTAGGAAACAACCCATTTTCAGGAAAATCTGAGACCAAAAATTTTGATTTTTTTACAAGGGGGGAGTCTTCTGTATAAATATTTTTTTTTTCAAAATTTTTCAACTCTCAGATTGTCCTGAAATTGAGCTTCCTTGTCAATTTCATACCGGAGAAAACGAAAAACCCCTCCATTTTGTCCTATTTCTTCAGGAAATCTCTTTTTCGTCGGAAAATTCAAATTCCCGAAGAGATACGACGAAATGGATGGTTTTTTCGTGTTCTCCGGCCTCAAATTGACTAGGAAACAACCCATTTTCAGGAAAATCTGAGAACAAAAATTTTGATTTTTTTACAAGGGGGGAGTCTTCTGTATAAATATTTTTTTTTTCAAAATTTTTCAACTCTCAGATTGTCCTGAAATTGAGCTTCCTTGTCAATTTCATACCGGAGAAAACGAAAAACCCCTCCATTTTGTCCTATTTCTTCAGGAAATCTATTTTTCGTCGGAAAATTCAAATTCCCGAAGAGATACGACGAAATGGATGGTTTTTTCGTGTTCTCCGGCATCAAATTGACTAGGAAACAACCCATTTTCAGGAAAATCTGAGACCAAAAATTTTGATTTTTTTACAAGGGGGGAGTCTTCTGTATAAATATTTTTTTTTTCAAAATTTTTCAACTCTCAGATTGTCCTGAAATTGAGCTTCCTTGTCAATTTCATACCGGAGAAAACGAAAAACCCCTCCATTTTGTCCTATTTCTTCAGGAAATCTCTTTTTCGTCGGAAAATTCAAATTCCCGAAGAGATACGACGAAATGGATGGTTTTTTCGTGTTCTCCGGAACAAATTGACTAGGAAACAACCCATTTTCAGGAAAATCTGAGTCCAAAAATTTTGATTTTTTTACAAGGGGGGAGTCTTCTGTATCAATATTTTTTTTTTCAAAATTTTTCAACTCTCAGATTGTCCTGAAATTGAGCTTCCTTGTCAATTTCATACCGGAGAAAACGAAAAACCCCTCCATTTTGTCCTATTTCTTCAGGAAATCTCTTTTTCGTCGGAAAATTCAAATTCCCGAAGAGATACGACGAAATGGATGGTTTTTTCGTGTTCTCCGGCATCAAATTGACTAGGAAACAACCCATTTTCAGGAAAATCTGAGACCAAAAATTTTGATTTTTTTACAAGGGGGGAGTCTTCTGTATAAATATTTTTTTTTTCAAAATTTTTCAACTCTCAGATTGTCCTGAAATTGAGCTTCCTTGTCAATTTCATACCGGAGAAAACGAAAAACCCCTCCATTTTGTCCTATTTCTTCAGGAAATCTCTTTTTCGTCGGAAAATTCAAATTCCCGAAGAGATACGACGAAATGGATGGTTTTTTCGTGTTCTCCGGCATCAAATTGACTAGGAAACAACCCATTTTCAGGAAAATCTGAGACCAAAAATTTTGATTTTTTTACAAGGGGGGAGTCTTCTGTATAAATATTTTTTTTTTCAAAATTTTTCAACTCTCAGATTGTCCTGAAATTGAGCTTCCTTGTCAATTTCATACCGGAGAAAACGAAAAACCCCTCCATTTTGTCCTATTTCTTCAGGAAATCTCTTTTTCGTCGGAAAATTCAAATTCCCGAAGAGATACGACGAAATGGATGGTTTTTTCGTGTTCTCCGGCATCAAATTGACCAGGAAACAACCCATTTTCAGGAAAATATGAGACCAAAAATTTTGATTTTTTTACAAGGGGGGAGTCTTCTGTATAAATATTTTTTTTTTCAAAATTTTTCAACTCTCAGATTGTCCTGAAATTGAGCTTCCTTGTCAATTTCATACCGGAGAAAACGAAAAACCCCTCCATTTTGTCCTATTTCTTCAGGAAATCTATTTTTCGTCGGAAAATTCAAATTCCCGAAGAGATACGACGAAATGGATGGTTTTTTCGTGTTCTCCGGCATCAAATTGACTAGGAAACAACCCATTTTCAGGAAAATCTGAGACCAAAAATTTTGATTTTTTTACAAGGGGGGAGTCTTCTGTATAAATATTTTTTTTTTCAAAATTTTTCAACTCTCAGATTGTCCTGAAATTGAGCTTCCTTGTCAATTTCATACCGGAGAAAACGAAAAACCCCTCCATTTTGTCCTATTTCTTCAGGAAATCTCTTTTTCGTCGGAAAATTCAAATTCCCGAAGAGATACGACGAAATGGATGGTTTTTTCGTGTTCTCCGGCCTCAAATTGACTAGGAAACAACCCATTTTCAGGAAAATCTGAGAACAAAAATTTTGATTTTTTTACAAGGGGGGAGTCTTCTGTATAAATATTTTTTTTTTCAAAATTTTTCAACTCTCAGATTGTCCTGAAATTGAGCTTCCTTGTCAATTTCATACCGGAGAAAACGAAAAACCCCTCCATTTTGTCCTATTTCTTCAGGAAATCTATTTTTCGTCGGAAAATTCAAATTCCCGAAGAGATACGACGAAATGGATGGTTTTTTCGTGTTCTCCGGCATCAAATTGACTAGGAAACAACCCATTTTCAGGAAAATCTGAGACCAAAAATTTTGATTTTTTTACAAGGGGGGAGTCTTCTGTATAAATATTTTTTTTTTCAAAATTTTTCAACTCTCAGATTGTCCTGAAATTGAGCTTCCTTGTCAATTTCATACCGGAGAAAACGAAAAACCCCTCCATTTTGTCCTATTTCTTCAGGAAATCTCTTTTTCGTCGGAAAATTCAAATTCCCGAAGAGATACGACGAAATGGATGGTTTTTTCGTGTTCTCCGGAACAAATTGACTAGGAAACAACCCATTTTCAGGAAAATCTGAGTCCAAAAATTTTGATTTTTTTACAAGGGGGGAGTCTTCTGTATCAATATTTTTTTTTTCAAAATTTTTCAACTCTCAGATTGTCCTGAAATTGAGCTTCCTTGTCAATTTCATACCGGAGAAAACGAAAAACCCCTCCATTTTGTCCTATTTCTTCAGGAAATCTCTTTTTCGTCGGAAAATTCAAATTCCCGAAGAGATACGACGAAATGGATGGTTTTTTCGTGTTCTCCGGCATCAAATTGACTAGGAAACAACCCATTTTCAGGAAAATCTGAGACCAAAAATTTTGATTTTTTTACAAGGGGGGAGTCTTCTGTATAAATATTTTTTTTTTCAAAATTTTTCAACTCTCAGATTGTCCTGAAATTGAGCTTCCTTGTCAATTTCATACCGGAGAAAACGAAAAACCCCTCCATTTTGTCCTATTTCTTCAGGAAATCTCTTTTTCGTCGGAAAATTCAAATTCCCGAAGAGATACGACGAAATGGATGGTTTTTTCGTGTTCTCCGGCATCAAATTGACCAGGAAACAACCCATTTTCAGGAAAATATGAGACCAAAAATTTTGATTTTTTTACAAGGGGGGAGTCTTCTGTATAAATTTTTTTTTTTTCAAAATTTTTCAACTCTCAGATTGTCCTGAAATTGAGCTTCCTTGTCAATTTCATACCGGAGAAAACGAAAAACCCCTCCTTTTTGTCCTATTTCTTCAGGAAATCTATTTTTCGTCGGAAAATTCAAATTCCCGAAGAGATACGACGAAATGGGTGGTTTTTTCGTGTTCTCCGGAACAAATTGACTAGGAAACAACCCATTTTCAGGAAAATCTGAGTCCAAAAATTTTGATTTTTTTACAAGGGGGGAGTCTTCTGTATCAATATTTTTTTTTTCAAAATTTTTCAACTCTCAGATTGTCCTGAAATTGAGCTTCCTTGTCAATTTCATACCGGAGAAAACGAAAAACCCCTCCATTTTGTCCTATTTCTTCAGGAAATCTATTTTTCGTTGGAAAATTCCAATTCCCGAAGAGATACGACGAAATGGATGGTTTTTTCGTGTTCTCCGGCATCAAATTGACCAGGAAACAACCCATTTTCAGGAAAATATCAGACCAAAAATTTTGATTTTTTTACAAGGGGGGAGTCTTCTGTATAAATATTTTTTTTTTCAAAATTTTTCAACTCTCAGATTGTCCTGAAATTGAGCTTCCTTGTCAATTTCATACCGGAGAAAACGAAAAACCCCTCCTTTTTGTCCTATTTCTTCAGGAAATCTATTTTTCGTCGGAAAATTCAAATTCCCGAAGAGATACGACGAAATGGGTGGTTTTTTCGTGTTCTCCGGAACAAATTGACTAGGAAACAACCCATTTTCAGGAAAATCTGAGTCCAAAAATTTTGATTTTTTTACAAGGGGGGAGTCTTCTGTATCAATATTTTTTTTTTCAAAATTTTTCAACTCTCAGATTGTCCTGAAATTGAGCTTCCTTGTCAATTTCATACCGGAGAAAACGAAAAACCCCTCCATTTTGTCCTATTTCTTCAGAAAATCTATTTTTCGTTGGAAAATTCCAATTCCCGAAGAGATACGACGAAATGGATGGTTTTTTCGTGTTCTCCGGCATCAAATTGACTTGGAAACAACCCATTTTCAGGAAAATCTGAGACCAAAAATTTTGATTTTTTTACAAGGGGGGAGTCTTCTGTATAAATATTTTTTTTTTCAAAATCTTTCAACTCTCAGATTGTCCTGAAATTGAGCTTCCTTGTCAATTTCATACCGGAGAAAACGAAAAACCCCTCCATTTTGTCCTATTTCTTCAGGAAATCTCTTTTTCGTCGGAAAATTCCAATTCCCGAAGAGATACGACGAAATGGATGGTTTTTTCGTGTTCTCCGGCCTCAAATTGACTAGGAAACAACCCATTTTCAGGAAAATCTGAGAACAAAAATTTTGATTTTTTTACAAGGGGGGAGTCTTCTGTATAAATATTTTTTTTTTCAAAATTTTTCAACTCTCAGATTGTCCTGAAATTGAGCTTCCTTGTCAATTTCATACCGGAGAAAACGAAAAACCCCTCCATTTTGTCCTATTTCTTCAGGAAATCTATTTTTCGTCGGAAAATTCAAATTCCCGAAGAGATACGACGAAATGGATGGTTTTTTCGTGTTCTCCGGCATCAAATTGACTAGGAAACAACCCATTTTCAGGAAAATCTGAGACCAAAAATTTTGATTTTTTTACAAGGGGGGAGTCTTCTGTATAAATATTTTTTTTTTCAAAATTTTTCAACTCTCAGATTGTCCTGAAATTGAGCTTCCTTGTCAATTTCATACCGGAGAAAACGAAAAACCCCTCCATTTTGTCCTATTTCTTCAGGAAATCTCTTTTTCGTCGGAAAATTCAAATTCCCGAAGAGATACGACGAAATGGATGGTTTTTTCGTGTTCTCCGGAACAAATTGACTAGGAAACAACCCATTTTCAGGAAAATCTGAGTCCAAAAATTTTGATTTTTTTACAAGGGGGGAGTCTTCTGTATCAATATTTTTTTTTTCAAAATTTTTCAACTCTCAGATTGTCCTGAAATTGAGCTTCCTTGTCAATTTCATACCGGAGAAAACGAAAAACCCCTCCATTTTGTCCTATTTCTTCAGGAAATCTCTTTTTCGTTGGAAAATTCAAATTCCCGAAGAGATACGACGAAATGGATGGTTTTTTCGTGTTCTCCGGCATCAAATTGACCAGGAAACAACCCATTTTCAGGAAAATATGAGACCAAAAATTTTGATTTTTTTACAAGGGGGGAGTCTTCTGTATAAATATTTTTTTTTTCAAAATTTTTCAACTCTCAGATTGTCCTGAAATTGAGCTTCCTTGTCAATTTCATACCGGAGAAAACGAAAAACCCCTCCTTTTTGTCCTATTTCTTCAGGAAATCTATTTTTCGTCGGAAAATTCAAATTCCCGAAGAGATACGACGAAATGGGTGGTTTTTTCGTGTTCTCCGGAACAAATTGACTAGGAAACAACCCATTTTCAGGAAAATCTGAGTCCAAAAATTTTGATTTTTTTACAAGGGGGGAGTCTTCTGTATCAATATTTTTTTTTTCAAAATTTTTCAACTCTCAGATTGTCCTGAAATTGAGCTTCCTTGTCAATTTCATACCGGAGAAAACGAAAAACCCCTCCATTTTGTCCTATTTCTTCAGGAAATCTATTTTTCGTTGGAAAATTCCAATTCCCGAAGAGATACGACGAAATGGATGGTTTTTTCGTGTTCTCCGGCATCAAATTGACCAGGAAACAACCCATTTTCAGGAAAATATCAGACCAAAAATTTTGATTTTTTTACAAGGGGGGAGTCTTCTGTATAAATATTTTTTTTTTCAAAATTTTTCAACTCTCAGATTGTCCTGAAATTGAGCTTCCTTGTCAATTTCATACCGGAGAAAACGAAAAACCCCTCCTTTTTGTCCTATTTCTTCAGGAAATCTATTTTTCGTCGGAAAATTCAAATTCCCGAAGAGATACGACGAAATGGGTGGTTTTTTCGTGTTCTCCGGAACAAATTGACTAGGAAACAACCCATTTTCAGGAAAATCTGAGTCCAAAAATTTTGATTTTTTTACAAGGGGGGAGTCTTCTGTATCAATATTTTTTTTTTCAAAATTTTTCAACTCTCAGATTGTCCTGAAATTGAGCTTCCTTGTCAATTTCATACCGGAGAAAACGAAAAACCCCTCCATTTTGTCCTATTTCTTCAGAAAATCTATTTTTCGTTGGAAAATTCCAATTCCCGAAGAGATACGACGAAATGGATGGTTTTTTCGTGTTCTCCGGCATCAAATTGACTAGGAAACAACCCATTTTCAGGAAAATCTGAGACCAAAAATTTTGATTTTTTTACAAGGGGGGAGTCTTCTGTATAAATATTTTTTTTTTCAAAATTTTTCAACTCTCAGATTGTCCTGAAATTGAGCTTCCTTGTCAATTTCATACCGGAGAAAACGAAAAACCCCTCCATTTTGTCCTATTTCTTCAGGAAATCTCTTTTTCGTTGGAAAATTCAAATTCCCGAAGAGATACGACGAAATGGATGGTTTTTTCGTGTTCTCCGGCATCAAATTGACCAGGAAACAACCCATTTTCAGGAAAATATGAGACCAAAAATTTTGATTTTTTTACAAGGGGGGAGTCTTCTGTATAAATATTTTTTTTTTCAAAATTTTTCAACTCTCAGATTGTCCTGAAATTGAGCTTCCTTGTCAATTTCATACCGGAGAAAACGAAAAACCCCTCCTTTTTGTCCTATTTCTTCAGGAAATCTATTTTTCGTCGGAAAATTCAAATTCCCGAAGAGATACGACGAAATGGGTGGTTTTTTCGTGTTCTCCGGAACAAATTGACTAGGAAACAACCCATTTTCAGGAAAATCTGAGTCCAAAAATTTTGATTTTTTTACAAGGGTGGGAGTCTTCTGTATCAATATTTTTTTTTTCAAAATTTTTCAACTCTCAGATTGTCCTGAAATTGAGCTTCCTTGTCAATTTCATACCGGAGAAAACGAAAAACCCCTCCATCTTGTCCTATTTCTTCAGGAAATCTCTTTTTCGTTGGAAAATTCAAATTCCCGAAGAGATACGACGAAATGGATGGTTTTTTCGTGTTCTCCGGCATCAAATTGACCAGGAAACAACCCATTTTCAGGAAAATATGAGACCAAAAATTTTGATTTTTTTACAAGGGGGGAGCTTCTGTATAAATATTTTTTTTTTCAAAATTTTTCAACTCTCAGATTGTCCTGAAATTGAGCTTCCTTGTCAATTTCATACCGGAGAAAACGAAAAACCCCTCCATTTTGTCCTATTTCTTCAGAAAATCTATTTTTCGTTGGAAAATTCCAATTCCCGAAGAGATACGACGAAATGGATGGTTTTTTCGTGTTCTCCGGCATCAAATTGACTTGGAAACAACCCATTTTCAGGAAAATCTGAGACCAAAAATTTTGATTTTTTTACAAGGGGGGAGTCTTCTGTATCAATATTTTTTTTTTCAAAATTTTTCAACCCTCAGATTGTCCTGAAATTGAGCTTCCTTGTCAATTTCATACCGGAGAAAACGAAAAACCCCTCCATTTTGTCCTATTTCTTCAGGAAATCTATTTTTCGTTGGAAAATTCCAATTCCCGAAGAGATACGACGAAATGGATGGTTTTTTCGTGTTCTCCGGCCTCAAATTGACTAGGAAACAACCCATTTTCAGGAAAATCTGAGAACAAAAATTTTGATTTTTTTACAAGGGGGGAGTCTTCTGTATCAATATTTTTTTTTTCAAAATTTTTCAACTCTCAGATTGTCCTGAAATTGAGCTGCCTTGTCAATTTCATACCGGAGAAAACGAAAAACCCCTCCATTTTGTCCTATTTCTTCAGGAAATCTATTTTTCGTCGGAAAATTCAAATTCCCGAAGAGATACGACGAAATGGATGGTTTTTTCGTGTTCTCCGGCATCAAATTGACTAGGAAACAACCCATTTTCAGGAAAATCTGAGACCAAAAATTTTGATTTTTTTACAAGGGGGGAGTCTTCTGTATAAATATTTTTTTTTTCAAAATTTTTCAACTCTCAGATTGTCCTGAAATTGAGCTTCCTTGTCAATTTCATACCGGAGAAAACGAAAAACCCCTCCATTTTGTCCTATTTCTTCAGGAAATCTCTTTTTCGTCGGAAAATTCAAATTCCCGAAGAGATACGACGAAATGGATGGTTTTTTCGTGTTCTCCGGCATCAAATTGACTAGGAAACAACCCATTTTCAGGAAAATCTGAGACCAAAAATTTTGATTTTTTTACAAGGGGGGAGTCTTCTGTATAAATATTTTTTTTTTCAAAATTTTTCAACTCTCAGATTGTCCTGAAATTGAGCTTCCTTGTCAATTTCATACCGGAGAAAACGAAAAACCCCTCCATTTTGTCCTATTTCTTCAGGAAATCTCTTTTTCGTTGGAAAATTCCAATTCCCGAAGAGATACGACGAAATGGATGGTTTTTTCGTGTTCTCCGGCATCAAATTGACTAGGAAACAACCCATTTTCAGGAAAATCTGAGACCAAAAATTTTGATTTCTTTACAAGGGGGGAGTCTTCTGTATCAATATTTTTTTTTTCAAAATTTTTCAACTCTCAGATTGTCCTGAAATTGAGCTTCCTTGTCAATTTCATACCGGAGAAAACGAAAAACCCCTCCATTTTGTCCTATTTCTTCAGGAAATCTCTTTTTCGTTGGAAAATTCAAATTCCCGAAGAGATACGACGAAATGGATGGTTTTTTCGTGTTCTCCGGCATCAAATTGACCAGGAAACAACCCGTTTTCAGGAAAATATGAGACCAAAAATTTTGATTTTTTTACAAGGGGGGAGTCTTCTGTATAAATATTTTTTTTTTCAAAATTTTTCAACTCTGAGATTGTCCTGAAATTGAGCTTCCTTGTCAATTTCATACCGGAGAAAACGAAAAACCCCTCCTTTTTGTCCTATTTCTTCAGGAAATCTATTCTTCGTCGGAAAATTCAAATTCCCGAAGAGATACGACGAAATGGGTGGTTTTTTCGTGTTCTCCGGAACAAATTGACTAGGAAACAACCCATTTTCAGGAAAATCTGAGTCCAAAAATTTTGATTTTTTTACAAGGGGGGAGTCTTCTGTATCAATATTTTTTTTTTCAAAATTTTTCAACTCTCAGATTGTCCTGAAATTGAGCTTCCTTGTCAATTTCATACCGGAGAAAACGAAAAACCCCTCCATTTTGTCCTATTTCTTGTCAATTTCATACCGGAGAAAACGAAAAACCCCTCCATTTTGTCCTATTTCTTCAGGAAATCTATTTTTCGTTGGAAAATTCCAATTCCCGAAGAGATACGACGAAATGGATGGTTTTTTCGTGTTCTCCGGCCTCAAATTGACTAGGAAACAACCCATTTTCAGGAAAATCTGAGAACAAAAATTTTGATTTTTTTACAAGGGGGGAGTCTTCTGTATAAATATTTTTTTTTTCAAAATTTTTCAACTCTCAGATTGTCCTGAAATTGAGCTGCCTTGTCAATTTCATACCGGAGAAAACGAAAAATCCCTCCATTTTGTCCTATTTCTTCAGGAAATCTATTTTTCGTCGGAAAATTCAAATTCCCGAAGAGATACGACGAAATGGATGGTTTTTTCGTGTTCTCCGGCATCAAATTGACTAGGAAACAACCCATTTTCAGGAAAATCTGAGACCAAAAATTTTGATTTTTTTACAAGGGGGGAGTCTTCTGTATAAATATTTTTTTTTTCAAAATTTTTCAACTCTCAGATTGTCCTGAAATTGAGCTTCCTTGTCAATTTCATACCGGAGAAAACGAAAAACCCCTCCATTTTGTCCTATTTCTTCAGGAAATCTCTTTTTCGTTGGAAAATTCAAATTCCCGAAGAGATACGACGAAATGGATGGTTTTTTCGTGTTCTCCGGCATCAAATTGACCAGGAGACAACCCATTTTCAGGAAAATATGAGACCAAAAATTTTGATTTTTTTACAAGGGTGGGAGTCTTCTGTATAAATATTTTTTTTTTCAAAATTTTTCAACTCTCAGATTGTCCTGAAATTGAGCTTCCTTGTCAATTTCATACCGGAGAAAACGAAAAACCCCTCCTTTTTGTCCTATTTCTTCAGGAAATCTATTTTTCGTCGGAAAATTCAAATTCCCGAAGAGATACGACGAAATGGGTGGTTTTTTCGTGTTCTCCGGAACAAATTGACTAGGAAACAACCCATTTTCAGGAAAATCTGAGTCCAAAAATTTTGATTTTTTTACAAGGGGGGAGTCTTCTGTATCAATATTTTTTTTTTCAAAATTTTTCAACTCTCAGATTGTCCTGAAATTGAGCTTCCTTGTCAATTTCATACCGGAGAAAACGAAAAACCCCTCCATTTTGTCCTATTTCTTCAGGAAATCTATTTTTCGTTGGAAAATTCCAATTCCCGAAGAGATACGACGAAATGGATGGTTTTTTCGTGTTCTCCGGCATCAAATTGACCAGGAAACAACCCATTTTCAGGAAAATATCAGACCAAAAATTTTGATTTTTTTACAAGGGGGGAGTCTTCTGTATAAATATTTTTTTTTTCAAAATTTTTCAACTCTCAGATTGTCCTGAAATTGAGCTGCCTTGTCAATTTCATACCGGAGAAAACGAAAAACCCCTCCATTTTGTCCTATTTCTTCAGGAAATCTATTTTTCGTCGGAAAATTCAAATTCCCGAAGAGATACGACGAAATGGGTGGTTTTTTCGTGTTCTCCGGAACAAATTGACTAGGAAACAACCCATTTTCAGGAAAATCTGAGTCCAAAAATTTTGATTTTTTTACAAGGGGGGAGTCTTCTGTATCAATATTTTTTTTTTCAAAATTTTTCAACTCTCAGATTGTCCTGAAATTGAGCTTCCTTGTCAATTTCATACCGGAGAAAACGAAAAACCCCTCCATTTTGTCCTATTTCTTCAGGAAATCTATTTTTCGTTGGAAAATTCCAATTCCCGAAGAGATACGACGAAATGGATGGTTTTTTCGTGTTCTCCGGCATCAAATTGACCAGGAAACAACCCATTTTCAGGAAAATATCAGACCAAAAATTTTGATTTTTTTACAAGGGGGGAGTCTTCTGTATAAATATTTTTTTTTTCAAAATTTTTCAACTCTCAGATTGTCCTGAAATTGAGCTTCCTTGTCAATTTCATACCGGAGAAAACGAAAAACCCCTCCTTTTTGTCCTATTTCTTCAGGAAATCTATTTTTCGTCGGAAAATTCAAATTCCCGAAGAGATACGACGAAATGGGTGGTTTTTTCGTGTTCTCCGGAACAAATTGACTAGGAAACAACCCATTTTCAGGAAAATCTGAGTCCAAAAATTTTGATTTTTTTACAAGGGGGGAGTCTTCTGTATCAATATTTTTTTTTTCAAAATTTTTCAACTCTCAGATTGTCCTGAAATTGAGCTTCCTTGTCAATTTCATACCGGAGAAAACGAAAAACCCCTCCATTTTGTCCTATTTCTTCAGGAAATCTATTTTTCGTTGGAAAATTCCAATTCCCGAAGAGATACGACGAAATGGATGGTTTTTTCGTGTTCTCCGGCATCAAATTGACCAGGAAACAACCCATTTTCAGGAAAATATCAGACCAAAAATTTTGATTTTTTTACAAGGGGGGAGTCTTCTGTATAAATATTTTTTTTTTCAAAATTTTTCAACTCTCAGATTGTCCTGAAATTGAGCTTCCTTGTCAATTTCATACCGGAGAAAACGAAAAACCCCTCCTTTTTGTCCTATTTCTTCAGGAAATCTATTTTTCGTCGGAAAATTCAAATTCCCGAAGAGATACGACGAAATGGGTGGTTTTTTCGTGTTCTCCGGAACAAATTGACTAGGAAACAACCCATTTTCAGGAAAATCTGAGTCCAAAAATTTTGATTTTTTTACAAGGGGGGAGTCGAGGGGCGGCTAACTTCCAAAAGAGGTGTACACAGATTTTAAATCAGTATTGATTTAATCTGATTTAACACGATTTAATTGCTGTAACGCGCTGCCCAGCACTGTAGGTGATGCCAAATTGTGATGATGATTTAACGAATGTTAGGTGATTTTTGTGATTTATTGATGATTTATTGTGATTTTACATGATTTAAAGTGATTTAACTTGATTTCAAATGATTTAAAGCCACTTAAATTGATGTAAGTGATTTAAAAAAATCAAAAAATCTAATGATTTAAGAAAGATTTAAAATGATTTAATGTGATTTAACAATCTTATGTACACAGATTTAAGGGAGTGAGCCGCCCCTCGGGGGGAGTCTTCTGTATCAATATTTTTTTTTTCAAAATTTTTCAACTCTCAGATTGTCCTGAAATTGAGCTTCCTTGTCAATTTCATACCGGAGAAAACGAAAAACCCCTCCATTTTGTCCTATTTCTTCAGGAAATCTATTTTTCGTTGGAAAATTCCAATTCCCGAAGAGATACGACGAAATGGATGGTTTTTTCGTGTTCTCCGGCCTCAAATTGACTAGGAAACAACCCATTTTCAGGAAAATCTGAGAACAAAAACTTTGATTTTTTTACAAGGGGGGAGTCTTCTGTATAAATATTTTTTTTTTCAAAATTTTTCAACTCTCAGATTGTCCTGAAATTGAGCTGCCTTGTCAATTTCATACCGGAGAAAACGAAAAACCCCTCCATTTTGTCCTATTTCTTCAGGAAATCTATTTTTCGTCGGAAAATTCAAATTCCCGAAGAGATACGACGAAATGGGTGGTTTTTTCGTGTTCTCCGGAACAAATTGACTAGGAAACAACCCATTTTCAGGAAAATCTGAGTCCAAAAATTTTGATTTTTTTACAAGGGGGGAGTCTTCTGTATCAATATTTTTTTTTTCAAAATTTTTCAACTCTCAGATTGTCCTGAAATTGAGCTTCCTTGTCAATTTCATACCGGAGAAAACGAAAAACCCCTCCATTTTGTCCTATTTCTTCAGGAAATCTATTTTTCGTTGGAAAATTCCAATTCCCGAAGAGATACGACGAAATGGATGGTTTTTTCGTGTTCTCCGGCATCAAATTGACCAGGAAACAACCCATTTTCAGGAAAATATCAGACCAAAAATTTTGATTTTTTTACAAGGGGGGAGTCTTCTGTATAAATATTTTTTTTTTCAAAATTTTTCAACTCTCAGATTGTCCTGAAATTGAGCTTCCTTGTCAATTTCAAACCGGAGAAAACGAAAAACCCCTCCTTTTTGTCCTATTTCTTCAGGAAATCTATTTTTCGTCGGAAAATTCAAATTCCCGAAGAGATACGACGAAATGGGTGGTTTTTTCGTGTTCTCCGGAACAAATTGACTAGGAAACAACCCATTTTCAGGAAAATCTGAGTCCAAAAATTTTGATTTTTTTACAAGGGGGGAGTCTTCTGTATCAATATTTTTTTTTTCAAAATTTTTCAACTCTCAGATTGTCCTGAAATTGAGCTTCCTTGTCAATTTCATACCGGAGAAAACGAAAAACCCCTCCATTTTGTCCTATTTCTTCAGGAAATCTATTTTTCGTTGGAAAATTCCAATTCCCGAAGAGATACGACGAAATGGATGGTTTTTTCGTGTTCTCCGGCCTCAAATTGACTAGGAAACAACCCATTTTCAGGAAAATCTGAGAACAAAAATTTTGATTTTTTTACAAGGGGGGAGTCTTCTGTATAAATATTTTTTTTTTCAAAATTTTTCAACTCTCAGATTGTCCTGAAATTGAGCTGCCTTGTCAATTTCATACCGGAGAAAACGAAAAACCCCTCCAT
This sequence comes from Philopedon plagiatum, assembly GCA_963971165.1. Lineage (NCBI taxonomy): Eukaryota > Metazoa > Arthropoda > Insecta > Coleoptera > Curculionidae > Philopedon > Philopedon plagiatum. The sequence goes on from OZ020198.1 coordinate 139,767, forward strand.
TTTGTCCTATTTCTTCAGGAAATCTATTTTTCGTCGGAAAATTCAAATTCCCGAAGAGATACGACGAAATGGATGGTTTTTTCGTGTTCTCCGGCATCAAATTGACTAGGAAACAACCCATTTTCAGGAAAATCTGAGACCAAAAATTTTGATTTTTTTACAAGGGGGGAGTCTTCTGTATAAATATTTTTTTTTTCAAAATTTTTCAACTCTCAGATTGTCCTGAAATTGAGCTTCCTTGTCAATTTCATACCGGAGAAAACGAAAAACCCCTCCATTTTGTCCTATTTCTTCAGGAAATCTCTTTTTCGTCGGAAAATTCAAATTCCCGAAGAGATACGACGAAATGGATGGTTTTTTCGTGTTCTCCGGCATCAAATTGACTAGGAAACAACCCATTTTCAGGAAAACCTGAGACCAAAAATTTTGATTTTTTTACAAGGGGGGAGTCTTCTGTATAAATATTTTTTTTTTCAAAATTTTTCAACTCTCAGATTGTCCTGAAATTGAGCTTCCTTGTCAATTTCATACCGGAGAAAACGAAAAACCCCTCCTTTTTGTCCTATTTCTTCAGGAAATCTATTCTTCGTCGGAAAATTCAAATTCCCGAAGAGATACGACGAAATGGGTGGTTTTTTCGTGTTCTCCGGAACAAATTGACTAGGAAACAACCCATTTTCAGGAAAATCTGAGTCCAAAAATTTTGATTTTTTTACAAGGGGGGAGTCTTCTGTATCAATATTTTTTTTTTCAAAATTTTTCAACTCTCAGATTGTCCTGAAATTGAGCTTCCTTGTCAATTTCATACCGGAGAAAACGAAAAACCCCTCCATTTTGTCCTATTTCTTCAGAAAATCTATTTTTCGTTGGAAAATTCCAATTCCCGAAGAGATACGACGAAATGGATGGTTTTTTCGTGTTCTCCGGCATCAAATTGACTTGGAAACAACCCATTTTCTGGAAAATCTGAGACCAAAAATTTTGATTTTTTTACAAGGGGGGAGTCTTCTGTATCAATATTTTTTTTTTCAAAATTTTTCAACTCTCAGATTGTCCTGAAATTGAGCTTCCTTGTCAATTTCATACCGGAGAAAACGAAAAACCCCTCCATTTTGTCCTATTTCTTCAGGAAATCTATTTTTCGTTGGAAAATTCCAATTCCCGAAGAGATACGACGAAATGGATGGTTTTTTCGTGTTCTCCGGCCTCAAATTGACTAGGAAACAACCCATTTTCAGGAAAATCTGAGAACAAAAATTTTGATTTTTTTACAAGGGGGGAGTCTTCTGTATACTAAATATTTTTTTTTTCAAAATTTTTCAACTCTCAGATTGTCCTGAAATTGAGCTTCCTTGTCAATTTCATACCGGAGAAAACGAAAAACCCCTCCATTTTGTCCTATTTCTTCAGGAAATCTCTTTTTCGTCGGAAAATTCAAATTCCCGAAGAGATACGACGAAATGGATGGTTTTTTCGTGTTCTCCGGCATCAAATTGACTAGGAAACAACCCATTTTCAGGAAAATCTGAGACCAAAAATTTTGATTTTTTTACAAGGGGGGAGTCTTCTGTATAAATATTTTTTTTTTCAAAATTTTTCAACTCTCAGATTGTCCTGAAATTGAGCTTCCTTGTCAATTTCATACCGGAGAAAACGAAAAACCCCTCCATTTTGTCCTATTTCTTCAGGAAATCTATTTTTCGTTGGAAAATTCCAATTCCCGTAGAGATACGACGAAATGGATGGTTTTTTCGTGTTCGCCGGCATCAAATTGACTTGGAAACAACCCATTTTCAGGAAAATCTGAGACCAAAAATTTTGATTTTTTTACAAGGGGGGAGTCTTCTGTATCAATATTTTTTTTTTCAAAATTTTTCAACTCTCAGATTGTCCTGAAATTGAGCTTCCTTGTCAATTTCATACCGGAGAAAACGAAAAACCCCTCCATTTTGTCCTATTTCTTCAGGAAATCTATTTTTCGTTGGAAAATTCCAATTCCCGTAGAGATACGACGAAATGGATGGTTTTTTCGTGTTCGCCGGCATCAAATTGACTTGGAAACAACCCATTTTCAGGAAAATCTGAGACCAAAAATTTTGATTTTTTTACAAGGGGGGAGTCTTCTGTATCAATATTTTTTTTTTCAAAATTTTTCAACTCTCAGGTTGTCCTGAAATTGAGCTTCCTTGTCAATTTCATACCGGAGAAAACGAAAAACCCCTCCATTTTGTCCTATTTCTTCAGGAAATCTATTTTTCGTCGGAAAATTCCAATTCCCGTAGAGATACGACGAAATGGATGGTTTTTTCGTGTTCTCCGGCATCAAATTGACTAGGAAACAACGCATTTACAGGAAAATCTGAGACCAAAAATTTTGATTTTTTTACAAGGGGGGAGTCTTCTGTATCAATATTTTTTTTTTCAAAATTTTTCAACTCTCAGATTGTCCTGAAATTGAGCTTCCTTGTCAATTTCATACCGGAGAAAACGAAAAACCCCTCCATTTTGTCCTATTTCTTCAGGAAATCTATTTTTCGTTGGAAAATTCAAATTCCCGTAGAGATACGACGAAATGGATGGTTTTTTTCGTGTTCTCCGGCATCAAATTGACTAGGAAACAACGCATTCACAGGAAAATCTGAGACCAAAAATTTTGATTTTTTTACAAGGGGGGAGTCTTCTGTATAAATATTTTTTTTTTCAAAATTTTTCAACTCTCAGATTGTCCTGAAATTGAGCTTCCTTGTCAATTTCATACCGGAGAAAACGAAAAACCCCTCCTTTTTGTCCTATTTCTTCAGGAAATCTATTTTTCGTTGGAAAATTCCAATTCCCGAAGAGATACGACGAAATGGATGGTTTTTTCGTGTCCTATTTCTTCAGGAAATCTATTTTTAGTCGGAAAATTCCAATTCCCGAAGAGATACGACGAAATGGATGGTTTTTTCGTGTTCTCCGGCATCAAATTGACTAGGAAACAACCCATTTTCAGGAAAATCTGAGACCAAAAATTTTGATTTTTTTAAAAGGGGGGGAGTCTTATGTATAAATATTTTTTTTTCCAAAATTTTTCAACTCTCAGATTGTCCTGAAATTGAACTTCCTTGTCAATTTCATACCGGAGAAAAATATATTTCTTACGTACTTTCAACTAATGTTTTTCATAAGTTTACGAGCTTCCGGTTGGGTTACATTTAAACTTGCAGTGAAGATCACTGCAAGTTTAAATGTAACTTGTATGTACTCGACTAAGTTTAACCCAAAGGCCTTCCCTCTTCCATTTTTTTCAGATTTTGTTAGAGTGGTGTGGGGCCTAAGTAGGTTAAGCCCAAAATGAAAATTCTAGATCAAAAGTTTGAAAAGAAATCTTGACTTTACTCTTAATTTTTAGGTTAAGCTGCTTTATTTTATGAGAGTGTAGTATCAAAACTGTTTAAGGTGTATACCTAATCTTCTTTTAAGGCCTGGAAATAATACCTTCTTAGCTTAGGGAAAATATTTAATATTTTATATATAAAAGGACAAAATGATACATTGAAACTGATTCATTTAAATGATTATTATTATTGAGGTTATTCGCAAAAAATAAAAACGTCGGTAATTAGTAGTCACTAGCGCTATCTGTAGACCAACTTAGGAACTAAATTTCCCAAATTAAGTTCCTAAGTTGGTTAACAGTTGGCTCTAGTCACTAGCGCCATCTGTTGGCCGGCTTGGGAACCAAATTTCCCTAATTTAGTTCCTAAGTCGGTTAACAGATGGCTCTGGTCGCTAGCGCCATTTGTTGGCCAGCTTGGAAACTAAAGTTAACAAATTTAGTTGCGAAGGCGGTTAACAGATGGCGCTAGTAACTAGGCGCCATCCGTTGATCAACTGGGGGACTAAATTTCCCACATCTAGTTCTTGAGTTGACCAACAGATGGCGCTAGTGACTACTAATTACTGCTAATTTCCGACGTTCCAAAATAAAAACTTTTCTATTTAGTTTCGAAGTTGACCAATAGATGGCGCGTTAGTCACTACATATATTATAATATTAAAAAAAAACTCTTTTTAACCAAAAAATATATTAGCACCACAGTTACACATATTAAATTATACAAACAAAACATATTACATATCTGGGGAAAAAATTTGTTCCTTGACAGGGACCAGCCAAAGTACACCAAGCCTGAAAGAATAAACGACATTGAAAATCTGTGCATCATCTGTGCTTTACTACCTACCTATTACTTCAGCCGTGATTTTCACAATCGATAAATCCATTTTGAAAATATAGTATGTTAGCTCTTTTCGTTTTGTTTTTAGTGCGGGTTTTCCGCCGGGGCTCTGCATTCGCGAAATCTCCGGCGTTTTGGATAGTGTTGGAATATCTCTCCAGGCCGTCATTGTTGTTGGGCGTCTCGGGCTCCACCGCTCGTCCCATCCAGAAAAGGAGAGTGTATGTCACTCTATCCGTCTTTCTTGGGTCGCGACATAGTTGAGGTCAAGAGCTTTGTAATTATATCAAAAGGATATCCAGCGATGATCTGACATCGAGATGTCGTCAGATATGTAGGTACATGCCAGCTTCGTATGGTTTTCGAAATGTTAGTTGTGATAGATAACGTAATGTCTATTAGTGTTTGACGACGACTGCGAGAGTTTATAAAAGTTGGTGTTGTACCCCTACATTTAAAATGCGCTAAGATTTTTCTAAAGTATTATATACCTAATCATAAAGTGACTTACCCCTGGCGTTTATATCCTTGCTGCCCCAGTTTACGTGGTGTGCATTTGAATCGCAGCCCATTGGCAGTGTTGGTCCAGGTCCATTTCTTTGGTAGGTGGTGGTGGGGTGGCCGTCGCGTCTGAAGGGACAGGGTACACTGATGCTAGGATTAGCGCGGTTTTCTTTTGGGCATTGTCGGCGGCATACTCCATCCTAACCGCGGTTAGATCCGAGGTGGAGGAGGAGAGGTGTGCCGCCATTGGGTAGGCCTTGAATTTCCTAGGGATGTATATGGCTGCTGTCCTAGGTTGTTGATTGCTGGGAAAGCTAAAAATTTGACCGTTTAGACCGTTTACTAAAACCTATCGTTTTGGTCTGTCGTCGTATCCTGCTGCGGCAACTCGTCGAGATGGCGGCGGCATAATGTTGCCGTGGCCGCTCTCTTGTGTTGCAAGTTACATTGAATTATATTTACCTTTGTGTCAGCTGCCTTCGCTTCCATTGTTGGTTTTAGAGGTGCTGGCTTTTTACTACTTTTTGACCATCTTTTCCTCACCTGTGGGTGGAGAGATGGCCTCATCAATGTGGTCCGGAGAGTCTTCCACGTCCTCCACCAAGGTGTCACCTCTAGAGCTGCTCTAAGTACCACCTACTTTTAGATACGATTTGAGTTTTCATTCAATGAAATCTCCGAGCTTCTTTATTTTTTCCTCCATTTTCCACATTTACTTGCCCCCCACAACAACTAGAATAAGGGAATTATCCAGATAAGAATATTAAAAAGAGTAATTTACTCTTCTTAATTATCTGATAAAGAATATGATGTTGCTGAAAAATACTTGTACTGTGTAATAAGCAAGTGGTTGTTTTTTTTACATATATTCTTTTGTGAGGAGATTAGATTATTATATTGTGTTAGATTCAGTGTGAATGAGATTTCAATTTCAATTTATTCATCGTAAAAATTTACAATACAATTATAAATTCATAAGACTATAAATAGTCAGACAAAATTACAATTACAAACTAAATAACTTACGTAGCTAATACATAGTTGTAATCCAAAAACTCCTGAACCGAATAAAATGCATGTTCACATAAGAATTTTTGAGAGATTTTCTTATAAATATTTTTATGTTATTTTCATATCTAGGCTTTTCATTTTGTTCAGACATTTCACACCCATATATGATGGTGAATTCTGACCAACACCCAGCCTAGAGTATGGCACACGCAGATCCTGGGCCTTCCTTGTGTAGTATGCATGAATGTCACAATTACGATTTAGGGGTTGCTATTTACATGGTTGATCAATTGGAAGATATATAAGTAAACATGGCAGCGTCAAGAAGCCATATTTCTTAAAAATATTTCTACACGGGGTACCTGGTGGTATATTCTCAATGCATCTTATTACTTCTTTTTTGTAGTATAAATGCTTTGTTAAAATGAGCTGAGGAGCCCCTGAACAGCAGACCATACTGCTGCAAAACAGACTGCACTAGTCCATAATAAACAATCTTTAACATTCTTTCATCCACACTTTCTCTCAATTACCTAACTAAAAAACACAAGGAACTAATCCTGGCGCAGGTTACATCAATATGTTTCATTACTATCATTTGCTTTACTGTATGCTTGTCAGGCCTCTTCTGGAGTATGCTTCCTCCGTCTGGAGCCCCATGTACGCCTGTCATATACACAGAATCGAGCAGGTTCAGAGAAGATTCTTGAGGTATATCTCCTTCAAGGCGAACATCATTCCCCCTGACAACTATGCTCGCGATTACAACTTGCTTCAGAGTACTTTTTCCTTGCCTGATTTAAAATCAAGGAGGGAGCAGAGGGACCTCAGGTTACTCTATAAAATAACTAACGCCCAGGTTGACTGTCCACCATTGCTGGAGGCCGTCGGCTTGGCAGTCCCGGGTAGGACCACTAGATTCACTAATACTTTTCACCAACCCTTCTATCGCACCAATCTGAGGTTCAACTCCTTTGTGCCAAGAGCAACAAGGTTAGCAAACCGCTTTTCGGATGTTTTGGATTTGTTTCACTGCAGAGGTCGTTTTGAGCACCTACTGAGATAGCTTGTTGATTGATCGTATTCCGTACTCGTATTTATCTGCAGTCTTGCTGTTTATTGTATGTCTGATATTGTCTGTTGTTTGATGTTGTGTTCCTGTGAGCTATTCAGTTGATTATTTAATTGTTATGTGTGATATATTGTACAATGTTAGGCTAAACTAGGCGTAGTTATAGTAGTTGTAATTGAAATATTTTGTAAATGAATGGGCGAGGCCCGTGATTGAATAAATAAATAAATAAATAAATTTATGTCTTACCGTACCTTGTTCGGAAGATTAGAGTTTACCTATAATGTCCAATACTTTTAATGCACAGTTGGTTGATAGTGGAGACACAGTTACTTAGTAGATGAGAAATTTCACATCCTAATCTACTGTAAGCGATAACAGACAGTAATAAACACTTATTTTACAACATATATTACCTAATTTGCAAGTTAACTTTACCAGAGAACATCTCTGTCCAGTTGAGCAGAGTTCTTAGTTCACCAAATGGATTTAGTATCAATCATTTTATGTCAAAATCGCTTTCTCTGCCGTTTTCTTCTGTTATATTCTAAAATATCAACTAATTTCGGTAATTTAATTTACGAAATAAAGTGGGGTTGGAATCACAGTATTTCGAGGTTAGATCACCCATGATATTAGCGGCTACGGCTCCGACAAGCGAACTTTTAATGCCGCAGTTAAATGGCCGCTCGGGACGGTCATATAAGTATTGGATTAAAAATACACATCTAAGCCGCAGCCGCTAATGTCATTATTAGGGGAATCTAACCTCGAAATACTTAATTCTAACCCCACTTTATTTAGTACGTGAAAACGGAAAATATTACAGAAAATTGGTTAATATTTTAGAATATGTTGCTGAAAAATCGCAGAAAAGTAATTTTTAACAAAGTATAATTAATAACAAACCATTTCAGTCTGCGAAAAAACCTGATAAACAGTTTCTGAATATTGAATAAACGCTTAAGCTGCGCTCAGAGTTGCCGTAACGTAAGCCGTAAGAAGTAATCGATAGTCGATAAGACGTAAAAGTTAAGCCGTAACGACATACCCATTCATAGTTCTAAGTAGTTAAGAATCTGGTTACAACTTTCTAGGTTATGATTTTTGCTTTTTGACATCTCTTCAAAACAATTTGTTTGGTTATTAAGCTGGTAATATGGATTTTGATTTTACTGTCCACCAAGATATTATTATTGCTGGAGCAATATTCTGCTGCTACTTGTTAGTAAGGAAGCAAACCAATGCAATGTGTCAAATTTGGGAATGTCAACATGGCGGTTATGCACGAGTACGACCGATCCCGACCGAATCGATAAGCCGTAACGTAAGAAATGAAATTGAACCATTTCTTTACGGCTTACCTTACGGCTTAACTTGTTACGGCTGTACTATGAATGGATCTACTGCTAATCAATTGTTTATTTTTCTTACGGATTAACGTTACGTCTTAAAGCTTACGTTACGGCAACTCTGAGCGCAGCTTTAGATTATAGAAAATCTACGCGAAATAAGGATTCCAAATCCGTAAAAATCATCAAGAACCGGCAATCCAATGTCAAGTTATAGCATTTTAAAAATTTTGGTACCCAAATTTTATGTTTAGTAGTGTGTACAAGACCTAAGGGCCTTAATAAAAAAAGTGACAAAAACGTTGGGGTTGACAAAAAAAATTTGACAAATACGCTCTTTTTGACAAACAATTTTGAAAAATATTGCTTTATTTTCGTTAATTTGGGAAATGGGTATCTTTAGGCCTTTGGGGGGGGGGGACAAACTCCCCCCCCCCGTGGCTGCGCCACTGGTTACTAGGTCTCCCCGTTTTCTTATAATTACACCACGCTCGTTGTTTGAGCCGCTTTAACCTAATTTCGGTAATATTTTTTCATGTTTTTATTTAAGACATGAAGTGGGGCTGGGCTCAGCTGCAGCCGAACTCTGTATGAAAAATAGCGATAGCGACCGGCGTCTCTTTGCAAATTCTTCCTTTGTATCACCGTAGGGTATGTTTCGAAGGACGCCGGTCGCTCTATCGCTATTTTTCTTACAGAGTGCCACTGCTGGAATCACAGTATATTTCGAGGTTAGATTACTCACTGACATTAGCGGCTACGGCTCCGACAAGAAAACTTTTAATGCTGTAGTTACATGGCCGCTCGGGACGGTCACATAAGCATTGGATTAAAAATACACGTCTAAGCCGCAGCCGCTAATGTCATTAGGAATCTAACCTCGCCGCGCGGCTAAAACTGCAAACAATCCGACGTTGCCACATGTGCGATAGCTCGACGATTTTAAAATAACGGTATTTTTTCTTCCGTCATTCATACTACTTTGAGTTGTCTAAGACTTTGAGTGACAAGAGTCTAGGGCTAGGGGATGGGTACTAATTTTTATCCCGGGCTTGCGAATGCGCAGAGGAAGGAACAATAGTGGATTTTTTCGCACCGATCCCTCTCCGCCTGAGAGGAAAGAGACTGGTCAGGGCCCCTAACCAGGTGCTAACCCTGTTCCGACCTTAGGGTGCCCTCCGATCCACCGTTCCCTAGATTTTCTGGACAACAAACAAAGCAATTTTTAGGTTAAGGTACCTATACACGATAAATTTTTTGCTCGGGACCTTTAAAAAAAGACAAAACAAAATTTTTATCGAGGAAGGAGTGCTAACCCGTTTCCAATACACCTTTTAGAGCCGATTTCTTAATTTTTTATAATATTTTAAGTGACAAAAATTTTAAAAAAAGAAGCGGCCGAGCACGGATTCGAACCAAGACGTCTGGGTCAAAAGCTTGCTCCCAAACATATTTATTACTTACTTATTTACACATTACACATCTACATTGGCAACTTAAAACTACTAAATGTGGTCCGGGTTGCGGTTCAGCACAGACTGAACGTTTTCAATTTTGTCGAATTTTAAGCCTAAACATTTTAGTTATTATTCGTCCAACCGATGTGATTTTTTGTGTGTGTATTTCAATTGACTGATTGTGCAATAATATAAACATATTTATTGAAAACGCGAAATGACTTAACAAGCCCATTGATAAAAATCAATTCGCAGCCGATTTGTTGACTTTTCCAATTTTCAACCAGCTAAAATCGATGTGATCTGACTGCGGATTGTGAAAAAAAGTGTCACGTGGCATTCAACTCTCGCCAGGCAAAGTGTATAGTTTGTATATCGAAAGTGTTATTTAATAATCTTGAATCTGTATTATAGATATGACAGATACGTTAATTATGATACATCGAGATGGCTATGATGTAACATTAAGCTTTCGATATAAAAACAATATTTGGGGGTGGCATATTTATATTTAAAATACAAACATAAAAACAGCATTCGAGGGTGACAAATTTAAATTTAAAAATCTTTTAAAAAATACTTTTTAAAAAAAGCTTTTATTATTTATATGTACTAAAACGAAAAAAATAAGTATAGTTTTTTCATTGTGGTAATGCTGAATGCTATTTCTGAGTGGACGTAGTTAGCGTGGGTGGATCCTAAGAAAAGTAGTATCAAAGAATCAAAGTTATCACTGAAACAGATATACTAATATATTATGTTAAATTAACTGTCTTAAAAGCTCGTCGCGCGCGAAAAGTTCATACAGGCATTAATTTTGTTTAGCAGAAATTGTAAATACCTAAGTATGCATTTTTTTCTTTTCTATTTACGCGACAAGCTTTTAAGACAATAAGTTTAACGTAATATATTATACCTGTTTCAGTGATAACTTTGATACTACTTTTCTTAGGATCCACCCACGCGAACTACGTCCACTCAGAAATAGCATTCAGCATTACCACAATGAAAAAACTATACTTATTTTTTTCGTTTTAGTACATCTAAATAATAAAAGCTTTTTTCAAAAAGTATTTTTTACAAGATTTTTAAATTTACCTCACCCTCAAATATTGTTTGTATTTTAAATATAAATTTGTCACCCTCGAATACTGTTTTTATGTTTGTATTTTAAATATAAATATGCCACCCTCAAATATTGTTTACATATCGAAAGCTTAATGTTACATCATAGCTTCCATCTCGATGTATCATCATTAACGTATGTGTCATATCTATAATACAGATTCAAGATTATTAAATAACACCTTCGATATACAAACTATACACTTTGCCTGACGAGAGTTGAATGCCACATGACACTTTTTTTTCACAAACCGCAGTCAGATCAGATCGATTTTAGCTAGTTGAAAATTGGAAAAGTCAACAAATCGGCTGCGAATTGATTTTTATCAATGGGCTTGTTTAGTCGTTTCGCGTTTTCAATAAATATGTTTATTTTATTGCACAATCAGTCAATTGAAAGACACACACAAAAAATTACATCGGTTGGACGAGTAATAACTAAAATGTTTAGGCTTAAAATTCAACAAAATTGAAAACGTTCAGTTTGTGCTGAACCGCGGTAAGCTTTGCCTGGATACATGCGGCGAACATTTGGCCATTCTTTACTGCGTTCCAACGCCGTATATGCGCTGCACTGTGGTAAACAATGCCAATACGCGTCCGGGTTACAACCCCCAACTGGGGAGGTCCAACTCGACAACACGGCCGGAGTGGGGCCGGGGCTGGTGTTGACCCTTGGTTGCCAGGTGTAGCGGAGATACAGGGCAGGCGACTCTTCCCGCTAAGCTTACAGAGCCAGGGGGGGGGGGGGGGGTTAGATTTACACGAGGTTTAAAAATTATTTGATATTTACAAATTTACAATTTAACATATACAATTAATATTAAGTATCACTGGAAAAAATAATAGCAAAAAACCAGCTTAAAAATGGGTCAATAAGCGGATTCTATACCACTGCACTACGTGGCTGATCTACCAGCAAAGGAAATAAAAGTTTACCGGTGCAAGACAAGGAAAACCGAAAATGGCAACGTCGGATTGTTTGCAGTATTAGCCGCTCCTGATTAGGCAATCCACGATGTGTCAAAATCAATTCAATGTCATAGAAAAATATTTTTCAATGGGCGATTTTAAATCAGTGACCTAGTCATGACTACGTTACCTTATTTGGCAACGTTGCTCCATATACTCAATGTTTAACCTAAAAAATCAAAGTATTAAGATTAAACGAGACAGTGTTGCCCAATGGTCTGACTAGGTAATGATTTGGTCACTGATTTAAAAACGGCTAATAATGTGGCGGCCTTAGATTAGAGAAGTACGAGGCTGTGGGCAAACATTGCAAGGAATACGTTTCCCGATACCGATAAAATTGATTATATTTATCTAGGAATCATCAGGTTGCTGTAGTTTGTTTGTTTGTTGTTCTAGTGCGCGCTGAAAAGGTTTTTTTTTGAAGTAAAATACGTTTTTGTAGTGATTTAGTGGGTGTATTTACCAAACAATAATGCCGGTGACTTGTCTTGCAGTCGGTTGTGGAAGTCGCTCCAACAGATTAGTTTTTATTATGTGCCTACCATCTTAAAGCATAGGTTTTTAACTAATTTAAATGATTTGTCGAAAAGACGTAGGGAACGATGGCTGGCTGCTCTCAAAAGGGACAATCTTACAGAGTCTATGTTAAAGAATCAAAAGAGTTTGCAACAAGCATTTTATAACAGATTAATCATTTCCAAGTTATTTTCTCAGTTAACTTAACTACTTTATCTACCTAAAAGTTTAAAAGTAATATTAACTTTTTTTAAAAAATAACTTTTAACTTTAATATGCCACCCAATGTCAACAACCGAGCATTGTTTTTTAGGGTTCGGTAATGTCAACAGAAAACTAAACCCTAAGATATTTTTTTGGTGGTACCCCCTGGCCCCTTGTAAAAATTTCAGCTTATTCTATTGAGAATTTATTTTAGTTTTTGTAATATTTTAATATTAATAACTAGAAAATTGATCTAGATGTAATTTATTTTTTAACTGAAATGTCTTTCTAGTTCAAGCAAATGTAGCTATGATGCATACCAAAATATTATTAAATAAAAAATACATACCCAAAATATTATTAAGTAAATAAAAAATACATACATATAAATAAAACATGCATTATTTATTTCCCAAACTACAATACAAACAATAATATAGAAATAATACAAAATGACAAAAACTATAGATTATTTGTACAAATCAGATGCCAATGGCCATGAACAATGTACTGTACATATGCTTTCGTCTTGTGCTATAATAAGAAGCAAGAGACATTGATAGTAAGCAAGCAAACAAACGTTTTGACTGCTCTGTCTATATCAGCAAACTACATAGGGTTAAACTGTGTTGAAAATTATGTGACTGGTATTGGGTTGTTTGTAAAAAAGTGAACTTTATCGTCAGTTGTAAGTCTTTTGGATTCATTGCACTATATTTGACTTATTTGCTAAAAACTGTAATGTACCAAAATTGTATTATTTCATCATAAATCCAGTATATTATGTTATGTAGAAATTATTATAAATCCAGTATATTAATAGGCTATGTAGAAATAAAGCAAAGTTAATTCTCGAGGGTGCCCTATTCACTATTCATGTCCAAACCTCTGTATTTTTTATACTCATGTTAATTTAAAAAATAGGAACTTACCATGCACCTTTCCAAAATGCTCGTAGCTCTATCCAAATATTCCATATTCTTGGTTATAGGTACACTTTGTTTTAACGAACAAATATAGCCCCCTAAACAACACCGCAACTTAAAAGTAGAGGCAATTTGTGAGTACATTTTGTAAAAAAAAATCGGGCATTAATGCAGTGTATATTTAAGAGACTATAAAAATTACTTCCCGAATGACGGCCACCCCAGAGCAAACCGATTGTGCCTCATCACCCTTCAAGGCAACCCTTAAGCCTCATCAGGGATCGTCTCACAATCCAGACCTTACTTTCCTATGTTATAGTGCAGGGTACAGAGGTTCCCTATAATATAACTGAAAAACCTTGTTCTATGGCTTACCCTGACGTGGTTTCGCGTTACCGGAGATGTGCTTGTATATCGGAGTCGTGGTGCATAATCTGAAATAAAAACAAAAGAATATTATAATCTTCTTTAGGTTCAATTATGCACAGGAACTGGCAAGATACGTTTAAGAGCGTAATTCTGATGCATATTATGACCAACAGCCCATATTCCTATATAAAATATACATTCCCTAATATTAAAGTTAAAGCTAACTATTCCGGTATAAAGGAAACCCGAAAACTTTAGAGAGACTTTTTAAGAAATTCACAAACAAAAGGGCGGTAAAAAAAAAGTGCTAGATTATGCTGTACAAACTTACCTTTAGAAGCTGGATTTTCGGTTACCAGCTCAGTAAACATTCCTCTGGATGAATATAACAAAATTTAGTACCGAAACCCGTTCCAGGAGTGCAGGAACGACGAAAATTATCCCGAGATAAATTTTTCCTGCCTCACAGGAGTCAACACGTCTAAACGTCACGTAATAATGTCATGGAGCCGAAAAACAATTGAATTCGCCCGCCGGTTTCTAGATTTGAGAACTGTTACAAAACCCTTTTTCCTGTGACGTGCCGTGTATTGTTGGTTGCCGCATTCACATACTAGGAAAAAAGTGTTTAGGTAGTCATTTTATTTAATTTATTAGGATTTCTTCATTATTTCCGTCCTTATTAAAATTCCCACTTAAATAATACATCATACAATTTTGGGCAACAGAAGCAAGCGTTTAAGTTTTTTATTATATGCATACTAACCCTTGAACCGCCATGGGGTTGACTTCATGGGTGCGTTCCTCTAAGCTAAGGAACTGCAACGCTCGCATTGACCATAGATTAGGGTTAGTTAGGCATTAGGGAGTTATTGGAAATCATATAAGGTCTAGCAGTAATAAATCCAGCTCAAAATTTGACACTACGCATGCTCAGAAGTTGTTTTAAATAAGGGAAATTTTATTAAGGTTACTGCTAGACTTTAATTGTGCCAAAATTAGGACGGTCGTTTTCCGTTCCTTATTTTGACATTTGAAAGGAAACCCATGAAGTATGAAGAAGTGAGGTTAGAGTATGCTTTATTGATGTTTATTTTTGAATTTTGGCAAAATGAACGACAAAAAGTTGAGACTTCGTTTTACATACGAAGACGATTTGATCTTGTTAAGGGAATTTATTAACAATAATCCCATTACAAATGAGGAAGGCTGGCAACAAATACAAAATAATGTATTTACACTCACTCGGAAGTATTTTACAATTAGAACACTGAAACAACATCTCTTGTTGTTACTCGAAATATTTTTAAAAAAAGCAAAAGTGGAAGAAGTAAGGTAAGAAAATACAGCAACCCTCAACCAACATTTACAGCTTTCTGGCCCATGACACACATATTAAGGGACAACTTATTATTTTTTTTTTTAGATCTGGTATAGAAGTACCCTTTAACGAAAAAGATAATTTGCTTGAAGAGGTGAGTAGCATGTGCAAAGAAGCAAATTATTCCATTAAACCAACAAGAAAAAAGAGTGGGTTAACCAAGGATCAACAGTTGTGTTTGCTTGGAAAAAAAAATAAGAAACAAATATGCAGAACAATATTATTTCTTGGGTGAAGAAGGCCGAAAAGATGCAGAGCAAAACACAGAAGGCAACCCAAAGACACATATATTTGAAGACCATGACTATGGTAAGTATTATTTTGTAGCCCTTTCATCAAGCTTATATTTATTTGCAACAACATATTAGCGATTGATTACTTATCACATTTTGTTTTTTTCATCGTCTAATTCTGCCATCCTACTCCTATCATTGCCAAATGTTGCTGTAAGAAAAGCAGTTACAATATAATGGAGCATTACTCATATATTTTAGTTACGTTGGATGATGTTGGAAATGAAGTGTTAATAGAAAATTCCGAGGAAAATTCTGAAAGGGAAAATGTGTCCATATATGACAATCCCCAACCAGGAACCAGCCAGTTGAGCAGTGAGTGGTCTAGCCATGTCAACCTGAATAAGGGTAGTAAAAACACCCCCACGAAGCAGTCAGAATATGCTGGAAACACTGAAAGTTCTACAACCAATAATATTCTCATCAATCAGGACTCAAAAAATAGTGATGGCTCTGTTGCAAGAAATGTTTTGGGTAAGTATACAGAATGTTTAGTAGGTCAGTGCAAATATTCTAATAAGTGCGATACTAATAAATCATTTAGAACCTTTTTAGTTAAGTCTATTTTAGTAGCAGGTCTGTTTTTCAGATATTGGGCAATTTAATTTTTTTTTATAAAACCACAAATCCATCATTTTTGCAACGTTAAAATGGCACTATTACTGATTATTTCACTTTCATGTTATTATATTATATGTTATCATAAAGAACAAAAATAATTAAGACAGTACTCCTGTATATAGCATTAATAGCCCATAAACATGGATTTGTGAGATTTTATATAATAAAAAATTAAAAAATTGTCCAATATCTGGAAAACCATTAAAGTTGCAACTAAGTTTGCCTAAAAAAGTTCTAAATGACTTATTCTTGCATTTTGACACACCCAATCTTAGTATTTCCATTTATTATTGGGACATTTTTTTATTTTAGTACCCACAAGGAAAAGGAGACAGAGAGAACCTGTGAGAAAAAATGCTCTCTCATATTTAAGCAATAAACATCAAACTGATGTAGAAATAAAGAAAAAAGAGATTGACCTGGAGAATAGGAGATTAGACATAGAAGAAAAAAAAATTAAACTTGATGAGAGAAGAATAGTTCTTCAAGAGAAACAGTGTGAGTTAGAACATAAAGAAAGATTGGAGAAACTAAATTTGTAAAAGAGAAATAGAATTACATGAAAAGCAAATAACACAACAGCTTCTGCAATCTCAACAGATTATTATTAACAAATTTTTAAAAGAATATGGTGATTAATAATAAAGCTATCTTTTTGAAACTGTTCACTTAATTATTTTGGAATTTAAGACTATTTATCCTACTTGACAACCAGTATGGAAAGTGTAACTTGTGTTTATAGAGAATATTATGTTTAGGTTTCGTGTTCTTGTTTAGTTTATTTCGATTTTACACAATAAATTTGGAAATTTGGATACAACTTAGTTTTTGGAAGTATTTTTTGCAATCCTAGTTTTCTTATTAGTAAAATATAATACATCAGTAAAACTCCCTAAAAAAACCAAGGACTAGGATCACTTTTGTTTGGTTAAAGGTCCTAGTTTCAATAATACTAGTTTCGTGTTTTTCCATTTTCTTTATTTGTTTATTCTTCATAACCTTTCACTTGATAAGTATCTACATCTATTAGCAAGTGAAAACTAAGATCTAGTTCCTACAGCTACACTTTTATGTACATTTAGGATACTATAAGTATATAAGATCGTAGCTATGGAAACTAGATGTTTATTTTTACTTGATAATGGTTGAAGATACTTATAAACCAAAACGTTGTGAACCATAAAGAGATAATAAAGACAATGCAAGTCTACGTAACAACTAGTATTGTTGAAGATCACTTTTATGTTAAAAACTTCTGGCAACTAAGTAAAGAAAACAAGTTATACGTTCATAAATTTTCTTTATTTGATTTGTAAGTTACAAGTATAAAACTAATACCTACTACCTACTAAATTAAGGGTAAATACTCATTTAGGTTTGGGGGAATCATATTGAAATAAGTTGCTGTCTGGCTACCATATAAGCAAGTGTGTGCATTGGTAAGCAATACAGCAACCTTATACAAACATTGGAGATCCTGGAGCAATAGTTTCTGATTCTTTTTAAAATCTGTAAATGCAAATTCTGATATGATTTTGGCAAAACCCCATTCCACAGCAACTCTTAATATCTTCATCGATGCATTAAAGACAATTTGTTCTGGATGTAAATTTTGTCTTTGCCCTGGGAAGGGTGTGATAAGGAGGTCCATAAGTCCATATCCTTGGTCCCCATACAATACATAACTCTGCTCCCCAAAGCGAGCCTTTTCTTCTAATTGCTGGTAAAGGTTACTCTCACTAAAATCAAAAATTACATGGGTAATGGGTGTGCATTAGATTGCAATTTAAAATACATTGTCTGCTTTCAGTGCAATTTACAGTAGCATCAGGGCTTCAACAATTATAAGCACTGTTAAAAAAAGTGTGCAGATGGCACTAATTTTTAAAAATATTTTAGTTCAAAAAGCTGTCAATTTTCAAAATCAATATAAAATAGAAGTTAACAATACAACAGGGAATGTACTCGCTTACATATTCAAAATTACTTAAAGAGACTTTAAGCTATTTACAAGTTGCACTTCTATATGTGATATCTAGACAATAAAATATATAAACAGATATATATTTTAATATAGTTTTTCCATTTTGTAAATATATTTACCGAAAAATTCCAGCATCATGCCTTCTACCAGGATAACCTCCAAGCATGCTCACAATGATACCATCAGGACATAAAACGCTTTGGTACTTTAGACAATGGGCTTTTTTATGTCCCGAATAATATTCTTCTTGATTAAGACTAGGTCTACACATTAATCTCGCAGTGCCATCTATAAAAACCCCAGCAGTTGTTAATAGCACCTCCTTTTAAAGTGATAGCCTAAAAAGTAATGCATATTAGTGGGGAATTTGGTAAGTATATTAATGGATATCATACATGGGTCAGGTACAAAAGTTTATAGATATGTTTTAAACAACAGTGTGAAATGAGACTGTCATGGCTTAAGAAATTTTACTATATTGCAATAGGTATACTTAGTTTTTTCAATGAAGGTTATTTTTATTTATTTTTATTTTACTTATCCAAACTAAAGAAAAATATGACCATTTATTATAAAAACACTAAAAAAAGGTTTCAGCTAACTTTTTTTTTAATAAAATTAAGTTGTACATACTTACCTCTGCATACATTTCCATTTTCTCTCTATTTAACCACTGTAGAGCAATCAAATTTTCAAGAAGGTAACCTCTTTCTGCTAAAATGATCTCGGTTGTTGTCGTAATAATTTGAGACAGAGATTGTGGGGATCTATTAAACATTCTTGACAAATCACTTAATCTAGCTGGATAAGCTAGCCTTCGAAGAACAATACATAGAGCTGTTAGGCCTACAAAAAAAATATATATAATTTTTATTGAATTTCCAGAATGTCAGAAATGAAAAACTCTATTACGTCTAATTATCAACTTCGATCTTGTTAACCGTACTGGCCAATAATTTACAATACCTTCGAATGAGGTTTTTTTTTTATTCCTAAATTAGTTTCAATGTCATCTTTGCTTACCATCTACAGCGTCTCCTGCACCAGATCGAACTATATCAGGAATCCTTAAATGCTGACGAAGCATTTCCAGATGCTCCCTTTGAAACCTGAAGTTTAAGAGTACTTCTTCAGCTGTAAAATTATTAAGATCAAATGGAGGAGCAATCGCTACATTGTCTCTATCGATAAGAAGGTTATCTAATATGATAAATTCAATGTCCTCATCATCACCTCCTGCCACAATAGCAAGCTGTAGTGCATCCTCCATTAGTACATACTTTGATTTTTTAGGTTAAACATTGAGTATATGGAGCAACGTTGTCAAATAAGGTGATGTAGTCATGACCAGTGTTGCCAACCTTTAAAAATAAAACTTCCCACGAGAACGATCCAAATTTCCCTTTTTTCAAGAAAAATCCCACGAATGCACAAAATACTAAAAATAAAAATACGTCTTATTTTTATTAGATCATAGGACCGTGTCGAATGTTGCCAAGTAATAATAAAAGCGTTTTAGATTGTCTAGGTTTTTTTTAGGGAGGGGAGAGGCAAAAAAATAATTTGTCTAACCGCCTGAAATAACGTCACATGTCACGAAAAGTCTTAAAAAGTGCATTTATCTCATCAATATTAATATATTAAAGATAGTTTATAACAGAAAATTACTTCCTTGCTAATACGATATTCTGATTGCTGTGTTGCCAACAGAAAATCGCTGCGGTGCCAATAATGACAATAGGATACACGGCTTTGCGCCAAATTGATACTCTTGATTATAAATATTGAGGATTATAAACATTGATTCTTGACGAATTAATTAACTATGGAATATACCACGAAAATTGTACTTTGAGTGAAAATTTCCCTTTTCCCTTTGAACCTTAAATTTTCCCACGAATCGGGAAATTTCCCACGAATTGGCAACACTGGTCATGACTAGGTAACTGATTTATGTCCGTATCCTCCGTCGACATTTAAACTGGTTTAAGATGTAAACTGGTTTAAATTCAATAATTGGTATGCACCGACGAAATTCTTGGGCTTAAACCAGTTTATATTTAAACGCTCAAATTCGGTGGTTTAACTAATCTAAGCGCGTTTTTATAACCTCATAAACCCTATTTTATTATATTTTCTTTGTCTCTAAAGCTCATCTGCTTTATGTCCGCATGCACATTTCCCTTAACCAAGATCAAAAAAAAATATATTTTTTTAGGAAATAATTTAAAATATAACCATTAAACATTGTGATTGTGTATTTTTATGTGGGTAGTGCAAGGAACTGCGAAACACAGAATAATAAAGGGTTAGCTGCGAAAAATTTTGTTTGCCTTCATAGAAAGAGGTAAATGAAACCCAATCAAACCCAAACCCTTTTATTTTCTTTGAGGTACAGTTCAAAGCTGTTATTTGAGGTTATC
The DNA here is from genome assembly GCA_963971165.1 of Philopedon plagiatum. Taxonomy (NCBI): domain Eukaryota; kingdom Metazoa; phylum Arthropoda; class Insecta; order Coleoptera; family Curculionidae; genus Philopedon; species Philopedon plagiatum. The sequence goes on from OZ020198.1 coordinate 160,200, forward strand.
CGGATAAGTAATTTCGAGTCCCAATGTCAGTCGGGAACGTTAAAAGTAGAATCTTCAAAATGAAATGAAAAACAAAATGCAAAACCTCAAAAAATTTTCTTGCTTTCGTGTTTCAAAGTAAAAAAAACATAACCTTGCTTTTGTGGTAATTACATTTCAATAAAAATTGTTAAAAATGGAGCTAGAAGACCATCTGTTATTAGAAGATGATGAATATATTATTGATATTATTCATTTTGGGTTTCCAGGAAGAAGGTATGAACGAGAAGATCATTTTCACAACATTGATGACGTGATTTTTTCGGCGCGTTCGTTTAACCAAGTCAGTGGTTTTTAGAAGGGGGCTCTTTTGCTTTTACTTATTGCTTCCATATCTTTAAAATTTTAATATTATTATTTATTACAATTTACAATTAAATCAGATTTTATACGAAAGTATGGTTAAGCTTAATTCTGTCAACAACGCCTGCAACATTCTACAAAACAGATGAAAATGTCACTAAATTTTGCGGCATTGCCAGATCTAATACTGGATTAACTAAACTTTATACGGTGCATCGTAAGGAAAACTACACACCGTTTAATTATTTAAACCGGTTTGCTAAAACGCGTTTACTAGACCAAACGGAGCATGCGGGGGTTAAAATCGCCTAAGCTAAACCACCAGTGAACGGACACAGTGTTGCCAGACCGTTTTTATTAGGTACTAGATTCTGATTGAAAAAGTACCAAATTTAATGAAAATGTACTAGATCTTCCCAAAACAGACGAGGCCAGGTATAATTATGCTTTCTGGCTTTATTCAGTACAAAAACACTATCAATTATTCCTAGGATGTATTATTTATTAATCATCAATAATTTTAATATTTATTGAAGACTTGCAAAACAATTTTTATTTGATAAGCCCTGGAAGACCAGTAACTGGTAAACAGGAATTCAGCAGTATTTACATCGTCGAAAGATATTATATATCTTTCGACGATGGTGTTTATATCAATCCAATTTTCTTCAATCGAATATGCCTTAGGATAGCGCCACAGCCGTCTTAAGTGGAGGCGGTTGTGGTGGTAGAGCCTTTACCGGTTGTAACCGGGCTGACAACCGGCGAACTCTGAAAAACGCCTTGTATTCCAAAATTCAAAACCACAGAAAAATAAAGGAGTAATGTGTACGCCGTCCCTGAGGGTTGCTAGAGCTCTGGTCTAAGCGCCAGATCGGGAGGTGAGCTGGCTAACCTCTTACATGGGCCCGGGCCAGCGTACTGGAAGACGAAAAGAGAAATATTATTTGCGGTTACATCAAAACCATGAAATCCGTAGGTTATATACGATCTTATTTTGTTTATATTAAAAAAAAAACTAGTTTTCTCTAGCAAACCCTTTATTTTTCTATGGTTTATAGTTAGGAGGTTATGCCTTATTGTATAGGGGGCCGCGGACCAAAACAAATGAAGTGATTCATGTAAAAATTGCTTGTATTCCAATGTTTTTACTTTTATAATATAGTAATTTTCTTTTTGATTTGTTGTGACAAAAATAATTGAAAAAAATTACGGTAATTATTCGGATTATTGTATGCACCGAATTTTTTCATGAAATTTTGCACAGACCCTAATTTTGGGTCGTAGAACACGAATCCGAAGTCAGTTTTTGGCGGTCTCGAATGGTTTTTCCGCAAAAATTTTTTTTAACTTTTAGGTTACCTTTTTTTATAGATTCCTTTAAGTTTCGACACTTTCACTTAAACATATCTGTAAACTTATAATTTTTATTTTATTTCGTCACACAAAACACCACATTTAGCCAAAAATAGCTAAGAAAATTGCTTTTTCCTATATAAAATTCCATTGCATTTGAAGTAGACGCCATTACGTTCCCAGCTGTCAAATGTCCGGCGTTGCCAGGTTTACTTATTTTTCAAGAAAAAGTTGTAAATTAGGAATAATAAAAAAGCTAACCATAACAAACTAAAGTTACTATTCTGTCCAACTTAGTCAACAACATTTTTTAATTTTAACCTACATCAGACCTAACCAAAATCCTATTGATCATGCAACCATATCTGAACAAAAAGGTGTATACCCAACCCAAGCAAACCTGAGCAAAAAGGTGGTCAGGTTAGCTCAGTTTTCATTGATATAGATACATATATATCTATATCAATGAAAACTGAGCAAACCTGACCACCTTTTTGCTCAGGTTGGATGAGTAAAAAGGTGGTCAGGTTTGCTCAGTTTTCATTGATATAGATATATATGTATCTATAATAGATACAGTTTTCATTGATATAGATATATATGTATCTATTATAGATACATATATATCTATATCAATGAAAACTGAGCAAACCTGACCACCTTTTTGCTCAGGTTGGGTGAGTAAAAAGGTGGTCAGGTTTGCTCAGTTTTCATTGATATAGATATATATGTATCTATATCAATGAAAACTGAGCAAACCTGACCACCTTCTTGCTCAGGTTTGCTTGGGTGTATACACCTTTTTGCTCAGATTTGGTTCCATTTTTAAAGCACCTGTCTGTCACTATTGCTGGCTAAATACTAAACTAAAGTGCTGTTACTAGGGAAAATTAGAGGTGGGTTGCGATTTCGCAGACTGCTACTTTGTCACTGCTTCGCCTTTGTCACAGTCACGTCCTGCTTCGCATTTATAAAAATCGCAGTGATATTTCGGAGCAGTTTACGTCGCATTCAAAGAAGCAGAAGCAGTCGTCGCGTCAGCCGGCGCGCCGGAGCTTTGGAGCAGCGAGCAGTTTACGTCGCATGCAAAGAAGCAAAAGCAAGAAACAATCGTCGGCCGGCATCGGCACTTTGGAGCAGTGAGCGAGCGAGCAGTTGGAGTCTGGAGCAGTCGGCCTGCTGAAGCAGTCGCAATCGCAATATAAAACGTAGCATATCTTATTCTCGGTCTGTCCGTTGCCTCGAACTTCGCCAAATTGTCAAAAATTAATATTCTTCACAAACAAATGTGGCTTTTATTTAAAGTCTGTTTAATGAAATAATTAATAGATAAGTACTAATGATTTTTAGTTTATTAACATATAATAATATTGATAATATATTCATAAAGGCAACAAATCCATAAACAAATATAGCTTTATTTTCTCTTCTAGATTATTTTATATACTGCACAAAAACAAAAAACATATTACACAAAAAAACATTTTATTAAAAAAATAAAGGAAACAAAGAAACTATGCAAGGATTTCTGTTTTACGTTGCGCAAAACACACGCCTTGCGCTTCGCTGCTATAGAGAACTGCTCCGAAAAAGCACTGCTACTTGTCACAGTGACACAGCCGGAGCAGTCGCATTGTGTCACTGCTCCTTAAAAATCGCAGACTGGCCCACCTCTAGGGAAAATAAAATGCCAATATTGCCATCTCTTTTTCGGATTTATTCATGGAAACCGTTAAAATTTGAGGGAAACACAATTTGTAAATTTGGCAACTGCGCGTCTTTCCATCAGAATGTGTAACAAGGAATTGCGTGTTTATTTTTTTCAGTTTTTTGATATTTTCTCTGTTTTTTTAATGTGTCTCTACATAAATTTGCCTAAATATGGTTCAGAAAAATAGTGTGTAATGACTTGTATAGATGTGTTTAAGTAAAAGTGCCGAAATTTAAAGAAATTCATTGAAAAACCTAACCTAAAAGTTAAAATATTTTTTTGCGGAAAAACCATTCGAGACCGCCAAAAACTGACTTCGGATTCGTGTTCTACGACCCAAAATTAGGGTCTGTGCAAAATTTCATGAAAAAATTCGGTGCATACAATAATCCGAATAATTACCAAAATTACCTCTCTGGATAAATAAAGAGATACAAGGAAAAATTTGTTGCCAATTCGGAAGTGTTGAAGAAAAATAGCCAAAATGAAATTTAGCAGAATATCTATATTTTTATAGAAGGAAAATTGTTTGAATTAAGTACAATATTATAATGAATGGTTTAAAACCAAGAAGAATTCCAGAAATAGAATATTATTTTTGCACAAATCTAACAAGAAAATAGTGGTATACAGAGTAATTTTGGTATGTTATTGAAGATGAAAGTTGTATTTTTTGGTAAAATTCACTATAAATGAGAACTTTATTTTTCCTTCATTTTTTGTTAGTGTATGAAGGTAGGTACCTGCTTAGGTTGGGTTTATGATAAATTAGATGCCCATCTGCAATAAAAGTGTATATAGTTGTATTTTAAAATATTGAAGGAAGGAGTTGTCTTTTAATTTCTTGTACTAGAACATAAACTTTTGCCAAAGTAACCAATATTTTATCAAAAATGTTAAAAAAAACATGACTTTAATCCCACCATATTGTGGAATTAGTTTAATTCAGCGTTAAGTGCTCTCTGGGTTAAAAACAAATGAAAAAGTAAACAACACCTTGGTTTTTTAGTGGCATTTGTCTGTTTAATCACGGATTAGCTCAAAATTTGGGTGTTGCAGAAAGACAAAAAAATTTAACGCTGTGTTAAACTGAATATCATTTGTTTTTAACCCCGAATTAGGATTTAACGCTTGATTAAAGTTTTGTGCAACCCGCTGAATAGGTTCGATAGGTTGAAAAAAAGGTATTTGGGCGATAATTTATGATAAAACTTTTGGTTTCTTGTATTGTCAGTACCAATAACAGAATATTTGAGTTAACTGTAGAATGCTTAACTAGTAGTTTTGCTATAACTGTTAGATCTAAAAATAAAGTCTTCTATTCCTTGGTAAAGACGGACAGGTTTAATAAAATAAAGCGATTTATGAATGTTCTTAGATGGAGACGGGAGTTTTATAAATAAATATAACAAATAATTCCATTTAGTTGGCGTATATATAAATTCAATAAAGGTACTGGATGAAATAAAAATTGTTTATGGATTATTTTTAGCTGTCGTATTATTTATAAGGCGGCAAAGAGGCTACTAAATATACATTTAACAGTATGCCACGCAAAATATTAACATAATTTTGTTGGTAGGTGTTATTATTATTTAAACCTCAGATAATCGCTTATTATCGCTGAAAATACAGGGTCGGCTTAATAATCTGCAGGAAGCGTTGGCGTAACTGTTGGTATTTGGTGAAAAATAAGTTTCTTCCGGGCTTTATGTTTATAGTTAATTAGTTTCATTGACGATTTGATCAGACATGGGAATTTGTGTTGCTTGAGGTGCGGCGCGAGCGCCAGGGTATCAGGGACTGAAAAAATACGTACATATACGATATATTGTAAAAATGTATAAATAATATATAACGGCATATAAAATAGTTACAGTAATGATATACGAGGTAACGTCAGCTAACCAACATTATGGTTGTATGTCCGTCTGTTTGTCTGTATGGTTACCTTTTTGAAGTATTGTTGGCAAATCTGTCACAAAAATTATTTTAAAAAGATTAAAATCGAAGATCAAAATTTTTTTCATTTCAAAAAATGATTTCAATCAAGGGTCGTTTTTTTATTCTTTACCACTCCACGAAGGCCGTAGACCAAATGTAGGTACTAGTGTTTTGTATAGAAAAGACATTTCTATAAATCTATAAAAAAAACTATGATTTAATAAATCTTGTTTATATTTTTAAGACATATTGCAGTTAACTTCTGGATTTACTGTGGATTGCCTAGAAGAGTTCTCTTGAGAAAAATACTTAACTGCAGATCCTCTGTACTCTTTATAGTTTCGTTGCATTTGTCTGTACTCTGATAGTTCTCTCGTTAAGCGTGCTTCTAATTTTTGTTTTAGTAGGTTTTCCGAACAATTTGGAGACGGAGCTGAGGATGACTCTGAGGAAGATAACGCACCATCAGGTTCCTGTCGTTCCTAAAACATTATTATAAAGTGCAAACAAATATTGATAATATGATATGAAACATTTTACCTCTGTTTCATCATTTATGTCGTAAGGTAAGCTTGTCCACCGATTATCATCCATCGTGTATCGTCTTAGCTGCTGACGAATACTGGCCTTTTCCCTAAAATAAAACAAATCAAATATCAGTTAGACCTTAACTTAACACGATTTATTTTTGTAGGTGCTGTATAAAAGCCTTCTTCTCGAATTGAACCTGTAATGCTCCATAACACGCTGAATCATATGTTATGGAGTGGTCTCAATTTCTTAAGTGATTCACTGAGGCTCTTTTAACTCGTAAATCATAATAATATAATAATAATATCTTTATTGCCAACAAAATTACTTGGACGCAGCAACGTCGAAAAACTGATTGGACAACGGCAGTAGCGCACCCAGGATTTTGTCTTGGGGGGGGGGGGGGGCTAAATAGTGCAATTCGGTGGATTTCTTCAATTAGTAGTGCACTTTTTTAATTTTGTATGTCTAGGATGTTGGCCGGGGGGGGGGGGGGGGGGCTGCCCCCCTGGGTGCGCCACTTAGGCAACGGCCACTACAATGCAAATGTGTACTTAAATTAAATAGTCTAAAAAGTAAATAAAACTTTTTAAAAATACAAAAACTACACATTAAAGTAATAAAAAGACAAAAAAAATACATTTTTAAAGTAATAAAAGGACAGAAAAAGACATTTTAAAATAGTAGTAGCAAAGACAAAAGACTACACCTCTAAAATACCATGGGACATGGAACGGAACAGGTAGTATTGTGATTTAATGGTTTAAAACAAGATTAAAATTATATAATCATTTTTCCAGTAAGAATTTGGTGGTGTCTGTCTTCAATCCAATTAAGTTAGGTTCCGACCTTATATGTCGAAGGGGAGCAGAAGTTGTAGGCTTTGATGGCCATGTAGAGCGGTGCTTTTTCATAACAGGTCGAGTTGTGGAGGGGCACACTTAGATCAGCCCTGCCACGGGTAATAATGGTCATGTCGTCAGCATAATGTTGAGCATTGGTGTTAAATAGGTGGGGATGTTTCAAGTAGTGTCAAGAATCCAACTTCCGTAAAGTAGGGGGCCAAGGATGAAGTAGGGTGTATTAATATACATCTTTCCTTGAGGCATCTTCACAAAAAGTATTGAAGGGATATTGAGCTTAATTTTGTTCAAATTTAGGTAACTCGTACACCAAAGTTCTAAACTTTGAAGTTGGCGCAATTTTGAAACATAAATGATAATACATTAATAAATTTTATTAATAGGGAGTCATATTTTTAGTTATTTATCACTGAACAGTCTTAACGAGGTGTTTCGGCTTTTCTAATTTTGTTGTATAATACGTTTTTGGATATGATTTGATATTTGTGTTGTGTTCTTTGTCTAGTAGTGTAGTACTAGTACTTGAGCACTTGTGTTAACAGTGCAAAAAACTGTTTGCACGTAATTTAAAAAAGACAGCAAAAATGCAATTTTAGTATTTTATGTTTTTTGCGGTGTTTATTTGTAGGTAAATAATTTCTTGGCAGTATTAGGTAAATTATTAAACAACCTTCCTTAATTAAAAAAGTGTATTTTGCTTGTTATGTTGATATTACTAGTTGCCCACAAAATTTGCCCCACCTGTAAAAAAAGTCACAGACCGCGCCTGCTGAACACTAATTGTGTTCAACTTTAAGTAATTTCTAATTTGTACACTACAGCTGTTCTAAACTTTAGTAGAAGTAAGCGCAACTCCGTATTAACTGCTTATGAATTTGTCATTACGGATCCTTATACTGTGAAATTCCGCAGACTTGAAAGTTTAGAACTTTGGTGTAAAAGTTACCTACCTAAATTCGGACAAAATTAACGTTACCATTAATCTCAGTAATAAATACGTAAAAATATTAGTTGCTACTTTTCGGGTGATTTTCTTGAAAAAAGAATTATTTTACATAACTTACTTTGCTCTCTTTCTTTGAAATTCTTCTTCCACTCGTTGCATAGCTTCTAGTTCTCTAAGTCGTTGTCTCTCTTTTCTTTCAGCCTCTTTTGAGAGTTTGTCAGCCATTCTTTTCTTTTCTATCTGTCGGATAGTGCTTTGAAAGGTAAATTTTTTGTTTTTTTGTTGCCTTCCCTCTTTGGGAAACCAAGGGATATCTAAAACAGTCGTTGAATCACGCAATGACTCCGGTACTCGAAGTTCCTCGCAAGATTTGGACAAAACTGTCGAAGAATGTTTATCGTCAGCTGGTGACACTCGAATTTTAGTGTTTGGTAAATATATTACTCTGGCAGTGGAGGAACAGTTACTGCGGGGAAGATAGACTTCCGGTATGTCTAGCGAATTATCGTTTAGGGAATTTGGTGCGGATCTAGTGAAGAACCAATTTGAATTATTATTTTCTTTGGCAGACGCTCCTTTCTCGAATTCCCCCCTTTTGATTGAAAGGGTGTTTAGTACTCCAGAAACCGATTTTTTAAGTCTTCCCAAACTACTGACCTGACCTGTTTTATTAAAGGTCGTGGCCAAAAAAGGGACCGGCTGATGGTCACGAGGCAGTGATAAGCTAAATACATTCGAACGATGTTTTATTACTGATTTCGGCTCCTCCTCCCCTATCGCATCGTCAATGCTCGAATCATCTCCTAAGTCCTGTTGAGGGGTCCAAGAGGAAGAAAGGGGTGGACGTGAATCTCCTGAGATACCTGAATCCTGTGACCGGGCATCTAATAGCTTCCAAGCTGCCGCAGGGGAAAATCGAGGAATTTGAGTAGGCTTCCTAGGTAGGACTGGACGTAAACGTAAGGCAATGGTGGAATTTTCTTCATCTTCAATAAGATGATAATTGCAGCTCGCAGCGTCCAAATGTTGGCGTTTTATTCCAAAAAAGAATTCTGTAGGTTTGCGAATATCAGTGCTTCTTGGTATGGGGGAAGCTTCAGAAGTTGACGATTCTTTGCCAGAAGGTTCGCCTCGGAGACATCGTTTTGCTATTACTGGTCCCCTGTTTAGCGCTACGTCAGGATGTACCAAATTTTCGGAGGGCTCGTATAGCTCCACTAAGTCAATGGTATCCGCTTTGGCAGCTTTTAGACGGTCTGTGGCTTCTCTAAGCTCCTTTTTAAACTTATTGGAATCGTTATAATTCAGTTCGCCGGGAAGTAATTTTGGCAGTAAATAATTTAAATTTTCTCTTGCTTGTATTTGTTCTTCGACGACTTCGACGATGTCATCAGAATTATTGTTTTCTACAGCTTTCTCGTACCTACTGATTTGGTTCGATTCTTTCTTGGACTCAAATTTTGTTTTAAACAAGCGAGCACGTCTAGAAAGATGCTCGTTGCAGACGTTCTGATCCCACGTGTCCAACTGTTTTCTTTGCTAAAAAGAGGTAAATAATTCCATTTAACCACGAATAAGAAACGTTCTCAACGACATAAATTGATTATTTTTACGTTGGCAATTTTTACCTTTCTGTTGCCTATTTATTAATACGTGGCCAATAAAATCCTACATATAATTCGCACTCTAAGTAAGTATCAGTTCTTCAAGAAAGTCCATTCAAATATGTTTAGACTGTGAAGTAGATGTGAGATTTTTTTACCACTACCAGTCACTGTTGCAAGTAAGCATAGGTAAGTTTTTTTTGAAAGCAAAGAAAATTTGCAATTTTAGTGTGGTGAGTCGTTATAGATAGGTACTAAATAAAAGATGGCTACAAAGATTGCTCTTTAGTGTGGTGATGGTTTATTGTTTGTCAAAAAAGCCATATCCATTTTCGTTATAATTTAGTTATTAAAAGTAATATTTGTATGCTTACCATGCCTGTATTGGTTGGTGGCGGTGGTGCTTTGTACTTTCTCTTAATTTTTTTTTTCCGCATTTCATGACCCACCAAGGAAGGACACCTTAGGTCGGGCTCAGACCTATGTAATTTCAATTGCGAATCGACCAATTTTTGACTAAAAACCTTTTGCCCATCGTGGTACGGATAGCATTTTAGTTCTGCTCTTTGAAGGGGATTCTGACGATTCGGTGTCGAAGGTCTAGAAGGTGCCTAAATACATTGATATATAGTTTGCTTTAATACTGTGTGTATACGCTATAATCCGAACGTACCAAATGGAAAATTTTGTTCAGCTGACACATTTGAAAAATTTAGGGGAAACGGAGTAAAGTGGTCTACGGTGTTTGCAGTGAGTGCCAAGCAGGTTTTGCTTGAGAATTTGGCTCAATGCTTTAGAAAAGAACGAGTACGTACAGGTACATTACTTACATTTCTAAAACGAGTTGGATGTCTTCCACTTAAGGTTCCCCCAGAATGTAAAATTTCTCCATTATTGGTATGACGGAGACCATGTTTAGATTGAAGATCTGGCAAAACTTTAATCTGATGCATTCCTGTTCCGGATCGTTCCCAGAACTTTTGATTTAAATTTCTATTAAAGCTCAATTTTGCACACAACCTATCTTCTCGGTGACTAGTAATGTGACCAGAGTGAGTACCAATGTTACCCATTACATGGGATTTTTTTTCTATTGCTTATTCTAGAATTAAGAGAAAAAATTGTTACAAAATATTCAATACATCATGGCACTATAGTATCGCCTGCGACCTGGCTTTGACTGTTTAAAGTTTATTAATGTCTTCTCACGTTGAATTTATGACTGCTTATTCTTGTGGTGTATGTGTTATGTGTGTAACTTTCTCACAAGGTGCGGTTAGCTTCGTCACGTCAGCGTCGCGTCGGTAGGCGAGAATGAAAGTGGTTTTTATATTCCGACTGCCCGAAATGACCATCGCAAAGATGCACGCCGGTCCTTAACACCTTAACAGCGGTAAATGTGCCCCGAGCATATTAACAAATTTCACTTTTTTCTCTAACTTTAAAGTTCAGCCAGTCAGGAAAAACGATAACTACTAATTGAATGAACGAGGTAGTGTAGGTCCGTCTGTTTATTACAGATTTTTTTTAACTTCCGAACGCAGGAGTAAATTCGTCCAACAAAATTGCAGAAGAATCAGTAAAACAAAGAAAAAATAAAACACTAAAATAATTGAAAAATTTTCAGAGTACGTCCAAAACATGTGGCCAGACTTTTATCTCCAATTTCGATTATTTGGATAGGTACCTGAAAATTCTAAACACAGTGGAAGATTTGATGGACGTTTTATATACTTAAGATATTTTATACAACTTTTGAAATTTACCTGAAAATAGTTCAGACAGTCTGGCTTAAACCACCCCGATCCGAATTTTCCCTTAACCACCCACCGTTGTTGGAACAGAAAATCTCGAAAAGAAACTTTTCATGTAGGTATAAAATTTAAAAAATGACGTCCACTTTTTTTGTACATGCACAGTAGAACTCGAAGCATTCACAATACCCAAAAACAATAGCATAAATGATCAACTGAAGCAATAGTACTCCAATATTTCATGGCTATAATGAGAAACAAACATTCATATGTATAGCAAAAAAGACTAGACTATAATAAGATTCATTTAATCACTTCTTTGTCTCACTATATTACATCTGAAAAAAATGATCAAACCTGAAGTATTTTCACTGGGTGTTCTTTTTCCTACGTCACTTTAGTGTAAGTATACACCAATGTATATACACATACAAGAGATACAGACTGTTAAACACAGAAGACCAACTTACATAATTTAATTTTTTATGCATTTTAGATACTCGGTAAATGCTTGGTATATAATCTACACAAGGATTTACTTCATAGGTATAACATCATTGCAAAACAAAACGAAAATGAAACACTTTTCGTACTAACAATGTTACATTCTCATTCACAGCTAAAAGAAAGATTTAGGTATACGGACATAACTACAGTACTTTTTGATATTACGTATTAAAAACTTTCACTGTGGATCTCGCTTTGGTACTGCTTGCGTCCAGGTATACCGCGATCTAGCCTAGCGGTACATACACATATTTGTAAGTTACTAAGGAGGGGAGTTCTCCTATCTACCGAGGTGTGATCAAAAGTAAGTAAAATATAATATATTGGCACAAGGTACACGCGAAATTGCATAATGTACTTAACCGATTTGGGACATTCGTTCATTGGGTTTGGTTAATAGATTGGACCGATTGACTCATTTCAAATCAAAATCAAAATTTCGAGTGCGCAGAGCACAGGACATATACATACACAGTGTCTGTTTTAAACACGGGGGTTAGTAATACATATGTACATAGAGTACCTACGGCTCTTTCGGGCAAATCTTTTTTTTTTAATCGTGGTTTTTACCCGCGCAAGGATTTTAAGTATTGTTCGCATTAGTACCGTTGATTAGTACGTTCTGATCTCCCGCACCCAGCGCAATAAGCATGCTAAATAATGATAATAATAATTATCGAATCGGGTTTAATTTTATCCAAATTTAAGGGGGGCGGGAGGGGGTGCTTATCTATTTTTTCTACATGTATTCTTGAGTAGATACAAGAGTTTACCTCCTCCACACTCCCTTGTCAATTTTGCCCACCCTTCTCGGCCGAAATTCTTTGAACCTTTTTTCAGTGAGTATAGCTCATAAGTGATTTTTACTGTCATTACTTGTCTGTCATTGTTGGTCTGTCGTGCACTACCAAAAATGGTCCTTTTTTGTACTACGTAGCTGGTCCCTCCCCTCTGTTTAGAACAGAGAAACATGGTATACTACTGCGTCAGGACTCAATATTTTGAGCCATTTTGACATGGCAACATGGCGATCTCGGGAATATTGACTAAAATCCAGCGACTGCGCTCGCTGTAACGTCGGGTGTGTACTACGCGCGGGCCAACTAAAAGCTCTTCCTTCGTATACTACTACTAAATTTTACTATGTATAAGGTCCCGCGAATTTTCTAAAAATGACTTTAAAACGGGTGCCTTTGAAGCCATGAATAAGTAGACATTGTGTCAGTGCGGGACTAGTGATATGTTTTTTGTAGCTTTTGTGTTATTGGCCCTCATCGGGCCTGCTGCGCTAGAACAAGACGAGGACATTCCGCACAACGAGTAAGTGCTGGATCTTTTTTTTCTATCCGACATGAAAATATATGTCGGCAATGTCTGCAGAAAAGGAACAAATATTTGATGCCTGCTTAGTGCAGAAATGGATAAAATCAAAAACTATAGAAATTCTTCCTCAAATGTATTGAAATCTCGTCAGACCTAAAATCAATTACATAATACAACACTAAGCCCTTTATTTACTACTTAATTCATCTTTGAATATTAGGCGACAGGTACAGGCAACGTAAGAAATACTCCCGTTTGAATCTGATACAAAATTAACTTTATTTTACTTATGTCCTGCTAAAATGGTAAGAACATCGAAACCAATTAGGTGTATATATATATATATATATATATATATATATATATATATATATATATATATATATATATATATATATATATATAACTTTTTTAATGATTCATGTTTGGAAAAAATTAGGGTGATACGAAGAAGATATTTACCCGCCATTTAATCAAAAATACACTTCAATGAATGCCATGTACTAGTAGAATTTTTGGTAAACCTTTTATTTAAAAAATGGGTTTTAAAATGAATAACCTCTAAATAGCCAGCCCTGTTTCGTTCGCTCGCATAATTCTGAAATTGTTAACATCGTTTCAAAAATAAATAATGTCGAATCAGTATGAAGGCTTTCAAATTTTAAGGTTCGTCGGTTCGGCATAGGGCAGATTTCGATGATACACGTGGTCGATCCTGAGCAACTGTAAAATGTTGCTCGGTAATGAGGTAAAGCTTGTAATTTTCGATTTCAATTTAATTATTATTAAACATTCTTCGATAGGAACTTTTTGACGAAAAGTAACAAGGGCGTTCACTTTTTTGAAGTTACTCAAATTATAGGTATCTACCTACTAAGAAAACCAATGCATGGGCTGCTCACTGTATAGGTATAGGTACTGTTATATTTTTTGACTAGTAGGTAGCATGATTTTAATTTAAATTTATGATTGGGTTATCATTCGTAAAGAAAAACCGGTCTACTTGGCCTAGAAAACCAACATTGCCCACGGAGTGCATATTTAGACAAGCAAGGGCAGACAGGCGGACAGACGGACCGTAAACGAACACCAATCATTCATATGCATCTCCGTCCTTCTTTGAGATATAAAGAAATTGATCAATTGCATATTGGTTATTTTTAGAGTCAGAAACTGGGCTCTACAATTTGGTGTCGGGCTGTGGGAATATGGGAAAATGATGACGAAAATGAATGAACTGCAAAGGGTAAGTGGCGCAATAAAATAAAACCAATTCATCATTTTATAAAGTACGAACGATAGGTACCACTTAGGTGATACCCACCCAGCAATATACGCAGTTTGCTTGCGAAATGTTCGTCCTTTCCTTGGTCACCACTTTTATTACTCTCGTTTATTATTCTCTATCGCACAAGGACTTTTTGCAGGCAAATGCGGTCGGTGTGATCAAAGTGCCATACCTGCTACCAATAAAAATTACTTTTTTCTACCCTGGGCATTTCTGAGTTGATTGTAGGTAATCTGAAGAAATCGGCAGATGACCGATACTTACCTACAATAATAATGAAACCGTACATTTTCGCCGTTTGTTCCATAAAGACTTATTACTGTTGGTAAATACATACATGTATAAAGAAATTTTTGTCCCTTAATAAAAACTATTAGGCCTCCATTAAATCTGAAAACGGAAAATATAAAATATGTATATTCTTTTAGAAATATCACGATGTGGATATAGATGTAGTGAGGAAAGATGGACTTATCCTTATTCGAGAGATGGCGACGGAAGTAAAAAACATGATGGATTTCAAAATGAGCGCCGTAATGGTAAGATGCTGTTCGGAAAAAGTGAGCGTTTACTTAAAAAGTGTCTTTGCAGCGCATAATGGATTCAGCGGAACAAGCAGCGCTCGCCTGGCGATCGGACAGCGGTGCGGCAGCGCCCCGATATTATAACGCCGAACGATTAAATGCATTTGCTCCCGACGGCCGTCCTGCTGACGGTACTCGAGAGTTGGTACTGACCCCGAACCCCCACTTTGACCATCTACCTGTTAACGTTAGTCTCAGCACCGTCCTGACGCCGGAAGGTGTACTGGATGTAGGTTAGTAACACGAAGACCATTTTGGGTCTGGGGGTGGTATAGGTATTGTTTTCCAGACGTACCTATACCTACTTATATTTGTATTTTTTAGATCCGGACGTAGCTGGGGCGATTCAATGGTCGGCCCATTTAAATCCTCTGTTCGTAAGTAACTACGAAGGTGATCCGACTCTGTCTTGGCAATTTTTCGGAAGTTCGGCGGGCTTTCTTCGACGCTATCCCGGAATCGCATGGCCCCCGGAAGATCTCTCGACACTTAAAGAATCACACGCGGCACGTCGTCCCTACGACTTTCGATCGTCCGGGTGGTACGTGGGAGCAGCGACGTCGCCAAAAGACCTTGCCATTCTGCTCGACGCTTCGGGATCTATGGCCGGACATCGAGCTAATTTAGCACGTGCTACAGTCGAAGCTGTTCTAGATACACTGACTGATAATGATTTTGTTAACATTTTCCGATTCTCCGACGTGACCTATGAAACTCTGCCCTGCTTCAGAGACCAGCTGGTGCAGGTAAAGTACATAATTCTTATAACTTTTTCGTCACGTTCGCACTAGGACACGTATACCTTTTTTAGGCTACTGCTGAAAATATACGGTGGCTGAAAGATTCTATGGGAAGTATAAAACAGGAAAATATTGCCAATTTTTCTTCAGCATTAATTACCGGCTTTGAGATCCTTCATAAGGTATGAGCTCGCGTATAATTATTTTTGAGACATATACGGTTTGTATAGACGATATTATAAAAACAAAAATAATCGTTTCAGTACAATCGAACAGGACAAGGGTGTCAATGTAACCAAGCCGTTATGTTAGTAACTGATGGACCCCCGTCGACCTTTAAAGAAATATTTAAAACATACAATTTTCCTCATCGACCCGTTAGGATATTTACGTACCTGATTGGGTCAGATTCCGGCAGTGCCAAGGAAATGCACTGGATGGCGTGCGAAAATAAAGGTAAACCAAGATTCTTCATTTTATATTATTAAATAAAAATTGACAACAAAATATAATAATACATATTTTATAAGTACCTAGGTGTACCTACTACATAATATGTATGTGTGAACAACCGACTTTAGAAAATTGCTAGTAATGGCCGGCCGGGTAAATGTTTAGTTGATAATGGAGTTGGACCAAATTTTATCGCAAGATAAAAGTGGTGCTGTTGGTTAAATTAGTTAAGAACTCATTAGAAATGAACCTTTTGGCAATTCGAAAAGCGCTGTCTTATTTGAAACAGTGTCATAAAACTCCTGCAGCATGCACTAAGAAAAACACACTAAAATCAATTAAGACTTCTTACAATTCATTTATCCAAGTTGCAAAGACAAAGATATGGCTTTTTCAGGATATTATACAAGAATAGAATCCTACAATGAAATCAGGGAACAAGTCCTTCACTATATTGAAGTTATGGCTAGACCCATGGTCATGTATCAAAACGATCACCCTATAAATTGGACACCTGCTTATGTGGGTGGACGGGTAAATACCATTTTGCATTTTTTGATTCGTTGCTCACAACAGCCGATAAGTGACTATTCCCTGTTTTCTTTTTAACCAAACAGATACAGAAATAGATAATGAAATAGCTTCCTTTACGTTGTAGGCTGACAGTTTCTCTGATGACAAAGTCGGTCAACTTATGACCACCGTGAGCACTCCAGTGTTTGATCGAAGAAATCATTCGGTACGACATAAATGTAAAAGGCGCTAGAGATATTTGTGGAACTAATAATTATTTTTCAGGTGCGACTAGCCAACGTTTTGGGAGTTGTGGCTACCGATGTTTCTATCGATGAAATAAAGAAACTTGTGCCGCCTTACAAGGTAAATAAATGCGTCTCGTCTCCCGAGTTCAGTATCTGCAGTCCTACTCCAGGTGGTTATAGTTTTCTATAATATAATCGACACGAAGCGAACGTAAAACAAAGCGAAAAATATCGCCTTGTCGCCTTTGTCTCTACAAATAGAAAACTATGACTTGGCAAAGTCCCACTGCTGATTTTTATTTCTGCCAATTTTCTGCTTCCAGAAAGTTGCCATTGTTAGGATTTTTATACGTAGGCAATGTCGCGCTCTAATTTAAATTTGCGTTAACTAATGGTTTACTAACAGTTCAAGTTCGAAATGAAACCATCTACGCAATTTGAGTGTTAAAAGTGCCGAAATCGTATTTTTAGTGTTCCGTAAAACGGAACACTTATGGAATCATTTCGGTGTCCGTCCGTGCGTCCGTCCGCCGGTCACAGGCGATTTTCTCTAAAACTAATCGACGTAAAAATTTGAAATTTTTTAGCACAAAGACAGAGGGTGCTGGAAGTATAAAAAGTTGAATTTTGATTCGGGGGATAAATTGGGAATAAATGGACAAAAAAAATTCAATGGCATCGTGTAGGGTGTCACATGAAAGCTTATTGGAGCACAAACTCAACAATATGGTATATGATGCATTTTTCTATGCATTTTTTAAAAACATTTTTTTCGAGAAAAACGCTTAACAATTGCTGTTCCCCACCCTTAACACCAAAAGGATCGCTCAGAAAAATCTGAAAAAATCATGAACATTAAGAATTAGGTGTAGATTGAAACAATTATTGTTGTAAACAATTAAATTCTTTATTTTGTGGTTTTAGACAAAAAATTTTTTGACAAAAAATATTTCTCACGATGTAAGGAACAATCTTTGCCCCTACACGTTTTTCAATGCTCCGAGCATACGCGATGTGATACGGCGTTGGTGCCGTCGGCGGCGGGTAGCGTGGCAGATGGGCGGCCGAGGTTTGCTCAGGTTAAGCGGGAGGTTGATGTCACGGAACACTAAAATACGCCGCAGTCACCATTATAGGATTAACTAATAGTAGTTAAGTAAAAAGCACACACACCCACAGTAGGTACTCTCGTGCCCTCGTTCTTCCACAAGAAAATTTGTTGTTTCCTTTCACACAAACCCCCTTTAAAACATTTAAAAAAAAATTTATTCGTTTAAAGTATTTTTTGAGATGCAGAGTTCGACATTGTATAAATCAGCGATTGCCAACCTGTGGGTACATGCAATTAAACAAGACATTAAATAAACCAACCAAAAACAGACAAACCCAATCATCTCCTGTTTCCAGGCTATGTACTTCTGTCATCTTTTCGTCTTAATGGTGGGGTATGTGCCTACGTTCGCAGCAGTCTTTCTTGCACCAGACTCCCGAACCTGGAATCAGGCCAGCCCGATATTCTCTGGCTCAAACTCACGCTTAAATCTTCTACTAAATTTATCTGTTGTATCTATCGCTCCCCATCAGACAAATCCTACAATGAGTTCTTTGACTATCTCTCGGCTAAAATCGACCATCTCATCTCCGAATTTCCCTCCGCTGAAGATATCGTCCTAGGCGACTTCAACGTCCATAGCAAGGAATGGTTAGGATCCACAAAAACTGACCCAGAAGGCAGAGCAGCAGAAAACTTCGCAATCAGCAACTCGCTCACCAATTTGATCAGAGAACCAACATACTTTCCCCGCGTTTCTACCCGTAGTGCAAATCCACTAGATCTTTTTCTTACCACCCATCATGAGCCTTACTTAGCATCTGTATGCGCTCCCCTTGGTCGTTCAGATCATGGCCTCATTACCGTCTCTTGTCCCCTACATCCCGAGTTTGCTGAAATCATGCCAGAACGCACGATCTGGCACTACAATTCTGGCGACTGGGATGGTCTTCGAAACTTCTTCTCTGCTTTCCCTTGGAACCCTGTCTGTTTTTCCACTCCCGATCCCTCCGAAATTTGCTGTCATATCACAGACATTCAAGCAGGTATTGACGGTTTCATTCCACATACCCGCAAGAAACTTAAACTCCACCATCATCTCCCAGGCCCGTGACAAAGCCAGGCTCAAAAAGCCCAAGCTCACAAAAGGTATCTTCAAAATCCTACACCCGAAAATCGTCAAATTTTCACCGATGCCAGAAATGAATACAACCAAACTATCTTAGAGTCCAAAAATGCTTTTAACAACCGCATAAACGATAAAGTGCTTTCCTGTCCCAACGGCGGCAAATCTTTCTGGTCACTTGCCAAAAACATTAGTCAGAACTTCTGTAGAAGCACTTTTCCTCCCCTGACCTCTGATAACGAAGTTATCTCCACCTCTCAAGGGAGAGCAGAACTATTCGCCAAACAGTTCGCTGCCAATTCCACCCTGATCCCTCCCCCCAATTTCGCTCTTCCAACCGCTAAGTCTGTACCCCACAAAATGTCCGATATAATACATAAGGTCAAACAAGTTAAAAAAATTCTTCTATCCCTTGACACCAAAAAGTCCTCTGGCCGGGATGGCATACCTGCAATTGTTCTAAAAAAATGCGCTCCAGAACTTGCACCCATCTTAACTCGTCTTTTCCAGAGCTCTTATGACAAGGGTATCTTCCCAGATAGCTGGAAGACTGCTCGTGTGCAGCCTGTCCCGAAGAAAGGTTCCAAGTCCCTTCCATCCAATTATAGACCTATCTCTCTTCTCTCCGTTGTCAGCAAAGTTATGGAGAAAGTAATCAACTTGCAAATTCTAAAATATCTAGAAAAACACAAAATCATCCATGACAGACAGTACGGATTTCGTCACCAAAGATCCACAGCTGATCTCCTTAGCTTTGTCACACATAACTGGAACAGGTCTCTTGAATTTCATGGCGATTCTCAGATTGTTGCTCTCGATATTTCCAAGGCTTTTGACCAAGTATGGCATGCCGCACTCCTCAACAAACTACCTTCTTACGGTCTTCCTACCAAACTATGTACCTCGATCGGCAGCTTCCTCTCTAATCGGATCGGCGCATATCTGTTGTTGCTGGCGGTCACTCATCTAACTTCCATCCTATCAATGCTGGTGTCCCCCAAGGTTCAATCCTGGCACCAACCCTATTTCTTCTTCACATTAATGACCTACTCTCTTCAACTACCAATCCCATCCACAGTTATGCTGACGATAGTACTCTTCACTCCAATATTCATTTTTCCAGACAAGTTTCGAATCAGGAGTTGGATAATAGACGCAGATCTATGTACCTATCCCTTTCCCAAGATCTTCAATTAATCTTAGACTGGGGTGTCAAGAACCTTGTTCAGTTCAACGCCTCCAAAACCCAGTCTTGCTCCCTCTCACGCAAAAAATCTGGAAACGCTTACCCCATCCACATGAATGGCCAAGCCCTACAAAACAGCGAAACCTGCGATCTCGTTGGCGTCGCTTTCGAACACGATCTCAGCTGGCACAAACACATTACTTCAGTAGCCACATCGGCAGCTAAAAAGCTTGGTTTTCTCTTTCGTGCCGGAAAATACTTCTCCCCTTCCAACTTATACACTCTCTATGTTTCCCAAATAAGACCTAACCTAGAGTACTGCTCCCACATCTGGGGAGCGGCATCACCTTCGACACCTAAAATTCTTGATTATATCCGAAAGAGAGCCATTCGACTTATCAATGACCCAGTCCTCACAAGAAAACTCCCTTCTCTCGCTCATCGCAGCGCTGTAGGGGATTTATCCCTTTTCTACCGCTACTTCCACGGATTCTGCTCTGAAGAACTAGCCGGTATTATCCCCCCCTTGAATGTCCCTAACAGAACAACAAGAGACGCGTTACGTATGCATCCCTTTACTGTCCAGCTACAAAAGCCTAGAACAGACCACTTCTCTCGCTCATTCATACCTACCTAGGGTATCCAGATTATGGAACAAATTGCCTGCAGATGTTTTCCTTTCCCGTCCCAACCTCCAATCCTTCAAATCCCGTGTCAATAGACTACATTTCCCTTCTCTTCAGACACGGTACGTTAGTACTTAGGCTTGAAGTCTACGTGGGATGTCTTAGATAAAAAAAAACTAAAATCATCCAAAAAAAAAAACGCGACAAATATTATAAATATATTGAAGAAAAAAGGAAAGATGGCAACAGTAGCAACGGTGATTGTGAAAACTAGGTATAATAAAAAATACTTTTAATAATTATTTTAAAATTTTTATTTTAT
The DNA here is from genome assembly GCA_963971165.1 of Philopedon plagiatum. Lineage (NCBI taxonomy): Eukaryota > Metazoa > Arthropoda > Insecta > Coleoptera > Curculionidae > Philopedon > Philopedon plagiatum. The sequence continues at coordinate 181,218 of OZ020198.1, forward strand.
CCCTGGGTAAAAATTTAAATTGTACTTAAATTGTAATTATTCAGAACTAGCTTGCGCCCGCGACTTCGTCCGCGGTATAACAATTTTTGAACCCCCATTTTACCCACGTAGGGGATGTTTATTAAAAATGTGTTTAATCATTTAATTTTTGGAATACTTCTATGAAGTTTCAAGTTAGTATGACCAACTAATATTTTTTAACTAGAATGACCTAGACAAGTATTATTCTAATCGGGTGGTACTTTAAATTACGAAACGTTTTTGGTGGTAGGTAAGCCATTAAAAAAGATTGGGAACCGCTGGTATAAATGACACAGCTAAACCCTCTTGTTTATATTGAATCATTAATATCGTGATCGTGGTTATGCAACACGCAGATTTCTTAACGGTTCCCTTGGAACTTTGTTTGGATCGGATCGAGCCCCCATAGCCCTCCGCCACTAATCTCGTGTAATGACTTTCTATTAGTACCTACGTCCTAAGAATAATCGAATATTTATCAAAATTTGTCTCATTTATTTTGTTTTTAGCTTGGAGTTAATGGTTACTCATTTATCGTCAACAATAATGGACACGTACTTTATCACCCCAACTTGAAACCTCCGGTAAGCATTTAGTACCTACCAATTGTTCTGTTTAGTATAGAAAAAAAAATTATTACAGGAACTCTATAGATGTATATAGGTAGCTAAGTAAATATAAAAAAAACTCAAATTAGTTTCTAATTTTGTTACGCCATTGCCATTATATTGAATAAGCAAACATTTTTTAGAAAACTAGTGAACAGTATGAGAACACTTTAGAACCACATTATTTGTCTGTGGACATATCCGAGCTTGAACTAATAGAAAATGAAAATGGTCCTCGAGAAAACCACAGTGCCCTACTTGATGTAAGTTTTATTATTCTTATATTATACATAGATCATAGATCCTATGTTTACTAATATACCTAACTATTTTAGCTGAGACAAGACATGATTAATCAAAAAGAAGGAGAAACAGGGCTAACCCTAAAAATTCACTATGATGTTATGGTAAGATTGTTGGTACAATTTTTAATCGATGTTTGCCTATATTCATTCATCTGTGCATAAACATATCATGTGTAGCTTTAGTGCCCCCACCCCACCCCGTTATTCGGCTCTACTTACGCGCCTCTAGTTCCAAAAAGAGAGTTTTGGTCTGTGATAAATTTTAATTTGTCTAGTGTTGGTACGCCAAAGGTTCTATAATCCCGACGTAGGTAATGTTCCTCCGTTATTCTTTGAGAACAATGAAATTGGGAAATAAAGCTTAGTACTTATTTTATTGATGAGATAAATACCATTTTTTGGTGTAAATATCAGTACTGCAAAAATCGAAATCCGGATAAGAGTTAGGTACATTATAGATTACTGGTTTTTAATTGAAAGTGTAGCCTTGCTTTTCATCGATGCCTGGAGTATTATATCACGAAACTTTTAATCAAATAAAAAAAAACAGACGGCGACATGAAGAATTGCAATTTTAAAGTAAATAAAAGTAAGTCGTTTAAGCTTAAGCGATAGTCAAAGATTGTATGATGGAGAGTTGCTTGCCATTGTACGTAAAATACTACTCGCTGCACGATTACCTTACTGAAAAAAAATCCATTCTATTTTTCGGTAAGCAGGCAACAATAATACCATTTTGGAACATCTGCGATAAGTGATTTTACGTTTATTTTACTTTTACTATTTCATTTAAAGCAATGGAATTTTCGAACAAAAAATCGAAATCTTTGAACAACAGTTGGATGGTGTTATGCAATAATGAGTCAACCCACATTAGTTCAAAACTTGAGTTATTCCGATATTTACTCGCAAGTGCCGTTCTACAATAAGCAAAAATAATTTAACCCATACGGTGGCGCCATCTAGTGACCGTATAGTTATGGGTTTAAATCATTTTTGTCTATTGTAGAATGGCACTTTGCGAGTCTAATAGCGAAATACCTCAATTTTCGAACTAATGTGGGTTGACTCATTATTGCATAACACCATCCAGTTGTAGTTAACAAAATTGAATATTTTCTTACGTGTATATTAAGCAGCCACAAAACTACAATAATAATAATTTTGTATTTCAGAGAAGAGTTACTACCAGAAAATATAAATATTTTTACAATCCCATCGAAGGTACACCCTTTTCTTTGGGACTAGCTATTCCCGAGGGTTACGGGATGTATGAATTGTTAGCAGAGCAAGAGATAAAACACAGTCAAAAAAACGGTAACAATTATTTACATTTATTTTCTTTATATTATTATTAAAATTACGCCCTGTATTTGAACAGTCATCCATAGTTAAATCCCTATTTCAGTGACCGATTATTTCAAAGGAAACAACTGGAGAGTGCATCCAGACTGGTGAGTAAAATGTCATAAGGGAGAAATATGTTGGTAATTTTACATCCGTGGACAAGAGAAGCGTACCTACATCTACTTCACGGCATGTAATTCACCTCGCAGGTTACCGATTTTTTGGGTTGGCGGCGATTGTACGTAGATCATATTTTAGTAATTCATTGTAAACAACTTATGTTTAGTAATTTGCTATGCCACTGCTGTGCGTGTTGTGTATAAACCTGAGCGACTGTCTCGCTCCCACTTAGCTTTTGCGTAGAAATAGGTTAATAGGTATGATCCGTACACGCGCCTAATTTTTAAATCCGATTATAACCATGACAGAATATATTACCAGAGAATTACCGTGTGAATTCTTGTAGGGTTTACTGTGAATATACCACCGGCACGTCTGGAGAGCAATGGTTTAAAACTGCAGAAGAAAGAGTTTTACACTTTCTCTCTCGAAGCAGAAGACCAGGTTGGAAGTGGATGTCCTTAAGGCCTAGATCACCCTTACAACGAGAACATCACCATTTTTCACTAAAACAAGATAAAGATGCATACTACTGTAAGTCGATGGCAATCAGTTTTGATACAACGTCTACATAGCCAATTATTACGTACTTAATTACCGCAAAACAGTAATAAATATAATAATATGTAACTTTTTTTCGTCCATTGCGTAGTATCTGAAAAACGAATAAATGGATTTTCGGGGAGTAATATTATGTAGGATTTAAAATTGTACGGTAAAATTACTATTAGCATTAACGTAAAGGTAGGTATGTACAGATCTGGCCCTGCAGCATCGCGAACCGCCACGTCGCCAGTTGTATAGAAATAATACGTATTTACCGAAAACAGAAACAAAATAAAATATGTATTGCGAAAAGTACATCCTAAATAACTAATAATTAATATTTTTCAGGCGATAAAACGTTAATTCAGTCTTTAGTTTTGGACGCCATGGTTACAGAAAGTCTAGAAAAACACAGACCGCGTATGGAAGACAAACAGTAAGTTTTTATGACAAGTAGATATAATATGCATGCTATATGGAATATAATAAGAAAATATTATTTATTTGATTTTATCTGCACAAAATATTGATTTTTACAAGTTTACTAATTTATTTTCTGCACATTAGCCCTATTGGCACACTTTTGGTACAATTGCAAAGGTAAACATTTTCATTGACATGACAAATAATTTGTTTAGTTCGTATTTAAGAATTTGTATTATACATAACACTTTACAATAATTTTAATCCTTGGTAAGTTTGGCTAGCTACTGCATTAATCTAGTACAATAGTTAAACTTAAATATTGGTTAAATGGCACAATTTTTTGCCTTTAGATATAACGAGTGTGCGGAAATGTTCTCCTCGTTTTGAACGAATACAACTCTGTTAATGAAAATTGAATTTATTCAAATACATTATTTTCGCATCCCTTGCAAGAAAAGAACGCTACTGTTAGTGGTTGATGATATAAAGTTCACTTTTGATAGATCATGGCAATATTAAGGTGAAAAGAAATTCCAGATTATATTTCTGCATTTCTAGAACGGAGATAGAGAAAGTAAAAAGATATTTTATACACCGCTGTACCTCTTTAGAGCGTAATCGGAAATGTTTACCCAGAGCCAGGGGGGTAAGTAGGTGACACTGGAATAATTGGCCCAATTTCTTGACCAATTTTTCTTTCGTTCAAGTTATTCCTTTGTTTCGTATAAACCTGATTCGAGATAAATTCCAGAAAAAGTAGGCCACGATTGGGGCCAGTTACTAGTCTTGGCGATTTAATTTTTCATAAATAATTTTCCGAACTATATACCTAGCTACATACATTAAAAGAAAAATTGTATTTAAATAAATACAACTTTTTTTGAGTTATGTTCCTTTAAAAAAGAAAACGTTTCTGAACTTCCTATATAATTTGATTGCGACTTGCTCTATGTCCAAACCACACCGGTGCATTAAGAATCCATCCGGACGATAATAGTTTTTGCCTAAATTTGTTCAGAACCTGAAATATATTCTTAGATTAGCACCTAGCTATTTCCTATTGAATAGACATCACCATATCACGAAATGTGGTTTTTCAGTTAATGCATTTTTTACATCTGTATCATAGTTAATAATATTAATAATGCTCAAGAGGAACTGGTAAGTTAAAACCATAATTGTGCGAAGAACAGAACAAAGTCGTCTTATACCTACTTACTTATATACGATATAGTCATGATACAAATAAAAGAAGGTATGATACCAAACCGTGTCAAGTTCGTCCGGGTTCGCTATTTCGCTATTTTTGAAATTTATAACGCGAAATATAGAGTTTACGTTAGTTAAGGGCGATTTTATATAAATTCTATTGGCAATATATACTTTGCCTCCTGCTTATAATACAAATTTTATAGTATATGATTTAAAATAATCATATAAATAGAGGGATAAATACATACATTGATTGATTGTCCACATCACAATCTCATTTTTACTTTTAAACTCCTAAAAGTAATATGAAAACACCAAAAAATAGTTGAAAACAACGCGATCTTAAAAAAGACGCGCTTCGTTTACAAAATATCGCGGAATTGGTCACGGCGTGGCGTAAATGGCCACGCCTACCTGCGCGGTATCATATCTTCTTTTATTTGTATCATGCGATATACTAAAGAAGTATAAACAAACCATTTTTAATTAATATAACAAAAAGTTTAGCAAATTAAGTTCCGTACGGTACTCGAGCAAAATGGTACACATCGACGCGTCCCAGATGTGTATATATAAATTTTTTAAAATATATTGTTACGTAAATGCCTTATGTTGTGCCCCTCTGAACCACTAGTTATCCAACCGGACCCCCCCCCCCCCACACACACACACACCGTTACAGAACAGCATATAGTTTGTAAAAATATTAAGCCGGCGCCAGACATGCGGCATTCGCGGAATAGCGAATAGCGAATAATCATTATTCGGCAAGTACCGAGTATTGTGACTAAGTAGTAGTGATGTGTATGGGTTGCTCGTGACGAAACATCGGACATCGCTGTTTCCCATATCGTGTCGGTCTTTTGTCCCGAGTCAAAGAACACGAATTTTGCCTTTGTAGTCGATACTCGATACACATATTTGTGACCTATTCGGCTATTCGTAAAACATTTTTGAGATAGTTTTCGTGATTTTTGTTTGAAAATTTGTCAAAGAATGGACTGGAGTAATGGAACTGTACTGGGATTTTTGGACTTTTATGAAAAGGAACCGTTAATATGGAATGCATCTCATATTGACCATAAAAACCGGTATCTTGTTCACGATGCTTGGAGAAGAATAGAATCATTGGGTGGGAGATAGTCTATTACAGAGTTAAAAGAAAGAAAGATTTATTAATGGCGTTGTTTAGAGCTTGTAATAATAAAGTTAAAGAATGTATGAAAAGTAAAGCAGGTGCAGATGAGATATATTATGTATTCGTACATATGTATACTGGATTATTGGATTGGATATATTGGATTAACTGCACAAAGCAACTCATGAGTACGAAAGCAGCAGCGCCAGTTATTACTGTCCCTTTCAATTTTCACAACTCAAACGATCTACATTCGTTACCGAATAAATGGTCATTCCCATCCCGAGCAATGCTTGGCAAAGAAGACACATGTGTGTACAACAGTACTGATGTGGCTAGCACAGTTACTGTGCTAGCAACATGACGAATACTTCGCCGAGTAACTCGTCGAATGGTGAATAATAGCTATTCGGCGAATGCCGCATGACTGGAGCCGGCTTTATGTAAGTAATGCCTTGCCTTGATAATGAAATTTGTAAATGATAAAAAAATACTCGGTCAAATTATTATCGTACCCGATAACCAGTGATATATGCTCTATATAAACTTGTGTAATAACCGAACATGAATACTTCTTAAAATGGTGTGACAACCTAAGTTATAAAACTAACTAGTTTTTACCCGCGGCTCCGCTCTTCGATAAGTTAGATCCTGTATATATGTAGTATGTAACCCTGATATTTGTAGCGTTGTGACGTACCCTGTATCATCATAAACTTAGCCAATGCGATTACTCCTGAACTTATATTAAGTTTGATTGGGTTTATTTTTGTAAAAATAAATTAAATCGACTTAATGCTGTGACCATTATGTATATACATGACTAATAGACAAAAATAGTGACAACCGTTACTGTTCTCATCAGTGAGCAAACATTGAACAAACAAAAATTATAACGTGTCTGTCGCATATATACATTTATGGTAAGGGGTCATTCATAAATTACGTAACGCCAATTTTGAGTAATTTTACCCCCCTCCTCCCACTTGTAAAAATCCGTAACGCAGCCTTTGACCCCCTCCCCCCAAGTTACGTAACGACAAAATCCTATCACCCCTCTAATTTTATAAAATGAATAGCTTTTTATTGGTTATTAGATGGTGTGTAGTGTATATTTCTCCACTCCGCGCTTATTCCCGTGTAAGTAGACAGAGAATCAAGCGACTAAGGCAAGCTTTGCTATTTACTAGACCTATATAGGTACCATAATATCAATATCAATATCTTTATTCATGTCAATACACAAAAATAGTGTTCACACAAGTCATAAAAGCACAGTTAAAAGTTACATTCAATTAAAATACATTACAATAAAATTAAGTAACAAGCGATTTTCTCGGAAACTATTCGATGTAAAAATTTAAAGTTTAGCTCGGAGATAGAGTGTGGTGGCCCAATTATAGACGTGAAGTAGAAAAAGTTGAATTTTGATTCTGCGAGTTAATTTCAAGGGGTAAATTGGGAAATGCAAAAAAAATTCAAGGGCATCGTGTAGGGTGTCAAATGAAAGCTTAATAAAGCACGAATTCAACAGTATATATGATGTATTTTTTTATGCATTTTTTACATTTTTCGGGAAAAACGCTTAAAAATTGCTGTCCCCCTCCCCCATCCTGATCATCAAAAGGATCGCTCAGAAAAATCTGAAAAAAATCTTTAACATTGAGAATTAGGTGTAAATTGAGCCAAAATTATCAGGATTGAAAAATTCTAGCGCGATCAATTGTCATAAACAATTAAATTGTTTATTTCCTTATTACTGCTAAACCATTGGTTTTAGAGAAATAGTTTCTCGACAAAAAATATTTCTCACGGTCTAAGGAAGAACTTTTGTCCTTACACGTTTTTCAAATTTTTTAATTTGGCTTAGTCTAAACGCTCCCCACTCAGCTACGAGCATACGCGATGAGATACGGCGTTGGTGCCGTCGGCGACGGGTAGCGCGGCAGATGGGCGAAGATCGGGCGGTCGAGATTTGCTCAGGTTAAGTGGGGGGCGGATGGCACGGAACACTATTTGTGCAAGTATAGCTTACACTTGATCGATTTTTTTTAGTATACAGAGATATATTTTGTCTATGATACAGAGAGAGTTACATTTATTAAAAATCTGCAATACGCGCATAAAGGGTAGCTCGTATTTGAACTGTACATAGTAAAGTTACGTAACGGGGCCCTAAACACCTCCAGACCCCTCCATAACGGCTAGTACCGACCGGATGAACCCCCCCCCCCTTTCAGCGTTACGTAATTTATGAATGACCACTAAAATCTTTATCGTGATACAGCCTGTAGGAGAAAAATACGCATTTTCGTAAACACACTCTTTTTCATTAAAAAGAAACTACTGATCCAGTCGGGATAAAAAGTAGAGTGTAATCGTGCAGTGGCGGCTGGTCCTAAAGGGCACAAGGGCACGTGTCCACTCTAGATTTTCAACAAATAAAAAAATCTTTTATGAAAAGTCAAAAAGAAATAATACACCGCCGCGCCTCAATACCTCTTTCCTTGCATGTCACACTCAGAGAAAAGAGAATCCCCTCCTATTTCTATGGTCACACTACGGCGAACGCGACCGCCGGCGATCAAAACTTATCTCCGGGGACACAGCAGATTTGTCCCAATTTCATCATCAATTTTGGTGGCGACGCCGGTCTATGCATTGGAGAATTAGGGTTAAAATCGCGTGCTATCGGCACGTCGATGGGCACAATATTTCGTGTCTCCTCGCACTTGTTTATTGTTTGGACTTCGAGCGGCGTTGTCGTTGGCGCGGCGGGCGGAAGAGATTATTGCACTATTTTATGTTTAGTTTTCATGATATATTAACACGTGAAGGCCTAATAATTTTTTTTTGTGATCAGTTGAGGGATATTTTTGTATTAGACTGTTATTTGTTTAAATAGTTTATTAGTTATTAGTAGTACATTAGTGCGTAGTATTACTAGTAATTCTAGTACTGTATATTTTGTTTTGTTTTCACTTTTGGGTTTTCCCGATCTGCCGTTTCCAAAAAATGGAATCAAAAATAAACTCAGTGCAATATTTATTAACTTAAATTTTTTAAGTAGGTATTATTTATTGATTTGTATTTGTGCCCCCCCAAATAAAAAAGTCACGAGCCGCCACTGTAATCGTGATGTAATAAGCTTCCTTTATGCAAAGTTTTTTTACGATCTGTTACTCCGTTGAAACGTGATTCAGTAATAAACAAACCGATTTTTGTATTTATAATGTAGGTATAAGAAGGATGAGTAAAACTATAACTTTGGGATACATAAACCAATTTTTGGAGTTTGTAAAATCAGTTTGTCTCTTAGTAATTAATACATTACTATTGCGGATATTTATACTATATACATAACATTATGGACATATTTGCAGCCAAGGATATGACATTTTCGGCCGTACTACATCCTTTATAGCCACTAGAAGCGGACTTTTACGTTGGACGAATTTTACCAACGTTGACGTGGAAGAACCGTAAGTTTATTTTTTATATACTTCTATAAAAGTTTATATATATATATATATATATATATATATATATATATATATATATATATATATATATATATATATATATATATATATATATATATATATATATATATATATATATATATATAAACGCATTTTCTTAATTGGAAACGACTTCTTTTCTCAGATTTTTCGCTTAGAATTATACATTTTCAGATTATTTATACAACGCAACGCCCGAGCTCTTGATGAATCCTGGTACCAGCGTGCAGTCGATCAACATGCCGTAGAACCAGAAAGTTTTGTATTTTCCGTACCTTTCGCAGATGGTTCCCCTGATTCGGTTATCAGTGGAAAGCCTCTTTTGACAGCTACTCACGCCGTTTTTGTAGAACATAAGGGACACAGAGCACCGGCTGCAGTGGTCGGTCTTCAATATCAACATACCTCAATAGCAGCACATTTCCATAACATTACCTCTAAGGTAAGGTTTTATGGTGAGACTAAGGCCGGGCCAAGCTCTTTAAATACTATCCCCGGCCAAACTTAGTCTATATAGCTCATAAAAACTATAAAGCAAAAAAGACAGCCCAAAATTATCAGTTGTTTTCCGATTTGCGCTTACAATGTAACAATCTTTCTCGGCAGTGCTATGGTAATTATATAGCTGATATCGAATCTCATATTCACAATGATGTTAAGCATTTTTGGAATTTTATTAACTCAAAAAGAAAAACCAGCGCACTGCCTAATGCTGTTTGTTTGGATGGGGTTGAAGCGGCGATGGGTCCTGGGGCAGCCAATCTTTTTGCCCAGTACTTTAGTTCTGTGTACTCCTCTAACAATCGCTTTACGTGCAGTAGTACATTGTCTTCTAATGGTATTAACATTAACAACCACTCTATTCTAATTTCAGATATTTTTTCTGAGTTGACGAACCTAAATATTAGTAAGGGACCTGGTCCTGACAAGATTCATCCCATTTTTCTCAAAAACTGTGCATTTAATCTCTCTAGACCTCTGCATATTATCTTCAATAAATCTTTGACTGAAGGCGTTTTTCCGGATGTTTGGAAAACCAGCTTCGTGGTCCCTATCCACAAGAGTGGGGATAAAGATAATGTTAAAAATTATAGACCTATCAGTATCATTAGTGTTATTCCTAAGGTTTTTGAAAACCTTGTAACCAAGCACCTCACATCAATTCTGTCACCCACAATAATTAAGCAGCAGTATGGATTTTGCCTTGGCAAGAGTACTGAACTTAACCTGCTCGTTTATTCTCATCATCTGTTTGGGTCCCTTGAGAATGGTTCCGAGATTCATTCTATCTATACAGATTTCACCAAGGCATTCGACAGGGTCCCACACAATATTTTGCTGAGCAAGCTTGAGGCCTTGGGCATATCGGGTTTGATGCTCGGCTGGATGAGGAGTTATCTTGTTGATCGAAAGCAGATAGTGCGTGTGAATAATTTTCTGTCCCATGAGATAGCTGTTCCTTCTGGAGTCCCTCAGGGTTCCCATATAGGACCACTTCTGTTCAATCTTTTTGTCAATGACGTTTCTTCGTGCTTTCGGTTCTCTGATTTCTTGCTGTTCGCCGACGATCTTAAAGTATACAAAACAATAACAAGCTCAAATGATTGTCAGTTGCTTCAGGGGGACCTTGATCGATTTGTTGTCTGGTGCCATGAGAATGGGATGGAACTTAACACATCAAAATGTAAACTAATGAAGTTTGGTAGATTGCGCCAGCCAACTGAGTTTGATTATCTCATCAATGGCGAAGCCGTACTCTCCACTGAATCAATAAGAGATCTGGGAGTAACCTTAGATCCAGTGCTGTCATTTACTAAGCACATAGAAAGTATTACAGGCAAAGCTCTTATGATGTTGGGCTTCATCAAGAGAAACTCAAGGGAATTTTCCTCATTGCACTCTTTGAAGATTCTCTACTGTAGTCTTGTCAGAACTCACTTGGACTATGCCTCTTCCGTCTGGAGCCCACATTATGCAGTCCAGTCAAAGAGTGGAACGTGTACAAAGAAGATTTCTTCATCATATCAATTACAAATTTTTCAACAATAGCGATATCAATTACACCATCCTCTGTCAACGACTTGCCGTGTCACCGCTCTCTCTAAGAAGAGCACAACATGACCTTCATGTTCTCTATAAAATCATCAACTCCAGAGTGGATAGCCCTGATTTACTGGCGGAGATTGGCTTTCACGCCCCTGCTCGTTCAACTCGAAGTCACCAAACATTTAATGTTCCTTTCCACCGCACCAATTACGGAGCGAATTCCTTTATTTCGCGCAGTTCCCATCTTGCCCATCAAAATTATCATCTTGATTTTTTTAGCACCCAGACATTGTTTCTACGTCAGTTGGCTCAACTTATTATTGGGCAGTAATTTAATTTAATTTAATTTAGCAGCATAAGTTTATTTCTTTAGGTTTATTCTCTTGCGTAAGTATATTGTAATACTATTGTAAATCTTTTTTTGTAAAAATGGACATTGTCCGTCAATAAATAAATAAATAAATAAATAAATAAATAAATAAATATATCAACTGAAAACAGGTCCTTGTAGAGGTCGCCGTCCGACGCTACCCGCCCGCCCTTACGCTTTGTGGCGTCTATAGACTTCTGACCTGGCGCCATCTGACCCTACTTGCCCTTGTGGATTGCAGGGCCTTGGTAAAACACTATATACAGCCTGTTCAAAATGAAGTTGGCACTATTGCTAACTTTCTTATTATAAGAGCTACGAATTCGACTAAATTAGCAAACTAGTGTATTTTTTTACGCTGATTATCATACTAATGTCAAAAAAAACAATTGACAATCAGAATGACGTGATATTAACAAAAATGTATTTTTTTTAAATGGAATGCCCTATATCTGCTATAACCGTTTGATAGATAGTGAATTTCTAAACAAAATTTCTCCTTTACTACATATTGCTAAAACTAATAATAACGAAGATATTTACATTTAAATGTAATTTTCCATTTATTATCGCAGGCGGCCGTGTACCGTATTAAACGGTCCTCCTCGACAACTTATTCACAGGCAACCATCACAAAAACAAGATTATTACATGAAGTTGTGATTAATAATTTATAATTATGTTATTTATAATAATGAATTTAAAAAAAAATAATAATAAAAACGACATACATTTTCTGTTGTAATTTCCAGGACAACTAATTGGGATTTTATTTGCCATTAACAAAAATAAGAATATTATGAACTTAAATCAAGTGCTCAAACACATCGCCTTCTACGTCCACACATTTCCGAGCACATTTTAAAACTTTCCGTGTAGCCTTCAAAACGGTTCGCCCATCAATGTTACTGATAATATTAGTAATGGATTCTTGTAGTTCATTAACATTATTGTACGGTTTTTTTTATAAATCTCGTTTTTTAAAAATCCCCAAAAATAAAAATCGAGAGGAGTAATGTCTGGTGAACGCGGAGGCCATAAAATTGGTCCGCGTCCAAAAAGTTCAGTCAGTAGATTGGCAGCAACGTAGGTATTGTGCGGCAGCGCACCATCTTGTTGAAAAAATATTTCATGCCGATCTGCTAAATTAAGGTTATCTAAAAAATGTGTAAATACCATTTTATTCCAAAAATATCAAACTTAACTAAAAATATTTCAAAATAGGATGTTGATCGTGACAGATTGACAGATCTGTCAAAGGTTTTGTTTTTATCAAAACGGTCCACGCCCGCCTGCGTTAACAAATGGTAAATTAGATTTAAATATAAATATCTCCGTTATTATTAATTTTAGCGATATGTAGTAATATACAAATTTTGTTTAGAATTTCACACTCTGTCATACGGTTATAGTAGATATAAGTAGGGCATTCCATTTAAAAAAATACATTTTTGTTAATATCACGTGATTCTGATTGTCAATTGTTTTTTTGACATAAGTATGATAATCAGCGTAAAAAAATACACTAGTTTGCTAATTTAGTCGAATTCGTAGCTCTTCTAATAAGAAAGTTAGCAATAGTGCCGACTTCATTTTGAACAGGCTGTATATATATATATATATATATATATATATATATATATATATATATATATATATATATATATATATATATATATATATATATATATATATATATATATATATGTATATATATATATTCACTTTATGTATACACAATTTTTTTCCCAAAAAGTATGAAATAATGTTTTAATTAATTTTACTGAACCTAATGGTACCTAAGCTTAATTGTGTTGAACTTTAAGTAATTTGTGCACCAAAGTTCTAAACTTCAAGTCGCCGCGCCGCGCCGCACAGTGGTCGAATTGACCAATTATTTAGCTCCAACTTCATGTTGTTTTACAGAAAAATACAAATGAAACTTTGGCTTTTTATTTTATAACTAATCTCTCATATAAGTGTAGGGTTGCCACATGTCCTCCGTCCTCCCCAGCATCCCCAATGTCCTCCCGAGAAATCACTCCTTATTTTCAACAATTAAAATACGTTGGTGGGCAGATTATAGAAATAGATATGGTAATGCACTTATTGAAAGTAAGTTGTTAATTTATTTTGATGAGCCTGTTAAATGTAACGAATTTTACGATATTATAAAAACAGTTCGTAGATTACTGAATACAGGGAAATTAAATGAAAAATATCATTTTAAAAAAATGTAATAACGGAATAACAGAATTGTAAATCATTTAAAATATTTTCTATATTCTGACTGATTATGTGTAGTTGTAGTTATTATTAGATTAGATAATAAACTAACATTTCTCTTATTATGTTTTGTTAATTATGTCAAAAATGTCCTCCCGGGAGACTCTTAAAAGGTGGCAACCCTATATAAGTGGAAAACACAAAAAATCGATCCATTTAGAAACGCATTGTTTCAATTTTTTTTTACTTTTTTGCTCAAAATTTCTTCTATTCGGTCTTCACAACCATCTAAATACAGTTTTTGTATAAAAACAACTATATACAGCTTAGAATTTCTCCGCTTTTCTTGGTTTAGATTTCCATACTTGAAAAAGGTCATTTCTTAAGAAGGCAGCCGCTTGCACTAAAAAAGAAACCTAAAAGTCATATGGTTGCACATGGCTACGAACTTGAATTCGTTAGGTAGTCAGATAATCAGGCAAAATTATACATGTATACATACAGATTATTTGTTGCAAACTTCGTCCGTATATAGAACTTATGCCTATGTTCATATAGGTAATGAAAAAAAATAAAAATATCACTAAATTAAATAACATACCTTTCTCTTCGGTATCCATCCAAAAAATATTTACATTGCACTTAATTTAATTTGTAAAACAATATCAGATCAAACTGTGCTGTTACCCACCGAAGACAAATGTGTAACTGTGCTGCCGTATATTTTCTAAACTACGAATTTATTTGTTCTTGTTTACGTCAAGTTATACGGCTCACAAAGTACTTTGTATAAAATTATTGCATTTTGAGTATACAAGATTGTAGGTGAAGTTGGAGCTAATCTGATCTTTTCGACTGCAGTGCGCCGCGCAGCTACTTTCTATTAATTTATTTGTGCAGTATCATTAGATTTTTCGCCGCGCTATTCTTTTCACTGTCACTCCTCCTACCTACCACCTTTATTTTGATTAACGTCTATTATGTAAAATTTGATTTATTGACCAGAATAACCCCGAAAACAATATACTATAGGGGAAAATGCCGCAACTTGACCAATTTTTACTATTTCAACGGACCATGCGTTCTCGAATCCTGGTAGGGGCGACTTTACAAAAGAACAAGCACTAAAAATTATTAAATAATATTTTTACGTATTTATAACTGTGGTTAATGGCAAACTTAATTTTGTTCAAAGTTAGGTAACTTGTACCCCGAAGTTCTGAACTTTGATGTCGGCGCAATTTTAAAGTATAATAGGAACCCTAATACATTCATAACTTATTGTTAATAAAGAGTAATATTTTTAGTTATTTATTACTAAGCCTAATAGTCAGCCTACGTGCGCTCGACTTTTAGTAATTTGTACACAAAAGTTCTGAACTTTAAAGTAAGCGCAACATCTTATTAATTGTTTATGAATATATGAATTAGTTTCAACGTTTAGAACTTCGGTGTACAAGTTACCTAACTTTGAACAAAATTAAGTTTACCATTAACCACAGTTATAAATACGTAAAAATATTATTTCGTACTTTTTAGTTCTTGTTCTTTTATAAAGTCGGTTGATTTTTTTGAGAAAAAAAAATATTTATTTTTTGGTTCACCTATTCTCCCTTCTCCTTCATCTTATCGCCTCCTCTTTAAATTTGTAATATCTATGTAATATTGGATTTTCAGACCTCAGTACCCCGAAAATGACATAGTTAACAGTTTTAAAGAATTTTCCACCCGCTCCTTTCGCCCCCCTTCGCCGCCATATTTTTTTTACATCCCTTACATGAACTTAGTTTTCCTGACTTTAATAACCCCGAAAATGGCCCGTTTGTTAACATTTAGAGAAATTGGCAGTCGCTTCGCACGCCCTCAAGTTTATTTACGTCTGTTACACAAAATTAAATTTATTGACCTCAGTAACCCCGAAAGTAACATATTAGTTACCATTTTTGGGAAATTGCCCATCACTCCTTTTTTTTTGTACTAAAACGAAAAAAATTAGTATAGTTTTTTTCTTTGTGGCAATGCTAAATGCTATTTATAAGTGGACGTAGTTCGCGTGTGTGGATCCTAATAAAAGTAGTATCAAAGTTATCACTGAAACAGATAAGTATAATATATTAATATTTATTGTCTTATAAGCTTGTATCGCGCGAAAAGTTCATACAGGCATTAATTTTGTTTGGCAGAAATTTATATATATATATATATAGAGACTGACATATAACTTATATGGATTTGTTTTTCTTTTCTATTCACGCGACAGGCTTTTAAGACAATATATTCAACATAATATATTATATCTGTTTCAGTGATAACTTTGATTCTACTTTTATTAGGATCCACCCACGCGAACGACGTCCACTTATAAATAGCATTTAGCATCGCCACAATGAAAAAACTAAGTATACCTACTTATTTTTTTCGTTTTAGTACATCTAAATAATAAAAGGTTGTTTTTAAAAAGTATTTTTTACAAGATTTTTTAACTTGAAATCAATATTTTTAGTGCACTGGATCCTCAGTCTGCAAAAAAACGTGTGCTAGCGATAAATTAGACTGTTACGTCCTAGACAACAATGGCTTTATAATTATTTCTGAGAACAGCGAACATACGGGAAGATTCTTTGGACAAATCGATGGTACTATTATGGATTCTTTGGTTCAAGATCGGATATACAAAAAGGTTGCCGTTTACGATTATCAAGGATCCTGTTCCAATGGCAAATATCATTTTGGTGGGAAAGCTACTAAACTGCAACTGCCTAGACCTATTAACCTGATTTCAAAGTTCGCGTTGCAAATATTCTTAATTATTTTTTCTAAATTAAAAACGATTTACGCTACTGCTTTGGCCGATTCCCAAGAAGAAGGTAAATAACGATTTTAAACGTCCCTACTAATTTTTAAGCAAATACTTTAAATTGATTTTTCAGACGAAATTAATTATGATTATGAATACAACGTAAGAGAAGAACTCTTGGATGAACAAAACCCCATATCAGCCCCTCCAGTAGACTTTGTTCCGCCGTTTGAATCTGACCCGCTGGACGGCGTAGATTTGGGTCAGTGGGGCACAAGACCGTGCGATCGTAAAGTCGAACTCTATGCCTTGCAACCGGATAGGCTTAATACTAGTGGTCAAAACAACCCCCTCAAAGGCAAGCTGACCAATTGTCACGTTACTGGCTGCGAAAGGTAAATAAAATGCATAGATAGTCTAAGCGTTCCTCTTGCTCAAGGTGAAAATTGATTTTAAAATTTAACAGTTTGCGTCTAAAACAGGGGGAAATGAATGTCCTTCTTCCCTCTCCAGTTTCCTGCAAATTTAGTTTATTTTTAGGCCGTTCAGCGTTCAAAAAATTCCACACAGCAACCTAATTTTATTAGCTGTGGATACTTTATGTCCATGTGGAAGTAAGCAACTCAGCATAACACCCCAAGAACTGGCTTATGAGTCGCGTGAGCAAAATGGGTGTGCTCACCGTCCTAGGCCTGGTTTGTACCGTCGAAGACCTCCCAAGTGCATTAACTACCATCCTGAAGTAAGTAATAACAACAACAACAACAACTTACAGATAGTGCGCGATGTAATTTTCTTCTTTCTTTTATTAAAATTCTTTCTTCAGGAAATTGAAATTCATATTTGTGGAAAAGCTACACTAACATCTGCAAGCGGAATGACATGGTTGATTGGAGTTACACAGTGTCTCTTTGCATTTCTGTCGTGATCATGTATGTTATTAGGCCTTTACAATAATTAAATAGAAAATAAGCTGTTCAATAGGATTCTATAGTTAACATACAAAATGCTCATATCACTCATTATTAGACAACTTAATTATTCTTTATATTTTTTTCGTTCTCTTTATACAAATAACCTACCAAAATATTTTAATGTTAAAAATAATAAATAAATGTAAATAATACGATTAAATGTTGTAGAAAAAATATCCACAATTATGGTCTAAAAAGACCATTATTTTTAAATAAAATTTTCAATTCTAAAGGGGATGAAAGAGAGTGACAATAAGAGTTTTTGCAATTTTTTATATTCGTATGTACAGTTTGTACCTTTTTAATATAACAATAGTAATAAACACATATGTATGTATTTTAGACTAACTGATTCTTTTGTTTAAAAAAAATCATATCGTGCGCCTACTCAAGGCCTTTGTCTTAGGGATACAAGACCTTTTTTACTTTTCGCGTTAAGTCAGCAAAAGGTTTTCACCAAAACGGGAGTCAGACCGAGAAAGATTTAGTGATACTAAATACTCACACGATTTCCAACACATATTTTTGGCGTTGCACGTAGCTACGCCGTCCGAAAAGACATAATGTGACGATATTATTTTTTAATCAACCTTCACAACGTAATTTCAGCCGTAGTCTTTTCGTCGAAGATTTACAGTTGGCCGGCCCAAAATAGGAATGGTAGGTACCTACAGAAGGTGGCGTCGGCGTCGCGGCACGAGTTTTGCGTCTGCTTCCTTAGGCCGGTCGCACACCAACGATGCATAAGACATGGAACATGAAACATAAGATAAATATCTCATATCTCCTACTAGGCGTACACCAATGCAGCAGCAGTTTCGTTAACTTGCAGTATTTAAATGTCTTCGAGTGAGGAAGATGGCATTGTAGCATGGAAATTTCTGCGAAGACGTAAACGAGATTCACCCGTTACTTGAACATAATATTTTACATAGTCCCGCAACTGTTGCATAGGAACAGTTGTCCCAGAATCCAGACGTCATTTCTTTCTCAGTTAATAGACCCTATACTACCTCGTTAAACGCGCAACATTTACTGCAAAAAGATACGCATAGAATGTCGCATGCGGTTTAGGTAGCGAGGCATATACCGCTGCCGCATTGGTGTACGATTGTTGGGTGATTTACATTCATTTGAGCGGCGCACGTCTACTTGCAGTATTTACCGCTTACCGCATGTTTCATGTTTTATGCATCCTTGGTGTGCGAGCTGCCTCACCTCCTGTGTCCACCAGCCAGTCAACGTGCGCAAACCAGTGGCGGCTGGTGAAATTTTAAACTTTTATATCCCTGTTGCTACTTACGGGACCCATGGCAATAAGTTCATGGTTTTTGATAGTGAGCCTACTAGGGATGTTTTGGTAAAGAAAATACTTTGTACGTTGTGAAAAAAAGTTGAATTTTTGCTTTGACCCCCTTGGTTAAAAAATGGACACGCTTAGGTATTTTATTTATTAGTTTTTCTAAATAAATTTTACATCATTCTGTCGACAACAGAGATATACAACTTTAAAATTTCACCAACCGCCACTGGGACTGCAAACCGAAAATTGTTTCAAATAAAATTGCACCCTTGAACACGTGCTGTACCATTCCTATCTTGCGCGGGAGAACTCTTCTAGTGGGTGCACGATGTGGCTTGAGCATTTATTACAGTCATATTATATTTTTAATTAAGATGCAATACGTAATTTCGACCAATAAAGAGTCCGAATCATATTATAATATATTACATTCATATATTTGCATATATTGTTTTTGAAAAACAAATATAAGCAGCATTTTTGTGCTTACGTCTTGCATGTGCTAGTGCTAGTATAAAGGGAACTATACCACAGATAGGTATTACTAGATACCTAACCTGTATGAAAAAGGAAACTCTCAGCAGATTTTTTTAGCCATAGGTTGGTTACCCTTTTCCGAATATGTTAATTATTTAAAAATCTAAAAAATGTTGAAAAAAGGGCATTTGGCATTATGATTATTTATGATCGATGCTCCGCACCTATCGTCGCGTTACAAGTGGTGTTAATATTGTACATACATACTAAATCAGGAAAACATAGAATAATACTATTATTTCAGCCTGAAACTAAAATATCAATTAAAATATGATTATAAATTATTAAGACAATACTCTAAAAAATAAATCTGTGAATGCTTGTCATCAAAACGGTTTTTGTAAATATATAACAAATTTCACAAAGGATCCTAAAGACAAGTATTGTTATTGTTTATTATCAAGTTTATATAAGTTTTTAAAAGAGAGCAATAATATTTTTTTAAATTTCTCGGTAACAAAATTTGGGTCATCGGACAACAGTAAAATTGAGCTCTATATTAACAACAAAATCACTTTGCTCAGCAAAATAGGTACCTATGTACCTACCTTTTTTAATCAAGTCCATTGCTGCTGATGGTTGGTAAGTTCATTAATTCTTAGAATATGAATAATTTCAAATCAAATCAAATCAATGCAATGCAATGCTACGTTGCACCGATTTGATTTTTGACCGAAAGAGCGCGACAGGAAAAATTTTCTAAAACTTAGAGTCATTAACTGAGAACGTTTCTAATTTTTAAGTAGTTTTAGTTAAAGACTGCGAACATATTCTGCAGAATATTTTTTTGTGGACCTTTTTTGACTTACTGTAATATAATATTATATAAACAGAAATTGACGACTGACAATCTGACCCAATTTTTGCGAACTCGACGTCAATTTTTATTATTAGACAGCGAGCTCTAAATATTCAAAAATCCAATAAATACTGTTTGAAGAAAATAAACTTATTTTTCCTGTTGGCTTGGTGGTAGGTAACAGAAAATAATATACATAGGTCTGTATAACCAGGAGTAAAAGTTAGTGAATTTTACCATCTTCTGATCGCGATTTCGGCTCAAATAGAAAATTCTAAAATATTTAAAAATTTATTTTACCACCCTGCGTGTCTACGATAAAACGGCCTCGACATCGATAGTTCTTATTGTAGCAGGTATTCTCCTCGTTAAATGACCTGTTTTTAAATAATTATTTTATTATTTTTGCAATGTCTTCAAAAGTAATGTAAGACATAGTAAGAAGAGTCGTTGATTTATTTTTAGTTATTTTGTTGGAATTTGGAATCAAATGGTAGATGTAACCTAGATTAGAAAATTTGTATTTATTGGATTATTTGTGCATATATACCTACTTATAATATTTACTTTAATAGAAGAATCTATGATATATACTAAAACCGAGTCTTCCACGAATACAAATAATAAGTATAGGAAATTTTAAGAATTGTATATGTGAAACTTGCTATTCTATTTGAACAAATGTAAAATAATACAGTTTGTTCTGTATTTGCGATATAAAGCATTATACAAATTGTCTTGTAAGATGTCGAATCCATTTTAGACTGTATAATATTAAATTTAAATATGCGTAGAATTAACTAATTAAATACTTACAGAAAAATGTACGATTTTGTTGTTGTTCCCATCCTTTTACTCAAGGAGGCTAGGTAGGGGCCTGGGGTAGTACATTAAAAATAAGGTGGACGTCACGTGTAAATGCGAAAAAAGAAAGACCAGAAGAGATCAGTTTAGAAGCTACGTCAAAGTTGAGATTCTCGCCGAGCTAAAGGAACAAGTACTGTCTCCGACCATATGGAGAGAGAGAGAGAACATAAGCGGTCTTTGAAAATGGTAGTCTTGTGCACCTACCGTCCTCCTAATGGGACGGAGGATGCGGATGTTCGGACCTAGTTAGTACTACCTAAAAATACGTTCACAGAACGTACTGCATAATAAAATTAGTTTCGAGCCCTTCTCCTCATAATATATACTAACGAATTACCTTCTGTAACGTCAAAGACTATTCGGTTTGCCCATGACACCGCAGTCATATTTTCAGTTGATTCGATACTCTGAAAAAATTTTACCATCTTTGGTGTCCTTTAGAATCGAGTCTGCAAACAACCCTCCTTTTAAGTATAGGAAAAACAAAGCTACGTCAATTTAATTTTCAAATTAATTATATTAGAACTAGATATCAGAGTATCTTCGGAAACGTTTCTGGGAATGGAGGTGGACCGTAGGTTAGACTGGCGTCACCATACAATATAGCTTTAATAGATGCAGGTTGTTGTTGTGCCTTAAAAGTCCTTTTGCGTCAAATATAAACATTGAAACAGCGATCATGGTATATCATGCTTGGCATCGCTTTCTGGGCGAGGGGCGCGGCCGCATAGGTACAGAGTGTTCCTTTCGGAGAAAAGATGCATCTTGCAAACCTAAATGTATTGAAAGAAAAGTTTTCATTCTTCGATCAGTGTAGATATACGAGGATGTTTGTTATAAACATGAATTTATTTAAAAACTGTGATAGAGATCACCCAGTGACCACCACTAAAAAAACCATTCGACGTCACAAAGCAAATTTAGAAAATATGAAGTTGGGTTGCCGATTTCAAGGACTGTAGTGTTTGAGTTTTTCATAGACTCAGATGATGGTCTCTAGTCATGGCGCTAAATGTTTGTCTTATTTTGGATTTTAAACTTTATAGTTTATGCTGTGTATTATTTATAATGATTGTTCATTTCATTATTGTCGGACAAAGTTTTTTTCAATAAGAAATTTTGTGGCCATTATATGGTATATGCTTAAAAAGAGAACGTGCAAACCAATCGGACTTTCCGGCTGCTGTTAAAAAATAGGAAGATGATGTTGAGACTATAATAGGGAGTGTACAAAATAATGAAGACAAATAAGGAAAAACATATTATATTTATTTAACCTGCTAATTACGTCGTACAAAATGATCACAAGAAGAATGAATTTTCCACAGAATATTTATAATTTTATACAAAAATATTGATCAATATAACTACCGGTGCTACGTTTTGCAACTTTTTCACTTTGATATGTAGTCTACTCACTATAATAATGGAATAAAGACGATTTATTGCTTGACTCTACATAAGAAGGATTTTTTAAAATTAAATTAAAACGCTGCACTTGTTGGGACATTGTTTCGGTGAATATAGTATTTGACTCGACGCGACGGTCGTGCGACCTCGGAAGCTGATATCATGTGACTTTTAATAAATAAATAAATATCAAGTGTCTCTTCTCTCAAGTGAAAATAAATATGGGAACCAATCTGTTTTTCCTACCCTACTAGAGTTTTGTGTTCATAGGATATTTTCTGACATGCAGTTTAGGTAGAAAAAAATAATATACATATGCAAGTCGAAAATAATGGATATGTTAACCCTCTAAAAATCACGTTAATTAAAAACCTCCCAGACTTGCCTGCTGGGGTTCAAGGAACAATCAAGAATTTGTTGTTGTTCACCGACCTGTTGGCACTATACTGTGGTTACAAACCGAGGGCAGGCCGGAGAGTTCTTAGGTAAGTACATACACGATTATGCCCGCCAATTTTTCTGTGGCTTCCGTTCGCTGGGCTGGGCTGAGGAAGCCTGGGCTAAAATCCTGGTTGCAGATTTTAACAACTCTTCTGCCTCTATAATCACTGAATTTAACAGTACGTAGGTATTTTATTTAGGACAATGTCATTTTTATGGATGTTTCGAGAGATTCTGAAAATCAAAAAAAAATGAAAGGGCTTTGAAACCCTGAGCGATCGATGTATTTAAATCTGTTCCTCGCAGACAAAATACAATCTCTCAATATTTACGTAAAAATAAATAAATAAAACCTATCTACGTGGTAAATTTCTCATAAATAAGCATGACTAGACATATATTGGGAGTGACGTGCAATAAGTACGGTGCTAGTCCCTTATAAAACCCACGGGTTCCCTCATACGTCCAAGTCTTCTTAATGCAGTCCCATGTGCCTTTGTACGTGTGGTGTTGATCTTGTAACCTTGTCCTTAAGACTTGATAAGGGTAAGTCGAAGCTGCTGCTATTAACTTGCTGATGGCAGCAAATGCGATGTATTCTCCAGTTGCCTACATCAAATAAATTAAATGTGAACGTATGACAGCGACGATTTAATTTTAAAAACTGACAGGGCATACACTCTGAAAGGGCTACGTTATACTAAAAAAAAAAGTAAAAAGTTTCATTTTTCTGATATGTTCATTTTTTCTAGCATGAATGATACCCCTTACCAACTTGTTATCGTGAGGCAACTTCCTATATTTATTGTAGAAAGCCTTCATCTCTTCATATGTCATAAACTGAAGAGCTCCATGCACAACACCAAACATTCCAGGAACGAAACCCTACAAAGAGCAGATAAGGAAACGGAAAATCCCCTACATACCATCACTTTTTCTGTGATTATTTTGTCATTAATATTGCAATATATTTTGCCATGCGTGGCAGACTGACCCTGTATAAGCCTCGCAATCCCTCTGTTCGATAAATTTTAACTAGGGCATCACCCACTCCATTGTAGAAGGTATTTACATCTCTTGGCACGGCTCCTTCGATTCCATATTGCAAACATAATCGGGTTTTTACTACCCATATGGGGTTTGTTACCAGTAGAGTTAGGACTCCTGCTTCAGCAGCTGCTAACATGTGCAAAGTGGGGCCCAAAGGATATTGGCTATCTCCTTTCTGAATCCAATTTTTTATCGAGTTGTAACTAAAAAAGTATAGGTGTACATTAGGGTGGATCGAAAAAATCTTTTTTTCGATTCTCAGTTGACCTTACCTGGCGAAAATTGTCAGTAGATATCACGATTGCTTTAGCCAAATCTCAGAATTTTCGAACATCATCTTCAGGTTCCCCGCGAGTGTTTAGGGAAAATGTCTTACCGAAAAAAAAACGGAATGTTTTTCTTTAATTATTTTACTTGGGTTGATATGCCCAATCAATGTTGTATTATTAACAAAAAGCTCGGAATTTTTGATAAACATCTAGAGGTTCCACTGCTGTATACAAATTAAGAAAATAATTAAAATAAAAACTTTTTTAAAAAATATATTTTGTGTAATTTTTGTTAAGCAAATGATTTTTGTTTTGCTTGACAGACGAAACAAAATCATTTTGTGGTATTAAAATATGGAAGTTTGTTCCTAGAGTCTATTTTGGCCCTAATGAATCCGTCTCTAGCTTCTTGGCCTGAAACAGCTAGAGAAGCCTCTGTTACAAGCTTAATACTCCTCTCCACAGCTTGGGTGTGGCATAAATTTTAAAATATGCCTCTTCCTTCATTTCCTTGCCACACCCAAGCTGTGGAGAGGAGTATTAAGCTTGTAACAGAGGCTTCTCTAGCTGTTTCAGGCCAAGAAGCTAGAGACCGATTCATTAGGGCCAAAATAGACTCTAGGAACAAGCTTCCATATTTTAATACCAAAAAATGATTTTGTTTCGTCTGTCAAGCAAAACAAAAATCATTTGCTTAACAAAGATTACACAAAATATATTTTTTAAAAAAGTTTTTTATTTTAATTTTTTTCTTAATTTGTATACAGCAGTGGAACCTCTAGATGTTTATCAAAAATTCCGAGCTTTTTGTTAATAATACAACATTGATTGGGCATATCAGCCCAAGTAAAATAATTAAAGAAAAACATTCCGTTTTTTTTTCGGTAAGACATTTTCCCTAAACTTTGACACTCGCGGGGGAACCTGAAGATGAAAATTCTGAGATTTGGCTAAAGCAATCGTGATATCTACTGACAACTTTCGCCAGGTAAGGTCAACTGAGAATCCAAAAAAAGATTTTTTCGATCCACCCTAGTGTACATTTACTTGACATAAAACAACATGGAGACCATGTTGTCTATAAATTTCCCAACATAAAAAATCCTACACGAGGCTCATAACTGCACGCAAACAACAAACCCTTATTATTTCACGTAAACAATACATAAGGTAACATAAGAGGCTGTTCTGACAGTGGCAAGTAACAGACCAAACAATAAATTAAACTGTTTATCTTGTATTTTAAAACCACTGCATTTAAGATGCCCATGCAATGAATTTTAAAAATCAAGATAGTGAATGTTGTTACTAACAAGTCTTAGTAGCATGATCGTGTATATGTATACTTAATAACCTAACCTCAGACACTACATGTCGCACTGTATGTTGAAAAGAAAAAGACATCTTAAAAACATTCTTTTTCCATGAAGTTTACTATTTACAAGTGACAGTACAAAAACAGTGTCAGTCCTGAAGAACTACAGTAAATTTTGAAGTACTTAGTGAGTAGTGGTTTTAACAAATCATAGGTACGTTTGATATACTATTCGTGCATGAAGAGTCAGCTATATACCTTTCAACACCACCAGCTATTTCTGTAGCAATACCTATATCTATATGAAAACTTACAAGAGAAAATAGAAGCCCCATGCACTTCCAGATCCCCATACATTAGGAGCCACTCCCCGGTAAAGTCCTTTAAATCCTTCTTGACGTACCACTGTGTAAAAGGCACTCGACAAACTATTATACTGTGGAAGAGCAGTTCTACCATCACTTACTAAAAACATACAAAATCATATGGTACAGTAGGATGTTAAAGGAAAATAAGTAATATGTAGCTATAATGTATGTGAAGCTATGTTTACCTGCAAAGCGTATTTTCATCAAGTCTAAAGGATGTAATATTAAAGTGGAAATAGCACCACCTGATACTCCTGCTAGGAGATGCTGATATTTAATATGACTAAATAAATTATTTCCATTGGCGTGATTCTTCATGGTGGAATTGTTTGGAGAATTATTCACCTGCTGGCCAGAGTTATTGTTTGATTCAATATGGAATGCGACATCGACATTTTCTTTAACTTTCACTACCGTAGACATGCAAAATCGTCTGTACTGCTTGATCTCAATGGGTTTTTTTGGCTAAAGGTTATGTAATTTTGACAAATAATGTCGCAACATTTCTTTAAAAGAATTCAATAAAACAAAACTCACGTGTATACCTCGCCAAAAAAGTAAACTACGACAGCATTCCCTTTTTGTCACTCAACAGCTACAAATAAATCATTAAAATTAAAATCAGGGACTAGCATACCGCATTATACCACCCAACCACCACATTAGAGATGTGTCAATCGTGTTTCAATCACTATGACCGACTTACCCAAGTGTACTGAACAAAAAATACAAATAGAGGTACTGACTGATCAAATCTCGTTCACTCGGAATTATCCATTCGAGAGTCTTCAGTCCTCACGTGCCGGGATTTCAATACACCGAACGGCAGATCAAATGAAACCAAAATATTATATGAACTAGAAATTCCAAAACAAAAATTCATGCAACGGACACGTAAAAGTATCCGCGCAATCTAAATCAGATTCAAATATTAAAAAATGAACGACTGATACCGAACGTTAAACGTAAAAAATATATTCCAGTGACTCGAATCGAGTCAGTTGATTGGTCTGGTATTTATTATTTATTCTAGAAATATTTACTCCAAATCAATCGTTCAACCGGTGCGTGACCGAATCGAAGTCTTTAATCAACAGTGGTGATAGGTGCGCATATTTTATAAAAAATGATTGATTGAATAAACGATTGAAAAGATTCGGTCACCGATCGATTTGGTCTCCAAGAATTGATTAAATTATCAATCAGGTAAGTATGTGTGTATATTTGTAAGTTATGTAGTTAGAGTGACGTTGTAAATGTTATTAAGTAATAAATATGTTTCAAAGTAAGTACCCATCACAGTACACCTCGATACTTCAGAAGTATCGATAATTTTACTGTGGGATCGAGTATTTTTGGTTTCGATACTAGTTTACCAATACTACCAAGGTATCGATACTTTTTGCGCTATCGGAAAAATAATTTACCTTTAAGGTGCGCGCACACTTAGGCGAAGCGTCGCGAAGAGAAGAGAATTTTATCCATCCAAGAACTTTACATGCAATCAAATGGGAGCCCGCACACTGAAGCGTTGTGCGGGCTTCCATTTGATTGCACGTAAAGGTGCGTACAGACCAACCGAGCGAGCAAGAGCAAACAGGAATTCACCTAAACAATTTTTCGGTGTGGACTGATTAGCGAACACGACCTCGAGAGCAAATGTTCGCTCGCTCGTGATCCGGCAGCTGTCGGTACATCAAAGAAAAATCGCGTATATGTTTGTTTGGTGTGGACGGAGAACGAATGCTCTTTGTTATTTTATTTTACGAGCAGAAGCGTCGAGTTCTTTTCTGTAATTTTCACAATGGAGTGGTCAAATGATATTGTAATTAAGCTAATAGAAGGTTATAGAGAAAAACCGGTTTCGTGGGATAGCAAAAATCCGTTTTTTAAAAATAAAAATCAGAAGCATGACGCGTTTCGCCGTTTTCTTTTCTCGTCGTTTTCTTTTCTCATCGTTTTCATTTCTCCTTTTTCTGTTTTTTTACATAAATCATGAAGCACAATAAAAGCAGCGCTCGCATAAAGCAACTCATTTGAATCGGCCATTTTCTCCTTCAAGATTTTGGATCTTTCTGCGAACACAAGATTAACTCAAATGATTTTCCGGTGTGTACAGTTGTTTGAGCAAGCAAACACGAACAAGAAAAACATTAACGAACGCTCGCTCTTGCTCGCTCGGTTGGTCTGTACGCACCTTAAGTTTCTTGGACGGATAAAA
The DNA here is from genome assembly GCA_963971165.1 of Philopedon plagiatum. Taxonomy (NCBI): domain Eukaryota; kingdom Metazoa; phylum Arthropoda; class Insecta; order Coleoptera; family Curculionidae; genus Philopedon; species Philopedon plagiatum. The sequence continues at coordinate 209,455 of OZ020198.1, forward strand.
TTCTCTTCTCTTCGCTTCGCGACGCTTCGCCTAAAGGTGCGCGCACACTTAGGCGAAGCGTCGCGAAGAGAATTTTATCCATCCAAGAACTTTACATGCAATCAAATGGGAGCCCGCACACTGAGGCGTCGAGAAGCGTTGTGCGGGCTTCCATTTGATTGCACGTAAGTTTCTTGGGCGGATAAAATTCTCTTCGCGACGCTTCGCCTAAGTGTGCGCGCATCTTAAGTGTGCGCGCACCTTTAGCAATCTCTTTTAAAGTGTAGAACATAATCCACTTTATACGATACCAATATAGAACTGTTTTTGACAACATAGGGGGTCCCGTAATATCGGATAAAGAGTTATTAAGGCTGTGTACCGTTGTCAAACCTGGTTAACCGCATCGGTTTCTTCGGTGACATTAATGACAGATATTGCGTTTCCAATCTGTCAACTTTTCAGATTACCGATACTTACGGGACACAAAACCGTAACCGAAGTTGACAACGGTACACGCCCTAAATTCAATAATTAATAGTACATTCGTAAATGCATGTCCAGACCATAGACAAGATATATTTAGACCATCACAACGTATTCGCGACACCAGCTGAATCCGTCCAATGTATGGGCGAAAAAGTGCGTTTGTACCATAGAGAAAATATATAATAGAGAAATAATGTCATTTGCGAATGTGGCAAATTTACCAAGCTGAATCCGTAAACACAGACGGTCTTCTGCGGGCTTGCGCCTTGTCTAACGTTTGCCTTGTGATAGACAGGACCGTACTTCAAAATTTATTTCACATGACGTGAATCTTTTATCGAGTAATGTAATAAATGCTAAATATATTAGTTATAATTATTCTTTTTATTAATGATAAAAATGTAACCATTAGTGAGATTTTAACAAAAATTGTATAGTTTGTTGGCTTAAATCTGAGTTTTCTTGCTATACAAAACTGTCGATAATTCCTCGAAAATAGCTCAGTTGATACATATACAGTGCGTCTCTTTAATGCCCCCCTTCTTAAGTTTTTAAACGTTACATTTACAAAATTGAAAGTTGAAATAAAATATAAACATAGTATTCTAAACAATAGAAATAAAATATGCAACTGTTTTAAGAAGTAAAATAGTAAATAAAAAAATTACCAAAACTATGTGTATATTTTATTGGATTGGCATCCCATCCTGTATAATTAGTGAACAAACCAAGTTCTATGGTAAGATGTAAATATTTTTACACCTATTTACAGTGTGTGCACTTGATACTTTGGTGAAAGCGCTACCTACTTACGGCCCCATGTCAATCTAATCCACTGATATCTTAGCGATCCTTTGGCGAAAGCGCTTTTTTCTTTCGCCATCCCTTTTCAAATTCTCCCTTCTACCCTAATCCACTAGCATTTTTAGTGCCCCTTTGGCGAAAGCGCAAATATGCCTTTTGGACACTCGCCCTTCTAATCCACTGATATCTTAGCGATCCTTTGACGAAAGAGCTTTTTTCTTTCGCCATCCCTTTTCAAATACTCCCCTCTACCCTAATCCACTAGTATTTTTAGTGCCCCTTTGGCGAAAGCGCAAATATGCCTTTTGGACACTCACTCACCCTTATGCAATATAGGGGAAGGAGGCATTGACACTATATATGACATGGATCTATTATAATAAGGATTCGATATCCGTATACTGTGAGAGTATCGAACGTGAAGCCTTATATAATATAAATATTTTGTTGTTTGTTATTCTCTTGGGAGAGCAGTTTACGAACTACGAACATAGACAAGACTACGAATTACTACGTAATTGAATCAAGAATGGTAGAAGAAAGAGATAAAATAGCATTGGAGTGTTGGAGCTCAGAAGTGTTGCTGTCTGCTGGGTGCTTAGGAAAAACGTCTGCGAACGCTCGGTTACACGTACGTCTTTGTCTAATGAACTAGAAAAGAAAAAGTGCGACGTATAGATTTATATAGATTTATAAATGACTCGGAGCGACTTTAAATAAACACCTTTAGAAATAACATAACCTATAAATAATAAAACCTTTTTAACTTAAATTTATTATTATTTAGCAGAAAAATAAAATATTTTGGGGCTTTTATTAATTTTAGAAAATCTTGTGATGCTTCTAACGTATTTTTGTACAAAAATACAAGGTAAAATAAAATGTGGCCAATGTTTACAAATTGTGTTTACAGTGTCGTTTAGAATGGTTTGTTTTGGCTTCAAAGAATGTGAAATCATCCCGTATCCAGTCCTAATAGATCCATGATATATGACCTTCTTACACCATCTTACCCCTTATACAATGCCCCTAATATACACACACCCCATAAGTGCCTTTCTGACACCTTGACCACACTCAATATACGTCACTGATAAATATTTCTACTTCTCCGTGTGTGTGTACACTTCAACACCGGAGTGCATTTAAGATAAAAGTTAGAAAATTTATTTGGTTAGAGTTAATCTTAATAACTCAAAACTTAAAAGTATTTTTGCAAATAGAAATAGCAACTTCAGCATTTACACCAGCTGTATTCCATGTGTTTCCTTCAGTGATTACAACTGGGTCCGGTTCTGATCGCCGAGTTGCGTCATTGAGTTCAACAGGCACTTTTGCTAGACGTCCCGAGTGCGCATGCCTCGAGAGGACCGTCGTTTAAAAATCTGACTGGCGCCCAATGCGCACAAACGCACTTTTTCGCCCATACATTGGACGGATTCAGCTGGTGTCGCGAATACGTTGTGATGGTCTAAATATATTTTGTCTATGGTTTGTACGCATTGGGCGCCAGTCAGATTTTTAAACGACGGTCCACTCGAAGCATGCGCACTCGGGACGTCTCGTAAAAGTGGTTGTTGAACTCAATGACGCAACGCGGCGATCAGAACCGGGCCGAAAAAATCTCAGTCATTTGTATGTTATGGTATTTTTGGTTGGGGTGGCGAATATAGCGAACCTCTGAAGCTTGTTATTTCGATACAAAAATAGTCTTTACAAAGTGTTACAGACATTTCATATATGTTTCGCCAATTATGTATCCAACTTTTAAATATAAGGAATTATTTCGTAGTCTATTTCTTACAAGTAGTGCATAAATAGAAATAGTTTAATTCCAAATTTAAATTATATCAATATGTGAAAGAATAGGAGGTAAAAAATATAATTTATCTTAAATGCACTCCGGTGTTGAAGTGAATACACACACGGAGAAGTAGAAATATTTGTCAGTGACGTATATTGAGTGTGGTCAAGGTGTCAGAAAGGCACTGATAGGGTGTGTGTGTATTAGGGGCATTGTATAAGGGGTAAGATGGTGTAAGAAGGTCATATATAGTGTCAATGCCTCCTTCCCCTATATTGCATAAGGGTGAGTGTGACCAAAAGGCATATTTGCGCTTTCGCCAAAGGGGCACTAAAGATACTAGTGGATTAGGGTAGAGGGGAGTATTTTAAAAGGGACGGCGAAAGAAAAAAACGCTTTCGCCAAAGGATCGCCAAGATATCAGTGGATTAGAAGGGTGTGTCCAAAAGGCATATTTGCGCGTTCGCCAAAGGGGCACTAAAAATATCGCTAAGATATCGGTGGATTAGATTGACATGGGGCCGTAAGTAGTAGCGCTTTCAGCAAAGTATCAAGTGCACACACTGTAAATAGGTGTAAAAATATTTACATCTTACCCTAGAACTTGCTTTGTTCAATAATTATACAGGATGGGATGCCAATCCAATAAAATATACACATGTAATTTTTTTGATTTACTATTTTACTTCTTAAAACAGTTGCATATTTTATTTCTATTGTTTAGAATACTATGTTTATATTTTATTTCAACTTTCAATTTTGTAAATGTAACGTTTAAAAAATTAAGAGGGGGGGGCATTAAAGAGACGCACTGTATATATATAAACTGAGCTATTTTCGAGGAATTATCGACAGTTCTGTATAGCAAGAAAACTCAGATTTAAGCCAACAAATTATACACTTTTTGTTAAAATCTCACTAATGGTTACATTTTTATCATTAATAAAAAGAATAATTACAAGTAATATATTTAGCGTTTATTACTCGATAAAAGATTCACGTCATGTGAAATATATTTTGAAGAACGGTCCTGTCTATCACAAGGCAAACGTTCGACAATGCGCAAGCCCGCAGAGGACCGTCTTTGTTTACGGATTCAGCTCGGTAAATTTGCCGCATTCGTAATTGACATTATTTCTCTACTATATATTTTCTCTATGGTCCAGACATTAGAGGGGTACAGTCTCCAGACCTCTCAACCTAAGCAAACGGTAGATCTATTTTTTTGGAAGGAACTACACCCCGAGAAGTCTGTAAGTGTATTGAAGGATTAAAAAATAAGAAGTCTGTGGGGGAGGATGAGATTCCTATTTCCTTACTAAAGAAAGTATCCGATATAATTTCAAAACCAATATCACACATTGTTAATCTTTGCTTCCAGACTGGTGTCTTTCCTTCTAAATTAAAAGTGGCAAATGTGAAACCTATCTATAAAAATAAAGGAGATGCTAGCAATATAGGGAACTACAGACCAATTTCCCTCTTATCTAATATAAGCAAAGTTTTTGAAAAAATAATCTATGAAAGAATAATAAAATTCTTGGATGAGTGTAATGTGATCAACAATTATTGTCAATTTGGATTCAGAAAGGGTTATTCGACAATTAAAGGAATATATTCAGCATTGGTAAAAATATTGGAATCAGTAAACCAAAACAGACATACTATTGCAGTTTGTCTAGATCTTTCGAAAGCGTTTGACAGTGTTGATCATAGTATACTCATTGGAAAGCTTGAAAAATATGGAATTAGGGGCGTGGCACAAGGTTTAATACGTTCTTATCTGACTGATAGAGTGCAGTGTGTGGTTGAGAAGAATGACAGGGGGGAGACAGTCAAATCGGACATGTGTTTTATAAAGAAAGGGGTACCTCAAGGGTCAATATTGGGCCCACTTCTGTACATTTTGTATACAAATGAAGCTCCTTCAATGGTGAGGGACCATGTGGTGATGTACGCGGACGACACTTCCATTATTATCAGTGAGAGGATGCAGAATGACATGGAGAGGCATCTCGAGGATTCGCTTGGCAGCTTGCAGGCATGGTTTTCAAGTAACAACTTACTGCTGAATGTTGAGAAGACTCAGGTCATACAGTTTGCAGCTAGGGCAAGTAACACCCAAACATATAAGGTGAATAATACTGAGTTGGAGACATCGGCAAAAGTAACATTTTTGGGCATCACAATGGATCAAAGACTTGACTGGAGACCACATGTGGAGAGACTGTCTGGCGAGCTCTCGAGGTATTGTTATGCACTAAGGGTGATTGGGAGTGAGGTGGGAGTGGAGGCTGCTCTGTGCCTCTATCATGCGTGTGTAATGTCCAGAATTCGATATGGTATTATCTTCTGGGGAAATTCTGTGGATGCCGGGAGAGTGCAGATTGTGCAGAAGAGGCTTATAAGAACAATGTTCAAAATACAACCAAGAGATAGTTGTAAACCAGTATTTAGGAACAGTGGGTTGCTTACCGTGACCAATACATACATATTTGAGTCAGTAAAGTTCCTGGCTCAAAATAAATCACTGTTTGAGGGGAGCACTAAAACACATACATACAACACACGAACAAGAAATGACCTTATGCTAGATAAGACAAAATATACCTTTGTACAAAAGAATGTACACTTCAACCTTATTAAAATCTGGAACAAAATCCCAGATAGACTTAGATCTGTGCCGCATGAGATGATGTTGAAGAAAATTAAAGTTTTTTTAATTGAGAGCCCGTTTTATTCTGTGAGAGAGTTCTTCAATGCTGAAATAGGGTTTTAGCTGTGATTGATGACTTGTTTAAATATTGTATTGTTGTTTTTTTTTATTTTCATTTATTTACATATAGTGTGAGATGTTGCATAAGTAAAGGTAGAGATTTTAAACCATTGTAGATAGTCTATAAATGACTTTTAATATTTTTTTTTATTAAATTTAATTTTATTGTGTGACACGTTCTACACCTCTAAATGAGGTATATATTGTAAATTTATTTACAGATGGAACAAATAAAGTATTATTATTATTATTATTATTATTATTATTATTATTTTTCTAAAAAAAATTTCTCTAGTAAGTAATGATGGTCTGCAGTGTATAGTTCTTCCAAGACAAACAATAGGGAAGGTAGAGCTATTGACAATTTAAACTTTCAGGTCTAAAAATCAAAAGCACATCTGAAAGCAGAAATTGTCAGTAACTGTCAATGGGAATTTTTCTGTCCTTTTTCTAATTTTACATTCGGTGCTTAACTTTTGCCTAAAATATATGGTCTAACAATAGGAGATAAGATCTATTATGCATAAAATAATTTAAAAAGATTTGACCTAAAGGTAGTTTGATATAATATCTTCACCTTTTTGCACTTGGTTCTAGGAGGTGGGATGGGGGCCGGGGGGGGGGGGGGGGGGGGGGATGGGATTACTACCGTAAACCCACGTATAAGAATCCCCTTGCTAATGAAATATGTGTATGTTACAAAAATATATATTTTTTTATTTTATGGTTTTATTGGTTTTTATGGTAAATTATATGAAAAAGATATATTATGCGACTGTCTATCAGCATCCTCCACCAGAGAATCCATACTGGAGGACTGATGGCCACCAGTACGTCTCTCACTGATCTGATAATCAACCTAATCTTCCTGTTCTATGTAATGTACCTACGGTCGTGGCCAAAATAAAGTTTAATTTTCATCAGTACCTATCAATGTTTGAAAGGTAAAAGGTAATAAAGCGACAATTTTGCTTAAATTAACGATTAAATATTACTAATATAACTTATTTTTCTGTACTAAATGAGCTAAATTATGTCCGCTATATTTATGCCATGTCCTGGTAGTACTTTAATATTATACTTTTTATTCTTTCTACATTAACCTCTGAAGTTAACAAAGGTTTATGTCAAAAGAACCTATATTTTTTAAATAATGTTTAATAATAAAAACAGTCTGTCTCTTTTCACAAGACTCCGACCTTAAACTTCAAATCGCCCTACCGAAAAATCTATAAATGGTCGCTTATTTTTACCCTTTGCCTTTCAGGAAGCGATACGTAGATTTTAGCTGAAGTAGCGCCTATAATTTCTTACGGCAACATGGAATTCTTAACACTAACGCAAGAGTACCTACCTTTTAACGCAAGAGTACCTACCTTTTTTTTAATTTTATTTTAATATGTATGAAGTTATAATTTCCGCCCTATTTCCATTGTCGAATAATCTAATAATTACTCTTTTTACTTTTAAATGAAAGACAGAGTACTTGTTATAGTTTCACAAAATTTATTCAGTTGCCTGACACGTGTTTCGACCCTCTCGGGTCATTTTCAAAGACATAAATGTGTTAAAACGGAGCTACAAAATCGTTTAAGTAGGTAGTGGAATTTAAATGGTATCATAAATTATATTATTGACAAAGGATCTTAATGTTTTTAATAGTGGGATTTTACAGAGTTGTTTGGTTAATGTTTATATTCTTAATTATGGTATTTTGGATATTTATCTAATTACACTGTTTATTATGGTGTATGCATTTGAAGGTATCTCTATTTGGTTATTGACTATGTTACATTTGTTTGATTTTGCTTTTTTGATAGCTAATGTTTCGAGTAAATTTAATTTTCTGCTTTTGTTTTGGATAAATAGTGGTTTTATTTTGTTTGATATTGTATGGTTATTTAATATGCAATGATCCGAAATTCCTGTTTTTTTAAGATAGACGTAGAATGTTCTTTGAGTCGGGTTTTGAAGTTTCTACCTGTCTGGCCAAATTTAAAAGTAAAAATGTTAATCCAGTTTCACCAAGAATGTAGCAGTACACACATCAACTTTATAATAATTACTCTATGCGTAATAGATCTTGGTAAATCGGCTTAAAAAACTTTTTTAAACGCAAGCTACCAGTAGATTTCTAGTTAGAATAAGTCTATTTTCAATAAGGTTACGCGTTCAGTGGAATTAAAGTATCAAAATACAGCATAAATATTCGAAATGCTCCAATAAAATTGTTAGCCATGATCTTTCCAGTGATCTTTCGGTGTCGAGACATAAAAAGAAAATAAATATTAAATACTTCAACATTTTATTTTGAACTTTTCAATTTAAAATGCAGCCAGAAAAATTTGGAAAATCAGTTTTTAAGAACAAGCGCAAAATAAATTTTTGTTTTCTCTAATGACGTATTTTACATGTATCCATACGCCAACAAGTCGGCTTTTAATAATAAAGAACTCAGCAACAACAAGGTTAAAAAAATAATAGTAAGTAAGGCTGTAATTTCTGTAATTTCCGAACAGATAGGGTGAACACGTGCGATGTGACTGTCCGTAGCTGGAGAACATTAGACGCGGCGGTCAGCGGTGAGGGTTTTAATTCAAACTGGGCCTGTTTTGTGTGGTATTTGGATTTTAATAGTTATTGTTCATTTGTTTACTTGTGAGTTATGGCTGATGCACCTGATGCCAATGTTTTTAATATCGCCTCCTAGAAAATATATAGACTTATTCAGTATTACTCACGTAAGGACTCTGTTGGGGGTGGAGTATGTCTGTATGTGAGGTCTGTTCTAAATGTGAATTGCTATAATATACCCTTTCATGCATGTGACAAACACTTTGAAGTATGCCTTTCAAAAATAAAATTTAGTGCCTTTGAGATAACTCTAATCTGTATATACAGATCACCAAGTGGGGATCTTGACTATTTTTTTAATAATCTATACTCCATGTTTGAGCAGGTTCTTGGTGAGCACACTAAGATTATTCTCTGTGGGGATCTCAACATTGATCTGCTGGGGCAGGGCCGACCAGTGACTGAACTGCGGACTCTTCTTCGGCAGTTTGGTGTTGAGGCCCTGATTGACAAACCAACGAGGGTTGGTGTGACATCCGGGACCTGCCTAGACAATATTATAACTAATCTCCCTGTAAAAATGGTGAATGTCTGCAATACTAGTTTGTCGGATCATACCTTTCAAATTGCTGAGCTCGAGCTTGGCGAGGCCATATCACCCCGTGTAGTCAGGCAAAGAAACTTCAGCAGTAATAACAAAATAAAGTTCAGAAATCTTTTATTGAATATAAATTGGGAACCCTTGCTCTGGCTTGATGATTTTGATGACCAATTTAATCTTTTTTATGATACTTTTTTAAAGTGCTTTGAAGCGGCCTTTCCTTATAAGCAATTCTTTCCCCAAAATACAAGTTACCCGTGGATAAGCCCACAAATTCGAGCCTTGGGAAATATGGTTACCGAAATGGCATCGCTAAATAACAGCAGTAACAATGCCTTTATCCATGATAGATTTAATATCTTAAAGATGTTTTATAGAACAAAGCTATCAACTGCAAAACAGAGCTACAATAATAATAGAATTATAAATGCTCCAAACATGAACAAAGAATGTTGGAAAATTATAAATGAAAGTAGGGGCAACAACAGACAAAAAATTTCAGAACTCTCTGAGGAAAACAATATAACCAACAATCTTTCTGAAATTTGTAATATTTTTAGTGAGTTCTTCGATCATTCAACTCCAAATAGAACAAACGTTAATATGTATAGTTCTCAGGTGCCAACATATAACAATCCTCACAGCTTCGTACTGCATTATTTCTGTAATAATGAAATTGAATCAATAATTCATAACACTTGTAGCAAACCAAGTTCAGGGCATGATGAAGTGCCGGGAAAGATTGTAAAAGAAGTGGCCGACATTGTAGCAGGGCCAGGGCCTCTCTGTTACCTGATTAACAGGTCATTTGCTGTGGGAAAATTTCCCAACTGTCTCGAAAATTGCTCCTGTCTTTAAGGGTAAGGGGTCAGTTTTGAGTAAGGAGTCTTATCGTCCGATCTCTCTTCAGAGCCAGTTTTCAAAAATACTGGAGTACTGCTTCAATCTGAGACTTTACAACTTCTTTGAAAGGTTTGAAATCTTAAGTAAAAGCCAGCACGCTTTTCAAAAGAAAAAATCTACTCTTACAGCAATAGACAAGATTATAAGATTTATACACGAATCACTGGAAAAGAAGAGCTTCACTCTGGGGCTCTTCTTTGATCTTAGCAAGGCCTTTGATCTAGTTGATCAGTTGATCACAGGATCTTGCTCGGGAAACTGGAGAGCTACGGAGCCAGAGCTCAATCATACTCATGGATAGAGTCCTATTTTGAATCTAGGACCCAGCAGGTGGTCATTGGGGGGGTTGGATCGGACGTAAGGGGCTGCCAGAGGGGTGTGCCGCAGGGTTTAACCCTGGGGCCCCTTCTGTTTTTGGTCTATATAAATGACCTAGGGGCTTTTTGTCAGTCAGCTGTTGGCTCAGTGATATATGCCGATGATACCACCCTACTAGTCAGTGCCTTGACTAGAAACAGACAACTAGAACTAAGTCAAGCAGCAATAAACGAAATAAATCTTTGGTGTGATAAAAATGGCCTACAGCTCAATGGGCAAAAGACAAATTTTGTATAATTTCTGTACAAAGAATACCATAGTTGATCAAAGCTGGCTTTTAAAACTCAACCAGGCCTCTATTGCTCAGGTCAACTGTACAAAAGTTCTAGGACTATACATTGACAGTAAACTTACTTGGCAAGTACACCTAGGCCATCTAAGAAGTAAATTAAGCTCGTATTGCTTTTTAATTAGACAATTAAAGTATACTGTCACAATAGATGTGCTTAAACTCGCATACTATAGTCTCGTACAAGCTAGCCTGTCGTATGACCTCGTCTTCTGGGGCGCGGCAAGTGGTTTTGACGACGTGTTTATAATTCAAAAAAAGATAGTTCGGATTATGGCGGGTCTCTTCTCCAAGGACCACTGTAGACCGGCTTTTCGTGCACTAAGACTTCTAACACTACCCTGTCTATATATTTACCACCTTGCTCTATATAGAGCAGGTGGCAGGGAAAACCTCTCTAATTTAAAAAAGAATTCAGACTTTCACAATTATGAAACGCGAAATATGTCTGTTTTAACAGTCCCTTATAACCGTCTCAAGCTGTCACAGGACGGACCCATGGCAATGGGTATCAAGATTTATAACAAACTTAGTCCTGAGATAAAGGCTAGTCAGTCAATAAATATATTTAAGAATAAGCTAAAAAACCTCCTTATAAATGCAGCATACTACTCCACAGCAGAGTTCTTGAGTGAGTAGACCCAGTTAACTGTTTTTCTGTTGGTCTAAATTCGGTATGTTCTTTACAGTTTACTTTTAAAAGTCTTTTGTTTTACATGTTATGTTTGACGAGCTGATAAATGTAATGTACGATACATATTATTAGTAATATATTCATATTTGATTTGATTTGAAACGATATTTGGCCCACCATAGTATCTATGAAAAACCGCTCGTCTAACTCGGCATCCCCGATCAGGCATCGATCACGCAGTTTTATTGCCCATCTGTTAGGCGGTTTAACTACAGTATTCTTCAAAATTATACATCAAATACTGCAGTCAATAATGGAAACAGGCCTTTAGTTTATAATTTTATTCAAGAACATACATTTAAGGTCAAAATTATGACTGAGTGACTGTAGTTACATTTTATCATTCCATTAACTTCCTATTTTCATAAAAAAATTAACCTACACTTCAGCATTTTTATGTGGAGTATTTCTGAGCTTGGTCATTGGATACATCACAAGTAGGTATCACGATTAAACAATATTGCAAGAAAAATTGACAATGGAGAGAGGTACCATTGTGTATTAACTCAAAAATATATGTAGAAAAATTAAAAAAGCTCGGTCTTGGGTGGGGGTTGTAGTTTTATTGTCGCCCTTCCCCCTTGGTGCGCCCTCGTACGCTACATACCGCGTGTTTGTATATTCGACGTTGTTTTGGCACCAAGCAATCTTGCCTTTACTATTGCCACACATTAGTGAAAGCTAGACACTAACAAAATGGTGAATTTACAAACAATCGGATATTATGGAAGAGAACATTTTTTAATATTAAACAAAAAACTTAATTAAGAGAGAAGAAATTCTAGGTAACTCTAGGTTTATCATGAAACAATATTTGAAAAATAAATATTTCTGAAAGTGAGCAAATAAAATTAGTCTGATTTCTTTAAATGATAAAACATTTTTACAATGGACTTAGATATTCCACTGATGACATGCCAATGGAAGTATGGACACGTCTAAGGCCAGAAGATATAGATATAGTATGAGACCTCGTGTACAAGATTCACATGCAGGAAGAAATATTGTGTCAGTGGCGAGGACAGCTTTACTCTGCCTATTTACAAAGAAAACGAAAAGGTTGCGGAAGCTATGGAAGAATCAAGGTAATATCACACACTCCATCGTAAGTTAAGGTGGGTTTATGCAGACCACTTTAAATTTAATTTAACCTTAATTTAACTTTAATTTTGCTTTAAGAAATTTTTAGGGCACTGATAGTTAAAATTAAATTAAAGTTGTGGATAAACTCTCTTATGCCTTCATGTGTATTTAACTCGTACTAAATTAAAGGTGAAGTTAAACTAGGGTTAAATTAAATTTAAAGTGGTCTGCATAAACCCACCTTTATAAAAAAAACAGTAATAAATACTTAAAAACACTCTTTTAAAACATGTATTTGACTTTGACATGTATTACCTGATTGACATGTTATCTGCACCGGAAAAAAATCTAGCGCCAGTTGATTAGTTTCCTTCCTTCGCCAAATAAGTTTAATATCATTTAATTTTTGTTAAAATCGCTTTTCCTGCCATTTCCTTGTGTTATAATGAAATATGTTTATTTTCGAGTCTCCTTGTGCACAATAAAGTGGGGTTAAAATCAAAATATTTCTTCTTTGTTAATGGCTTTCATCCATGGGACGATATGCCAGCTCAAGCTCTTGGGATTAGCCGGTATTTCGAGCTCTGAGCTCCCGGTTATCCCGATTAGTTTTTTTTTTTTTTTATTTGGTATCGCGGTGTGTGGGTAGTTGGTAAACAGACAGCACAAACAAAGGATGGCACTTTTCACGCTTCGGGGCCATGGCAAAGCGACTTACACAATCCCGAAATATCGCCTCGGATTACACTTAATAGAACTCAGGGTATTAAAGATGTCAACCTAAAATAAAGTTCAAAGATCAATTTTGTGGTATCTTAAGAAAGCATTAATTAATTTTATCGTTTATAATTTATATTAGCTAGCACAATTGTCATATCCAATGGCGGTTTAATTCCCAGTTTTATCATTTCTCTGTACATATCAAGGCCAGGGATTTCATTGATAGGGCATGTAAAGAAAATGTGGCTGAGATCCTCCTCTTGACCACACTCGCAGTATGGGTCCTCCTTTATTCCAATTCGATACAGATGTTTTTTTGTTCGACAGTGTCCCGTTCTCATACGTATGATTGTAGTCAGATGTCTTCTATCAACGAATGGGTATTTTAAATGCCATGGCACCTTAGGAAACTCCTCCACTATTAATCTATACCACCTTCCTTTAACCTTTACATTGTCCTTCCAGATTAAGTCATGTTTTTCCTTTAAGTCTCTCTTCATATAGTATAGTATATCTGATGGGGTCAATTTAATATCCAAGTTCAGTTCTCTGCCTTTTTTTGCCAGTGTGTCAGCTGTTTCGTTTCCAGGAATTTTACTGTGTCCCGGTATCCAGGCAACCTTGATATCTATGTTTCGATTGGCTTCCAATATAATTCTCTTAGTAAGGAGGGAAATATAATCATTATTCGAATCTATCTTTATTTGTTGGATTTTTTCTACTGCACTTTTGTTGTCTGTGAAAATGATGCCTTTTTGTATATTTTTTGAAAGACATATTGATATAGCTTTGTTTATTGCGGCTATTTCTGCCGTGCATATATTCAAATTATCTGGGAGTCTAGCCGAAAAATTCACCTCCAGAGACGGGATATGTACCCCAAGTCCGACCCCTTCTCCATTTTTTGATGCATCTGTGTATATAAAAGTGTTTGTAGTTTTTAAGTTGTTGGTAACCTCAGTAAACTTAACTTTAACGTTTGGATCATCTCTAATTAAGTCCAAATTTATAACCTTGACCTCTTGGGTTTGAAATCCATATTCAAACTCAAAACATGGGAATATTTCACCTTTATTTATTACGTTGTTAAATGGTTGAATTGATTTTAGTGATTCCACTAGATAGGGTGTTGCCTTATTCTTCCAGAATTCTGTTCTGTACTCTATACAATTTTGGTTTGACTTTAATAGTTCTATCAAAGGGTGATCCATTATAATATTTAATTTGATTAAGAATTTATTACTAAGCCAGTTTCTTCTATACTCCATATCCCATTCTGCAGTTTCTGCAAGGAGTGCATTCACTGGTGTGCTGTTCATACAGCCAGTAATTATTCTCAGTCCCTGATTGAAAACTTTATTTATTTTATTTAAATTTTTTGCTGATGTAGGTTTTAACAGGATCGATCCATAGTCCAAGTGTGACTTGACAATACCATTAAATGTTATTTGTAATATTCTGGAGTCTGCACCCCATGTAACTTTAGTAAATGACTTTAGGATATTTAACCCTTTACGTGCTTTATTGATCATATATTCGATTTGATTGTCCCATTTCAGATTCTTGTTAAAGATAATCCCAAGATATTTTACATTGTTTTTATATGGAATGATGTCCTCTTCGATCACGACACTGGGCGGCTCTTCTCTTCTACCACCCTTTGTAAACCAGATTGCTTCGCATTTTTCCTTTGATAGTTGTAGATTGTTATTTTCAAGCCAATTATGTATGATTGCTGTTGCCCTGTTAATTTTGTTTATCATGAGTGTAATATTTTTCCCTTTAATGAGGATGGCCAGGTCATCTGCATAGCCCAGTAATGTAATTTCCTCCGGCATCATTCCAAACAGTTCCTGAATATAAACGTTGAACAATAGTGGGCTCAGTGGTGAGCCCTGTGCAATACCTGTAGATGTCCTTGTTGGGCCATTCATTTCTCCGTGACTATCCAATGCATATATTTCTCTATTTGTTAGGAGATTCAATATTAGGTTACACATTTCTAGTGGAATGTTTAAGTTTATTAATTTATTATATAATATGTAGACATTTAAATTGTCATACGCTGCCTTGATATCAAGGAATACTGCTATGACTGTCTCTCCTCTACCAAATGCTAACTGAACATATTTGATGTGAGACATGCAAGGTTATGTATCGTACTCAGCCCCTTTCTGAATCCTGTGTGATGCCAAGAGAATACTTTTTTATTTTCCAACATCCATTCGATTCTGCGTTTTATTAGGGTTTCTTCTAGCACTTTCCCCACACATGATGATATCGCTATAGCTCTATAATTCTCCGATATGTTTTTATTTTTATTTTGTTTTAGGATTGGTAGAATACAGTGTTTTGTCCAGTCTTCTGGAATATTGGAAGTTTTAAGGCACTTGTTAAAAACATTAAGCAGAATTTTTAATGCTCTGATGGGTAAATTATTATTGATCATTAAAATCAAAATATTTCGAGGTTAGATTACTGATGACATTAGTGCCTACAGCTCCGGCAAGCAAACATTTATTCTAATATTTAAATGATCGTCCAAATAAATACAGGTGTATAACTGGTTGCATATTCTTGGACAGCCACTTAAATATTATTTAAATGGCCCACTTATCGGAACCGTAGGCGCTAATGTCATCAGTGATCTAACCTACAAATTTTGTGATTGTAACCCCACTTTATTTTGGGAAAGTGAAGACGAAATATTAATATTACCCAAAATAAAAGAACATTCCGTAATATATCACAGGAAAATGGCAAGAAAGGCAATTTTAACAAAAAATTAATTAATGGCAAACCTATTTGTTTTGGAAACAATAATATAATTATTAAGTGGACGCAGAAAATCATAAACTTGACCGGGAATTTTTCTGCGTAAAAATTACTTTTAGTTCAGGTAATGTAGTTTTTAAAAGCAGTCTCAATATTTATTGCTAATGTTTTCAATTTACAGTGGCTGGGAATGAGAAATCTCATATAATAAGTATAGATCTTACTACAAAAACAACCAAGCATACATTAAAATAACTGGAGTTTAAAGTAAACTATGAGCTGACGAATAAGCCATAAATGGTCACCATAATCATTCCAATCATACTGAATCTAATGTAATGAACCGTCGCAAAGGAATATGGATAGAGCTAAAGCAACTACTCTGTGAACATTGTCACGTTTCATGTCGAGTTAAAGCTGTAAATATTAAGATCCATATTAAAATATCTGTTGAGGCTATTAGTGAATTATAGGCAATAACTGTATTTTAAATCAAGGAATAGAAACTATTTTATAAAACAGTACTTCATGGCTACTTGAAAAATGTAATATAAATATGTTGTATATAAATAAGTAAGTATGTAATTTTTTCAAACCTGGTTCTCGAGTCAGAGAACCAATAACCAGATTCTATGAAAATGTGCATACATTGTATGATACATTAAATTTCATCAACAGTAAAACCTAAACTACATATAATATAAGCAAAATAAGCAAAACAATTTAAAAAATTGAGTGATTCAAAATTTGATATTTTAAAATATGCAAAATACCCATCAGCCTTGGTAAAAAAGCGGAAAATAAAAGTATTTCTAGAACTACTTTTGAACAAAGATGACTGCCAACAACTTGAAAAAATCAAATCAAAATAATTTTTGCCTCTACCTGTACCAGTGGCGGCTCGTGAGTTTTTCAACAGGGTCGGCAAAATTTTAATCTGACAAACTCGAGGATTTACTGTGTTTCTGCCCCTCAGAAAGTATGAAAGAATATATAATATTTTTTTCATATGTGTCATCATAGGAGCAATAGGTTTTTAAGGCCTAAGTTTTTAAAATTTTTGTTTATGAATTTTGTGTTTTTTTTATTTTATTTTTTTACTTTTTAGCTACATATAATGTAATCAAAAAAAGTGATCTTAAATTAAGATTACGTTGACCTTAATAAAACAATGCAAAGTCTTGAGATAAAAGTTCATTGACAATATCTTTACTTTTGATAATAAGTACTTACAATTTGAGCTGCATCCAAAGCATTTCCCTCCATTTTTTAAATACTTACGCTGTTATTTTAATTTAATTTTAATCAAACCCAACCTAAGCAAAAAATAACTTAAAATGTTTAAAGTGAAAGGTACACAAAGTACGGCACAGCACAAGACAGTAAGACACAATATCTAATTTCTTAGGCACTTAATCAAGTACTAAGGAAAATGTCGAAAATGGTACTGAAAGTAGGCCTAAAATTTGCGAAAAACAGTAATCATTCAATACTAATCAATTCACCCAGTCCCTACTGTCAGAGTGTCACTCTTCACCCTCATCAAAACGCATTTCCGCAGTTGCCAATATCGCATCATCCTGGTTCTTTTGACCGTTGAAAATATAATTTTAAGAAAATAAACATTAAAAATCTAAACCACATCACAATAAAACATTCAATAATATACACTACGTATTAAATTGTAAGTAAATTAATATTTGCCATTATTCCACAAGTACAAAGAAGTTTTATTAACTTGATTGTATTGTATCAAGACCCATAAATTTTCCATGGATGAAAAAGTGCACAAATCGGCAACATGCGGCAAAACCAAGTCTGCCGCAGAGCACATTTGAAACACGGTGTTAAAATCTTTTAATTGTATTACTATTGTATGTTTGGTTGCCTGTTTCGGTAGCTTTTCTCGGCGGCTTGCCTCAGTGGCCGTTTCCTAATCTGTGAGAAGACCTGCTATTATTACTTTCGGCCGTAGTCACTGCCTCATATGGAGATGACCGACCGGTGAAAGAGTAAATAAGTTTGTAAATAGAAATAAACAGTTGAATTAAAAGCTAAATAATTGAACCATTAGTTTTAAAAAATAGTTAAAATTAAAAATATAGAAATTTTAAATATTGAATAAGACATTCATTACTGCCTATTTTTCTATTTTGTTGGGTCGGCACTGCCGACCTTGCCGCCCCTGGCGAGCCGCCACTGACCTGTACTAAAGCTGACGTTCATATTGCAATAAAAAATCAAATTTTAAAAATTATCGGTTTTTGGAATTTATATATCCTCGCAGATTTTTAAAATCTAGTCAAGACATAAATTTTTGCTTTTATTTCGAAAAATTTAGCATTTGAGAACAATATGGTGGATGCGCCAGAATTCTCCCGAAGATGGCTGTGGCGCGTGCTGTAAAACAAAAGTTCCATTCTAACTGAATTTTAAAATTCTTTAATAAAATAATAATTTTTTGATAAAATAAAAATTAAAATTACTTACCAAAGCAGGAGCAGAGCAACACTTTATATTAGGAAGAACGAAACCCGAAATAAATCCGCCCCCGGATGTCTACTAATGATGTAAACAGGCTAGAACTGTCGGGATTTAGTTATAAAGCCCTTAGTTTGTTTATAAAACTAATAGAATAGGAAGGCACCGCGAAATCGTCTATCTCAGCGGGGAGCAGTAACGGCGAAATCAAATTATCCCGCGCGATAACTTCCGTCCGGAGCGTGCGCGAAATGCTCTCACCCGACCGTCCCCTAAGAATCTATGCCAAAGAAAATAAAAAGGGTTTGATCTATGCTAGGAGAAGTTCCACAGAAAACCGATCGGTTTTCTGTGGAACCGACTGAGTAAAAGATATCCCGAATTTTGCCGAACTAGTAGTGTCGATTGGAGTCGTTATTCACGTCGCATTCTTATACATGGCGCTAAATTTGAACACAATGTTTTTCGGATTATGTTAGGAGTATGAGATGAGTCGTTATGGGTTTTTTAACCCACTCGCTAAAAGGAAACGGTTCCCAGTTCGGCCCGTATCTTTTTAAATATTTATTCGCGCAAAACTCCGACGTGACTTAACCTATTTTAATGAAATTTTTTGCCTTCGAAAGAACTGTTCTCCAAATTGGTCCCATTTAATTTTTTCGCCATCTCCCTACCGTAAGGGGTTGGAAATTAAGGGTTAGTGATTAATTTTGGTCAGGTTCTGCCGTAAATTATTAACAATAATATTCCGTTCAGAAATTGACAACAATAGTACCTATATTATGCGACAACATATTAAGTAGTATTCTTACAAGGGTGTGTTAAGAATTGGGACCGTGCAGCCTCAGATATAGCATATTTGCTCTGCAACGCAGAGCAGTAAGAATTGTAGCTGGTTTATCATATAGACAGGATTGTCGAAATGCTTTTGTCGACCTTGGCATCTGAACATTCCCATGTCTTTATATTTGAAAACTTACTCTCTGCAACAGCAAACATTGATAATAATTATAAAACAAATAGTGGTTTTTACACCTAGGACACGCGTTATAAAAATGACCTGTCTACACCTTTTTTGCCAGAATGGGCCAAAATTTTTGGCAATAAAATATTTTAATAGCCTTTCGCAATTTAGCAATAAAATTATTATTTTTTTAATTTCAAGGGCTTACTATTCACTGGATGAATTTGAACAGTGACCTGATAATTTGAGATAAGTGTAAGATTTGTGTTGTTAACTGTATCTTTTAGATTTGTGCTGATTCATTTGAAGGAATTTTAATTGTTACATACTTGGAAGGATTTTATTTAACTTTTATTATTCTATTTTAAGGAGCATATTTTAGTTGACTATGTATTCACTATTTGACTTGAGCACGTTTTTTATAAATATTAGCATCAATAAAAAATCTAATCTACGTGGGCTACGAGGGGCTGCATCTCTAGGGCGCCAGGTGCCGCGGCGGGTTTTTCAACTCACTTCGCTCATGTGAGCCGAGGGCGCTTGAATGTCTTAGAACGACCCTGCCTGTTTCTGTTTGACAGATAATTAAAAGTAATTGTTCTAGCAAATAAGTTTTATTTATTGTTTTACATTTAAGTGTCATTTGTTTATAATACTTTCTGTCCGTCCTTATACACTTTTGTGTCTAATTTTATTTTTTACTGATTAAGCCAATTTCATTTGCATTTATTTTATATTTGTTTGATTGTTATAATGTTAACCTTTCGCCATGCTACCAAGAAGAGTCTTGGATAACACAGCTTGATTGGTGAATTGAAAAATATCATTCTAAAGATAATGGCACAAATAAGGATCTGGGTCAACACTGTAGCATTTCAAATGCTACATTGTTTTTGAAATTACTTTTTAGTGCATTTGGTTTTCTTGACAAGATGGTGAAGATGATTTTGTAGAAAATTTTGACATTACTTTAAGGCAAACACTAAATATCTCATAAAATCTTATTTTATTAAATTATTAATTTCTTACACAAATAACAGGCATTTATGTTTTACAAGGATGTAGGTTATGCAACTTGGCATCCTATTTTATTCTATATAGTTCAACCCCACAATGTTGTGCGGGTCCAGAATGTTTTAATTTTATTTCTGCACTTGAGTTGATTCACCCTAAAAGATCAATTTACAGTATTGTATTCATTGTTTAATTTAGCATTTCCTAAGAATATTACCTATATCATTGCGTGTACTTTAAGAACTACGTAACGACTGGCCCTGATAAAAAAATTCCTATTCTTGTAGCACGTTTCTCCCATTTTAACTGTATATAGTATATTTTGATTAATTGTAAACTAAAATAAAATACTAATTAATAATTGATTACTAATCCTAATTAACGAAGTGAATACTTTGTTTTTCTAAGGCTACAGTGTCTGCACGTCCAGAGAATCTTCCGTTTCTTTTCTTCTTATTTCCTAATATGATTGCCATTTCAAAACATCGTGTTTACTTTTGGGAACAACCAAAATATAATTATGTAGAGGCCGAGTTTTGAACGGCGCACATTCGGGCTGACGTCGAATGCTTTGATTGGTCCAATGTGACACATGGAGTTCCAATTGTGAGGGGCAAGAAATTGATGCCGTGGGAGGTTTTTGGGGTGAATTTAAGGAAGGACAAGGTGGTCGTGAGGGACAATCTTGGCCAAAGAGTCTTGGCAAGAGAGGGCCGTTAGTTATAACCCTCGTTTTATAGATTGAAGTTAGTTATAGTTTGTGATTGTGACAAAAGTCACAATGGTCGTTTTTTCATTTTGGTGACCCTCCAATGGGGATGAGGGTTTTTTCCGGGTAAAGGAATAATTTTCGACAGTCGAAAGGATGTTTCATGGTGGATGCAACCCCCGGTCCATGGTTTTCTGTCTCTCCTTTTTAAGAAATGTTGTGAGACGGATGCAATTCCCCGTACCTGTTTTTCCCGCTACTCCTTGCGAAGAGATGTCCCGAGATGGATGCAACCCTATGTATGTGGCTTCTCATGAGTTTCTATCGTCAACACCATAGAGTCTGAAGGGGTACTTACTCCAGGTGGTCCAGCCGCATCACCTCGATACAACCTTGGGACCATGCCGATCCACATCTAGAAAGGTAGCTTTTCAGAGCTTTCCTCCTCCGTCAGGATAGTCACCCTAAGCACTCAGTTCCGCGTGCTATGGTGGATTGTACTCCATTTTGTCTCTGGGTAAGGCCTGTACGCCGATTTTTGGTTATAACTGCATATATAAAATGTTAATTTATGAATTTATTATTATTACATAATCCCTTTTATTTAAAGCATCGCAGTATAAAGTCTCCTGTGGACTAATGTAAATTTTGTAAAAATAAGTATTTAGAGGTAATATTATTACGTAATTACCCCTATTTTAAATCTGCCGTATTATGTTTTTGATTACTGATGAATATAAAATTGTATATATATTTTTTTGGTACCATGCGGCTTATCAAGTGAATATTGACTTAATAGAGTGTATAAAACTGTTTTGGTAAGTTTTGTACCATTTTCTTTAGGGCGTAGCGAAAAGAATCATGATTTTTTTTGGTATCTACCCTCGTTGCGTTACCTGACGATTTACCTTATCTATTTTATTAGACTGTTTGTAGCAGGGTGTATATTTTATACTTACTAAACTGTACTTGCCAAAATGGTACTAAAAATATTTGATAACCTTTCATACTGTAATTTAATTTAAGTATCTACTACCCATATGTTCAAGTAGGTATTATTTTATTAATGACCAAATCCTTTTAGCTGTCGACAAGCTTTTCTAAAATAAGAGTAAATATATTTTATTTTGGGGAATGGTTTGTTTTATTGCCTGCTAAAACACATGCAAAGAATTTTATAACATTTTTTTTTTAAATCAAATATCAGCTTAAGTTCTGAGTTTATTAAGCTGTAAGGGTATTTTTCTTTAACAAAAACTCAGTGGCGCCCTAGTGCCTTGGAAAACCTAAACAAAGAAGAGGAAAAGGGAAAATTAAAAAACCTACGGCCCATAAATGCTCCTGGCGAAGAGCTGCCGCGCACTTGTAGCACTTCTGGGTAGTTAAATTTATCAATTTAACCCCAGAACGCTGCAACACACCAAAATATTTAAAATAAGAAGTCGAGGTTTAAATTAAATGTTTATTTAGCTTTGCTGCAACTTACACATTTGAATAATTACTTAAGAAGCTAGAAACATTATTTGGTACAGTCTAATTCATAACATATCGGTAAAAAAGTCAAATATTTGTGGAAGCCGGGATAAAGGCAAAACAATAATTATTATATGAGTTAGACTGGACATTTTTGATTTATTTATTAACTCTCAAAAATAAAACACGAATAACAAACCACAGAGTTGGAAAAATACGTGATATCGCTAAAAACTAACACAACGAATATTAAACAATGTATTTTGTTAAAATTATTATATTAAAATAAATTAAAAAAAAAAATAGAACAGATCTACAGCGTCTGGGTCAATTAATGTACTTTATATTATATCACAATATTGTTAGTTGGGATGATATTTTTCTGTTAAGGTCGGGTTTTAAATTTTTTCCATACATATGGCAACAAATTTTGACTTATTACGACATTTTACTTGTCCAAAATCAATAAAAAACAATTGTACGGCCAACTAATTAACAAGCAAATATATATTTATCTTTCGGCCTCTTACATTGAACAGACAACTTACGATAATCTAGTCTTGTATGAAAGAATCTATTGAAGCTTCTTTTTTTGGTCGGGCACACGAAATCGTTTCAAGATGTACTAAACTAAATTAGCCACGTGTTAATACTGATCTGACGTACGTAACAAAACTGCAATTTTACAGGCAGCTGGGTTTAAACCATTAACTAGGTAAATGTTAATTTATTTAACGCTCATGTGCAACTATAAATAAATGGACAGAGCATTATGGAAAACATATCCATCCCAAATAATAATGAATGGACCCTTTTAAAACATTTTTAATCCAATCAAGTATACAAAAAAAAATTTACAACTATCAATCAATTATTTAAAAAATACTTTAAACTAACCAACAATGACACTTAAAAAATAATACGTGCAGGCGAGTTTAAAAAACAAGACGTCACTTAAGGAGCAAAAAACTTAGCAAACCAAGGAAATGGTAACGTTAATACCTAGGTTTCCATTATCAGCAAAATGCTGGGCAATTGAATTATCAAAGACCAAACAGTCAGAGCCCATTATCGCAGAGGCAACACCCTCATGACTGGAACGTGGCATAGCCTCCCATATCAGCCGGCGTCGGTTACCATTTAACTCCAAACTAGAAATTAAAAATTGTCCTTACAACAAATTTCACATATACCTGTAGGTATGCAAACAGAAGCCCGATTTTGGCAACGGTAGCAGACTGCTGAACGCAATAAACAAGATACGTATACTCTCGAGTCAATAAATAATACTTTTTAAATCTAAAATGTGATAATATCAAAATACTTAATACGAATAAAAATCCATGGTTCTCACAACAACTAATATTTATTATTAATTTATTATTATTATTAAATCCTTTATTTTAGCATATTGCTAGTCATTCTTACATAATAAAAAATACATATACATATAATCGTACAAATTACAAAGCCAATAAAAAAGAAACATGACCCTGGCAATGTTGAAACTAAATATTTAAAAACAGGCTAAAATTGAGGCCTAAATTGAGCAAAAAAAATTTTAAAAAATGAACACCAGTGGTTTTACACATCCACAAAACAACAAAGCAATACAAAAGCAAACACCGAGACACACAGCACCTCAGACCAATATACAACCGAGACATCACACCTGCCACTACTCAACAATAATATTAGCTGAGATCAACATATATATTCTCAATTGTCTTTTGAAGGTGTTCACAGAGTGCAAAGATTTAATGTATTCGGGCAGCTGATTAAATTCAGCTAATCCCCTGTGAAATACAGAATTTGTTCCTATCCTTTTATTTTTTGGTGGAATAAAAAAATCATTTCTTTGTCGAGTACTGTAGTGATGCACATCGCTATTATATATCAACTTACTCTGCAAATATTTTGGAGCAGCACCGATCTTCACTTTAAATATAAACACCAAGACACTAAACTTAATATACTCGCGAGCAGGAAGCCATTGCAGTGTTTGAAGCATTAGCTTAATTGGCGTGTATCCACTACAAGATAAAATCACACGCATAGCGCTGTTTTGCAGCTTTTGCAATCTGTCAACCTCGTTCTGGCCAAACAAATACATTATGGTGGCACAATAATTAAAATGTGGCAGAACTATTGTATTATATATTAACTTTTTTGACCAAAATGATAAATAACTTGAACAGCGAGACAGATAATTTATGCTATAACTAATTTTTGAAACAATATAATTAAAATGATCCTTGAAATTCAATCCATTATCAATCTGTACACCCAAGTATTTAATTTTCCTAACTTCCTCAATCCTGGTTCCACCTATCTGTAAAGAACAGTCATTTGATACAAACTCCCTCCTCGCCGTTTCAGAAGCAATTAACATAAACTTTGTTTTACTCGAGTTTATTTTTAATAAATTTTGTGTGGTGTACTGATCTATTCTTGTTAGAACATTGTTCATATTTTCTACCGCATCCCTAAGATTTTTTGATGATACATATAGTAGTGTATCATCTGCAAAAAGATGTATATCTACACAATCAACTACATTAACAATATCATTGATGTATATAACAAACAGCAAGGGTCCCAGAATACTTCCCTGTGGTACTCCATGCTTATTTATTAATTTTCCCGATAATTTACCATTCAACTTTACCCTTTGTACTCTATCATGTAAGTAGCTACGAAACCAATCCAAAACCCTGCCACCAATTCCCATCTCAGAAAGCTTAGTCAACAAGAGACCCCTATCTATAGTCTCAAACGCCCTCTGTAAATCCAGAAAAACCGCAACAACACTGTATCCACCATCCATCCAATTCTTCCAATCATCCACTACACACTGGAGAGCTGTTTCGCAACTATGGTTCTTTCGGAAACCAGACTGCTTAGTTGTTAATAAATTATTTGCATTTACATATTCCAGAAGCTGCTCATAAACGACACTTTCGAAAACCTTTTCTATTGAATATAAAATATTTAGGGGGCGAAAATTTGATGCATCAGTAGAATTGTCTTTTTTTTGTACAGGAATTATCGTTGATAACTTAAGCCCCTCTGGAAATATAGCCTGCTCCAAAGACGAGTTTATTAAATTCAATAAGGGATCCTGTATAGAATCAAAAACATTTTTCAAAAGTTCTACGTCAATGCCATCCGGGCTAGTTTTATTTTTCAAAGAGAATACAGTGTCTTTCAACGAGATTCTATCAATTAGTTTAAAATCCTGAAATACAGAACCATTTATCAGAGAACCCTCAACAGGGAAACTGGAATTAATAATGATGGTATCTAATATGTTTTCAATACTTTCAATGTAATACTGGTTTAACTTATTTGGTAATATTTCTATGTCGTCAACAAGCTATATTTCATGAATATCTGAACTTTTTGCTTTTGGTAAAATTTGCTTTATAACTGTCCACATGTGTGATGGATCATTCCTACACCGTTCAATATTGTGGTCAAAATATTTTTGTTTTTCTTCTCTTATTATTTTAACAACACTATTTCTAGCTTGCCTGTAATAAACCAAGTTTATTTCACACTTTTTAGTTTTATGTTTTTTATAACTTTCATCCCTGATTTGTACAGCCTCTTTTACTCGTTCATTCCACCATGGTTTAAAATGTGATCGAATCTTAATTTGTTTCAGTGGGGCAACAGTATTAAGGACCTGCGAAATTGAGTTAATTAAATGGTCATATTTT
Source organism: Philopedon plagiatum (assembly GCA_963971165.1). Taxonomy (NCBI): domain Eukaryota; kingdom Metazoa; phylum Arthropoda; class Insecta; order Coleoptera; family Curculionidae; genus Philopedon; species Philopedon plagiatum. The sequence continues at coordinate 235,687 of OZ020198.1, forward strand.
TTATTTACGTCTCTAATATGATACTGCCACGTAATATTGGATAATCCTGTATTAATCAAGTCATAATTCACTTTTTTACCGCGGGTAAAAATACAGAAGGGTCTCAAGTGCACTCTATTAAACACCGGAAGTGTCAACCCAATAATGTGATTGGTGGTGTGATTACTGGTGTTACTATGTACTTAGGTTAGTGATTATAGCTATTGTGTAGGGTAGCATGGAAGAACTCCCTGAGAATGCTACCTTTTATGTAATGATGTAACTGTTATTGCATAATAAATATTATTCTATTCTATTCTATTCTAATGTAGTGATCGCTAATACGGGGCGTTGGCAATATTTCCGGCCTGATCAATTTTTGATTTGTAAACACCAAGTCGATCAGTGTACCACCGGTCTCTGTAGGTCTAGTAATGTCACCTATTATTTGATTAAATCCCACATCATTTATTATATTTTGCAATTTGCATGTGTAGAAGTCATTGCTCAGCCAATTAATATTGAAATCCCCCACAATAATTACCCCCATACCAGTGTCACCCACACATTCTGTGCATCATGTTTCGAAAAAGTCGAGAAATTCCCTAGGACTACTACTAGGTGAGCGATAGACACACACCAAAAGAATCCGCTTCCCACACACATCAATGTTCACACTCAACATCCAATAAATTCTCTGACATACAAACTCGCTTACATTAGTCATTCTTATACTATTCACAACATACACCTGGACACCACCCATATGCCTACTTATACTATCAGCTCTAACACAATTATAGCCTTCAATGGAGACTTCATTCATCTGTATATCACTTGTCAAATGACTCTCCGAAATACACACCACCTGCGGTTTCATAGTATGCACAAACGAGCATATCTCATCCATATGTGCTAAGGTGCTACCAGAATTAAAATAAATTATGCTAAATTGACCACTCTCTCTGTCACTTACACTTGCCCCAAGTTTGCCAGGGTCTGACCTAAAAAATTTTTATTATGCTCTACATCTACATTATCACTTGGTCCAGAATTAAAATGTTTCATGCATACCCCAGCATCAGCTTCGCGGGTAATTGTTACCTGAATTAAATTAGTATTCCCTGAAAAGCCCTCCACTACATCCAACAATACCTCAATAAATAAACTCTTCCCTATTACTGTGCCTTGGTAATCATTTACCTCTATACATACTACAGACCCCATACTCAAATCATGTAAATCAGCTGCATGTTGAAATAATTGTTTGTTAAACTGGTATATGGAAGTATTTATGAAATTTGATCTAGAATATGGAACCGTTGACAAGATAATATTAGTATGCATGCAACATCTCAACTTACAATCTATGTCACTAACTAAAACATTGTTTTCCATTAAAAAGTCATTAAAACCTGCACTTATAATTACATAATCATTTAAAGTAAAGTCCTTAGTTAAGGCTACTATGTCTTCAATAACATTCATAAAAAATGCACCCGGTTTAAAATTTTTTTAAGACATCATATTTATCATCAAATGCCTTTTCAAAGAGATTAGTCATGTAAGCCAGCCTACTACAACAAAGAATTAAAATTTTTGGTTTATTCCCGCATGTATTCCCCTCCTGATCTATATTTAACCCAGTCAAATCTACTGTCTCTAGCACATCCTGAGGTTGCGTCAATGACATTCCTTCCACAGTTCCAACGTCAATTTTTTGATTACTTGTAGTGTTTCCTAAATTACTAAGTTCAGTCTTCATACTTTGTACTTCATTATAGTAACATTGGTTCTCCTTTTCCAGCACTCTTATTGACACTAACATACTATGGTTTATCTCTTTAATGTTCATTAATTCCTCTTCCAACTTCTTTAACCCATTCTTATACTGTTCGTTTTTTTCTTCTACTTTATTTTTCTCGGCTGTAATATCAGTAATTTCCCGTTTCAATGTTAACACCTCTTCCTTTTTCTGGTTCATCTGATCCACATAATTTTTTTCAGCATCAAACACTTCATTCTCAAAATCTTGTGTTTTTTCCTTTCTCGTTTATATTTTAGCTCTCTCTGTTCAATTTGCTTAGTGAGCTTATTTATTTCTTCATTAAGTTGGTAGGTGACATCATTGTTATCCAATTTTGCATATTCAGCAGCATTATTTGCTTCTTTAACTTGTTCTTTTAATTTAAAATTTTCTTGTTGAAGTAACTTTATCTGCTGCAAAGCCTCTTGCTGAATCTTATTTTCTTTTAGAATATTTGCTTCACATTCATCAGTGCATACCATCCTATGCTTTCCCAGTTTTACATGATTCCTCCAATCCCTTTCTAAACAGCTGGGGTGAAATACATTATGACACGATACACAATAATAGCTCATAAAAGTCTTATTTGCGCAACATTTAAATTTATTTTTATTTTCCATCACTATGATGTGCCCAGAAAAAATCAATACGGTCCTGACTACAAATCAAATTTACATACATTTCTAACTTAAATTATTTATTTCTATAGTCCATCACTTCCGCAAAAAAGGTAAACTCACAACAGGTAAACAAATTCAAAAGAATGTTTATGTTTCTGCGATAAGAAAATATTTATCAGTTTATCGTGATTCTTTATTTACGTTTATTCTAAATTATAACCCAATTTTAATTAGTTTTTCATCATTTTCACGAGACGTAAAAGTTTTATAAATCCCACTCTTCGCCGAAAAATTAGTCGGTTTCGAAACGAACATGTCGATGCCGTTCAATTTATAATATTTCACATTTAACCGCTTAAAAAATCAAAACTTTACGGAGCGATCTAAACACACGTCTTACACGCAAAAAAACCTCTCACCCAGTGATGAAATATTCTACAGACAAAAATATCTACAAGCATTTCACCAAGTTTATCATATTTTAACATTTTTTTGTTAATTAAAAGGTAATAAGTATATGCAATATTAAACTATAGCAGAAACTTGGTTCAAGTTTGCTCATTTTGTTATTACCGAAAATTTTAAATTTTATTAATATTCTTACCAATATTTTTTTTATTGTTTGGTCTTGTCTCATTATGTAGATTAGCTTTAACTTTGTCAATAAGAAAGATTTCTTTGGACAATAAAGTACAGTTTGAGTTTGAGTTTGAGTATATAACAGTCCTTGACTTACCGATAAGCAAAACGTTCTGCTTGCTTTCTGGACCCAATCAGTTGTACGATAGCGAAAAATTGTGTATGTCCATCGCTCTTTTCTTGCTTTTCCAAGACGAGCATAAAGTGATGGCCAAAGCAGCTTTGCATCATCACCCAATCTACTGCTCCAGCCAGATTGATTTCTGTTGCCAAGAAAACTATATCTTCTCCATTTAATGTAGTTATATTTTTATGAGAATGTTGTAAGTGGACCATAACTTTATCCAGTTGCCCTTGCCAAGAACAAGATGCACCTGGACATGGACAACTATAAGGGCGAAATTCACAGACTTCTTCATGTTCAGCCTTTTCATTGAGGCCCAGTGACATACGACAGCCAGTAGATTTATGTTTACAAGGAAACATCAGGTTGTTAGCTACCTTTTCCATGGCCAAATTTCTAATATTTCCCAAGGTGCCACGGCATGTAGGACAACAAGATAATTTGGGGCGGCAGCTGGCACAAACCAAGTGGCCTACTTGACACTGCATGATTGGGGGTAAAACTATTTCGAAGCATACTGGACATTCGAAAAGTGCAGCCAGTTCGTCAGTTAATGTGCCAGGTGCCGATCCTAAAGCTGACAATTGAGTTGTTGAGCTACCTGATGAGGCGTCCCCACTGCTGAGTCCGCGTCGTTTCTGTCCCACTACTTGGGCCATGTTCATCTGCTCAATTATCTTGTCTCTAAAATAGTAATATCGTAAGATTAACAAGCTCCATATACCCGTCGTATGACCAGTGATAAAAAGGGTATTAACATTTTTAAACTTGGTCTACTATCTCGTTCTGCTCTTTTCAGAAACTGCTTTTTTGACATTTTCAATTATTATCAATTTCAAATGGATTTGGAATAAGACGCCGCCACGTACAGTCAAGAACAGCAATTTGATGGCTTGTCCTAATATTAATATTCACTTAACGACTACAGCAATCTTGTTATTCAATTGTTTTTCCATGCAATAGAGCTCAGCGAGATGTTAACTGGGGTACGAAGTACAGGCACAATTTACTTACCTTTATTGTTGTTTTATGTAAAATTTTAAATATGCAAGCGTTTTACGATAGGTGCAAGTCCATATAATCAGAGCGGAATTTAATTTTACGCCTGTGAACGTTAGGCCTGTTAATCATAATGAATAATGAGCAAAAAACACCTGTAAGAAGCTTACAAAAAGATATCTCCTGTCCTAAAAAAAATTACTTTTCGCAAAGCTACCCTAAAAAAAACTTCAGAATGACTGTCAATTGGTTGTCAGTTGTCAGTTGTCACCTGTCACTGCTTTTGGCCTTGCGTTCCGTAATTCAATCAATCGGTGCTACTCTGGGTGATTATAGTTTTTTTTTTCTATAATCGACACCAAGCTACATATATGTGTGTGTGTGTGTGTTGTCTGCCAATCAATCGACAGATCAAACCCTTTTATTTTCTTTGTTCGACAGTGAACGTAAAACACAGCGAAAAAATATCGCTTTGTCTCTACAAATAGAATTCTACGACCTCGCGGAGTCCCACCGGAGGGTTGTTCTAAGACATATATATTTTTTGTACAGAAAAGTGAAAAGTCTGACTGAAAATGTACAACAATGTGCGCCACTGATTTAGAGGCATATTCTTATTATTAAAATATATACCTACAGAGTCTTCGAAAACTCCTCAGAGTCGAAAATATGTTAAATAAGAATTTTGTTTGTTCCTCTAATTTGTCAAATTGTCAATTATTGCGGTGAATAACATCTGTATGTTTGCAACGGAAATATGTTTTTTAGGGTAGTTTTTTTTGGGGTTTTTTACATTTTAAATAGTAAATTAATAAAAATTATTGTATTGTATTTTCTGGATTAAAGTCTGGTGATTCGTTACCGTGGAGATTTTTAGTAATTATTTGTCACAGTAAACTTTTTTATTGAAGCGAGTTTGTAAAAACATATTTGACATTCATGGCATAACACAATTCGTGCTTTAATTACTTTCGTTAAAACATCTGGAACAGATTTTCGCATTTTTCACATTACACTTATCTTCCCGTTTGCACAGACGCCTCAAAACACTTTGTGTTTCTTTGTCTTTGGGGAAGCTAATATCGGGCATAAAGCCCTTGCATCGATTGTTCACATTACAACCATACACAACACACCTTATTCTCATTTTTAAACTCTTAAAAGTGATATAAAATCACCAAAAAATAACTTTAAAACACAACGCGATCTTAAGACGTGTCTCGTTTACAAAATATGGCGAAATTACTCACGGCGTGACGTACATGGCCACGCCTACCGGTATCATATCTTTTTTTATTTGTATCATGATGATGCATGATGATATGAACGGACCTTTAAACGGAACGGAGTGACACAATTCAAAACACTAGTCCCGAAAGTAACCATCTTGGTGTTGGTGATTCTTGTGTCCCGTATCCACAGTCACATTGTTTTATACAAATGCGACGTGTGAATAAATTTTCTAATTGGTCAGATTCAAATTTTAATGTTCAACTGACCAATGAAGACAATATTCGCATTTCGCTATTCGCGTTTATATGAAATAAGACGTATGTAACCGAGATGAATTGGTTCCCGAAAAAAGGATCCTTCTGTCAACCATACTAAGACGTTTTTTGGCGATTCAAAACCATCAAAGCCAAACCCAAGAGGGTTTACCATTGTTGTCAAATCAAATCAAATCAAATATGGCTTTATTGTCCAAAGAAATACATCTCATTGACAAGCATCCTAAAATTAAATCTCAAGTAGGTATATAAAAAATTTACAAAATATACAACAGTCAAGCTATTACAATCATTAAAATACAAAACCGAAGAAAACATAACACTGTCATATATCACTACGTCAGTAATACGTCAAAATATTCATTCACTGAATAGAAGGCTCTCTCAATCAGTAACTTCTTCACTTCTCTCCGGAACTTTCTTACGCAAATAATTTTTCGTGGCCTTAAGGGCAGATGATTAAACAGCTTCTTGCTATCATAAAATATGGAATTTTTTGTCAAAGCAGACGTGGGTATCGGTAGCGCTAAAACGTGCGTGCTTCTAGTGGAAGTTGTTGAGGCAGTCTGAATTTCAGACTTAAACTTTCTATGTATCAGACACGCTGTTTCAAGAATAAAGAGACAAGCCAAAGGTAATATTTTATGATTTTTAAAAAGCGGCCGACAGGAAGTTCTTCGCCGCACCCCGTAAATACATCTTATGGCTCTTTTCTGTAGAGTAAATACAGTTCGGAATAGATACTGCGAGCATGATCCCCAGAAGCACAGACCATACCGCAGATGACTCTCTATTAGTGCAAAATATGCGTTACTCGCCACAAAAACTCCCAACTCCCGAGAGACAACCCTCAGAGCATAGCAACCACGCGATATTTTTGTATTTAATTAATATGTGGCGCTCGAATTTCAACCTATCGTCAATGCAAAGCCCCAGAAATTTGCTTATGGTGGAATTATCCACCGTCTGTGATTCCCATCCCACACTGCAAATTTGACATCAATGAAAGTAAATTAGTCCTAAAGGGATTTTTTGGCGAGATAAACGGTTTTAAATTTTGGAGCGGTATCTGATACCGGTCCGTTTTCGCGACTAAGCGGTCTTTCAAATGACGCCATTGCTGACGTCATCGTTTTAAAAACGGTCTTTTAATTTATTCAACAAGGTGCAAGTTGTTGATAAAAAGCCATCACCGGTTAAATTTGACATTAAGAGCCAAATTCGCCATTTTTCAACGTACATAGCCCAAAAAAAACGACTTATGGAGCCCTGTGCAGTGATCTAGTCCTGTGTCTGTGCCTGTGCCAAAAATGCATCCACAAAAATGAAAAATGAACAGTACTGGCAAATTTCTCCAGAAAGAGACGCTAACAATCCATTAGAGAGATAGAGAAAATGAACAGTATGAATACTCGGTCAACTTTAGAGGCAGGGATGGGCGCCCGCAGGGAGGGGCCAGGGCCCCCCTGAGATTGTCATCCTTTTTAATTATATTAGTAATAAAATCTTTAAAAATATATATATTTTTTATTTGACCCCGCCTGAGAAAAAAGTCTGCGGGCGCATAAAGCTGGTAACAGGTTTGGCTACTGTCATGGAGTTGCTAAACGGTAAATAAAGTAAACAGTCAAATTAATTATTAATAAATAAAATGACACGTTTTGTTATTTGATAATTATTATTTAACTTCAATTTGTTTTGCATGTTTTTTTTTGAGTTAATAATTTGAGCCTTGTGCTGCTAGTAATTATATTAATACATTGCAGTCAGTAAACACTAGTCAGTCTAGTACAATAAAACAAAACCAACAAACGAGAAATAAAACTTGACAGATGGTTTTATAAACAAATGAAAAAACCGTGTCATTTTGGCGATTTACAAAAACCGCTTGATTATGACGTCATTATTAAAAGACCGCAGCGGTCATTTACATATAACCGTTTATCTCGCCAAAAAATCCCTTAAAGGGATTTTTTAGTAATATTAAGTGACAGAAAATTTGAATCGCACCATTCCTTAATTTTAATGATATCAGAATTTATGTTTTGCTCCAGTAGAGTCTCGTTAGAATTTCGCCAAAGAATCGTTGTATCGTCAGCAAATATCGTAAACCTACCAGAAATATCTAGTTTCGGTAGGTCGTTTATATATAATAGGAACAGCAATGGACCCAGGACAGAGCCCTGGGGGACTCCTGAGGAAATTGCCCCGCTCCGGGACTCCTGACTGTTAAAGTAAACTGTTTGCGACCTGTCTGATAGGTACGAGTTCATCCAGGCCAGTGAGGTGCCTCTAAAGCCCAGGCGCGGCCCGTGAAATTTTAAAGTTGTATATCTCTGTTGCTGCTTATGGGACCCATGCCAAATTTAGATTTTTGAATAGTGAGCACTAGCATGTTTTGGTAAAGAAAAAAAATATTTTGTGATTTGCGAAAAAAAGTTGAATTTTTGAATTGACCCACCTGGGTAAAAAATTAACACGCTTAGATATGTTATTTATTATTTTTTCGAAACGAAGTTTAGATCATTTTGTCGACAAGTCTTAAATTTTAAGAAAAAAAAAATGTGTTAGTAGAAAGTTATAGTCATTTGACTTTTTTGCCACCGAAAATTTAAATTATTTTTCGGTTGAAAAAATTCAAATGACTATAACTTTCTACTAACACATTTTTTTCTCTTAAAATTTAAGAATTGTCGACAAAATGATGTAAAATTTGTTTAGAAAAAGTAATAAATAAAATACCTAAGTGTGTTAATTTTTTACCCAGGTGGGTCAATTCAAAAATTGAACTTTTTTTCGCAAATCACAAAATATTTTTTTCTTTACCAAAACATTCCTAGTGGGCTCACTATTAAAAAAACTAAATTTGGCATGGGTCCCATAAGCAGCAACAGAGATATACAACTTTAAAATTTCACGGGCCGCGCCTGCTAAAGCCATAGATTTCAAGTTTGCCCAGCAGCACTCTATGATCCACACAATCAAAGGCTTTTGACAGATCACAGAATACTGCTGCAGCAACCTCTCCATCAGTCAGTGTTCGATATAGATGTTCCAGAAAGGAAAAAATGGCATCATTCCCAGCAAACAACAATGATCCCCAGGACGTCCCATTTTGATCCCCAACGTCCCAGGTGGGACGATCCCAGCTAAGACGTCCCTGGGACGTCCCCTGGACGTTGAAAAGATCCCAAATTGGTCCCAAAGTGACGTCCTACGGACGTCTTATGTTGCCGTCCCAAGGACGTCAGCAATGGGATTTAAAATAAAAATAGTGGCTATAACGTCCTAAGATGATCCCATATATGTCCTGTGTAACCTTTATGGGATCATCCCAGATACATCCCGACCTGTTCCAAACGGACGTCCCAGGGACGTCATTGGGATCTTATGGGACATTCCGGGACGTCCCTGGGACGGCCCAGGAACGGCTTTTTGTTGACTGGGTTTGTGCTCTTACCTGCCTGAAACCCAAACTGCGCTGGCACTAAGTATTTTATGTTTCATTAAAAAATCCATCATACGCTTCTTGACGATCTTCTCAATAATCTTGGACATGGTAGGCAACAACGATACTGGTCTAAAATTCGAGGATATTTCGGTATCACCTCCTTTAAATAGAGGGATAACTTTAGCGATTTTTAAGCATTTAGGAAAGATGCCCTTTTCGAAAGACCAATTTATAACTTCCGCCAAGGTTTGCAGCGCGGAATCCGGGAGCATCAAAAACACTTTCAAAGAAACACTGTCCCAACCGGAAGCGTTTCTATTTTTTACTTCAGTAAATATCTCTTTTATCTCGTTAACGCTTGTAGGGTAAAAGTAGAAAGTATCTCTTACAGAAACATCTCTTAAGAACTCCAAAGCCCCTCTCTGAGGGTCAAGATCGAGCGACAGATTGGAAGCCATCGCACAATAAAAAGAATTCAGCGCATCCGAAGCACAGTATAGAAGATTCGGGCTGAAAAGCCCGTTTTTTAAACTGTGTCCGAAGTAAGGCCCGAGTCTGCTGTGGCATTTCCTCTTCCACTAAGCTCATTGACGATATTCCATGTCTCTTTTTGTTTGTTGTTAGAGTTACTTATTCGATTATAAAAATATAGGCGCTTAGCATTTTCAATGCATTTGCGGTATGTGCCGCGATATTTTCTGTAGTATTCCATGAAAATTGGTTCCTCAAAAAAATATTTACGAATCGTGTGCAAGGAACGCATATTCCGAGCAGACACTCTCAGCCCCCCAGTTAGCCATGGTTTACTTTTTTTTGCTTTATTAATTTATAAGGAAATGCATTATTAAAATGTGCCAGTAAAACGCTATGGAAGTTCGTGATCGGATCAGCGGAAAAAATAACTTCATTCCAGCTCTCTGCAGCACATAATTGAGAAAACCTTCCAAAGTTAAGGCGACCATAAATTCTTCCACGACGTCTAGGAAGCCCAGATTTGCAAGGTGTTATTTTAATTTTGCCCAGAATAGCCTCGTGATCAGATAGGCCCGCACTCATCACCGTACATTCAATGAGATCCTCGCGCAGGTTTGAACAAAAAGTAATCGATTATTAGCGATGATGAGAACTTTGCAACTCTGGTGGGCTTGTCGGCTTGTCCACATGCATAAACAAATCAAATGACTGAAATAAGTTTGACAAAGAATGAAAATTAGCATTTAATTTATCAGCATAATTGATGTTAAGGTCGCCAGCTAAAATAATTCGTGCATGCAGCGGAAAACAAGAAAGTAGTCTATCTGCTATCTAGACTAGTTATAAAAATGTTCACATCACCGCCAGGTCAGGTGGTCTGTACAAACAAACAATAAAAACATTTAGGGCGTGTACCGTTGTTAACTTCGGTTACGGTTTTGTGTCCCGTAAGTATCGGTAATCTGAAAAGTTGGCAGATTGGAAACGCAATATCTGTCATTAATGTCACCGAAGAAACCGAGCGGTTAACCAGGTTTGACAACGGTACACAGCCTTAATTTTGGTGCATTCACGATGGAAAATTCAAATTCCTTCTCGACCAGCATAGAACCAAAATCATCACAGTCAATAAACGAGCACAGTCGCAAAAAGCTATCGCGAACCAGAATCATAGTACCGCCATGAACAGTATCCCGTCTACAATACGTCTTGTCTTTATTTATTTACATTTGACTGCATTGTACAAATAAGGATAACAATATGGTTTTGATTTTTGTGGCGCTATCTGTGTCTGTTGGCCTTTAATTAAGTTGGATAAACAAAGAGAGCACATGGTTTTGTTTTGATGGTTTTAAATCGCCAAAAAACGCTACTAGTAAGAAGTATGGTTAAGGGCGCGTTCTTTTTTACACCAGAAATTCACCTGGTGGAACCGTGATGCAACAAACCGTTTTTTTAATTGTGATGAATGTATGCTGCCCCATCAAACGCGTCTTAAATGACTGGTGGATTTCCGATTGATTACACCTGATGCAACCAGCATTTCACCATAAACAGAATGTGGTTTTTCTGGTTTATGTGTTCGATGGAAAACATAACATAAAAAATTCATTAAATAAAATGGATCTGTCAGAGTCTCTTGATGTAAATTTTCTTTATAACAATGTTACATACAGTAAAAATGAGCCCAGCTGAAATAGAAGTCTCGGCTCGGTTCGGGCTATGGACTATAAGAAAAGTACGGGTTATGTTTACAACCAGAAACCAAAACATCCAACAACTCGTTCTTAAATTACCCCTACGATAAGTATACCAAACAGTGACGTCATAGGCATCAGGTTTCTACCATAAATCCATCAGACGAAATCTGGTGAAATCGACCAAAAAATCGTGGTGTAAAAAAGAACGCGCCCCAACGTTAACTGTTTGGTGATTTTGGAACATACCCAATAATTAGGAAAATAACTTCACTTGTCAAATTTTCAATAATAGGTTAGGGCTTGTGGTAACCTCAATATAAAAAATCGTAATTAAATGCGTTTTATAATTGAATGTGAATATTTGCAGCATTTTTAGGTTTAGGCAATACTTTGAGTAAATTTTATTTATTACATTATTACTGTTTCGCAGCACATAGCCATGTCTTTTAGTTATCCGAAACCTAGAAGAGATGAAACGGCTGTAGATAATTATTGGGGCACTCGGGTAGGAAATACAATTTTAATATTTTATATTATATATTTACATATGCGTGATTCAAGGTGTCCGATCCGTATAGATGGCTAGAGGATCCAGATTCTGCAGAGACTCGAAGTTTTGTTGATGCTCAAAATGAAGTAACTAGGCCTTACATTGATAGTTGCCTATATAAAGAAGAACTTAAAAGCAGAATAACACAATTGTGGAATTATCCTAAGTATTCCACTCCATTTAAGCATGGGGACAAATATTATCAGTATAGAAACACAGGTAGAGCTTTGTAAAATTTTTCTGAATTTTGTAAAATTATACTGATGAACGAGGTAATGATTGACTGCCGGGGGCCAGTATTAAAAGTAACACTTTATATTGAATCTGCATTATTCAAATCAAATATGACTTTATTATCCAAAGAAATACATCTCATTGACAAAGCATCCTAAAATTAAGTCTTAAGTAGGTATATAAGATAATAATTAACAAAATATATAACAGTCAAGCTATTACAATTATTAAAATACAAAACCAAAGAAAACATAACACTGTCATATAACACTACGTCAGTAATACTTCAAAGTATTCATTCACTGAATAAGTCTCTCTTAATCAGTAACTTCTTCACTTCTCTCCGGAACTTTCTTACGCAAATAATTTTTCGTGGCCTTAAGGGCAGATGATTAAACAGCTTTTTGCTATCATAAAAGATGGAATTTTTTGTCAAAGCAGACGTGGGGATCAGTAGCGCTAAAACGTGCGTGCTCCTAGTGGAAGTTGTCGTGGCAGTCTGAATTTCAGACTTAAACTTTCTATGCATCAGACACTCTGTTTCAGGAATGAAGAGACAAGCTAAAGGTAATATTTTATAATTTTTAAACAGCGGCCGACAGGAAACTCTTCGCCTCACCCCGTAAATACATATTATGACTCTTTTCTGTATAGTAAATACAGTTCGGAATAGATATTGCGAGCATGATCCCCATTGATTGTTTTTAGGTTTACAAAATCAAAGTGTAATCTTTGTTCAAAAAACCTTACAGGACAATGGAAGGGTATTTTTAGATCCTAATACGTTATCAGAAGATGGTACAGTAGCCTTATCTGGAACTTGCTTTTCAGACGATGGAGAAACTTTTGCCTATGGCTTAAGTTCCAGTGGTTCTGACTGGATTGAAATAAGATTTAAAAATGTAGCCACTGGTTAGTACATTCAGCTTTTATGTGGTGGAGTATCTAACTATGTACCTATTGTTAATTTTCATTTTCTACGTTTAGGTGAGGATTATCCTGAAATACTAAAAAGAGTTAAGTATTCTTCAATGACATGGATGCACGATAATAAAGGCTTTTTCTATGGGGTAATTTTAACATTTATCTATAAAAATATACATTGTGCACCAAAATTAACGCATAATTTTAAAAATCGTTTTAAATCAAATAGTTTTAATTTTTTAAGTCTTGTTTTGATATATGTTAATATTCCTGGTCTTTTGCCGTTATTTATCGGATTAACAGCAAAAAAAAATTATCTTTTGTTGTCTTTTTTTGCCAAGAATTCCAAAACATGATGAGAGCTGTTTATTTCAATTCGGATTGATTTTAGTACGTTTTGCTAAATCATCTAAGACGTTTATAAAATTGATTGAGTATCTTTACGCAAAATGAACCCACAACAGCGAGAAAATCGAAATTTATTGGAATCTGACTGCGTTAGAATCATTACTCTTCGGGAAGAAGGTTACAATCAAGCTGAGCTCGCTGAACGGTTTAATGTGCATCAATCAACCATTTGTAGAGTTCTGACACGATTTGCGGCAACAGGGAGTAACACAAGAAGACCAGGTCAGGGTCGTGGAAGGGTTACAACCCCTGAGCAAGACCGATTTTTGCGCCTTCGTACACTGAGGTAACGGTTTGTGACCAGTACTTTGCTACAAAATGAATTTTTGGACCGTTACAATTTTAGAATTAGTCAAAATACGATAAGAAGAAGACTTGGATCAGTTGATCTGAGGCCTGGAAGGGCAGCCACAGGTCCGATACTTACCGTAGAGCATAGAAGACAAAGATTGAACTTTGCTCATGAACACATAGGTTGGGATATTGAAGATTGGTCAAGAATATTGTTCACCGATGAATCTAGGTACTGTCTTTTTTCGGATGACAGGCGAAATAGAGTGTACAGAAGGCCGGGGGAACGATACGTCCAGTGTAACATTGTGCAAACAGTGAGTTATGGCGGCGGCTCAGTGATGGTGTGGGGTGGGATCAGTTTGGAGGCTCGTACGGCGTTAGTTCGGATAGATAGAGGGCGGCTAACCGCACACAGGTACATTACAGACATTTTAGAAGAGCATGTTGTGCCATTTGCACCCTATATTGGGGACAATTTCATGCTTATGCATGATAATGCCCGACCACACGTGGCAAGAATTGTGCAACAGTATCTTCAAGAGGTCGGAATTCGTACTATGGTTTGGCCTCCGAGAAGCCCTGACCTGAAACCAATTGAGCATATGTGGGACTTAGCAGGGAGGCGGCTAAGACAACTACCCAACCCTCCAAATACCTTAAATGACATTTTTTTGCGACTGGTAGAAATCTGGGATCAAATTGACCAGGATCAAATAAGAACGTTAATTGACAGTATGAGGGATCATTGCCAAGCTGTAATAAATGCTAGGGGAGGAAATACTCGCTTCTAAGTTTTGTTATTCTGGACATTAGAATTTTTCATTTTGTAGTTTTTTTTAAATGTATATAATTTTCTTGATTTGAAATAAAATTTTCATGAAAAGCTATCATTACTTATTTCAGATGATTACAAACTAACCTTAAAAATAAAAATTTCTTTCAGAAATTTATTGATAATGAGTGTAAATAGAATGTATAAAATTATGCGTTAATTTTGGTGCGCAGTGTACTTAATGACGGTTTCCATATTTGAAGGCATATTTAAATCAAACTGGAAAAGCTGATGGCTCAGAAACGACTTCAAGTGAAAACCAAAAGCTTTATTACCATGAATTAGGAACTGACCAATTGCAAGATGTGGAAGCAGTGGAATTTGAAGATAAGGAACTGAGAATGTACAAACAAACATCAAATTGTAGCAAAATATATACTTAATAATAGTTTTTTACTTTTTTGATCTTCTTTTTAGGGGTGCTCATGTGAGCCATTGTGGTACTTACTTGGTCGTTACACCGATTAAAGGCTGCAAGAATAATTTACTGTATTTTGCCAGAATTAACAAAACAGAAAAGATTAGCAAAAAATTAGTGCTTCAGCCTATAGTCAGCAATTTTGAAGCAGACTATGAGGTATGATTGTTTAGATTGTCATTGCATTTTTTCAGATTTATTCTCTTTTTAGTATGTAACTAATATAGGCAGCAAATTTTTGTTCCGGACCAACAAGGACGCACCCACTTATAGAATAGTCGTAATTGATTTTAACAATCCTGTAGAATCAGAGTGGACAAATCTTATCGAAGAGGATCCTAAGGATGTATTAGATGACGTGCATGTTATTAACAATACCTTCCTTGTTGTCTGTTACTTAAAAGATGTGAAAGTATGTTTGACATTTTTTTTCTTTTGTTGACCGATATACTTAAAAGATATATTTTTAGAACACGATGCATATTTTTGACATTAAATCGGGCAAGAAGTTGCATAATTTTAATTTGGATGTCGGAACAATTTCTGCCATCTCAGGGAAAAGATATCATACAGAAATGTTCTACAGTTTTTGTTCATTTCTGACACCGAATATAATTTATCGTGTGGAATTTAATGGTGAAAATATAACAGAAGAGGTAAAACTATTTTCTTATTTTACGGACCAAAACAAATCAAAGTTCAAGGCAGGAAAACTTGTACATTTTTGTGGGCGAACGGATTGCTTGAGAGGAAGATAAAAATAGTTTTTAAGTGACATTTTAAAAACTAAAGATAGTATGGACCATAAATTTACACTATAATAATTTTACCTGAAAACCGACGTGTGTCTTCTGACAATCCGTAACGTTATTTATCTAATCTAATAGTTGTTAAAAAAACAGTTTTCAGACAACTCACACGTGATAACGTGGGCATTCATCTGTATGTGCCGCTGTTAAGCTAAAATATATGTAAATTTTCATTAAACAATCGATTATGGTATCAGTAGACATCTGTAATTTTTTTTTGGCAAAATATAAGAATTTCAAAGCTAAATGGTTACTGAATTTTTATTAGTTTTATTATTGTTTAGGATCGTTGTTGATAATGAAGAGTGTTTTATCATTTGCAATGGAACCTTTTTATTAGCATTAGCAAAAAAGATTCAAATCGCAAATTTCCTTAAAACAGTAGACAGTATAAGAAACATTATCACGCGGCAGAAGTACATTTCGTAATTTGGTTCTGTGTTTATTTAGGTTTATCTTGAGACAAAAGTAGGAGATTTAGATCCATCCGAATATGAAACGAAGCAGGTATTTTACGAAAGTAAGGATGGGACCGAAATTCCAATGTTTCTAATAAATAAAAAAGGTTTGCGAAGAGATGGTACAAATCCTTGCTTGCTGTATGGGTATGGAGGTTTTAATGTAAATTTGACACCTTCTTTTGCAGTCTCCCGACTGGTTTTTGTCAATAATTTCAATGGAATTTATGCATTAGCCAACATTAGGGGAGGAGGGTAAGATTTTTTAGACAATACTGCCGCCACACGTACCATTGCGAGGCGTAAGCTACGAAATACTCGTAATAGAGTTTTGCTTTCACACAGTTAGTTATGCTGGATGCATGTCTGCATGTCACAGCAAAACTCGTTTTCAACAGTTTATTTTTGTTTCTAGTGAATATGGAGACAAATGGCATAATGGAGGTCGGTTTGGAAATAAGCAAAACTGTTTCGATGATTTTCAGCATGCCGCAAAATATCTTATACAGGAGAACTATACAGCTGTTGGCAAATTAACCATACAGGGAGGTTCGAACGGGGGTCTTTTGGTAGCGGCTTGTATAAACCAAGCTCCTGAACTTTTTGGGGCAGCTATATGCCAAGTCGGTGTTTTAGATATGTTAAGGTATCATAAATTTACAATTGGGTACGCCTGGAAGTCGGATTATGGTTGTGCAGAAGATGAGGATCAATTTAAGTACCTTTACAAATATTCACCTTTGCATAATATTAAAATTCCACAAGGTATACAAATAGTTGTTTATACAGTAACTCTGTCCTAATAAGTAACGCGTGTACATGTTTAGTAAGTTTGTTCATATCTGGCTGTTTCTCTTAAAGTAGTATACAGGGTGTGTCCCAGAGATGAATCCTTTAAAAAAGCTTTCGCGCCTAAACAGCCATGTTTAGCTGCTCTCTATCTCCATAAGAAGAGTATGGGGCGTGTAGTTACAAAAATGGACCCCGGCGTGTTACTTGGCATTTTCAGAGCATACCAACATTTTTTGAATAGTGTTGTGTCATAATTTTTTTTTTACTTTCATTTCTCACAATCTTAAAATATAAATTAACATAGAAATCATAATAAATTTACAATGCACGCAACACTGTGAAGTATTAAATAAAATACTTATTAAGGCTAAAAGAAGAACTTTTAATGATAAGAGCTTTTTTCATTTGATTGATATGTATATGACCAAAAGTATAATGTGTGCGTGTAATGTGATTAGGTCAATTTTGATGTAGAGCCCAAACACATTTTTGCAGATGGTGTTCAATACCCAGCTGTATTGTTGTTAACTGCAGATCACGACGACAGAGTAGTACCATTACATTCTTTAAAGTTTATTGCGGAACTGCAGTATAGGATTGGCGATCTTCCACAACAGATAAATCCAGTTTTGATTAGAATTGAAACGAAGGCGGGGCACGGAGCCGGCAAACCAACGGCTAAAATTGTAAGTTTCATTATCTCGAGGCAAAGTGTTTACGTGTAAAGATTTATAATAGTAGTTGTTGTTGATTCATAGACTTTTATTGAAAATAAACCTATAAGGTGGTCAGACCTTGCACATTACTAACGCTGCTAATGACCGATGCAGATTGCAGTTTTAACATAACAAATTCTATTTAACTTTCAGATTGAAGAAGTCACCGAAATATTCTGCTTTATTTCGAAGGCCTTAAATTTGCCGTTTCTGAAATAAGTCTCCTACTTTTGTTGAATTTTTAGTCATCAGAAAACACCAAAGGAAAATCTTGATTGTTGATGATTTTTATTAATAAACTAATATTGTAAAAATCCAAGCAAGATATTGTAGCAATTTTTTTTATTAAATTGTATCAGTTAGAATTTTCAGTATTTTCCGTTGTGGGTGTGTAGGTGGATCAAATAAAAGTATAGTAGAGATTTGAGGATTTATTTTGTTTTCTTTTTAAATAAAATATTGTTTACAAGTAAAAAGAATTTTGCTTTACCTAATGATCACGTGTAAAAATACAATCATAAAGTTAGAATATGTGTAAACACGTATACCTGGTGTTAGCTCGGAACCGCCGCCGAACAACTGTCACCAGGTGTACATTTTGTTACAATTTATATGTTTTAAAAAGTTAGTAAATTAATCACAATTGAAAACATCCAATAATTGATATTTAGATAATGAAATCGTAAGAGGCACACTAAACATTCAAAATAAAATATTACTTTAGCGGCGGGTGTGTAGCTGCCGAACGCAGCTTTTAGAACTTTTGATTGGCCGATAGTCGGTGGTGTAACGCAAAGTTGTAAGGAACCCCCTCCCCGAGGCAACCTTTAAATGGACTCCTGCCTTCAGACGCACTGAACCTCCTACAAACGACCATATAAAAAGCCGAATTCACGCCTAGTATGCCATTACAGATAGAGACGCGCGTCAGTCGAAGGGTCGAGTTTGCTGCCTCTCTTTGTTACTAATGATGGGATATCAACCAATCAAAGACAAAAGTCGTCACCGATAACAGCAAGCGGCACGCGTTCGCATTCGACTTTTGTCTATTAAATCCTTACATTACATACAGTAGTATTTTGAGTTTGATCGTTACTTATATTATAAATGCGAAAATCTGTTTGTTTGTGTGTCACTCAACGAAACAGCGGAGCGCGATGAAACTTGGCATAAAGGAAGCCTACGTCACAGAAAATTATATGGGCTACTTCTTATCCTGATTAAATAATTTCTTTGGGATACACCCAATTAAATATCAAGAAGTGAGTGGGTAACAAATAAATTGATTTTCGCATTTATAACGTAGATAGGTAGGCGAGGTGTTAATATTTACAAATGTGTACAGTTAGTTAGAAGGAAGTGAACGATAATCAAGTATAGTTTATTGTTGAAGAGGTTTTCGTCACATTACACGGTCTTCGTTATAATTTAAATACCCTAGCGCCATCTATGGACATGCAATAAAAGAAACATACATATACTTAATATATTCAATCGTGTATCCAACTACCATAGAAATTTGTTGTGTATTTTAATTGCTTTTTGACTATTTTCTTGTAGCGTGGTTATATTTTTAAAAAAATATACACTTATTTGTTAAAGTTAGTATATTAATATATTAGGACCTTTTGTCAGTATATTTTCTGTTCTATCTGTCCAGTCAGGATAAAAAGTAGCCTACATTCTTTACTATGACGTAAGATTCCCCTATGTAAAGTTTCATCGCGATCCGCTGTCTCGTTGAACGTGAGTAAACAAACAATAATTGATTTTGTACCGGCTCATCTTTCTAAATGACAATAATTTACTTAATGTTAAATAATAAGGAAATATATGTATATGTAAATATAATAATAAAACACATTACGTCGCAATAAAAGCTGGGATCATAAATCCTTTAACAGATCTGACCAGTCAGGGTTTAAAATGAACCGATTTTGTAGCTGACCCAGTGACACTCCTGTGGATTGATTGCTATGTTTTGCGTCTACTTCGACGATTTTCTGAAAATACATTTGAATACTGTTAATTTGCATAGTAGAGCAGGTTCTGAAATAAAGAAAGTCTTTTTTATCAAACCTTTATATTCCACGGATATTAAACTATTCCAGCGTTAATCAGGGGACATGCATAGAAAATATATACAAGCGACGAACTGAGAATCCCTTTTTTAAGGTCGGTTAAGAAGGCTAAAAAAAAGAACAACTTCTTGATCGAATTATTTTAAGCCGGGTAGGAAGGAAACAGTTTTAGAAGAATAATTTTGAAGAAGCCGAAAATGATTTTCATGCCGAATTATTTTAGGGTCCTAACAAATTTTTATTTTAAATGATACTATATGTTTTTTATAAATTTAAAAATAGTAATATAATAGATAATGGCAAAAAGATATAATTCCTGTATTAAAAAAATTGTCGCGTCAATGAACAAAACTGTCACCAATATCTCACCTCTGTAAAAGTTTCTAACTGTGCAGGTTCTATCAGGTATTTGACGCAGCCAATAAAAACTTCTATTTTTCCCGATTTCCTAATCGACATTCTGCCAATCTGACCCTCCAACATTTCACTTAGTTTGTAGTCAAACAGGGTTTTTACAGCTGGATCATCACTTAAACCTTTACCAGCAAACGAATCAGGCATCTAATAAAATAGATAATAATATATTTATTTTATTATATATAATTAAATAAAGTAATAAAATCATTTTTATTTAGTTAACAAGAGAAAAAACTTTTTTATTTTTCATTTTTCGGTCAAATACATCATACAATGTTGTTTTTATAAACGAGGCGATAACATAGAGTATTCAGGGAGACCAGGAAATGTAAAAGCACATAAACGGTATAAGATTAAAGGACATATTTGTTTATAAAATTGTTTTCATCTTTACACAATATAATAAAAATGACTGGTTACTTAACAAAGCGAGTTTAGCTCGATGGAAGACCGCTCAGCAAGCTCACGAAAGATCCGGGGTGGTTTATTTATATACCTATATATATATATATATATATATATATATATATATATATATATATATATATATATATATATATATAGTGAAAAGTACTTTCTTCTTCAGTTTGAAATAGGTAAATTTCTTGGACTCTTTTTAAACTAAGGCCAAGTAAAAACTACTACAATAATTATTATTTTTAACAGCTTTTAAATGGTACAATAGATTCTGATTCATCCTAGAATATTATAACTTACACTCCACAATGTAAAAACGGGGTTATGGTCTGTACAGTTGTTAGTTTCTTGAAATTCCCTGGGCACAACACTGGTGTCAATTTTTACTGGAGAAAAAAAAATGTTCTTAGATGTTAGACGATATTAAAAATAGAGCTACCATTAGTATTTTACTTTCGCTATTCCAGCCACAAACTTACACTTATTTAAGCCAACGTGAATGTTCTCACTTTGTTCAACCTTAACTTCAGGTTTTATAACACTACGAGGAACTAAAATAAAAAAGTTTTTTAAAACCATACAGCAGTATGAATAGGTGGGTCGTTTACCTTTAACATTTTTAATATCTGCTTCGTTCCATGAAACGGGGACAAATGGTAATTTTTCATCTTCATCACTTAAGTCCGTAGTACTCATTATGTCATCATAGACTTTTGTTTCGTTTTTATTATCTACCTAAAAACAAAATGGTTCGTACCAGAACATTTTTTTTGGAGTCATAACTGAAAATCAATCTAGAGATGATAAACGACATTATATATTCTGGCTTTGAAACCCCCTAAATATTTTTATCTAATCCAGGCCCAGATCTACATGACAACTACTACCACCAATACAAAGATATATTATTATTATATATGGTGAAGGTAAATAATGTTTCTGCATTTAAGGATCAGGTCTGTTATTAAGACCAATGGCCCATGGGCGCACCCAGGATTTTGTCTTGGGGGGGGGGGGGCTGAGTGGTACAATTCGGTGGATTTCTTCAATTAGTAGTGCACTTTTTTTAATTTTTGTGTGTCTAAGATGTTGGTCTGGGGGGGGGGGGGGGGGCTGCAGTCCCCCAGCCCTCCCCCTGGGTGCGCCACTGCGAATGGCCAATATTAAGATTGCAGGTAATGGTAATTTTAAATAAAATTCATTTTGTTGCTTAAACTTTTGTCTGATAGTGTGCAGAGAGTGATATAATGCAGTGATTTATTTATATGGAATGTGTGAAGGCTGTGTGCACTTTTTAAGTATGAATGAAACAAAGCTTTGTATTAAGTGCAAACATTTTTTAATTTATTAGCGGAGCACTTTCACCCTTATAGGTCATCATCAGTGCTTCTTGTCAGGATGCCAGTCATAAATCCATTTGAAGGAACAACAGTAGAACATATTAATGTATTTTTACATCACAATTAAAATCAAACAATCATTTTACAAAACAATTTCAAATTCGGCTTAAACGGTCACACTTTTGATGGTGTAAGATTTGATAAAATTGATCATCATAAAATCATTTTATCAAATCTTACACCATCAAAAGTGTGACCGTTTAAGCCGAATTTGAAATTGTTTTGTAAAATGATTGTTTGATTTTAATTGTGATGTAAAAATATTTTGATATGTTCTATTCTGCCGTCATAACGCAGAGGGCAGTAAGTATATATGGGTTTTCATATATCCTTACTGCCCTCTTCGTTATGACGGCAGTATTGTTGTTCGTTCAAATGGATTTCTGACTGGCATCCTGACAAGAAGCACAGATGATGACCTATAAAGTCAAAAGCACTCGTTGTAAGCTTTGTTTCTTTCATTCATGTATTTATATGACAAACTATTAGATTTCCAGGCAGCAACATTTAGGTTTGCCCCCTCCGACATTTCCACACCAACTGTGGTTAGTGTATGTATAGAGTATACTACCCCAATAGGTAGTATATACTAGTATGATTAAATCTGATCAAAGTTAGTTCTTGGGTCCTACTTTATCACGGAGCTTTGTGAATTTATTTTTCACATGGCAATATTACAGAATGAATAACCTAACATTTATGGTTGTTTCAAATCAAACCTTTTTATATGCATTATAAAATAATATACCTGCCATTCATCTTTTTTAACCTTTGGCATTAGCATTATATTGGAACTTTCATCTCGAAAAGTATGAAATCTTTCATTACGAGCTTTCCTCATTGCATCCGTACCCATGCCATCTGAGAAAATACCACTGGACTGTACAAATCGTTCAGGTCTTTCAAACTTTTTGTGATTTCTAAGGTCTTTTCTACTGTTCCATTTTTGTTTATCTTCAGTTTTAATTAAAAACCTAAAAACGAGAACGTAGCATAATGTGCTTATTGTTAAGTAAATACTTACTCTTTATTTTTCTCCTTATTTCGAGTAACCTTTAAGTTTGGTGTAAATGTTTTTCGCGGTTTGGTTCCTCCCAGGGTTAAATCTCTTGGCAATTTAATTGACTGCAGTCTTTTTTCCATTACTATTTGGGGCTTTATTGATAATATTATTTATTATTATAATTTCTACTGATATTACTCTCTTGCAAACAACACCTAAGGCCTAAGGTGCGTTTGAGATTAGCACTCTTTTCACTCCGGACGTATCTAAGCGCACTCCGTCCGTTCGAGTATTAAATTCGGAGCAAAAAGAGTGAATCCGCTGGCGTTCGGGTATCAAAAACAGAGTGAAAAGTGTTTACTCCAAAGGTCCCGTCTCGCTGAGAGGTGCTTTAGGAGCGGGCATGCGTAAGTGCGTTTGCAAATTTTATGGTTAAGTTAATTTTTTGTTTATGCCGTTTAAATTGGAATGTTTTCATTCTAAGCTGGGTTCATTCTAAAATGTATTTTAAGTTTTGGTCCGTCATTGATGGGACCGTTATTTCCGCAGAATTCTCAACTTTTTCTTCAGAAATTTTTTCGTTTTCGGAGCTTTCATAAAATTCTTCCTTGGCAAAGTTTAAAATGGGGATGAGAGAATTGAACATATTTAATAATTTTAATTAAATTCTTGGTCTAAAACAATGACTAAAATTTAACCCATAATATGCAAGTCAAACACATATATGTTCATTTTTAAGGTTATGTTTTTGCACTTTTGGCGTAGAGCGTTCGTCTTTGAAAGATTTACTCTAAAAGCTCTGAAGTGACGGGACAAAAATCTACGTTCACTCCACTCCAAATCCGTTGGCTATCCGGGGCGCATTCAAAATCGACGCCGGGTGCGTAAAAATTAACTTGTCAATGACGTCACGGCCATAAGAAACAACGGCAGGCCGTACGGTCAGCTGTTTACCCGGGAACACCCGGCGTCGATTCTGAATGCGCCCCCGAAATGTTTATTGCACGTTTTCGGAATGTCAGTCAAGTCAATGTCAAGAATCGGAAGCGAACGAAGCAGGGCTGCGTTCGATATCATCGTCGGGTGACACCGGTGTGATTTTTCAACTACGGAGAGCAATAACATTTCAGTGCCGTTCATAAAATAGCGACGTGGCGAATGTTTTCTTTGTACTGTTTTTGAAATTTTCAAATTTTATCTAGCGAACACTGCTGTAATTTACTATTACTATTGATACCACTGGTAAGTTTCGCGCAGTACCAGGTATTATCTCAAAAGCTAATTAATTTTCGTTTAACTGGGCTTAACCTTTTTACAGTAAAAAATTCATTTTACTAGTAGAAAAAACTCTTTTTTTCTTTCTTCACTGTTGTTGGCCCTCATTCATGGGACAGGTCGGCCAGCTCTCCACCCGGTACGGCGCTTAACCAGAGCCCTAGCTACCCTTAGGGATGGCTTACATTACCCAGTTTGGATGGTATTTCTCTTTGAATCTCGGAATTGTCGGGTATGTACCTTCGTAGATTCCGAATACAGACAATAATAATAATAATAAAAGTAGTCGACCGAGAGATGTTAACGCAACGGAAGCCAAAGGCAAACTCTAGAAAAAACTAACTCAATATTCGATATCTAAAATTAATCTCGACTTTATTGTTAATAAAATATCCTTTGGCAAAAAAATCACTGACCCAAACAATATAATATCTGCAGAGTTCCGAGTTTCAACCATCGTCGTGGATTCAAATCTCACCACGGAATGTAAAACTTTTCTGGGCCCATTCTACGTTTCGTGAAGTACACGCTACCACTACGCTACTACGTAGGTGGAAAAGCGAAGGGAAGAGTGTAAAATGAGTCGACGTCACAACCGTTCTATTCACACCGGTTAAAGGCCGGATGAGATCGGATATCTCGTAGGACAAAGGCGTCGTTTCACACTCTCCAGTCGGTAGGTAACAAAAGACATCATAAGGTAGCGCGAAACTAAGGATTGATAGCCCTTGGGGGTGCATGCTCTGGGTGTCGTGTTACTGAGGACCGTGGTTCGGAGCCCACGTTAAACTGTAGGTCCCGATGCCAATACACTACCACTCAACCGGATCAAAGTCAAAGGAGCCGCGATCAGCCGGACGTTTGGCGATGGCACAAAATATCAATATCAGGCTAAATTTTTGACAAAAGTCAAGTTTTAAAATTATTACTTTAACATTGGTTAAGGCTACCCAAAGAACGCAAAGAGAAATAAAATTATCAGTTATTAAATATTTTTAAATATGAAATTATAATATTGTACGTTTTAACGTATAACTTAATATTTAATAACTGTGATAATATTATTTTTCTTTACGTTCTTTGGTTAGCCTTACCTCATTATAAAATAATAATTTTAAAATTAAATTAATTTATCTTTTGTCAAAAATTTGGCCTGATATTGACATATCGGACCACCGCAGTAGCGCCTGCCATCGCGAAACGTCGACTTGGCCGCGGCTCCTTTGACTTTGATAACGAAAAAAAGGATATTTATTTTTAAATTAAATTAGTCAATAAAATATGGACTTTAAATATTTTTAAAGTAGTTAAATTATTCAAAAGCAGTTATTTATGCAGAATTAAAGTACTAATCGAATAGAACTAACTACTAGGAGAAAAAAAAGTAGTAAGAATACAACTACTT
The DNA here is from genome assembly GCA_963971165.1 of Philopedon plagiatum. Classification (NCBI taxonomy): domain Eukaryota; kingdom Metazoa; phylum Arthropoda; class Insecta; order Coleoptera; family Curculionidae; genus Philopedon; species Philopedon plagiatum. The sequence continues at coordinate 261,421 of OZ020198.1, forward strand.
TTACTGAAAAAGTAGTTTCATACTGCCCAGCTCTGCCTGGCACCAACCTTATTTCTTCTTCACATTAATGACCTGCTCTCTTCAACTACCAATCCCGTCCACAGTTATGCTGACGATAGTACATCTTCACTCCAATATTCATTTTTCCAGACAAATCGCGGATCAAGAGCTGGATAACAGACGCTAGATAGATGCACCTATCCCTTTCCCAAGATCTTTAATTAATCTTAGACTGGGGTGCCAAGAGCCTTGTTCAGTTCAACGCCTCCGAAACCCAGTCTTGCTCCCTGCCACGCAAAAATCTTGGCAACGCGTACCCCATCCACATGAATGACCTAGCCTTACACAACAATGAAAAGTTCGATCTTGTTGGCATCGCTTTTCAACACGATCTCAGCTGGCACAAACACATTACTTCAGTAGCCACATCGACAGCTAAGAAACTTGGTTTTTTCCTTCGAGTCAGAAAATACTTCTTCCCTTCCAACTTATACACTCTTTATATTTGATTGATCCCAAATATGACCTAACCTTGAGTACTGCACCCATATCTGGGGAGCGGCATCACCTTCGACACTTAACATCCTTAATTCTATGCAAAAGAGAGCCACTCAACTCATCAATGACCCAGTCCTCACAAGAAAACTCCCTTTTCACGCTCATCGCGGCGCCGTTGGGGATTTATCCCTTGTCTACCGGTACTTCCACGGATTTTGCTCTGAGGAACTAGCCGGATTATTCGCTTGACCGTTCCTAACAGAACAACAAGAGGCGCGTTACGTATGTATCCCTCTACTGTCCAGCTACAAAAGCCCAGAACAGACCACTTCTCTCGCTTATTCATACCTAGGGTCTCCAGATTATGGAACAAATTGCCTGCAGATGTTTTCCCTTCTGTCCCAACCTCTAATCCTTTAAATCCCGTGTCAATAATTACATTTCCCGTCTCTTCAGACGCCCACGGTACGTTAGTACTTAAGCTTAAAGCCTACGTGAGATGTCTTAGATAAACGAAAAACTGTTAATGACCATTGTAACTTTGTAGTCTTCCGTGAAGTAGTATATCTTGCGTAGTAGCTTCCTGTGGCTGACCGTATTATTTGCTGCGGTCAAATCTATGAAAGCCACTCCAGTTATCCACTTTCTTTCAAACCCGTCCTCTATATAGGTCCTGTGCGAGGCAGAGTATTAAATTTGTATAATAACATAATCGTTCCATCCAGTTTCCGTGACACGATTCAGGATCATCCGCTTCGTGTTATCTTGTAAAGATATTCGTTGAAGCAGGACAGGCAGGCACATCGACGGCGACGTGTAGAAAAATGAATGACTTTTTAGAAATATAAATTTATTTAAATACAAATTGGGAGTTTTACAATATGGAAAACCCTGAATAACGCATGTTTGTTTGACCAAATATACATAGCTAAAGACCGAATTTACAAAATTATCATAAATGGTCAAAACGAACAACGTTAAAGGATATTACACGTTCACTAACAGCTCACAACTAAGGTTATAATTATAAATAAACTATAATAACCTGCTACAAATTGAGACGATTTAATAAGTACGTGGTTTTTTGTTGTAGCTCGAGAAGAGTAATATTAAAATCGACTTGGATAACCTGTCGTAGACAACGTGCACAATTTCAGCTAGTACCTATCTATCACATATTTGAAAAAACTTAATACTGATTTTTAAATAAATAAACGTACGTAATAGTCTTTGAATGATTTTTTCATCGGACCAGTGATTATACAGTACTGGAAAAACACGTGAAACAAATCTGCCATGTGTCCAAGGTAAAAACTCGTCAATGTAAAATATTAGTCGTACACTTTGCAGGATCCATTTGCACCAACAAAGTGTTCAATTTGATAGCAACTCGTTTTTTCCGAAACGCCGAAAACAACTTTGTTTTCTGTTCTGGCAATACTAAGCGAGGGTGAGGATGAGACGTTTTTAATTAGTGATAAATTCCATATTATACGATAACACGTGTATCGATAAATTACGGAAAAGTATAACAAAACGATACGTGCTGCATGTTACGGTCAAAAAGTTTTATTTTTGATGGTTTTTCTCTTGGAAAATAAAACATTATTTTGACCATCGGCCTGTACTTTTGAACTCAAAAATGATAAGGTGCAAAACAATACGGTTAAATTTGTACTAGCAAATTAAGTATGAAATCAAATTTCAAATACATACTGAAAAATTACATTCCGAGTAACTAACATAGCTATTCTGAATTTACGCAAGTAGATGTAGGTATTCAATTTTGTTGTAAATAAATATAAAAATGTAGATATTCTGATAGGTCCATTTACGAATATCAGTCATAGGTCACACTGTTATCCATTTCTTCTGCAAGAATTTCTTCACATACGATCCGAACATAGTGTCAAAATTACACATTAAAATTAAGACGAGAAAAAATAATAACGAACGTAGAAAACGAATAAAACCAACAAATTGGATATTTCAGGTAATAATCTAAAATTGTTAAATTTAATAAACACCAAGTCAAAGACCTAAAAGAAAATAGCAATTTTACAAAAAATAAATTAATAACGTTAACAACAAGAGTCCGTACCTACACTTACAATACCATCCTACGAACAAAATAAAAGATGGCGGCCAATGTCTAAAGGCTGCCCGTAGGAACTGAGGATACTTACTGTACGTGTCTGTTACTGGCCCAACGTACGAAATAAAATTAAATACAATGCTGTACTCACCCCATGTGCTAAGTCTTTTGTGACAAAGTGTATTAACATAAAACCTTAAGTCTAAATTTGAAACAGGTTACTAAAAAAGTAACAGAAACAATGAAGGACAAATGGTATCTGGCTAAACGTATTTTTAGATCATTTAACAAGAACGTTCTGTTTTTGCGTAAAACCAAGTACAATTTTCTAGGGAACCATGTAAAACAGAAAATGTTGCTCTAAGGGAAAGAAGAGAAAAGTAAGTCAACCAAACTTCTTGACAAAATAACGGAAACTTTCGATCAAATTCCGCAGAAAGTTTAAAATACAACCACACTACAATAGTTTACTTAGCAGAGATTTTCAAGCCACCAGAAAAATCACGATATATTTAAGGGTGCAGCTTGTTACTTGGAAATAATATGCGGGGCAGATTAAAGAGCCGCCGGCTTCGTGTGTGCGAAAGATTATTCTATTTATACCGCCAGCCCGTATAAAACCGGACACGAGGTCGAATATTTCGTAAGATGAAAGCGCCAAACTGCATCACACGAACCCGTCTCGATTTCTGTGCCGAGCAGAATTTCCGACGAATTTATTTGGCTTTGTTAGCAAAATATTTTATATTTTTAACAACAAAACATATTCTGACTTGCCTTTGACTTTAAATATTCCTTTGAGCATATCAAAAGTAATTTTTTTGAATAGAAGTCGTTTTTGGCGAGGTGAATTCAGAACCAATCGTAGTAGTATAAAAGTCGCTAATTCATAACTTCTAGTTAATCGTCAACCTGAACAGAGTATTTAAGAATTGAGATATTGTTAGCGTTCGTTGTTATCTTTACTTTTATACTGACATTTTTGCTATGTTCACATTCGTTATGCAATGATATACGTAAACGCTGCTTTGACATTCAACTGGCAAATATTTTGTCGCAGCGTATAAAGTGATTTTTATAGTAGCTTGTCCGTAGGCTTCGGTGGTCACAAGCATAGCGCTGTCAATTTTTCGTCGATACGGTCGACGAGATAACTTGGATACAAATCCAACACGGGTAGCACGGCGTAAATAGTGAAAACTCTTTTAAATCAATAAACAAAGATGAAATAAATACTGGCACTCTTTTGCGTATGTTCGCCTTTAGTAAAACCAGTTAGAAAATCAACCTCTCTCTCTCTCTCTCTCTGTCGCTCGTGGGTCGTTATTCTATAAATGGTTGTACCTTAAACCTCTCAACGAACACGTAAAATTTCTTTTCTCCTTCATATTTTTCATACATTATTATTAGTTTGTGAAAATGAAACCAAATAGCCGAAATGCTGCTAGGTTCATTATTATCATCGAACGAGATAGAAGCCAGATACTTGTCGTCGTCATTTTGACGTATAACAGATTACTAGCAGCTGTTTTAGATTTAAATTATAAAACATCTTTTAAGATGACCATTTCGTTCGTTTGACCACAAAAATACACCCAGATCTGAATATCTGCCAGTTTGTTGAACGAACAAGCTTCAAGCAAAAGTTTTATAAAGACCAAGTATATAGCATATTTTTGTTACAGATAGAAGATCAACAGAAAAGAATAATGACTGTGGTACTGTTTAAACAATGCTCATTGTCTACGTTGATTTGTTGTTAACTTGATAAAGAGAAAAAATCACAAACCCGATCTACCAACAATGGATACCTTCTATAAATAGGTCGTTATGAAAATTTTTAAAGCCATTTTTTGGCGCGAAAAAGTGACTAGTTATATTTTTGTGGACTCAACGTTGACAAGGCCTTAAATAATCTGATTCGATATAAAAAAATGCATAAAAAACTATACAAAATGGTCACAGAGACCAGGTTCACATTCGATCTCTGTGAGCAAGACCACGGACTCAATTCAGTGTCTATCTGAATGACTGCAGCAGATAACCAACATTGTTGCATTGAAGAAATCGTCAAATGTAACTATAAAATCACTGTACAGTCTCCGTTGTGTGTCTCCTCCGTTTTACCTACGATTGGCTAAACCAAAAAGTCTGGATCACTATAATCGTTTTCGTCACTCTCACTGTCACTGGTTATTTTTCTTCTTTTCTTTTTGTGCCGCACTTTTTTCGCTTTTTCCGACGACCGATGACTTCGCGGGGTTCGCTTCGTTTCACTTTCGAATCGTCTATGCGATATTACCATTTTCGGCACTTTCGGTGGAGAATGGTCCTAAGAAAAAAAGAAGGATTTGATTAAATACTACAATTCGGGTTCCTCCGTCTCCTAAAACGAATGACGATTTGTCTTGTAGTTAACTGTGTAAAACTGTAGTTACCTTGTAATTCTGAAGTACGACCTGATCCGCCTCAGTCAAAACAGCTGTTGCAGGTGCACCAGGATTAACAGTCGGGTTGGCATTGCCTCCTCCCAAAGCAGTTAAAACTCTATTTTCATCTTCTTCGACGTCATCGGGATCCAATTGTAACACCAACTGTTTAAACTGAAAATAAAACAAGTCGATTTTTTAGCCATATTTTTGGTCAACTACTAATCTACCAAAGGACAATTTATCTCGAACTTACATCCAAGTATTGACGAATAAGATCTCTTCGTCCATTTTCATCGAGATAATCTGGCGGAGTTCCTTCTTTGAGTTTTTGCAGGGTCGTTTTTGGATTAAAGAGAGCATTCGATCTGCGTGAAATGGCTTTTTCGTAGACCTTTACTGGTTCGGAAGGTGAATACAACTGTATCTTGCTGGAATAAATAAGAAGTAAGTAAGGATGTAAAACGGGTCACGGATTACGAATGTATGGAGGAAAAAATTGAAATTTTCACCTACTTTACTACTTTAGCTTGCTTTTAACTCACCCATCGCTGAGACCAAAAACATCCTTAATGTGTTGCTTCAACATTAGGAGCAAAAGACATCCCTGCGCGGCCGTCAAGCAGGCTTGCAAATGACTGGCATTTTCAGGAACGCGAATTGCTAATGCTTCTTCGTCGTCCTCTTCGTCCAAGGCCGAGATGACATTATTAATTTCGCCATTCTCGGTATCCAGAATTTTGTTTTGTCCGTCAGATAACAAGCCCTATAAACGATCAATGAATGAATGAATGAAAATAGGTTGATGGGAAGGAAAATGGATAGATGATCAGAAACTTACCTCTCTGAAAGACTGCAAGAGATTTGTTCCAGAATTTGAGATCATTAGTTCCAGATGATGTACCATAAATAATGCTTCATCCTGCACTTGGTAGGGAAAGTAAGCCAGGTTATCTGCCAGGTACAACATGTAAGACAAACTTGAACGCTAAAATGAAAGAAAAAACATAATTAACAACTAACACCATCGTTTGGGTTTGTCGAGCAACGAACTCACAGCTTGCTCATCAAAATGCTTGACAATTTTAAGAATTAAGGCACGTCTCTGTTGTCGGGAGTTTCTCAGCAAAGAATACAGGTAGCCATTCAGTGCAGTCGGATATTCTCCTTTCTCTTTTACCACGTAGCCTCTCACTATTTCGTCGTTGTGAATTATTTTCTGTAATCTATGAGACAATTCGATTCCTAGCGAGGCTTGCGAGTGGATGAATCCTGGATACTTCTTCTCGATTTCAGCCAAAGTTTTATCCGCCGAGTGGGATATTGACTTTTCTGGATCCGTACTCATGCATATCAGGGAAGGAATAAACTGCGCTGGGTGCACCAAACCTTGCGTGCACACTAACTGAATCACTTTCAACGCTGGCTGTCGAACTTGCAGGCTCTGATGCAAATAGCACTTCATCACTTCTTGCAAATACTGCTGTATCACTGTGCTCGCCATTCCCGACGAGACGTCGTTCATTTCTTTCAAATTCTCTTGTTTGGAACGTTTAGACCCTAAAACAGTAAAAGTAAACAGTAACGGTCTACAGGAACGCTTTCTCTAGCTTAGCTAGAAAACAAACAACTTACACTCCAGATCCTGCTGAATCATACGATTCTCTTCCTCAACTAGATAATTCTCGATGTTAATCAAGACGTCGATTTTCATTTGTAAAGGGGCATCTTCCATGACTAGCTGTCGATGGTAAAATTCCTTCAGTTCTGGTTCCAACATAAATTCGTGGTGCCTTATACAAATACTTCCTACGGCCTTCAGGGTATTCGACTGGATGTCGACGTCGTCCTGTTGCAAAAAGTACATCAGGTTTACGTAAACTTGGTCCTTTGTATCGAGCTAAAAAAGACACAAGGCACGGATTACTGAAAGTGTACGGTGAAAAGAAAAAGAAAATCCTCCACTTACTGGGAGATCGCCGAGAACATCCGGGTTTGTGAAATCAAAGTGGCGCAGCAGGAGGCCACATACAAACAGTGCCCTGCGCAACAGTACTCTGTTTCTATAATTTTTCTGAAAGTTCAAATCGTAAGTTTCCAGACTGCTCTTAAACTCGAGCAGCATCATGTTGAATCTCTGAAAGCAGTCTCTAATCAACTGAAAATTATGAGTGACTTTATTTATTATGGATCCCAAACAGCTCAGGCAGCTGCTGACGATCGGTCGATTATATTGTAAAATAAGTTTCATCGCGTCTTCCTCGAGCTGTGCCAAAAACGAGTCGCTGGGGTGTTCCATCAGAGGCACCACCAGTTCGAGCATTCTTGCCACGCAACTTATAATCTTAATGTCGCCGTCCGTGTGACATTTAAGCCCCAAGTACGGCTGGAGGGTGCTGGCGTGTTTTATAAGAAGTTGCGGCCTTATTTTGGCGAAAGACTGCAACGTAGTTACGCAGGCGACCAGCCGTTCCGACGCACCACTGTGGGAACTGTTTTCTTCTAAACGCAAAATATTTTCTATTAAGCAGTCCACGATTTGTCTACAGGCTGTCACCAGTGCCTTCGAGGGTTCCGTGTTGATCTTGGTGGAATCGTCTTTGTCTTCTTTCGGTTTGTAGAGCTAAAAAGAGGGGAAGAAAAGTAATGTTACGGAAAAATGGACGACGGCAAAATCGTTTTAATTTACTTACGCTGACGAGTAACTGTTCGAACCATTCCAGACCGATCTCCTTCGAGGAAGCGACGACGTCGGTTATGTGCATAACTTTTCTGAGCAAAGAATCGTCATCCTTGGTGGGAGTGAACCACATGTTTTGGAAGACTTCCATCACTAATTTCCTGATTCCTTCCTCATCATTTATCCTGCGGATCATTTTGACGCATATCTCTGGAATTTTGGGAAACTCCGGACATTCTACGCAAATATCCTTCAAAATTTTGATTACCCTTTTGCGGACACTTACTCCGGTATCTAATATTCGAGGGGAAAGAATCTCGTAGTATTTGTGAATTAGCTCTGGACGTCTCAGAACGAATTTGCCGATTAGATCGACTGCCGCTTCTCTTACTGACGTCGACTGATCTAAAATTGACTGGTTTACGCCCATTTGCATGTCGTGTCTTCCGAGGACCGAGGGGTCGGCCTCCACTATCATGGTAAGACATTTCATTGCTTTGGTTCTAATAGCTATAGAGGTTTCTTTGAGCACGATTAAAATGGCTTTCAAGTATTGATCGAAACTTTGGGAAAAGTACCTTTTGGAGGCTAAAAATTGCGCTATCAGTTCGGCACTGTTGTAGTCGATGTAAGTCTGGAAGATCTGGACTCTGTTTCCTGAAGACATCGATTCCTGAAACGGCTTGATTCTGCCAAAAAGAACTTTTTTCTTTTCTTCGATGACGCGAAACTTTTCGGCATTCTCCTGCTCGATATCTTGGGTTTGTTCCTCCTTTTCCTCATCTTCCTCTTCTTGTTCGCTGTCGCTGGCTTTACCGTTTCGTTTTGAGGTGCGGTGATTCGCCTTCTTTTTATCGCATGTGACCAACTGGGTCTTTTCGTTGACCAGATCTTTATACCACCAGGCGATGTAAAAATGACGCGCGTACTTTAAAGATTCGTCGTTCTGAGAGTTGACCGCTAAAAAATCGAGCAATATCCTTTGCAAAAACTGCGTCCGTTCGTCGTCGCTCATGTCCCCTCTGTTTTTCTTCGAGGTCGTCGTCGCCGTCGTCGTCGTCGACGTCGTCGTAGTCTCGTCCTTGCCCTTCATCTCTTCTTGCCGTATATCCTTAATCATTTGATCGATGGAGTTCAGTTTACACCTCGACAGCACACTATCTCTACGAAGTCTCGCCGCTACCACGCCTAAATAGTCCAAACTGGCCACTCTCAAAGACATGTCTGTACCTTTATTGGAAAAATTCTGCACCAGCATTTTGCCCAGAAGACAAAGAAGGAGTTCCGTAGCAGGCCACTCTGGTTTATTGACGGTCGACAGCAAATCTTGCACGAAATTTTCAAAAAGCGGTCTGTAATCGATTTCTTCAGACTTGTTGCCACATTTACTAAGAAAAACTTTCAAAAACGTACCGGCGGTAGAGGTGGCCTTTTCAAATTTATTACAAACGAGTACATCGTCGTCCACCTACGAAAATCAGTCAAAATTAGCAGATACACTTGAAGAGAAAGATTGCTATTACTATTTACCTTTTGACGTTGTTTCTCCTGCTGCTTTTCCTTATCTCTTCTCGACGTCGACTGTTCCGGTAGAGCGACTACGCACTGAATGAGCTGCAACACTAAAGCAGTCAGCATTTGGATGTGTTCCTCGCTATTCAGTCTGTACGTTCTGAGACTACGTTTTGTGCTAGGAAGACGTGCTATCGAAGCTAGAATATCGTCCAACAGAAGTCGGCGGTGAGTTTCGTACCTGGTAAATATCTAAAAAAAAGTAAACCAGTAAAGTAGCAGTTTTGTGCAATAGTTCACGGAAAAGAAAGCGCACATACCGTCGTGACCAACTTTAAGCACGCCAGCTGTAATTCACTGACATTTTCAACAAAAAATGGACTAATTCCCATCGAAGAGGCATGCAGGACTGAAGTATCTGTCAGGACTTGTATGTTTAATAGTTCAGAGAGCAAATTGACCAGTTCGGAAATTTTTGTGTACAAAGTGTTGATGCCCTTTCCCGATATGGGAGTGCTTTTCTTTCGCCTTCCGTCTTTCTTTTTGTTATCCAACTTATAGGTCGCATCGTAGCTCGGAAAAATCGTATTAGACAGATGATACTTGATATAGAGAACGACTCGGTCGATAATTTCTTCCAAGTAGACCCTTTTTGACATATTGGGAGATGTCATTATGTACATACAGATAAGACAAGCGTCTGCGGCACCCATAACCCTCTCCATTGTCGTTTCTAACCAGAACTGACGAATACTTTCGTTATCCTCCTAGAAAAACAACACACTCAACGTGATGACACAATATAAATTTATACGGCAACTTACGTCCGTTATGGGTGATATTCTGTCACCTCCCCGAACATTTAGTTCCAGAATATTAAGTAATCTTGTAAGCTTATCAGTAGGAATCATCTCCATAGCGCCCAAGACCTTAAGCTTAGCTGCTTCGGTACACAGTTCTGACATAATCGATCGACCAAGCAGGTGTTCATCCTGAATCATTTCATCAGCAGCTGGAAAAAAAGACATAACAGACACAATATAAATAATTTTCTTCTCGCACGTTGCACGCATGCATCAAAAACTCACCTATCTCAGCGAAGTCAATTTCCTCGCCGGATCGTAACACATGTTCAACAGACTTGTTAAAACGAACGTAGGTATTGCTTTCCATTAGTTCTTCTGTCGAAAGCTTTTGTAAAACGGGCACAAATTTTCTTTCGACTCTCCTTAATTTCGGCTTGTTAAGTACGAATGGCTCCGGTTCTGCTGGATCTTCCTTACTGCTAATCTTGCGCCTCTTCCCAACAAGAGCAGAAAACGTGTCGGTGGGATCTTCTTCTGGTTCAAACTCATCGTCGGTTTCTTTGTATTTTCGTTTGGTCTTTCGCCTTGACGTTCTATCTTCTTCCTCTTCTTCGGAATCTTCCCTATAATTTTTGCTTTTCTTGTCTAGTTCAATTCCCAGTTCTTTTGCTAATTGTGGTTTCGTTTCCACAAATTCTTTCAGACTTTTCTGCATGAGAGCTTGATCTTCCTCAGATATCCTTCCTAATCTTATAATAGGCTGTTTGATATCAGAGTTGCCCTTGTCGGCTGCTGACATAGTATTTTCGTCTTTCACAAGGTCTTCTTCCTGTTCTCTTGCGTTATTATCGCTCGTTTCTGCTGCCGCTGCTGCTACTGCTGCAGCTCTTGCTTCTTCAGGGGCTACTGTTTCTTGAGTCGGTGTTTCTTTAATCACGGTCACGTTTTGTTGTTGTTGACCTGCAGAAATCAACAAGGTTTTCTTTACAGAAATACCGATTTCTTAAACCAAATTTTAATCATGAATATGGCAGGCACACTCAAACAAATATAGTCTCGCATTTCACCTGCCCTACAGTTTTAACTTCTTGTAATGCAAAACTGGAAACCAGGATGAATGAAAGTATATGGACCGTAGCATTCAAGTTTCACTTTATTATAACAATGAAGTGTGTTACAAATCACAAAAATGTTTATTTTAAATAGAGGGCCCATTGTATATACATATATTTTATAGTACTCTTTCAGTTCAGTTACCTGAACAGGTGACAGATATAGCACTCTACATAATAGAAATGACAATGTTACACATCTTGTAATTTAAAAGTAATGCACAATTGAGCAGATCCAATATTATTAACATTTACGTGAAATATTTTATTGTATCAAACTTTATTGATGACACACATAATATTCAATAATGCACTTCACAATCTTTGAATTAACAAACAAAATTAAGTAAACTCTTAATTTAGAAAAAGTTCCAAGTTTAAATCGCAGGGCGGCCTAACTAAACAACTAATAACAATCATCCTCATCACCAGCTAACGAATATATATCTACATATATTTATATATAGCAAAGAACCAACTATACAGCAGCGGCATTTGCCAAGTTTCTTGTACTAGGCGCGAAGATCAAAATGACCTGGTCAGTGGTGTAAACAATTTATTTTAATGCAAAATATAATCTAATAATATACCATAATCAAGCGCAAGCTATACTTGCACACGTAGTGTTCTGTGCCATCAACTTCCCACTTAACCTGAGCAAACCTCGGCCGCCCGATCTCTGTCCATCTGCCACGCTACCCGCCGCCGATGGCACCAACGCGGTATCACATCGCGTATGCGCGGAGCACTGAAAAACGTGCAGGGACAGAAGTTGTTCCTTACATTGTGAGAACTATTTTTAAGCGTTTTTCCCGAAAAATGTTAAAAAAAATGCATCAAAAGAGACATCATATATATTATTGAATTCGTACTTCAATAGGCTTTCATTTGACATCCTACATGATGCCCTTGAAATTTTTTTCCCATTTCCCAATTTACCCCCTGAACGTAGCGGGATCCCGTCAATTGGCCGAATGTCAATTGGTCGAAAGTCAATTGGCCGAAGTCAATTAGCCGAATACGTCAATTCGCCGAAAGATAACAGGCCGAATACGTCAATTGGCCGAACACGTCAACTGGCCGAAGACGTCAATTGGCCGATATACATATATATTTTTTCTTACATATTACTTAAAAATTATTTTTTGTTTTTTTTTTTTTAAATTTTTGATGACATTTATTCTTTTTCTTAAGGTTCTTAGCCATATCTGACTGAAGTATGTTCATGTTTGCCCTTTCTTCATTTGTTCTAAAAAAAATTAAAGAAGAACAAGATTTTCAACAAAGGAAAATAGAACAGTCTTTAGCGGGACATTCAGAAAACAAAAAGAAGAAATATATGGATTTAGATGTTAGGCTTAAATCTATTGCAGAACATTTTATTGATTATGATCTTATACATTATTTACGAAGCATAGCTCATAATATTTAATTAACTGTTATTGTTGGATTTTTTGTAATAAATTGTTGAAACAAATTTTTGCTTTTATGTTTTGGTTAGTTTTGGTTTGGTTTTACCGATACACTTACAGGTTAGTTCAGGTTAGTATTATCTATTTAGTCAAATTATGTACTAAACCTACTACTCACTTCTTCAGACAATTGATCTGTTACGTATATTGACGTTTTCTGTCATTTGTCCTATTTGGTCAGCTGAAGTATTTGGTCAATTGACTTATTCGGCCAATTGACGTATTCGGCCAATTGACGTATTCGGCCAATTGACTTATTCGGCCAATTGACGTATTCGGCCAATTGACGTATTCGGCCAATTGATCTTCGGCCAACTGACTTCGGCCAATTGACTCTCGGCCAATTGACTTTCGGCCAATTGACGTAGACCCGAACGTAGCCACTAGAATCAAAATTTTACTTTTCATACTTCGCGCCTATAATAATTGGGCCACCACACTCTATCTCTGTGCTAAGTTTCAAATTTTTTACAAGTTTCAGAGAAAATCGCCTGTGACAGACGGACGGACACCGAAGTGATTCCATAAGTGTTCTGTTTTGCTAATTTTAGCACAGAACACTAAAAATCAGCAAGAACTTTAAAACTGAAATAATATCTCACTATATAGTGTGCCCTGAACCATGGTATGCAGCACTTAACTATTCCACATTTAAAAAATCTAAAAAAAAGTCTTACGTGTTAGAAATAAATGCCCGCCGCCTTCAAATAAAATTAGCCAACACCACAAACCATACTTACCACCTCTATTCAGTGGTCTTCTTAACTGCCTCAATTCGCTTGTGGTGGTAGTATGAGTTGAACCAACAGGAGCAGTAGACTGCAAAGCGGGTGTAGACATAGCTACAGTTACCGGTGTATGTACATCATTGACTGTGACAGATGTTGTAGTAACTTCTGTTGGAACCAATGTAGCTGACGAAATTGTGCTACATCCAAAAGATAAAACAGGCACTGATGTAGGCAATCTAGTTTCGACTAAATGACTGTTGTTGACTTTGGGAGTACCGTCGATTTCTATTTGTTTTTCAGGACCCCTAAAAGATTCTGCCAGCTGAATAACAGAAGTGGGAATATTGCTTAAACTGGATGGATCTTTTATTGCCTGCGATGATTGTGAAGTTGGAAGTACAGGGCTCATTATGGATTTGAGTAAGTGTGTAGTCGTCTTGGAAGGTTGTTGAGTTGAAAGTACTGGAGACATTTGAGGAATCTGTCGAGGACTCGGGGGCAGCTCTGTAGTATGCTGAGCGATAGGAGGTACTTCATAAGAACTATGTGTCACCATTTGAGTAGTATGAGCTTGCTGTTGCTGGGTACTTTGCACCTGGCAAGGAGTAGGAGCCTGTTGTTGGAAAGTATTTGATGCTGCTGTTTGTTGAGAATTCTGCAAAGTTTGCTGAGAATTCTGCACCAGTAGCTGAGAATTATGCACCTGCTGTTGAAATGCTTGTTGCTGGCGTAAATATTGCTGCTGTTGGTATTGTCTCTGTTGCATCAAAAGTCTCTGTTGATAGGCTTAAAATATTTCAAGTAAGAATCTATGCTAAAAATAGTGTTAAAGATGCAATACCTTTTCCGCTGAAAACTTGAGGGTTTGAGTGAAGTATGGCTTTAAGCAAATCTGGCATTCCGTCTTGTTGCTCCAATTTACTGTCAGCTCCGGCGTAGTTGTCTTTTACCTCTCTAAAATTTCAATTTTTACAAGTATTTAAATGACAACTATGGTGGGAACAAACTTGAAATCAATATACCTTTATTACTAAAAAAAAATTATATCTACTTAATAAATTCACATACATGTGATCTGCTGAGGTTTTCTCTAAAGAAGAGACTAACTGTGGTACAAGAACTTCATTTTTTTGTCCAAGTAAATTTTGTGCCTCCTCTGCCACTCTTGGGTGAAAAAGTAATGACTTATTACTTATTGTTTGAGGAGAAGGTGTTGGTAATGGCAATTCCGGTAAAACTAAAATAGGAAAAAGTTTTTGTACAACAAATATTTAAATAGCCCTAATATTATGATTATACACATCACGTACATGATAAAATACAAGATACAACCTAAATTTTCGAATTATTAAAGTTTTACTGATCATATTTGTATAGAACATAAACAAAATTCTAAATACCTTGGAGAACTGTGCTGTCTTAGAATGAATAAATAATAAACTTACCATAAACGTAGTTAAGTAGTAAAAAGTAAATTTATATACATATATAAAATATACTATATATGTAAATTTACTATATTATATACCTACATGATTAAAAACATTAACTAATACAGTTCTATTACCTTTATTAAAAAGAAGTAGCCACAAATTTTACAAAATTTGACAAAAACTATTTGAAATAAATCTGAAGAATTTACCTACTATGTCGCAATGGTAATATTCTATTTTCAGCAACCTACAATTATTATTCCTTACAAAATATGTTTATTTACTATAGTATTACAATGTAATTGTTCGATTCAAATTTACAACAAGAATTAAAATCTATCGCACCTACCACAGGTTGAATCTCCGACTGCAGATTTGGCAAAAGGAAATATGTACTTACCTTTTAGAATGCTATATTCAGCTGGTAAAGCAGCCTTACAATCAGTAAGACTCGCAACACCAGCTAATGTGGTGATGGGAACGTGAGGTATTCCTGGATCCATCGCCACTGAACAATAACTTTTAATTATCTAAAAACCATGTTCAAGAACAGTATAGTAATCATTGTCACAAAAGTAGGTTTATTGTGGGGCTTGTGGTCGCTGTCCATATCAGAGATTATCCTAACCTCTCACTGAAATATCTAACATGGGGAGGGCAATAATTGGGGCTCGGAGAGTTTAGCGACAGGATAATCGTTTACCACTGGAGCTCGCGTTTTCAAAATAAATAATAAACGTTCTTTTTTGCACGAAAACAACAGCCAGTGACATAACTGTCAACACCATTTTTGCTGACAATTGACACCAATAAAGAAATATACAACATTTATTGATAAAGGCCCCTTTTCGCCAGTTATTTATCTATTCCAATTCCTTCTTTCGACACAGTAGAAAGTTATGTCCAACTAAAATGCTAGCTCACTCTGTAAATAAATTGTTTTGTTTGACCATAAACCCCGTTACTGACGCCATCATATTGACTTATTTCACTGGCCACAAATGAGTCCTGCGATTTAATACTTGATCCATTGTTCTTGGAAAAGACTTTTTCACTGCAGAGTTATAGAAATTTCACTTACAATATTAATTTAATCAAATGGCGACGTTCTAAACAGAGGAAAACCTGGGAGGAAAACTCCAGCTTAGTTCACAACTCTCAATCGGTATTGTCTAGAAATTTTCATCAGAGATGGTGCTTTCCCCGATTTGGCAGTGCAAAGACGTTATACCCTCAGTGAAGACAGTAAAGTTATGTGGCAATAGTGACGACAAGAACAATTGCACTAAAGTTTTAGTTAAACCGTCGAACAGATGGGCAATAAATACTGCGTAATCGACGCATATCAGGGGACCCCGGGTTAGACGAGCGGGTTTTTCTAGATAATGGTGAGCCAAATATCGTTTTCTAGAAGGTGTTGAATTAAAAACATTGACATCAGGTGCGTAAAGTGTGCCAGCGCGCGTAGTTTGCACCTGTTCACTCCATCTGTTCGGCAATCGGAGATAGTCGCTAATACAAGAGCAACGCGTTACTTCTGCTAAGTAATTAGATAGTATTAACGGAGTTTACAAAATTTGTAGGGACGCAAAATCCTGCAGAATAGTTACAGCATGGCAGTGGTGCTCATATACAAATGAAAAAGAAATCGGTCGATGATAAACTTTTACTGTTTTGTCGTTTAAGGTTTGAAGAGAAGCCGACGTCCCATGTGCGGAATTAAAGACGGAGGCGGAACGGAAAAGGCGATTCTATTGGTCGCTGGGAGGTCATCTGACAATTTTTGACATCAAAAATTGTCAGCTGACCACCCAGCGACTAATAGAATCGCCTCTTCCGTTCCGCCTCCGTCTTTAATTCCGCACATGGGACGTCGGCTAGACTTTTTTTCATAACAGTAGATGTTATTTCCAAATACAACAGTTTAAAATAACAGGTTGCTTCTGCCCACTGCCCTCGTGAAGTTCACGAGGGCAGTGTTCTGCCCTGTTATTTTCTATGATATACCTACACCGCGAAGCGTAGCGGCATTGTCTTTGTAAGAATTTACAAATAACGGTAGCGGTAGTCATAGAGGAGTGCACCATGCCTCTATATCGATATAGTCGCAGCAGAATGGCCCGAAATCGTTCCTGTTCTTCACCAAACTTGTTTTATTTTTGATCTTCGGTCAGTCGTATTCTACTTGCCAACCTGTTATTATTTTTTTTTTGAGACAGCTACTGGCCGTATTCCCCACATGTACAAAAGCTCGGCTTATGACTTAAGCCCGCTTAACTCCCGTTTTTCATATGCACCGAAGTCAAAGTGATGTTTAAGCTCGCTTAAAGTTAAGCTCCCATTTTTGGCGGCTTAAATTGCAAAGCCCAGCTTTTGTCCTAAAAACAAAAAACATAACCTAAACGTTTTGCGAAGAATAAATTGTCAGTTGTCAGTCGGTGTTTAGAAGTTTTATCGTCAACGGGATTTTCTTTGTTTTTACTTCGTTTTTTTTGTAATTAAAGATAGCCCTGAAATGGAAGTAGAGGATGAAATTTTCATAGATGATGATATAGATTTGTTGGACATAATAGACTTCGGTTTTCCACGGCAGATTTATGTCAGACCGAATTATTTTGAGGATATGGACGATTTGAGCTTTTTTCGAAGATTTAGATTAACGAAACCTACAGTGATATCCTTACTAGAACGTATAGAAAATCAACTAGAGTTTGAAAATGATTTGTAGGTATTTTATAACTATGGATTAAAAAATTGTTTTTCACTTAGCCATTTGTCTATTTTTAGGAACAATAGCGTGTCTCCAATTCACCAACTTCTAACTGCTCTCATGTTTTACGCCAGTAATGCCCACCAGATAAATATTGGTGATTTTATGCATATGCATCAAAGTACTGTATCTCGAATTGTAACAAAAGTATCACGTGCTATAGCTGGTCTACGAAATCAGTTTATTAAGATGCCAAGTACGCCAGAAGAGATATTATCATGCCAGAGCAACTTTTATCAGGTAGTGCGATTTCCTCGTGTCATAGGATGTGTGGATGGGACCCACATAAAAATCCGGTCACCAGGTGAGTATATCATTGTTACGTATCAATAAAAACACACTGTGTCAAACATGAATTACTTCCCTACGTTTTACCTATGATTTCAGAAGCATCTTGAAGGGTCTCAGATTTTGAAAATTAGAACAGTAAAAGTGGGCTTTAAGAGCTATGATCCCTAAACATTGAGAAGTGATTCCGTTTGACACAAATTAATCCCAAGAACTATATGACTTTTTCATTGATCATGAAAGACTATATTATAAGCTTTACTAGTCGCAGTGTTTCAATACTGAATACTAACTATTAAGAAAACATTGTGACTGGTTATATAAAAAAATAACATTCTAAAGTATGTATAATATGTTTTTCAGGTCATTATTGCCTGTCTTTTTTAAACGTTTTGTGTTTTTTGATAGGTGGGGAGGATGCAGAAATTTACAGAAACCGAAAATCCTTCTCTGTTAATGTACAGTTGGTGTGTGACAGTGGTCTGCAAATAAATAATATTGTAGCACGATGGCCTGGATCCACCCATGATTCTACAGTTTTCAACAATAGCCGGTTGAGAACCAGATTTGACGCTGGAGAATTTGGAAATGGCATTCTACTTGGTAAGTTTATTGTATGCCTTGTAGTACAGCATTAACTCTGTACTATTCTTTTTTTGTTTTTTAGGAGATAGCAGGTACCCACTCAAGTCTTACTTGCTCACCCCATTTGCAAATCCAATGACACATGCAGAACGGCTATATAATGAATCACATATTCGCACAAGAAATTGCATTGAAAGAACAAATGGAGTTTACAAAAGAAGGTTTCCAGCCCTGTGTTATGGACTCCGGTGCACTCTAAACAATGCACTTTCTGTGATTGTTGCAACAGCAGTATTGCATAATATTGCATTAACTATGCATGAAGATGTCCCGCCGCCTCCTATAGGCATAAACGCTGAAGAATTAGACTATTTAATTGATCAAGGTCAAATTCCTGCAATAAATCTTCATGAAAATGTAATGTTTGATTTCCGAAATGATATTGTAAATAACTATTTTGCCAATTTATAAAAAAAAACTGAGGTTATTTATTAAATATGTACAAATACATATATTTTTTCACTAAATAAGTGTTTTAATGAAATTTTTTGGTTACTTTCAAAAAAGTATGCATGTTCGCCCGCCATCAAAATAATTCCCCATCTCGCTCACAGTGTAAGCGTATGGTAAATGATTTTCAACAAATACTCGGCGTCGAGCTGTAAGAGGGATTATTTTGACCGCAATTGTGTATAGGTCTATATGGTTCTATTTTTTGATCATAGTTGTTTTAATTGGTATATTTCTATACATATCTGTTGATAATTTACTTTAAAATATGTATTATTTACCACTTCTCTTAACCTAAGCATGGTGCTTAGAGCATGTTTCGTCATATATGACGTTTTTTTCCAAGATATTTAGGAGAAAAAGGATGGCATACTTCGTGACGTCATAGAGCAGGTTCTGAGCACCACGTCGGAATTAGCCTTAGTTGTAGGAAAATGCATTTTACAATTAAATCTGGGTAATGAATAATCTAATGAAATAACTTATTATATTGTATCATATATTAACTAAAATTGCCATATAAATAGGGTTTACTAAAGAATGCCGCTTTCTTTTTTCTTTTTTGCTAACTCAATTTCAAGAGTCTCTATTTCCAGTTTAAGTTTCTTTTCAACAAGAACATTTTTAGTTTTCATGTGTTCAAGCTGACCATTGATTAGCTGTAGTCTCTTATCCAGTAGTAAGTCATATTTCTTTGCGATATCAGATGATGTCATTGGTTTAATGACTGTTGTTGGTCTCCTTCGACTTATACTTTTCTTGGGGGTCTGAAAAAAAAAATACTCTTGTAACACAGAGATAAGCAAAAAGTTGAAAATATATGAAGAGTTCCTACTCGAGTTCATAATTAGTCTACTTTTACCTATTTATACACTGATTAGTTCCTCTTACTCAGTTCATACATATATTTGTAAACTTCAAAAAACAGGTCAACAATAAAATGAGTATTTTATTATGAAAGAAAAAAGTGACTGTGAATATAAAAATTAGCGTCTAACTTCCTCCGTTCTCGTTATTTTTTAATTTAATGTAGACTGTTACTCGCAGGGAGTAAGATGAATTGTTTGACACTCCACTCGATAAATTTTAAAATATTTTAACTTATTGACTTGGACAATGGCATGTAAGGTCAGTCATTTTGTTCGTTTCTCAGGACACCTTATTTATTAAAATTGATTTAGTCTCTCAGAGTGTAAAAGGACACAAACAAACATTCATACATAGATATACTATTACACGCGTGAACCCTCCTTAGCGTTCTGTAATTGGGTAAAAAAAGGAACTAACCATACCTATCTCCACTGGACTCATTTTTTCTTGATTCTTGTTCTGGAACAACTAGTGGGATACTAACAGGTGTCTGGAGTTGTCTGGGCGTATATTTTTGCCAGCTGATATATCTTGGTGGTTCCAAATTGGCTCTTTTTGGAATAATGGGCTCTGCTTTTAATGCTTCACTGTCAGTAGCACTGGTTGTGGGACTTATACCCTAAACACAATTGACTACAGTCTACAGTTTAAGTAATAATGCAACTACATCGCGTCGATACTGTAAGCTACAACCACATCTGTCTACAGAATTATTTAAACAGCCTGATTAATGTAGAAAAATAATGAAATCTTACCTGGCACGCTTTTAAGGATAGTTCTTGATCTTTCTCTTCATCTGTTTCACTGACATATTCAAAAACAATATTATTGTTTTGTTGTTGCCTGAATTCAACAGGCGACTCATCGGCATCATCATCAAATGAGTTATGGAGTCCCACCAGCGTCTTTTTATTTAAAATTGAAATGAGAATATCATCGCTCTCATCTTTTTTAATTTTTGGAGGAGGCCCTCCGCCAGTAAGCGGAGTTTCTTTTTTTTCTTCGGCTAATGATTTTCTCAATTCCTTTTTTC
Source organism: Philopedon plagiatum (assembly GCA_963971165.1). NCBI lineage: Eukaryota > Metazoa > Arthropoda > Insecta > Coleoptera > Curculionidae > Philopedon > Philopedon plagiatum. The sequence continues at coordinate 282,245 of OZ020198.1, forward strand.
GGTTTTCGTAACATTTTTTCAAGCAAACAGCATTCCTGTATATTCCACTGCTGGACGATGCATTAAATTCATTTTCTACTGCCTGCCAGGCCTTTCCTTTTGTGCTGAGGACGCTCGGTCAGTTTTCTTATCTTCCAATGTTGATGCGTATTTATTTGCTATTAAACGCATCAAATGAGCTTTTTCAGAACTGTTAAAGTTCGGTACTCGAACTTTTTGTCCACTATTCATCATTTTTCACACAAAAAAATAAAGGGTTTACTCAGGTTTGTGGTTTTTTCAATTTAAAAATATCTGAATTAAAAATCACCAAGCGTTTATAAACAAGTTTCTTTATATTCACTGGTGGTGGCTCCACAGGTCGTTGTCATGTATCTCCTTCTCTGTCTTTGTACGAACTATAAACAAAGACAGAAGACAACAACCGGTGGTGCTACCCAAAAACTCCTCGTATTATTTCCGGGTGTTGCCAAATTTATCTTGGGCTTAGAAAAGCTTGGCTTATTGATCCGCGGTGCAACGCATCACAAGTTAAGCGTGGCTCGTGGCTCTATATTTCAGCTTAGCTTAATTAAGCGCCGCTTAAGCATTAAACGGGGAATTTGGACATAACTGTTGTGAACAGTAGCTTTGTTCGCGGAGACGATCCGGAACTAGTCCGTGACAAGTGCGCGTGCGCTTTGCGATTATTTGCGTTCGCGGTGCAGAAAATCACTGATTTTGACAATAAATTTGGCGTTCGCGGTGATGCGAGAACAAGTTCAGGACACATCCGTAACCAGTCAAAACGATCCGAGGATTATGGCATGAATTATTTGTCCGCGCAAGTGCAGTGTGAAATTTGTTTGAAAATTGTCGTTTAATTTTGGGCGGGCTGTATTTTGCGATAACGAACAGTTAAATTTCATATGCTGTTAGTTGTATAAAGGTAGATATAAATTTGTATATAATAATATGCTCTAGTATATTCAATTATTCTTGTATTTAAAATTACTCATAACAGAACAAATATGTCTTTATGGCAATTTTAATCATTATATAATGTTAAATTAGGTTGTTCCGTCTAAAAATTTAATTCAAAATAATAAAATATAGGGATTTTTTGGCGAGATAAACGGTTATATGTAAATGACCGCTGCGGTCTTTTAATAATGACGTCATAATCAAGCGGTTTTTTAAAATCGCCAAAATGACACGGTTTTTTCATTTGTTTATAAAACCATCTGTCAAGTTTTATTTCTCGTTTGTTGGTTTTGTTTTATTGTACTAGACTGACTAGTGTTTACGGACTGCAATGTATTAATATAATTACTAGCAGCACAAGGCACAATTATTAACTAAAAAAAAACATGCAAAACAAATTGAGGTTAAATAATAATTATAAAATAACAAAACGTGTCATTTTATTTATTAATAATTAATTTTTACTTACCGTTTAGCAACTCCATGACAGTAGCCAAACCTGTTACCAGCTTTATGCGCCCGCAGACTTTTTTCTCAGGTGGGGCAAAATAAAAAATATATATATTTTTACAAATTTTATTACTAATAATTAAAAAGGATGACAATCTCAGGGGGGCCCTGGCCCCTCCCTGCGGGCGCCCATCCATGCCTCTAAAGCTGACCGAGTATTCATTCTCTTCATTTCCTCTGTCTCTGTAATGGATTGTTAGTTTCTCCTTCTGGAGCAATTTGCCAGTGTTCATTTTCCATTTTTGTGGATGCATTTTTGGCACAGGCACAGACACAGACACAGGACTAGATCACTGCACAGGACTCCACAAGTCGTTTTTTTTAGACTATGTACATTGAAAAATGGCGAATTTGGCTCTTAATGTCAAATTTAACCGGTGATGGCTTTTTATCAACAACTTGCACCTTGTTGAATAAATTAAAAGACCGTTTTTAAAACGATGACGTCAGCAATGGCGTCATTTGAAAGACCGCTTTGTCGCGAAAACGGACCGGTATCAGATACCGCTCCAAAATTTAAAACCGTTTATCTCGCCAAAAAATCCCTTATGTTAAGGTTAAGTGATTCGCAGATGTTCTGGACAAGCACGTTCACAAAAAACGTTCGCGGAGATTTGTCAATTCCTGATCGGTTTCGAATCGCACATGCGCATAAATGTTTGGGATTATTTAACTTGTACAGCAGGTTACGGACTGGTCGCGGATCGTCTCCGCGAACAAAGCTAGTTACTTTCAAATAACATGTTGTTAAATAACAGCCCATCTCTAGTTGGAGGCTTAGTTTGTTTTGACGCCATAACCTAAAAATGTAAACAAATAATCTACGGACGGAAATCTAACAATATCTCTAAAACAGTAGAGCAATCATGTCCCTTTTCATAAAAAAGTAGTTTTCGATGTTTACACCTAGCTTTTATAACTTTTATCAGTGGAAAGAATGGAAGTCTTTGAGGAAAACGGCGAAGTTCCTGGTACTAGTTCCAGTTTCGAAGAAGGGGGACGAGGATGCCGTACAAAGAAGAAACAGATAGATCCCACTTGTTGTCCGGTATGCAGCGTTACTTTACGCCAATCGGAAATCGATTCCCACTTACACATTGAAATAGAAAAATTGAACAAGCTCCCATCACAAAAGATAAAAATAAATGGAAAAAGCGGTCCATCAAGTTCAAATGGGAGTTGCTCTACCAGCAGTAGTGATCCAGACAAACACTGGGAAACCTATCAGAAAGTACGGAACAACAGACAAAACAGACTCCGTACTAAGACACGTAAGCGTAAGGCAGATGACACAGTTTGCCCCATATGTAACAGAGACGTCTCGGAAGACCTCACAATTCACGTGGAACTTTGTCTAAGAAGATCAGAACAGAACAACGGCAGCGATCATGACGATGAAAATATAGATATTGAAACCTATGAGGAGTACGAGTGGGCTGGTCAAAGTAGAGTACGTGCTACTAGTCTGTTACCTGGAGGGGTGTCTAGTCTGGGTCAAACAATTCAGATTGTAGATGAAGATGAAGACCTAAATGTTGATGGAGAGGGAGAAATGTATGGCTCTCCACAATACTCTGAACAAGACATTATATTACCTTGTGAGGAAGCTGCAGAAAATTTGGCACTTCGTAAGGCTGTCATGGGAACTGTGCCAAGTCGTCTTAGCGCTGACGAGAAGGACAATTCAGATTCTGTCGAGTCTAAAGGAGATCCAGTGTTGAAAGTACTAAAAAATCGTATAAAAGAATTAGAAGCACGTTTGGAAAGTAAAGATGAGATATATAAGTGTCTGATTTGTATGGAGCGATATCGAACACCAGTGATATCAGTTTGTTGTTGGCATGTGCATTGTGAACAGTGTTGGTTACAAACCTTAGGTGCTAAAAAGCTATGTCCACAGTGTAATATGATAACGTCAGCATCTGATTTGAGAAAAATATATATGTAAATATTTTTTTATGAGACTTCTAGTACTGAATATCAAGTCAAAATATTGAATTTTGTGTAATAGTCAGTTTTCTTAAATGTCTTGCATAAATAATTTAGCTTGCTCAAGTTGTGCTTAAACGAGATCAGACCTGGTCACTTGGAATGACAAGTTAGGCTTTTTTTAGTGCAGGTACTACGTGCAGGTGCACTCTATGTTATTGCAACTTTTTAATGGGTAGGTACCTACTTTGGACTATGATTTTTCAATACCTCATATGTAGTTAGGAACATATTAATTTAATTCTTCTGCACGAGCAGTTTTAGAAGTTCTATGTGCATTATTTATTAAATAAAAATTTACAGTGATGTATGTATCACATACTTACAATAGAATATTGATTTTTTTTTTTTATAAGATATAATAAATATTTTTTGCTAAATATTTATTGTTTTTATTGTATAATGGCAGGTAAATAAAACAAAATAATTCATACTTATATCTATTAAACTATAAATTACTGCAGGTATGCTTACATGTTGCGATTCCCTATAAACTACCCTAATCCTAAAACTACCAAAACACTTAAGCTAAAAATATCACAGGTGGTGTTCTTGCTTAACAAAATAACAATGAAAGTAACAGAACAGACATCAACATAATAGAATAACATGGTACTTCAGCATGGAGTATCCATAGTCATTTATTACAGAAAATAATGTTATTATGTAATAACATTTAAATTTAACACAAGAGCTCATTCTTAAACCAGCTTTTATGCTAAATTGTACACGTAAAGTAGTAAATTATTGAGCACGCGTCCAAGTTTAATGTCCATACTCAATTTGTTCCTTAAGACATGATTTTAGGGCACTCAAGAAAATTTTTCTACCATAGTCTGAAAATACTTTGTAAGGATCATTCTTCGTTACTTTTTTAAACCTATCACTGAAAATAACAACAAGCACCTTATGAAAGTGATATGAATTTTACACGTATAGCAGCAGCGGTTCTCAAACTGTGAGTCGCGACGTCCTGGGGCGGCTCGCGGTAATAAATACAAAAAAATAACAAAGTTCGAGAACCCCCGCACTACAGCACAGAACCAAAATCCTCGAGAGGCGTTTCGGGAGGCTAAAGCCCGGAAATGTCGACGGTTTTTTTTGTTCACTTTACAAAATAAAAAGTTTACTTACAAATCTTTTTTAAATTTTTCTGCTTCTTTCAAGAAAATCGTATTCATGTCAATGATGTTGCATCTTAAAATGGGATCTGAAGCATAATCAAGTATGGCTCTGTTAAAAATATCCATTCTTGTTTCGTAACGTTGCATTTTTGGCAACTTAGGAGATGGAATTAGTGTAATGAGTGTTATGCGTGTATTCTTTTTTCTTAGTTCAATTACGAGTTGCCTCAGGTCAGTGATCATTGTGCTTATGCTTTGGCCCTGAAAAGAGAATAATTCAAAAAATACATAGCACAGAAACCTCTTTGAATGACATCTTACATCGAGTAAATCTTGAAAACCAATCATTACAACCACTCTAGGAGCTAAATTTACCGCTTGACGGACTTTCTCTGTCAGTCCCGAAATGGTTTGTCCAGCTGAACATAAGCCACATTGCTTTGGTCCTGGAAAAAAAACTATTAACAACTCTTACAATATACTGATGAAGTTTAGAAATCGCGATATTCTCTTCATTTTTCATGCCTTTCAGTTTGAAATTTGACATTATTGAGTTTTTAAAAGATCGGTCGTCATTTGTAAAATTAAATGCCTGCACGTAAGAGAGTATACCTTTCTCTGGAACATAATAGCCCAACTTGGTGTCGGCGATATCTAGGAAAAAATCATCTCCTAGTGCTTGATGCTTGTAAAATAGTGGGAGCATAGATTCCTGAAAAATCGTTTTAAATTTAGGTACATAAAACATTGTTAGACAGAACCCTTTATTCTCACCAATTCCTCAAATTTTTCGTATCTGTCCTGATCAGTTGAAGAAACGTTACTGATTGATGTGTGTATAAACGAACCTTCAGGCAGGTTTTGGCACTCGAATCTCTTTTTCATTTTATATGGCTGAGTATAGCTACTAAATTTGTCACGTTCCATCGGATGCGCTTTTCTTTTTATGCCTAAATTTGCCCGATAATGACTATTTTTCTGCTTTAAAATTAAATCCTTGATATGCATCGATTTGGGGCTCTGTTCAATTAACACCTCCCTCCGAAAACGATCCCATACAACGTAAATATCTGGTAAAGTTATAAGCCATGATCGCAAGCTTTCTGCCCCAAATTCTTTCCAAGGTATAGAAAATCCGCAATAGCTTTCAAACTCACTCTCCACCATTTTCAGGGGTAACCCGTCATTACCATAAAGACAAATGATTGAAATTAAAATCTTGGCTATTTGCTGTTCGTCGGCCGAAATTTGTTCCTCGAAAACAACCATTTTTCAGAGACAACTCGCACGTTTTACACTCTCGTGGTCAGTTACTACCTAGAAACTGGCCAGCTTACAAACAGATAACGTTCGATTTTTATTAATAATAAAAAACCTGAGCAAAAAAAAATTATTGCTTTTCGGTTCAAATCTGAACAAGTATTAAAATTCCGGGGTATTGCGACGTCCGTTAATCTCTAGATCTTTCCAGATAACACCAATGACGATAACTTCCAATAGGTGGCGCTCATTTTTAATGTGATGTGATTTAATTCGCCGCTTTTATTGAAACAAAACTGTTTGATTTTATTCTTCAAAAATCGTTTTTAAATTATGCAATCAACTTTGTCTGTTTATATTAGTGTTGTTCATATAGACATCAAGGAAGCTATCTCCCCCATTTTTTACTCATAAATAACATAAAGTTTTCACTTTTCGATGTCATTCGATTTTTTTCGTTCTAGTCTTAAAACGTCACAACCCAAGCTTATTTATTAAAACCAACTCAACGATTAGTTTTAATGGGTACTGTTCTATGATATACTAGATAAATACAAACATACTATTTTTACTTTATTAGTATAAAAACGTAAAAAATAATACTGATTTTTAAGAAAAAATAATATCACACAGGTACACTGAGAAAAATGTTATTAATAAACGATAAATCATTTGCTCGATCATTTTACAATTAAAAAATTAATAAACATGATCCACCAACTAAGAAAATGTAAATTACTCCATTTGTGATAAATTCCTACTAGATCTGTCGATGGGTCCATTAGGACCCCTAAAAAAATTAAATGTAAGACAGTAAACATAGAAAATACTGCGAGGGTTAATTTAGAAATAATACTACCCCGTTTTAGTTGGTGCTTACAATTTTTACAAGGATGCACTTTCACACATAGATCAAATGCTTGAGAAATATGGTCCCTAACTAAAATTTGAAGATATGAAAATATCCCCAAACTAATTAGCACCGTGGATACTTTTAATTCAAAGCCATGAAAAAGGGCAGATATGACAAAGGTTAAAAGTACTGCATGGAATTTGCCCAGAGGTAACCACTTTCGATAAATATCTGAAAAGAAAAAACAACAATTACCTCTCTATTTTTTATGCCATCTAAGTAATCTTACATTTTTTCAGGAATTCGTGCATAGGTTTATTCCACGTAATAACAACTGTGGCCAAAGAAGATGGGAACTCAATTTTAAGGAAATTTGTAACTGTAAATTTCCAGTGGTGATCATCAAAATGGTGCTCCAACTCTTTCCAGCCAGCTGCAAGCATAAAAGCTTCTGACAGATAACAAATAAAATAATGACTAGTCCTAAATGAAAGAGCTTCCTTATATCCACGTAACCACCTACAATTTAGATATTAATCCTTATAAGACATCAATTTAGAATTATCCCTTCAAAATTTTCCCTACCTGTTTGAATTATCACTAATAAAGTAACTTGCCCAACAATTCGATACTGTTAAGAAAAATATTGACCATAAAAGAGCTTTTATAATTGCACATATCCAGGAAAAATTCTGAAACATAACACAACTACAATAATATGAAATCTTTTATTATAGACACAAACCTTTTTCGTGGGATATTTACATTGAATCATGTAGTGTTCGAAACTCATCCAAGGACCAAATAAAATGTTTCCACAGCAAAACATGTATCCACAATATTGAATAAAACTTAACGGTTGTTGTAAATTCATAATATCTGTAGTTATACAAATGAGTTTCATTGAAAATACCATCATAATTCCTCGAACCTGTAGCCATGTTTCTTTTTCCAACATTATGTACTCACTAAAAAATAATTTAAGTATAAGGACCTCTGTAACTCATAAATACTTAATAACTCACAATAAAACAAAAATTGCGATCAAACTGTACTGAGCAATGGAATCATTTCCGAAACAATTTAGTTGGCTATTTTCTTGTGCATTTTTCCTCGTTTTTTCTTTTGGGTTTTCTTGGAGCAAAAACGTAACCAACAAAAGTACATAGGCCAAAATAAAACTAATAAAAATGATGCTCAAGCCCTCTCGTGACTGTACCGTACTCAGGAGTAAGTAGATTCCACATACTGCTGATAACCAGTGAAACAATATTTCTGGAAGACCTAAAAAAGCAGACTAATATATTAAATACTTTATATACAGTTACAAAATGGTGATCGAACTGTATCAAACAGTCTTAATACCTAATGTTGTGATAAGACCAAAAACAAAATTGAAAATAACTGGCTTGTAAACAGAGTTGTAAATACTATTTAGAGATTCAACGACACAATTTTCCCAGATGTCGTAGAGAGTTTCTTCAAAATATTTTTCTCCAAATCCATTCCTATGAGATTCTGAAAATCTGCAAGAAAAGTTGTTTGATACTAGAACAAAAAAATGATACATAAGTACGAATGGCCAATAACTTACTCTTCAGGCTGGTAAATTTCAGGTAAGTAATCGTCCATTACAGAATAATAAGTACTTAACAAAAATAACAAATAATAAAATAAATAGGCTTCTGTTTACTTTCCGTATTGTTTTAAATAATAGGTTAGGTCGTTGCGTAGCAACATCTACTTAAGGCCTGTAAGTCCTCACGGGCGGAAGAAGCGGAACAGCGGAAAGGCGCTCCGTTATATGATTGGTTCAATGCCGCCATGTTTAACAAACATGGCGACATCTAACCAATCATATAACGAAGCGCCTTTCCGCCGTTGCGCTTCTTCCGCCCGTGAGGACTTACCATTAGACGAGAAAAAGACTTAAGGCCGGAATCCATTTGTTGCGTATCCACGTATCGTATCTGTGGATACGAAGAAATGTTGCATAGTCACGTATCAAAATATGATACAAAAAACTCAACGGGCCCGATCGCCCATTTGTCGGTTTTTCGTCGTGGCATCCATAGTCATACCCTTTTGTTTTCTTTCGTGCTATCAAAGAAATGATGCGATCCCAGTAAACCAGCGGCAGTCGGAAAACAGTCGGCACTGGTGGGAAGTCTGCGGATCTTTTTGCCATTACTGACTGTATACGGTACGCGCGTGTAATTTCCATGCGATGAATTTCCAGACTTCAACCTAAAGCGTCACGGACGCGGCACACCAAAAACGATGATACTGACTATATTTTGCTGTAAAAGTCTTTCTAGAATGCCCAATGCGGACCATCTTAAATTTGAATTAAAACGACGCATTACTGCACCTAAGCCCGTCTAGCTGTGGGCGGGCCAGCCACTGTACTTGGCTAATCCACGAGTGGACGGACAGCGAATCTCCAACGGTACTGCGCCCTGTACTGTAATGCCGCTCATGGCCCATGAGCGGCATTACATTCCATGGGCCGTCTCGGCGAAGGACATGCCCGGTCTACAATCCGCTGGGTTTGCGTCACAGAAAAACCGAAACTTCGTTTCGGTTTTCTGTGGTTTGCGTGTTTCGGGCCGGACGCGGCTTTCGGGAATATGGTTTGTGTCCGCTTCTGGAGCAGCCACCTTGTGTTTACTGGGATACATATAGTGTGTCGCAATAGTAATATTCCTTTGGTGTCTGACGCCCCGGAGCGACTCGCCCCGGAGTCACTCGACACCGTTCCGAAAGGAACAATTGACAAGTTTGACATTAAGATCAAGTCATAAGTAATGCACGAGAGGGCAGGGGGGATAGGGCTCGAACGGTTCAGGTGCTTGATGCCCCAGTTGAATGGAACAACTGTGTGCTGGTCAGGAGCTGTACGGGAGCTCCTCCTTGGGGTGAAAGGAAGACACCTAATGTGACGGGATTGATTTTCATTCGTTGCATCCTGGTGAAATTCTTGTACAATCCGCTGACAGATTGGAACTTGAAGTCAGCCAGTAAATTTGTTCCACTATATTGCTTGTCGCTGCTCCCTGCTTGCATACAACTTTGACATCCACCAACGTGGTGCTTGTCGTTGATGAATAACAATGTGCGCGACTATTTGCGGCGTACTCACTGTGCAATGTAGGTCTGAAAACTGAAGTCAGTTCGGTTCGTATCGCAACCCCGTTCGCGCGTTTGATCCGGATACACAGTGGTGCTACACATATTGAATTCGCTGCACCGTATCGTACCAGAATGAAACGATACGGTGATACGATAAGTGAATACGTAACAAATGGATAACAGCCTTTAGTTATTCATATATCAGTGGGCACTTATGATTCTTACCCTACTTCTCTAATCTAAGATTCTTATAGAGTTCAGTATGAGAGTGGCGGATGCATATCGAGGTAGCTGAGTCCAAGGAACTCAAGCTCAAGATCATTTGTCCACATCGTCAATAAATAATTTAAACAATGTTATTGCAGCAACTACCACACCTATTCTTTGTGAGAGAGGGTTGGGAAATCTCTGTCCAGACTCCTGAGCATATTTTCCGTCTAGTGTCAGCCTTATTGGACTAAGAACCCTTCCCTCTCTTATGAATGTTCTTCTTTTTTCACCCCACCGGTATCTACTCTCGCATTTCTTCAGTATCCCAGCAAACAACAATGATCCCCAGGAAGTCCCATTTTGATCCTCAACGTCCCAGGTGGGATGATCCCAGCTGAGCCGTCCCTGGGACGTCCCCTGGACGTTGAAAAGATCCCAAATTGGTCCCAAAGTGACGTCCTACGGACGTCTTATGTTGCCGTCCCAAGGACGTCCGCAATGGGATTTAAAACAAAAATAGTGGCTATAACGTCCTAGTAAGGTCCTAAGATGATCCCATATATGTCCTGTGTAACCTTTATAGGATCATCCCAGATACATCCCGACCTGTTCCAAACGGACGTCCCAGGGACGCCATTGGGATCTTATGGGACATTCTGGGACGTCCCTGGGACGTCCCAGGAACGGCTTTTTGTTGACTGGGATGGCGAACTGTCCACTCTTCTTTGTTCCTTCTCTTTGGCTCACACGTAACAAACTCGCTCTGGACTGAATTGTGCGAGCACCGCCGTGAGTACGGATGGTATTCGCGTTCGCGTCGCGCTCCTCTGTCGCGGCTACAAAATACTGACACCCAAAGAAAATAAAAAGGGTTTGCTGACACCGAATGGAGAACGACCGCGAACAGAACGAGTGAATGGGCGCGAAGACCATCCACACTCGCGACGCGGTCTTCACGCCACGAGTGTAGAGCCGCCTTTAGTACCCTTGGGATGATGCTGCGAGTTTTAAATTAGGATAGTCCGGTTTTTCCAAGGATGTTAAAGAGAAGGATACAGGACGAGTTAACATTCTTTTTTAGCAAAAGTAACCAGTCCAAGTCACACTGTATATCTAACAAATCGAAATGCAGGAAATGAGATATTATTCGCCTATGTGATGAAACAGGTAAATTTTAGTTCGATTTTTGGGGCATTTCCCATCCAAAAATATACGTTCAATTTGTTTTCTACTTCATTTTGAACAAAGTTTGTTAGTGGCGGACAAGAAATCTTGATATGTCATAGTCAAAAATGTTATTAAAAACTTGATAACTGGCATAATAAACCTAACATTATAAACAATAATTTTAAGCCTTCATTAGGTACTTTTAAAGAAAACAAAAAAATAATTGTCGTCACTCTTTTAGTACAGTTATTGCTACAACCGCACAGGTCCGTGCGTCCGAGTTGACATTTCAATGGTCCGAGTCCGTAACGTAACCTTACTTTTCTTAGGACGCCACCACAAACTTTTTCTATGAGGACGCCATCCACCATGAACTTTTTCTATGAACGCCATCGGCAATAAATTGATGACGACCCTTGTGGTAATTCGTGAATAAATATATGCGTAGGAGCATGAATTTCTTCATGATTTGTTTAAAATATCAACAGATAAGTATTTGAAATAATTAATTTCCTTTTTTTATTTATTTATTATTTTTCAATGGATTCCCCTTTGGGGGAAACATGCATGGTATGTATACGTTTCACAAGATCTTTCGACTTCCAGAGGGCTGGTTTGAGTTCTCTGTTACTTTAGGTAACATAGTTTAGCTAGTAAACATCATTGAATAGTTTAATTGACTGTACAAGTGAAGTTAGGAAATTGTAGATAAAACAACCTGGAGCAATAGTGTCCCTTAAGTAGGGTTGCCATCCGTCCGGATTTCCCCGGACATGTCCGGGGACGTCCGGGCGGGTTTTGATAACTGGTCCGGATTTTCGCGAGGTCCCACACCCACTGCAAATGTCGAAAGGATATTCTCTTTAGTCACTGCTCAATCTCAATGGACCAAAAAACAAAATGGACTGCAACTTGAGACCATAAGACATATAATTTTTACAAAGGCCAACTTAAATTACACTTGTTCGGAATTTTATGATTTTTTGTTACAGCCAGAGCAGTCAAAACTGTTAACAGAAGTCCATTTGAAAATTAAATATCTGTAGATATGGCATTTACGATGACATATGTATATTTATTAATTTTTATCTTTCTTGACAGTTTATTTTTTACTTTAACGAGATTTTTGAGTTTTTTTAGTTAGTGCAACAAATACCAATACAGTGTCCGCCATAAAGTAGGCTACATTATGGGAAATTTTATTACTGATATTTTTAAAAAGCTCTATGTATTAAAATCTATTTTAATTCATGTCATGTGATCACTGGTTTGGCGGGAATTTAAAAGAAAGTTGACGGTTGTTCCGAAAAATGGGCCAAATTAAAAAGATATCGAAAAATTTTATTAAGAAAAATTGTTCAGAATAAACCACATCAAACACAGATTTGTGTCACAAATAATCAAATATTTGTGAAATAGACACCTTGCGGGAAATAAATTTGAAAAATACGGTCTGGTCACGTCGCTATTTGTTGTCACGCCCTGTATATTGATGCACATGAGCTTATCCAACATTTTCGGACTGCCAGTAAAATTTAGACGAACTAAGAATTACTATTCAAACCTAATAATACAATATTTTTCATAATTAAATTAAGTATTTGTTGACAAAAAAATAATTTATGATTTTTCATAGCGATGGAACGTTTAAAATTTTTTATTTTAAAAAAAAATTGAGATATGGGATTTTCGGTGCATTCTGAATAATTTTTCTTAATAAAATTTTTCGATATCTTGTCAATTTGACCCATTTTTCGGTACCACCGTAATTTTCTTATAAATTCCCGCCAAACCGGCGATGGAGTTGGAAAGAGGAAAAAAACTTTATTATCGATTTTACGAAAAAAAGTCATTCTTTATAAAAAGTTCTGCTTGTTCAAAAATGAGTTTACCATATAAAAATTTTGGATCAAATATACAGGGTGTTAATAAATTAGTAAAACATGAAAGTGCTTCAAGAGAGAAGTACCATTATTTATTATTTTATGCAAAATTTTTATAAAAGAAAGTTGCACCCCTAATTCAGTGGGTGCAATTATTGATATTTTCAACCGCACTTTATTTGTCTTTAAGAGGAACTTATGAAATGTGATCATATAATTGTTAATTTGGGCATGTAATTTTTTAAGCATATGCAATGTATCAAGCACTAAGTCTGATTAGTTTTAAGTATGTATTATGTTATCATTACGTTCCATCATCATGAGTTTTTGTTTTTATTGACTAGTTTGTATTTTATATTTTATAAATGGGGGTCTTCCGTCAAATTGGTAAAATAAAATAAAAAAATTTGGTAAATAAATTTTATACTCTTGATGAAGCCTACTTGCTTTGTTTACCGAATGACAATTGGTCCACCTGACTTTACAACCTTGTGAAGCCTTCTCGTTGCCTTGGTCGAGATAGTGGAATAAGTGAGCATATTTTGTTGGACGAAATGTTTTATTAATGGTCGTTCCTATCATGGGCGCCCATAGAGTAAAGTTGCGCAGTTATTAAAAAGCACCGTGGACCCCGACCCCAAGGGGGGCAACTGCTCCCCCCTTGCCCCTCCCTATGGACGCGCATGGTTCCTATCATATTCCTTGGTAGTAGTTATATGGTGAGGGGTATTATACAATACAAGTGGGGGGAAATGAAAAAGAGGTCATTTTTAGTTTTAGCTTTCATTCTTTATTGTATTCAGTTGTCCACATGGAAAAGTACAAATATTGCATAACACGGCACTAGCTTTGTATGTATGTATCTGAGCAAAATTGCCCGTGTATGAGAGAGAGAGAGAGAGAGAGAGAGAGAGAGAGTTGACTTAAATAGGACCTTCAAATGCTGACAAGAATGATCTACTTATGATATTTAAGTTCAACTCAGCTAGTGCAAGTGTCCTGACTGCTGTTTTAACTTACAGCCCGTTTTCTGGTGTAATCGACATTCTGGTTCTGAAATGAAGACATGAGTGGATAAAGGTGGCATATTACGAGGCATTATATGAGAAAATCGCAATAAAAGTGTCTTTGCTTGAAGAAACTACTGGGCAATAGATATGATATTGGACGCGTGAATTTCATTTAAGGACTAAAAAAAATATAATTTTTTAAGGTTCTAAACGTTTTACATCGACGTAGCAACTTCACACGTGTCAAAAAAATTACAGGAAAAATGCCACATAGGTATCGCCTTTGTCCACTCATGTCTTCAAATTTTTGGAAAAATGCGAGACCGACTTTTACAATACATTCCGAAACCGAACAATATTCAGCTCATCGACACCAAATAAAAAGTCAACCCAATTTGAACGAATCCTATAATCCTAAACATTGCACCTCTTTGTTCTGTAAGAAAAGGTCCACTCTTTTCCTCCACTACACTAATCGACGCAACTAATACTATAAATGTCTGATACAATAATAAATAGGTGTACTTGATACAATAAGTAACCATTTAATGACAATAAATACACACAAATGCAGCTTAGTGTAACACTGGACAGTAAGCAAGGAAGGACAACGAACAGGGATACATAAACGCTAACGTAACGCATATCTAAAAAACGCAATTAAACTTAAAAAATTTATTATATTTATTCACAAACTTCGCATTGAAGAAACATTTTTTGGGAAAACTTGCGAGATATCTCGAAGGCATTCCGGCGGATATTTTACTAAGCCGAAGCTTCAGGACAAGCACAAGGCTTCTTCAGATTTTCCTCAACTGTGAAGTCGCGTTAACATTCGACACTTATTATACAGGTCGAAAGAGTGGTCGAACATAGTGTAGCTTAGTAACTAGCACATTTAATAATTTATGTAGATTAGGTATATAGGTAATTAATGTTAATAATCAATAAGTATTACCGGTAATGAGTGAATCAGTTCAGTTCCATTAGCGGGGTTTCATATTACTGCACCGGTCTGGACCCTACGAGGTCGCAGTCGAATAGCCCTAATTTTCAGCCACCAATCAAACTGTCTTTTTATTCTCGACTGTTTCCAGTTCAGTTTTATCAATACCGCCAATCTAAAACAGTATCGATGATTGTTTCAACTTGTATCACCTGTTTATGACACTTCATAAAAAGTTGTCAAAATCTGTTAGATTTCGTTTTTATCAAGTTTTAAACCATAACTCTCCTAAACCGTTCTTAAGTATTTAAACTGGTCCTCTGGTGGGTACATCTATAAAACTCTTAGTTAACTGACGCTTTTTACATATGTAACAATGTTTTTAAAATAATGTAGCTAGGTGCACTTAATACTTTTCTTGAACTGCGATCTTATCGTAGAGGGTGCATCGCGCTGACAGTGTCAAATTGCTTTATTATCTCATCCTACAATTGAGGAGATATAAGTACATAAGTAATCAGTTGGACATTCAAAAAATTATTATATGCTGTTTTTAATGTTTCCTTTTAACAATTCTTAAACACTTTTTGGGAATCTTTAACAACGTCTTTATTTCTTTAAGGAATTTGACACTACAAGTAGATAATAATCAGTAATTGGTGCGGTTTTAATTAAACATTTAATTGCGAGACTATTGTACAAATGCGGAATAAAAAATGTTTCTAGCTCGGATCTATAGACATATTCGAATTACTGATCATTAAAAAAAAATACACATGGGACTATCGGGTGCGGAGCCCTAAGAGTCGAAAATCGGCGTTTTGTGTTGATATGTCATTCACCCCCTTGTTACCGCCTCTAAGGGAAGTTTTAATCATCGTCAAACGTAGGTACCTTGGTATGATCTACCCGGAGATTGTTTTTAGCGGTACGAGGAGGGAAATTTTCCCGTCTGTTTCTCGCTGCTTCGTTCTTACAAATGCCTCTTGCTCGTTCAACTATAAACTGGTTTAACAATAATTTATTCGCAAATCGTTGTTGACATTCTGTCAATTTTTTAAGACACTTATGTGCGAAAAATTTGTGGAACTAAGCTTTACTTTTGACCCTTTATATAATTTTTGTCGCCGTCTTTGACAGACAAATTTCGAATTGGACTTTATCTAGGTACGGCCAATAGAGATATTTTTTTCGATAGAGTACCTATATTAAAGAAAAGTAACTGATAATAAATAGGTAGGCTGGAAAACTTTAACGGCAACAGTACAGGTACTACTTTTGAAGTGTTTACCTTTAGTATTATTTAACAGTTGCATTTAAAACTTAATCAGACTGTTTAAACCGAGCTTTTTATTCATTAGTATTTTTATTACTATTTATGATGTTTAGTTGCTTGTCCTAGTACAAGAAGTATTTGTGAAAACGAGGCAAAAAAGAGATCATGATACCTCGCTTCCTAAAACTACTAAAACTATATTTTAATAAGAACTTTCTTATATTAAGTTATTGCATGAATTACAGTTTATGAGGTACTGTATTTCCTAATAATAAAACTTCTGTACATTTTATAACTTTGCATTCGTATTATTTATAATAATAACCACAGTTTTATCAAAACAGATAGAATATAGGCATGAGTATATAATAATTTATGTAAATATCAATTAGTGGTTTCTTTTTAAAATGGAATGCTTCTTGTCACAACAATGTTTTGAGCTATGGCCCCGAGATTCAGGGGCCAGGTCGGTCCTGTTCATAACTAAACCGACCAGGGAAAGGGTACCATCTGCCTATCGGAGGCTCTATGGAACCCCCGCCCACAACACAACGGCTACACATAGATAAATTAACCGATAGGAATATGTAATGTACTATAATACACTTATGCTAGAGATCTACACAACACACAAAGATAACCCTTATGTCGAAATACAGATAGGATTCGTGCCGCAATATAACGGCACGAATTCCGTAATAATAATAATCAACCAGTAATAATGAAAACGTTAAGCAATGTTATGATAGCAAACGCTTGTCAAATAGAGGCTAAAATTTTAAATAAGCATTGCCGACAGACATATTCACTTTATTATTTATAATTATCTTGTCGTTGTTCTGTAAATGGAATTAGTCTAAACGAGTTTCGATTTTAGGCCTGAGTAACCAATATTCACCTACTACGTCCTACGTCGCTAGTTTGTGCTCTGAACACTGAATTATTTATTTATGTTCGACCCCACAGAGTACAACCATTTCTCGACATATTGCACTTTATTCCAATACGTTACTAACCAAAATCTTTCTTCGCTAAGAGCCGTTACTATAGCCATCGGATTTGTTTTAAATTTGATAATTTACATTTGAATAATAATCTCTACATCAGAAAAGCTACATTTTTCAATGCAATTTAGCAGAGTAGACTTCCCGTTTTTGGAAGAAATAACCCGCAAACGAAGCCTAAATTATTTAAGAAATGTTCAACGGAAAACGATGGCTACGTTGTACCACAGCAATTTCGTTTAATTCACCTAGAGCTAGCATTGAAAAAATAAGGGAGCTTCAAGCTGTTTCTTTAACGAATTCTTTTATATTGAGTGATATATATATATATATATTTACCTACTTGTATAATTGAATAACTATCCCGTCCCATCACAGCCATGTTTAAACCTCATTCTTCCCACCTATACTTATTTCTTTCGGCACCGTCTTTGTCGGTATTTCCCAAATAAAACTGTTGACAGGTAAAGTGCTTCTGAAAAAATCTTTTAACAATTTTGCTTGTGCAAAAAGTGAGTTTTGTTTTATGCGAAACAGCTTATACCTAAGATTTGCACACTCAAACCCAAGAAATCTGCTGTTAATAACAATGTCAAACACGTGTTATTGAAGGTGCATCAAATCTTTTTCGCGTGATATTTAATTAGTAATATTTAGCGTATTAATCTCACTAAATAAAGATTAAGTCTTTACTCATTACAAATTCTGAAAATATGCCAACACAAAGAGCAAATCAAATAACGGTGAGTTATTGGTCCTTTCTTTAAGTCAATAAAGTACCTAGTTAAATAACGCAAAATAATGCAAATTGGAAAAGCTAAAACGTCCTTGTATTTATGGAGATCTTCGATCGCGTCGTACCCATATATTATGTATCTCGATTCCCCAGTGTATTTCACAAATAATCTAAAACTACTCTCGGGGTAGCTGTCTCCCAACTCCCCCATTATAACCCCGACCCTCTTTACATCCGCGCGACACATTCTGGAAAAATTTTGTCGATCAATATATACAGTCACTATCGTGAAATGGCTGTACGTCATCCTGAGGCAGAGATTGTACATTATTGACCCGTACATTGCGTATTTGCGCACGGCGTCGTGTCTCGGCAAGACGCCGACGCCTTTCCCCGTGTAACTTCCACGGGATTGCTTTTTTGCTAGACCTGGGCTTATGGACTGACAGAATTTAATATCGACACATAGTTATCATTATTTTCTAAACAGTATCTAAATTTTAGGCTCTCAGATACCTGGTCCATTTATTAACATCGATTAATACTTTTGATAATACGAGTAGATAAAATACGTAGGTACCGATGACAAATATGCTTTTTTGCTTAGGTTGGGTGATGAGGGTTCAAAAGACATTTTCATAATTCAGAAGATCATTTTACCAATAATATTTAGAAAAAACAGATCAGCATGTAGACTTACATGTCTTAATAAAACAAGAAATGACCCAAACAATTTTTGTGATAGTTTAAGGAACGCCTGTATTGGTACATAGGTACTGTAGTAACTTTCTGAATTTAATCCCTGCAGTTGTCAATACATTTATATTTCTATTACGTAGTATATTTAGTCAAAAGTCTATTTATCTTAGACCATTATTGGTAGGTATTTTAATAATAGTTTTTAGTCAGAGGCATATCACACATATCGATATGGTCCTTTTATAATTAGCCTGTGTGGTACTTATATGACACACACCGCCACACGCGTATTACTGGTAATTTATCTATAAAGAATGAAAAGCTTTAATGCTCAATTAATTGATGGATAGCAAATAATCAAAAACACAGAGTATTGGTAGAACAATCGTTAAAAGTTACTTGATATTATTACTATTAGTGATGGCACATTATATTTTAGATATACATATGTATGTAGTAATGTACATATTTACGTATGTGCTTTTTAGGGTGTAACGAAAGAAACCGTGACTGTTTCATGTTACGCTACATACCTACACATCTACATGTAACTCAGTATTTGACATTTAACTGACGTGTAGAAATAGCATAACGGGTACAATGCGAGTAGATATTGTTAAAGAACTGATGCTTAGGAAATATGTACCTATGTATATCGTTACTACATATTTTCCTCTACATGAGCTGTACATATCGTACGAATAGTCTTGCTTTAGACATATGTACGTTACTTTGAATAAGTTAAACCATCGTCGCATCGTTTCGACTTGGACGTCGACGATACAGCAGATGGTTCGATTGACATATTATACCGGTGCCGGCCGGTGGTTCGCTGTACTACAAGCCCAGGTCTAGTTGTCGCGTTTTCAGCTATTTATCACAAGCGGGAGGATGACACGTTCGATTCAGCTAAAACGTATTATGTTGATCCTATTTTCAGGCAGTCAATATCATTTATACGATCATCAGGCACAGCATACTACTTATTTTGAATACCGTCTGAATCAACTACCGAGGAAAATTATTTGTTAATTATTATAATCACAGTCATTTGGAGTAGCTGGTGTATCTTAGCAGGAATTTTTAAGTTTATACTTTAGGTCGGGCCTAAAGTATAAAGTGGAAAATTCTGGCCGATATTGGCCTGCCCAAAGATAGGAATGAGTATTGTTTGCTTGTACTATGTATGTATGTATGTATGTATGTATGTATATATGTATATAAAAGGCTCCCGCGACTGTTAAAGCTATAAAAACTTTTTCTAAATTGTACTTATTTGCTTATTTATTCGCTTTGTTCAATTTTCAAACTTATAAAATTTTTATTTATGTATGTATGTACAGTTTTGTAAATCTGCGCTGTCGAGTTGTGGTGTGCGTTTGCTCTGTATCAACCGTCGAAATGACGACGACAATATTATACATTATTATTATTATTATTGTTTTTTCTTCTTTAAACTACGAGAGCATGATTCTTGAATATTTCAAAATTTCAGTCTGTCACGCGGGCGTGAAAATATATTTCCAATATTTATAGAATCTTTGGTGATATTCGTTATATCGGGCATAGGAATGCTTTACAAAGCAGCCGAGTGGCTGGTTAGTCTCTAAGTGATTTACTTGCAACCCTTTCGGTCAAGATCGGCTACGAGCTAGAGCTTGTGCATGCCGCCGCCGCCGCCGTCGCCGTCGCCGTCGCCGTACAAAAATCGTTTTTCTTTCCGTCGACGCCAGCTAAGACAGAGAGACCCAACGGGGAAATAAGCAAAAATAAAAAGAAAGGCGAAAATTATAAATAAACTTTAATCAGTATTCTGAAAAATGAAAATCAAAAAACCAAAATTAAAAGTAAGTAGTCATAAATGAAGAACTAAACTAATAAATTACACAAATAAATAAGAGATAGATTCACCGGGGTGGTTAGGACACCAAACTAAAAATAAATAAAAACCAAACTGAAACTAAAAGAAATAGGGATTGTTGTGGCCTCGCCGAAGCACTGCCGTCGGTCGTGCCGTCACTATTTGATGGCCGTAAGCAAAACCACGCATCATCAGAAAAGAAAAAGCTGACTTGACAAAATTATAGTAACGTGAAACTAAACACAACACACTGAAATAAATAGGCCAGTCAGTAGCAGCGAATCTTGTTGTTTACAAGACAGGTAATAATATTTCGTTATCTGCTTGGCTCATGCTACAGACTGTCCTAAAACGAATAAAGAGCGGAGCGGCACTAAGCGACAAGGGCGATCAGCACCGTAATCTGTTACTTACGAGTCAGTCGTCGCGTCCGCGCTACTAGAACTAGTAAAACTATTCTATCACAAAACTAGATGCGGCCCTTGCCGCTCTAGGCTGCTGCAGCCGCCGACACAGATTAATTATCAATACAAAAGGCAAAACTGACCACTTAGCCACGTGCAGGGTTCACCGACGGTTCTTTCACGATAATCTCGAACCAGGACCAGTGGGCTCAGTGGCCAATCTACGCGACTAGTCTGAATATAAGAATACACATAAATCACTACATATAAATACATAAATTACTAATAATAAGTAGGTACATCGAAATTAACTAATTATTAAAGAAATAAATTTATAATGAATAAATACTATCTCGTAAATTAAGTTTAGCGTATGACTCGCGAGAAGTTGCTTCTCGACGTAGACGGTGATGGCACAATTAATACATTTACTATTAAATAATCGTACCGTTTTTTAAATATATATTACTATATAGAATATATAGGTTGCTGTAGGAAACGCGAATGCACTTCTGACTAGCTTCGTATTTTAAGTACTAGAAAATGACAGGAGGTGCGCTTTTTTGCTTTCACTCGCTGTACCTCCAGGGCCGCACGCTCCCCAAGATGGCCCACCAAAATTTTCCTAAGAACTGGGGACAGAATCGCGCGGTGGCGGCGCGGCCTCCGTCTCCGAGAACAGTAATAAATAATATAATAAATTAAAGTGGCGGGACGTTCTCGAGGAGCGCTACGATAGCGATGGCGTCTAGCACGAGTTCTCACTTCATGTCGTTTTACTTTTGTTTGTTTTGAAGCTGACCTGAAGCACCCGGTTACCCAATGTGTATCCGTTCAGCGACTGAATGGCCACCACGGCTTCGTCGTAGTTGGTCATCGTGACGAAACCGAAACCCTTGCATTTGTTTGTTTGCAAGTCGCGGATTACTTTAACGCTTTGCACTGCCCCAAAAGGCCCAAACAGCTGCCACAGCACGTTCTCCTCGGTCTCGGGAGCCAAGTTGTAAACGAAAATGCACCAGCCAGATCCATTCATCGCGTTTCCAGGTAACATGGAGTTTGCCAATAAATCTCCAGCCAGTGGAGAGTACCTGTAACAACACCCAACGCTATAGTTCACGCAAATACACACACACACACACACACAGACGCACGCGTGTACACCTTTGTGAATCTCAATCGACCCCTATAGTATTTACCTAAAGCGTCCAGTTGGATGATGGATCGGACCAGCGAAACGTCTAGTAGCTTGCGGAGTCAGGTAAGCTGCCAGCGGAGGAATAGCTTTATTGTTGTTGCTGGGGTTGTTGGCGAACTTCACTGTGATAGGTTCAGTAGATCCTTTGGGAATGGTCCCGTTTAGCTCTTGAATAGCACGTTCCGCTTCCATACGCTGGTCAAATCTGATAAAGCCTACACCTTTTGACAGGCCTATAAAGTAAAGATTGTCGTTAGTATACGACGCTAACAATGCATGTCTTTATTTTGAGTAAAATAAAAACATGTCAATACATATTTTTAACAATAAAAGTATAATTTAAGACGACTGACGGCTGACGGCTCGTTTTAACTGAAACCCATTAAACGTGTTTAATTATCGAAAGAGAACGTAGTAAAAAACGTCAGTGGCGCAGTCTTAAACTACCCCTCGTTATTCTATCCCTAATTATTTTCTACATTATTGTGTCTAGTGTCAGTGGGCGAGTATTGTTAGTGTAGTGATTGCTCTGCTCTTTATATACAAAATAAAAAATAACGTAAACGAAAATAAAACTAGGAAAAACAGCAACTGAAAAAATCATGCGATGCAAAATTAACGAAAGCGTTAAAAAATTAATTACAAAAGGAAACGAAAAAAACATATAAATTTGGAATCAGTGTTCGTCAATTCTGGGGCAGAGGGGTTGTAATTTTCAGTCCGTTGAGAGACGAACGTTTTTTCTTATTAAAATAAAAAATGTACTTATTTTGATTAACCAATTCATTATTTATTGTATGTGCTGTTTTCAACAATTTTTCCAAATATCGCGTCCGACACAGAACAACCAAAGTGGGTTGGTATTAGTGGTATATGGTGTTCAGTTGGTGTTAATGGTAGAAAGAGGTGGTACGTACCAGGTAAATTTTCTCCGGCCCCCGAGACAAATTGACGTACTAGGGAAGAGAAGAAAAAACGCAAAATATAGATAACAGTAAGACAAATGATGGATTGTTCTTTGAAACGGCGTCACACCACGGTTTGGTATTTCAAACTTCAGTAGCAAGCAAACAATTTTATGTACTGATTAGTGATTACCATACAAAAAAAAATGGCTTCAATTATTTCGCTACTGTCCGTTGATATACGATCCCGCGGATTTTTGATGCCGTTTAAATTAAAATGTTCTTAGGCCAAATTCAACAGTAACTCTGAATGAAAAATCATAATGAATAAATCAAAGCTACAACATTCAAAATAATAAGAAAAAACTAAATATTTACTGATTATAAAATAATCAATAAAAAGTATGTTAATGTATTTTGTATGTATGTTACTGTGATAGTGGCATTAATTTCATTGCATAAGGAAGGAAACATTTTTGATTTTACCATCCTCATTATAGGCATGTTCATCTATCAAACGTATCAGAAATGTTTCCTCGGAAATTCTTATTGCTAGACCCCCTTTTCTCTAAAATTTAGTGGGTGGTTTCACCGAATTTGATTTTTTTTTAAATCACACGGCGACTGCGACTACTTACCGGTGATATTGTCACAAAGGATGCGAGAAGTAATGATTCTACCGAATGGGCTAAATAAAGCTTCTAAATCTTGCTGAGTCATATTCTTTGGTAATCCGGAAACATACAAATTGGCCCCCTTGATTGCTTCTGAGCTCGGTCTTGCGTATGATACCTGAAAAGACAAAAATTCAACTCGGTCACAATACAACGGACAGTCGACTAATTCTAGCAACAAACACTTAGAGAAGCATTTTCAAAGGTGTTCGCCATATAAAAAAGACCTGCCTGAGTGAGCATAGATCGAAACAGCATTGCTCTAACTAGTACATAAGTATGACCGCGAGTGGTTTTACATTTTGTTGCTGCTTGCAGTCGGTCTGGTCGGTCTTGGCGGGACTGATACTAAATGTATAATAAAAAACTGCTTTACTGCAGTTTCCCTTTCCTTTATTTTACACGTATGCAAATATGTAGACGCCATTCGGGCGCTCGTAGCCATCTTTTATATCGACGAGATATTCCGTCTACAAGGGCACACACAGCCAAAAGGACATACTTTAGTACTTGATAAACTATCCGTCCCATGAACAGATAAATGCTATGCTATGCTATATGGTATTCTAAAAATGGCCATTTTATTAATTATTGTTGGGTATTCGTCAGGCACGTCATTTTTACCATGGTAGCAACTTTTTTATGTGGTGGTACGTTGATAATAAAATTTGCCCACGGTACAACCGTAGTCAAAAAATCATACATTTCATTCACAGCCTAGACGTATCTTAAGGGTCCACTTTAGAACCTGAATTAGACGTAAGATTTTTTTGTCCACGGGTATAGAGTAAATTTGGAAATATAATATCCCCTCTTCTCGTGTTCCTAACATCTTTTCCTTTCTTTCGGAATAAATTTTTGCATTGAGTCATCGAAAATAAAGTTCTGTTGTTCTTGTACAACATATAGCGTTTAAATGATTCGATAGGACATCAAATGTATTTAGAAACACTTCCTAGTACGCTTGAAAATATCTGAACCGATTCAAGTATGTTAGGTACATAACGTTCACGGCATCGTTTGGCATTATTTTAGTTCCTTGCCAACTACAGGTCGCGTCAATGAGCTTCACGGGATTTTTCACTGAACTACAGTGGGTAGGTTAATACATAAAACAGTATAGCTCCATCTCGGTGTGCTGCTCATGGTTTAAATTTTGAGGAAAATTTTCTTTGCAATTGCTCTGACGAAATAAAACATGAAAACTGAACTGAAAAACACACCAAACTGAAAAACAATCAATTTCCCGTTCCCAGAGGTGGTCAAGGCATACAACACATAGAAAAACAAAAAATATAAAAAAGGGAAATGCAGAAATATGATTGGGACCTATTTTAATCATCTTGTCCTGCCGAGGGCGTTACATCACTGGCCGTTGCAGCCAGATCGCCAGTGCGGGCAACAAAATAACAAAAGTGTCCCAATTCGATTTCTAAGGGATGAAAACTTACCTTTATAGTTTTATTTTGTAATCTTAGCCCATTAAGAGTATTGATAGCTTTTTCAGCGTCTTCTGGTCGATGGTAGTTCACAAATCCGTAGCCCAGTGATTGCCCTGTAAGCAACGGACTAGTGATAACCCCAGGAACTGTGGGAAATCCAATTTCGAAAAAATACGTGTTAATAACACAAAAATAAACCCAAAAAAACTAAGTCAAAAGAAACTTTAACAGCAAATTAATTAATAGAATATGTTAGACAACAGTAAAATATGTATTTATAATTTATCGACTAAAAAACACTACCATTCCAGAAATTATAACACTTTCAGATTTTCAGATCGAGTTAGGACTAGCATATATTATCCTTATGTTTTTCAAGTGCAAATCACAATAACTTTTACATAAGTGTAGCTATGACAAAAGATTTTCTATGAACTTTTTACATGTTTCAGATGTACAAGTCAAAAAGACTTTAGGTGATTACGAAAATAACTTTACTAAAGATGTTTTTAGAGTGTACAGATCGATTACTGGCTCTCAATATGTGTTTTTGAACGCTATTTGCGTGTGAAAAAATGGAAATTAAAAAAAAACATATCGATAATCTTACAAATACATATATTTTTTGTTAGTAGCAATATTAAAAAAATTAATATAAAAACTATGGATTAATATTAATTAGCAATAATAATTAAATAGCGAAATAAATAGTGAAAAATTAATGAATTAATTAAAAGGGCTGTAAATACAAGTAATTAAAAACTGATAATAATCTACACAAAGCGGTAACTACAAAATTAAACTGAAATAAATATAGCAAATCATAGATGTCAGATTGCAAAGAATCGGTTCCTTTTTATGCAAAGAAATTTACCGCTGGGTTTTTAAATGTAAACACCTTGGTTTACTTGTTTTATCTGACAAATAATGTATCCTCTAAAATAAACAATTTTACATTGGGAAACACAGAAGTTAAACAGTTTAGATACTACATATGCCTAGGAGTATCAATAAATAAAATGGTCATAATTAAACCATCATTACACTATGTCATATTGCAGAAAATATAATATGTAGGTACAACGTATATACATACTATGTATGTTCAAATGTAAGTAAACTAAATGTGCCAGGGTTCTAAACGTTGCACGTTTCGACGTTTGGGTTAATGGTAACCTTCCTAATAATAAAAGTTTTAACGATTTTTTAAAAATATTTGTCGCATTAAAAAAAAGTGAAGTACGGTCCTGTATTTCTCCCCTTCTGGTTTTAGGAAGGGTAAAGGCACGTGCTTGTGAGTCACTTTTTTATTCAAGGGGGAAGCACAACAGACAAATTCTTGGTCTATACGACCGGTTATTTTCCATGTAGGTATAATTTTTGAGCTCAGTGACAATGAACTTAAAAAAAAAATACGAATATAACTGTGATAAATTAGCCAAAAGAACTAAGCATCGATAGTCATTTAATACAAACAAAGCCCCTAACGATCACTTTTAAAACTCATTTAATATCATTCAAATATTTTTAAAACTTTATTTTGTGATAAACAAAATCTAGTACGTATACAGTTCGACTTTTTATCATGCAATATTTGGCTTATCACAGATGGGAAGGTGTCGGCACTATTTAAATTATTTTATTTAAATAATACCTGCATTACCCCTATAACTTGCATAACCTTTTACTAATTTATTTTTACTGTAATATATTATGCATTAATTGATGTATGTAGTAGGTATTTCGAAATAGCAGGCCGAAAAGGTTCAATGTCAGAGAGGCAAGACTTACATACAATAATGTGTTTACTACACATCACTGGTTAGAGTATCATCACTTCCTGTAACTTGATAATTTAAAAACTTTTATACGAATACCCGTCCTACATGCATGATTACAGAGAGGATAATAATAACAAACCTTAAATTTATTTCTGTTAACCTTAACTGGGAATCGCATCTCATTTCCCACCTTTTTCACTATTTTTTTTTTGTATTCTCTTCCTATTAATTTGTAAGAATCCATTAAAGACTCTTCCAGAGAACTTTTTTTAAATCTTATGTACAACTCTAGGAACTTAGGACTACTGTTTAAAATAATAATAATAGGTGTATTTATCCTTCACTATGTGACACATTTGGGTTAGTTTTTGGTTAGTACATTATTTCTCCGTAAATATTATAATCTACAATATATCCCTATTGATTATTTTACCATGTTAATAATATTAAATAGAAATATGATAGATGTGTAAATGGGCCCCTTATCAAATATTTTAAAAAAGGTCTTTCTTTCCCAAAAAAAGGATTAGTTTGCCTTCCAATACTAAAAATTATGTTTTCAGAGTATTATTATTATTATTATTATTATTATTATTATTATTATTATTATTATTATTGTTTTTTAAATGATTGTACCTTCGTCTCCAGATCCTAGTTTAAGGGGCGAAATTTTGTCTGTAAGAAAATAAAAAATAATTTTCAAATTTTTACAAAAGTTTCAATGAAAAAAGTATCAAAGGTTAACGGATATTTATGTAAAAGCAGTCAGGGGTCAAAAACGTTATTAAAAATTGTTAAAATAAGTCAGAAAAATTTTAGGAAACAATTTTTACGCGTTTGAATAAACTTACTAAAAGAACTTTTAATTGCACGTAAGTTGGTTATAAAAACATCAAATTTAGGGTACTTGCAAATCCAGTAACATTAACAGGAAGTTACCATTTGGTACATTTATAAATTATTTCAAAATTTAAATTGCGTTAAGGCAAAACATCTAAAACACATTTTTAAATGTTTGTCGAAAAATATTTGGTTTACAAAATAATTATTAGATTTATTTTACTTTCATTTCAGATATATTTTAAAGAATCCATCAGTTTTGTTATAAGCTTTTTAAATAATTAATTGACGTTCTGTCAACTAGGAGGTGTCAACGAAACGACTTTTTAAATAGATTTTGTATTATGTTTTTTTATAAAATATTCACAATCTTTCAGTGCTCCTTAAAAAAATCATTGTATAGACTGTGGAGCCTTAAAAAGTTTTTACACTTTGCTGTAACTTCTGTTAATTACACTACAGGGTATTCCATTCTTGTCGACATCCCGTTCGACATGGATTACCCTGAAGAAATGGTATTAATTTAGATTAAAATGGTGAGTTACGTCTTTTTCAAACTGAATACATACCTGTGACTTTATCCCTAATTAGTTTACAGCTTTCCACTTCTCCGATGCTTGAGAACAGAGATCTGATCTCCTCTTGTGTCATAGTCTGGGGTAGATAATTTACTATCAGGTTGGTCTTGGACTCCTCTTGACCTCCTCCTACATTGTTACTGCCCCCATTTTGTTGACCAACCCCGGAATCCAACCCGTTGGACATCATTTTGTTGTTGGCCGTGGTGGGTTTCTCGTCACTCAAATTAAAAGTCGTAATGGAGAATTTTTTTATTAAGTCTTCAATGGTGCTGGCTTTGTGGGGACCGGGTTCAACAAGAAAAGGGCTGCTTTTGCGCAAGATTTTGGAGTTTTTGCGATAACGAGCAGTCGAGTCCAGCTCTTCTGGTCGACTACGGTTTTAGCTGGGTTATATAGGTATCCCTTCTTCTAAAAATCTGAAAGAGATGTAAAAATTCAAGATTTTACTTTCTCAATGTAAGAACGAGTATATACATATGTATATACATACATATTATATTCGGCTTTCATCAGTTTGTGCAGACCATGTTTCGTAGAATTTAACGTAAAAATTTTGTTATTTAAAATTGTAAAGAAATAATAAATACCTAAATCGTTAAAGTTTAAGATTTCCTTCGTGTTCATTAAGATCCTAAATCTTACTTTTCAGAGGTAAACAAGCCACAGGCAGCAAGTGAAGAATTTTAAAAATATAGATTTTATTTAAAAAATTGTAAAGCGTATTTCTAAAGCAAAATGCTCCTTAACTAACTACGTGGGACACTAAAATGATAAAAATTTCAATGGATTTGAAACAGTTTTCAAAATACTTTTAGCTAGTTTAAGGAATAGTTATTACAAGCCTAGATGGGAAACTGTTGTCGCGATTTAAGTAAATCTCTCGACAGTAATCAAATTTCTTGTCGAGGATAGTATACGATTTTATTTTCAACCATCATTTTTTAATATTTATAATTTTTATAATCTGTCATTGTCATGAATTTTCACAAAAAAAAAAAATTGGAAAAGACCTGCTACATTGTACTTACGCAAATATCAAGATAACCATTTTTAATGGTTGGTATGTTATATAAACAAAAAATCATCAAAATCAACAAACCATCTTGACAATTTCTTTGAATAGTCGACGGTTTAGTTCAGTTTGGTGTTTTAAGATTGTTCATTTTTTTCATCTAGTTATTAATTTTAACAAGTAAATTTCTTATTCTAGACTTAATTTTAGAAAAAATAAAGAGGTAACTTTTGTAAATATGTCTTTCTTTTAAAATTTTATAGTTGATGAATATTTATTATTTTTTTTTACTTAAAATTGAAAAATCATATGATTAGGGAAATGAGGACGAGAAATGGGAATGGGAAGCGAGGACGGGAAATAAAAAGACAGAAAAGTGACTCTTCCAAATTTTAAAAAAGTCAATAATGTCAACATTACATAATATGTACATATAGTTAAAAACCAAAGCATTTATGGACCATCGCCTACTTCTGTTCATTTTATTACTGTTGCTATTAATGTGGTTGGAACAAACAATAAATCATAAAACTTTTAACCTTAGGGTAACTTAAATTCTTTAATATTTTACTGTTAAACAAACCGTTTATTCTAAATTATTGAAATTAAAATTTGAATTTTTCTTATTTGAATAGTGCGTAGGCTTTGTCCATGTAAGAGCGCGGGTGTGATGGTTGCTTGGGTTTGCTTGGGACAGAGGCAACCTTGCCCCCCAATCCACACCCCCCCCCCCCCACCACTACCACCACCATCTCCCTGTACCAGAATAAACCTGAGCTGCCAAGTGCTAATGTCATAATAAGTACTCGACCAATGAAAATTTAATAAAACTGTATTAAATCTATTAATTTCTTTTAAATATCATTGTTTTAATTAAATTAAAAATATAACATGCACAGGTAGGTACATAACTACAAATATTCAGGTATATCGTAAATGTTATTGGTTGAAGGTTTCACAAATGATTTTTTCCAGGTTATAATCATTAGTTAGCGACAATAATTAAGAGTAATTTGTAACAACGCATGGGCACTTAAATGCACGAAAACATATAGTACCATAGACTAAATAATACCCAGACGAACACTGGCGTGTGATAAAAATGAACCAAAAAGCGGGTCTCCGTTGAGATATTTTGGGGGTTTACTGGTTTATGGCTTAGGAATTTGTTTGCCCACCATTATATACATATGTACTATATATGTTTATAATGGTGAACAAACAAATTTCTAAACCATAAACCCACCAAATGTCCCAAGGGAGACCCGCGCTCGGTCCCATTTCGGTGTATTCGAGAATTTGTTTATATTCTTTATAGTCTCTGATAGTACACATCGAGGTAATTTTTTACCTGTTCTAATGGATTTGCAGGTATTTTCTCTGTACTTGCTGAAGTAAATTAATATGTATGTAGGTATATTTATCTTAAATAGAAATAGATTATTTGTCTTTAATGAAAAATAACAAGGAATATGTATTTATGAGAGAAATAACTAAAAATATACCGGTTTAAAAAATCGACTGGCCCTTGATAGTGAAAATAATCTGGTTTTGTTATTGTTAAGTCTTTCACAAAAAAAAAACATCTGGAGCGGTATTTTTGCAATAGAATCTATGCACTGAATATAAACCATCAAATAAAAACCTATAAGTAATTTATTTTTACAAGTTCACATAATTATAGTTTAATAATTTAGTTTAAGCTCCCTACTATGCGCACAGATAATAATAACATGAATTTATATTTTAAGTTTATTTTTAGAGGCGATCTATTTTAGTCCAAAGAAGCATATACAAATCTGCAAAATTTTATACAATTTCATTTACACGAAACTATTTATTTTTTAAACTTCCACAGTATAAATATTAGCCCAACATAATTAAATTTACAGTGAAATACTGAAAACTTCTAATCTTTAAAATTTTTATTTGGATAAAAATAGCTATGGGTCAAAATATTTTGTAAATTCTTATAACATGAAGGTATTTTGTTGAAGAAAAAGATATCGAGGACAAAAGACTCTTTTTTAGCTGTAAAAATAATATATTTTTACACTACTTCAATGTTTTTTTCCTAAAATAAACATTGGATCTAAAACTTCCATGTTTGAATGAGGTTGTAAAAA
The DNA here is from genome assembly GCA_963971165.1 of Philopedon plagiatum. Classification (NCBI taxonomy): domain Eukaryota; kingdom Metazoa; phylum Arthropoda; class Insecta; order Coleoptera; family Curculionidae; genus Philopedon; species Philopedon plagiatum. The sequence goes on from OZ020198.1 coordinate 313,831, forward strand.
TATTTGCACGAAAAATAAGATAAACGCAGGTAAATTTTCCCTTGTCTTTTTATTCCTGGCGAGTTTCCCTCAGCTAAAAATACATTTTTAAAAAAGCGGAAGTGTATCTTCCAATAGAATCGGAGATACCCTAATGCAAGATACATATGTACAATACATATACGTAAACTTGTATTACCGTCGCGTCGCCGTCATTTTTGTGTTACGCGTGATGAGGGGGTTAGATTTTGCCGAACGTAAAGTAAGTTTTGAAAATATCTGATGATATCGCTCATCGATATTGATAAATTATTCACAAAACAATGTATCGATTATTTAACGAAATTTGAATTCTAGTCTGACGTTTGTAACAGATAAATAAGCGAATTAAGAAAAACTTACCTATTAAAAAAGCTTAAACTGGATAAATAAACTATTCACTGTCACAGCGTAAAACAATCATTCAGACGAAGCTAAACAAACTGATTTGGCACTAAAAGCTAAAACAAAAGAAAGTAACGAAAAAGAAAAAAAGAAAAATGAACTAAAACGACACCCACTGCACCGTATTCGGTCGGAATCGCACTGTTGACGCCACGAGCGCGACGCGCCGCGCGACCCAAAACATGGGGTCCCGTTTCATTTGCCCATAGTGACTTGCGCGTTACCACCACCCCGTTATGTGTTTTCTATTTTTAATTTTTCAGCAATTTCCTCTTATACCGAATTTTTCGCCATTTTTCTTTATTAACTAATCCATGTGTTTTAACATTACATTATGTTTACTCTCGACGGAATATTTCCCTTAGCTTTAGGATTTTTTGTTTAAATCTTTGTGTTGCTAAGGAGTTTTATCCATTATTATTACGTTAAAAGCATTGATCATTTTATAAAAACAAGAAAATTAGTAGTGTTTTTTCTGTAAACAAATATCTTTAAAAAAAGAGAGAACAACCTTAACAAAAAAGAATATGCATTTCATATGTTTATTTTTATATTTTTAATAAAATAGGTACCCACATAATGGCTTGTGATGCGTAAGAACAGATTCAACGTTATATTTCACATTTTCGTTCCCTTTTTGTTGGTGGAACTACTTGAAAAAAGGGTAAAGTTAATTTTGTTTTTGAGTGTGTCGTTATGATTGTTGCTTAAAATTTTCTTCAACGTCAACATCCTTTAGGTATGCTTACAACGTGCTTACGACATTTCCTATAAGCCAGTGATTAATTTGCATGAAAAGTATTAGTTTTATAATATTAAAAAAAACAATCCCTAAGTTTTATCTAGCGTGACGTAGCAGGGTGAATGTCCTATGTTTGAACTTTAGACGGGAGTTCAGACTAGGCAAAAACTGTAGGGGAGAACCACCCTAAAATTTTTCTTTTGTACAATGCATCAGCTGGTCTTAACGCGACTTCATCCCCTACATAGAAAGAGATGAAAACATAGTCAGTCTTGTTTCGCTTAGGGCTTATAATATAGGGCAGCTCAAGAAGAGATTTGATGGGTTTGGTAGATATAGCAAAGTACATACGTACATCTTAAAAAAGAGAGAATACTAGTACTGCATTGACTAATCAAATAGTTTATATACATATACACCGAGATCGCCGAATGCGAGAACCTAAGATTAGTTGAGGCAGTATCCTTCACACAAAAAAAACTTACGATGTTGGCAAAAATGTTTGAATTTTAGCAAAAGTTGGGTTTTTATTAGAGATATGAAATCTTATAGTTTTGCTTACGTTAAACGTATGATGACAAACGGGTAATTTTTTTATTAAGCCGTAGTTTCGTCTAGATAACAAAAGTCTGTTTTATATTACTTTTTTACCATATTATATCGCATTTTTTTCTCTTTTTTCAGCGTAACTAGTCAAACCTACATAGGTATATTACGTAGGTAACATTAAACGCAATTTTGTCATTAATTGAAATGGTTTTGCTTAAGTTACTCTGCAAAAACGACAAATGTTTTATAATATCTACTGTAACAAAATAGCCTGAAAAATACTGGATTTTCTAAAAATGTATGTTTTTTCGCATCTATCGTATTTTTGAGAAAATGCCAATGGAAAAAATTCATTTATCAAAGAGCGCGTGTAACATATGGCCACTTTAATATATTATACCTACCCACCCCTGTACATGGCACACGCTATATGTTTTCTACCCCTTATTTAAAATCTGCATTGTATCCGATTCCAGACACACATGCACAGCGTGCTGCATATTTGCGTGTTAATATTTGACACTTTTGTTTTATTTTCATTAAAAATCCACAAGCAACTAGAGAAAAAAGCAAAATATATTGTAAAAACATCATCTTGGAAGTGGATATTGCTTGGTTGGGATATTGTAAGGGTTTGGTCATACGACATATACTAGCTATATATTATACCAAAGAGACATTTAAAATGGAAGGAATATTAAAAAGATGTGATTTTTTCAAAAAGTGTTTACTTTTTTAAAATTTACTATTCTAAATACACTATATAAATATCAATGATGCCAAAATAAATTTCCCATAAACCTAGCAAATCAAATTGCGATCTATTTATAATTTTTATGTAAAACTAAATTAACTTGAAGAAATTTTAAACGGAAGTCTATTTTAAACTATGAGTGTTCAAAAAAGTTGTTGCTCTCTCAATAAGAATTATTACCTAATTTTTAACCTGAATTTTTATTTGATCGACATATTTCGTTTAGGCGAAAAATTTTAGCAAAAAGATTATGAAACTTTTTTGCCAGTTTAAAACATCTATAATGGGACAAGTACAGTGGCGACAATATTTATTACTTTACGTCGACGAACACTTGCACTAAGGAATTAACTCTAGGTTACGTAGGTTAGATAGATGCTACAGAGCAGAACTACTATGTTTATTTCCAGAGCGACTGTATTTACAGAAGTTTTGTTTGACCACTCCTTTGCCAAGCTTAAAAATTATTGCCTCGACAAGGGCAATTTATAAAGTCCGAAATGGATGTAAACAACCATCTCACACAATAGCGTTGTAGTAACCTTGTTCTAGAGACAAAAATGAGTATTTCCATCGAAATGTCTTTTATATTATTTGATAAAAAAATTAAAGCAGCCTTTAAAAATGTCTGCGTTATAATAAAGGCTTATCAAAATCCACTTCAGAAAAGCGCTAACACGAAACCTGTGAAAATTCTAATTAGCTATAAGCTAACTTTAGCCAGGCCAGCTTCGTATTGATCCGATACACACCCCCTCTGGCGGCTAACCCTGCTCACCCCCGCGATTGTCCTCCCATCTTAAATATCACTATCGCGCCAATGGCTTTATTTAAACGCCAATAGAATTTGGAAAGATAATTTATTTTCTAGTCTTACTTTTAAGGGTTATTTATAGTAGGTACACCTATATCTTCGTGGGGGAGTAAGAGCTATGTAAGCTAAGATAGAGGTGGTGAACACAATACCACTGGTTATTAAAAAAAGGGAAATGAGTTAAAAGGGTGTAATAAAAAGAACTTAACTTACCTTGATTGTGAAAATGGGGTAATCGTTCAAAAGGCTTGGTGTAAATGTTATCAAAAACGTTCGTGATCACAAAACGGAGAGTATAGGAATAAAGGTGATGTGATTGTATGGGTATAATTGCTGCAAGCCTATGCTATATTTTTTGTGACGAGTATTAGAGATAAAAGGAGTAATTGAGAAAAATTTCACTAAACTACTTGTTATTAATATTACAAACGTTGCAGAATTATTGAAGCCAACCTAGGAGTACGAGAATCAAATCGAACAACCGAACAATGAAACCGTCAAATAACGAACTAATTCTTTGTAATTATCAAATACTATTGCAAACATACACAATAGTTGTAATTATTATCAATAATTAATTATGCAAGAATGATATTATTACATAACGTACACTACCAAACGTAACACAAGTGTTATTCAGAGAGTGCAATAACTAAATGGTGTTGCATGGCGCTTTGGGAAAGGGTGTCGGCTACCCTGCTGGTCGATAGCTTGCGCGCGTCTTCGAAACTCCGGTTTTGGGGAGCGATTTGTTCCTGCAAACCACCCCCATTCCTGCTGCGGATCAAAGCCAGCCCGGATTCCCAGTGCACAATCCAGCTTCCTGCACACTCGATGCGCCAACACTTGTCCTTTTCACCTAGTTTTATGTTGTTGGCTCTTTAATTTATGCAATAACAAGTACACGCATCTCTAAATATCTTGTTTTCAATTCTACTGATATTTCTTTATACTATTGCGATTAAGCTGTTGTGCGCTCGGAGACGGTAATCTCAGAAACTACTGAACAGATTTGAAAAACTCTTTCAGTGGTCGATCTGATCTAATCACTGAACGGCCTTCCTCACCGAACAAAGGAGGGCAATGTCGCACCTTCAAAATTTACATAAATATACAAACAGTCAGGGTATGTTGCGGCGGTTAGTCGTATAGTAAATAATTAGAAATATACCTATGCTAGCGAAACCGCAGGTTCCAGCTAGTATATAATATTTTTAATGGGCAGTCTAAAGGGCTTATCTTTTTAAACCATTCTAATTAAAGTTTACTCAGAATATGCTTCACTAATTTTTTGTCATTATTTCAAAACGTTGCTTTTATAGTTGCTTTTCCCTTTTTTACCTTTGTGGCATTTATATAAAACTGAGTGTAAAATTGTTCGTGTTATATATTTTTTTGCAATAGGTTTGAGTCCAATTCGGGCAGCCCAAAATTGCAATAAAAATCGTCTTGGCGCTCTAAAGTCTTGCTCCTCTAGAATATTACAAGACCGTAGGCGTAAGTAGTATATATAATAAACCTAATATTCTTTGTCTACAGCCCTTTTTTGAAGTCTATTATAAATTTTCAAAATGAAAGCCCAAACAATATCCTAGACTGCAGATGTATCATTTGCCGTCACAATGCCAATTTTTTATTTCAAGGTGTTCGAAAGTCTTTCGGATTTATCTTAAAAAAGCATCATTAAAGGACTAATACCTACCTATTATAGTAAATACCGGGTAAATACACCGATATAAACCATCAAACCACTCAGCTAAACAGCAGGCAATAATACAAAACCATTTGTATAAAAACTCTTGATTCGACGGTGCGAGTTCGTGACAAATTCAAAAATAATTAGGTCAAATGAATAAATTTATAGTTACTCATTCATAGAAGGGTTGTATCGACCAAACTTGCCCCCAAAAATTGTCAACTTAATCAGAAATACCGCACAGTTATAAATTTGTTATCATAACATGACTGTCTGGACGAGAAATGTGTATAAATTCTAGTTTCTTTGGGTTTTAAATATGGGTGATTTTGGAGAAGGTATGTATTTAGTTGGTTTGTTTTGGTAACTTTAAATTTTTTAACATAAAACCAATTTTGTTAGTTTGCTGTATAGTCGCATATAGAAAATGCTTTAAACAGTTTTATGGTTAACGTTGAAAAAATTTTAATATATAATATTCTTCTTCATTACATTGTTATCTCCTTGCTTCATCCAGTGCACTTATTCTTAATGACAATGATGACATTAGTTGGCCTGATTATTTCATACAAATTGCATGAAAATAGTGGACTGAGCATTCATTTAGTGCGGTGCTACAGCACGAAACTGGCGAAAATTACCGCCGCGACGGTTTGTTATTAATTGATTCTTGACTGGATGGCGAATGCGCGACCTATTATTTTAATGCATGCATATTTTATAAATTTCTGACTGGATGGCGAGTGCGCCGCTTATTATTTTTAAATACTAGAGGTCCTTTACTACCCAGGTGCTGAAGACTCAAAACTCAAAGCATGTCCAGGGCCGGGCCTACACCATCGGCCACCCCCGTGCCTGTGTTTATTTGACCACCCCCTCCCATTCAAATACAAAAACGTTTCGGTAATACCAACACGCCTCTAAACATGCTGAATACACTAGAGTGGCCTAGAGGTACGTACCGACATATGAGTAGTGTAAACTTCTGCTGGTAGGTGTTTTTCTTTTTAATTTTTCAACATTTTTAAATAACAACAAGATTATATAAAAATTTGCTACCATTGTAATGAGTAGACCTAATTTAATATACTTATCAAAGTTCTGGTTATTTCTAAATATCCAGCTGCATACCCTTTCCTTCCCCTTAGAAAAAGCAATGTAAACCGATTTTTGACTTAATCACGTATTCTTCTAAATATCCGTGGCAAATGGACATAATAATTCAAAAAAATTGAACTTTGCTACTGAACATCCCTTTATAGTCCATCTACAAAAACCTAGAACAGACTACTTCTCTCGCTCATTCATACCTAGAGTCTCCAGACTATGGAACAAATTGCCTGCAGATGTTTTCCCTTCCCGCAAACCTCCAATCCTTTAAATCCCGTGTCAATAGACTACATTTCCCTTCTCTTCAGACGTCCACGGTACGTTAGTACTAGGCTTGAAGTCTACGGGTGAGGTCTTAGATAAATAAAAAACAGAGTAGTAAAACAGTTCGACACGTAAGGAAAAAAAATGTTGAAAAACACAAACAGTGTAAAACGCAAAATTCCCGGTCCTTGACATTTTTATCGACACTTCTGTCTAGGCATTTATGCAAGCATGCTTGTGCTGCATTTCCACGCAAGGCTTCTAAAATGTTTTAAATTTAACCCTTATCCGATTTCTATTTCTGATAAAACGTTCCCGTTTAGGTTTTGCACGACGAGGCTTTAAAAACCTATACCTACTCGACGTAATTAAATTTTATCAGAGTTATTTTTAATTAATATGTCAATGGTGATAAAGTTACCCGCGTGAATGAATGGATATTAGTTATGTATGATCTTTTACAGCATACTAGTATATACCATAGGAAAGAAGGTATTTACCTGGCATGTTAGTTCTCCCTAAAGGCTTTATTAGTGGTTTGAACAATCACAAAAATGATAGATAAGATAAAGTGCAAGTGAGGCTTGGTAATGGTACGGGGTTCATTCAAACTTTGAATGAACCCCGTACCGTCACTTGCACTTTATCTTATCTATCATTTTTGTGGTTGTGGTCACATTTTGTTTTTCTGTTTGCAGATTCAGACGACAGTGATGGTGAGGGAGGGCTTGGGAATGTAAACAGGCAAATAATGCGGCCCCCAGGGCATAGTGGTAAAGCAAAAAAAGGGCATCTTTGTTTCGATGCCTCTTTTGAATGTGGTAACTTAGGCAGAGTCGATTTGGTCAACGAATATGAATATGATCTATTTATAAGGCCCGACACTTGTAGTCCTAGGTTACGATTTTGGTTTAATTTCACCGTAGACAACGTTAAACTGGATCAACGAGTTATATTCAATGTTGTTAATATTAGCAGGGAAAAAAATTTGTTTATGGAGAATATGACGCCTTTAGTAAAGTCGTCTAGTCGACCCAAATGGTGAGTACCTACCTATATATACGTCATGCCATCTACAGAAAAAAATGTTAGTCAGTTAACTTTGCCTCAAATAAACAATTTGAGGCGTTTTTTAAAATTATTGTATTGGTAAAAATAATGTTTCTAGGCAAAGAATTCCAAAAAAGCATGTTTTCTATCACAAATCTAATAGTCATCAAGGTCATTATGTCTTAAGTTTTTCTTTTGGATTTGACAAGGAAGAAGACGTATTTCAATTTGCTCTTGCTCCGCCTTATACTTATGCAAAATTGCAGACTTTCTTAACAATACTTGAAAAAAGGGCGGCTTACCTGAACGAAAACTTTACTAGAGAACTTCTGGTCAATAGTGTGGTAAGTAAGTAGCTGTAAATAAAATTGTTTGTAGTATGACCTCAAGAAAAGTTTTTTTTAGCAAAAAAGAAGGGTGGACATTATAACTATAGGTTCACTACATCCGCTAGAAAAATGCAAACCGAAGGCAAAGAGGCGTATAGTTTGTATTATGGCGCGGATCCACCCTGGGGAAACGCCTGCTAGTTTTGTTTGCCAAGGTCTGATAAACTTTCATAATGTTTAGTTTTCATTGAAATTATAACTCCTTTTTGCAGGTTTACTGGAAATTCTTATAAGTTCAACGTCCATTGCTTCAGTTCTTCGTGAAAATGTAATTTTTAAAGTCATACCCATGTTAAATCCAGATGGAGTATTTTTGGGGAACTATCGAAGTAATGTTATGGGGAGTGACCTTAACAGATCGTGGCATATTGCCAATCAGTGGTTGCATCCCACCATTAAAACTGTGATAGATACATTGACAATATTAGATAAAAGTAAGGTGAGATAGCTATAGAAAAGTATGACGACAAGTAGATATTTAGAAAAGCTCCCCTGTACAGTATTGGTCTTTTTTAGGAGTTTCAATTGGATTTTGTGGTCGATATTCATGCTCATTCGAGTTTGACAGGATGCTTTATCTATGGAAATACTTACGATGATGTTTACAGGTAGCCTTTTGTTTTAAAAATAATTAACGAATTTGGAAACAATTCGTTCGTTAACATTATTAGTAAACTTAGAAACACCTGACCTGAATTATTGTCAAATGTTCCAGATGACCTGAACCTGGGTCTGGATGATATTATTATGCTATTAAAACTCGTTACGCAGGCATCATGTCTCCTCCGTGAATTACGGAACTCTACCCTTGTTGCAGCAAAGTCCACAAAATAATTTTGTTCTGCAGACTTTGCTTGTGATACGTAGATATGCAAATTTCACTTACGAGAACACTTTCTATTGATTTTTAGGTATGAAAGACACATCTTGTTTCCAAAACTTTTGGCATCAAATACAGATGATTACGTGGCTGAAAATACGATGTTCAACTCAGATAATAACAAAATAGGCACATCCCGCAGATTTTTGTGCTCTATTTTAAGCGATAAAGTTAACTGTTATAGTTTTGAAGTGTCTATTTTTGGTTACAAATTGAAAGGAAGTGAAGTTGTTGTACCTTACACCGAGGAGAGTTGTATCCTTTTTTATTAGTCCGTCGATGTTTCGTGCAAAACTTGCTCTTTTGGTAAAAGGTAGATACCTACTTAACACGGCACTAACAAATGACTGACTAATTGGGGCTGGTTTATGATTTAAACCGCTCCAGAAATAATCGGTCGTGACATACAGATAGAAGGACGGACGAACGGACAGACAACGGAGTGGTGGAGATTGTTTCCTGAACTTGCCGCATAACTGTCATTATTTTTCTTTAGCAGATATTTTAGATATGCGCTGCGGACGCAACCTCGTCAAGACTTTTCTAGAGTACTATCAAACCACTGGAGCGATACCTATCCAAATAACATCGGACGTGGTCGCTTCAGGAAGAAGGCGCGCAAAGACATCTCCGATACGCTTAAGAAACAAAAGTTATCAGCATAATGTGAAAACTCCTTTAACAGGGCGGACACAAGCTCTGTTACACTTTACGAATTTGAACATTAACTATGACAGTGAAACGTCCATAGAAGATTGTACTTTCTCCTACAGAAATGCGAGCTCAAGAAAAGCATTCGACAGATTAGCTGAGCAATATAACCTGAGGAGTGCCAAAAGTATCGTTGGTCAAAAAAGTGCAGGTAACTTCCGAAGTGGCTCCCCCATTCCTACCACGTTCGTAGTTCTCCCCGAGCCTAGTTTAACGATTATCGACTTTAATGTTATTTCTAGAGATGATATCGACAGAGTTTCCAAATTAAATCAAATAAAGAAAGTTAATTATTGTTAAATGTTATTTTTTTCATTTCCTCTTTGTAGTGAAAGATTTTGGTCTGGTTTACGTAACAGTCGTGTATGGAAATTAAACAGGGGTATCGGGAGGCCGACGAAGGATCTAAGGCTCGGTCTCGATATCAGACCCGCTGCCAGGTTCGCTATGCCACTGATCCTCCTTTAACTTCTTACAAAGCCACTAGAAAGAGACACGTTTTCAAGGTAAATTAGAAGAAACAAATTTCGTATCTACTTTATTTAACAGTAAATTGATAAAAATTGGCAATTTATTACAGATAAAATACATTTACTTAATTAAATATGTACTGCCTAGTTTAAGGTGCTGCTTAAGCGTAAAAAATAGTTTGGTTCCTAACTTTACTTTTCACGATAAAGAGATACATAGTAAGTGATTCTGTACAAAAAGTCGCTGTCTCATTATAATCATTTTTATTCCAGCGTACCTGCATAAACCACAATATCACGTACATGGGCGCCCATAGAGTAAATTTCAGGGGTTACAAAATCACAATGTGTTGCGCAGTTGCTAAAAAGCACTGTGCCCCCCTTGTCCCTTCCTATGGGCGCCTATGGTTACGTAGTTCAAGTCGATAAAAAAGCCCCTCAAACACAATTCATAATTTGTTTCTAGATTATTTAACAATAACTTGATCGAAATTACCAATAAAACTTGAAATACAATTAATTCTTTTATCCTAGATGTCGCTCCTCGACAATCGTAAAATAAAATAAAACTTGACTACATCACTGTCGAAGACTCGGATGAAGCAAAATAAAAAGAAAAATTAAAAGTTTCTATTGCCCCAAAAGTTAAAGCTCTAGCAAAAACACCACCACTGAAAATAAAAAATTAACTTCTCCCAATATGTTAAAATCATCGATATAAAGTACAATAAAAAATTAAAACTAATAAACTTAATACATATAAATCACTTATTTACAGGACAGGGTCTTGTCGCGCATCTTTCGACATGTTCTACAGAGTTTTTAAGAGACAGAAAAATTTTATACAAAAGTTTTGATTGAATCGATCTTTTGTAATTTGATCGACACCAGCCGTGTATAAAATAAAACGCTCCGAGGACGTGCTACTTAAAATTGGCACGTGCGAGGTTTTACTTGATCCGCGGCTAACATTTACAAAAGACCGATCCTACCCTAGTACGTGCTCGTACGTAAAAACAACCACCACAAAATAAATAAATAGACCATAAGGGTATGTAAGAGCACCATGTTTTTATCGTACCCAATAAAAAATCCTAAATAATCAATCAATCAATCAACAGAGCTAAACCAAATTAGTTACTATATACACATACTACATAATATATTATATACTATTTATGTATAATTAAAAAGGAAGTAATAAAAAGAAAAGTAAAAATATTTTAGTCTAAAAACTATCACTTTTATTGACTGTAACTCAATTGCTAGTGCAATTCTCTCGTTCAGTTAGCTCTTGGTACCTCGCATACATCATTTTCTTGACACAATCTTTATACGACTCTCCCGCAGTATAACCAGCTGTCTTATTGCCCAATCCTACTGAACTTCCATACTGTTCAGCCTTGAACGAGGAAAAAAAATTGATTTTATTTAACGCCCGTAAAAGCAGGATAACAGGCTAAACTAAAAAATATTGCTTAATGTCTAAACACTAACGAACTTAAATTCCAATGGATAAGTCGTCATGGATGCACAACTAGAGTTAGTTGGTAGCTGAAACGTTTAGGCTGTTTTATATAAGATAATGGATTAACGTTTGTTTTGATGTAAAATCGAAAAAAGACATATCAAACCATTGATTGCCTTTACAATCTTTGATAGATTGTTTTTCTATGGCCAAAGGTTAAAAATTTCCATTAATTCAAAAATAACTATAAATTAAATTATTATCCGACCTTAGTTTATTTGCTGTCCAAGTTTGCCTTTACAGAAATTGCACGTCACCTTTAATTATTATTATTATGCACGATGGCATGAATTATTAATGTCATATTATTAGTTAGAAGCAACAGGCGGCATAGCCGATAAGTTGCACGTTTTAATGTCTGTTTGTTTTGCTTTATTGTTTTGAGTTTAAGCGTTATTACAGAGAGTCTAGTCTATTTTTAAAACTGTTCTTTGACACTGCTGTTACAACCCCATCTGGGAGATTGTTCCACTCCCGCACTACCCGATTACTCAAAAAGTTTTGCCTGGGGAGACGACTGCACCTCTCACACTGAAGTTTTTGACTGTTGCCGCGAAGATTTTCATTGTGGTTGTAGTGAAATAAGTTTAGGGGCACCGAGTAATGATTATGAAGAACCTTGTAGGTCTCGATGAGATCCCCTCTCTTCCGTCTTTCACATAGAGTAGTCAGCTTTAGCCTCAACAGACGCTCCTCGTATGGTACATTTTTAAGGGTAAATGGTAGTTTTGTGGCGCGTCTTTGCACCTTCTCCAAAGCCTCGACATCCTTAACAAAGTATGGTGACCAAGCAACAATAGCGTGTTCTAGAACCGGCCTAATGTAGGTTTTATAAAGTACAAGTAACATTTTTTCTGTGATTCTCCTAAAAGTTTTTTTTATTCTGTAGATGATGGAATTGGCCGATTTTATAACCCTTGCAACCTGGTCTTCCCATTTAAGGTCCCCTCTTATAACGACGCCCAAGTCCCTTTGCTGGCTGGTGGAGGCAAGTTGCTGGTTGTTAATGTAGTATACCAGCTCAGGGTTGTTGCTCCCAATGTGCAGTACCGAGCATTTGTTAGCATTGAGTTTGATTAACCACTCTTGACTCCATCCCTCAAGTGCTGCTAGGTCATTGGTTAGGTTGTTTCCATGTTGAAGCGATGGGTCACAAAACAACTTGGTGTCATCTGCGAAAAGACTTATGTTGCATGTCATATTATCTGGTAGGTCTGAGATATAAATTAAAAATAATAGTGGACCCAGCACCGATCCCTGCGGTACTCCACTGATGACTGGGTACTTGTTGGAAATCCTGACTTGAAAGTGCCGTTCTGTGAGATAATGTGCTATCCACGCGTGAAGTTGTCCCCTGATACCATAGTGCTCCAGCTTTTGCAGTAGACAGTCTGTTGGGACAGTATCGAAGGCTTTCTCAAAATCAAGAAACACAACATCAATTGGATAGCCCTCGTCAACCGATTTTGTCCACATATTTATGTTTTGAAGCAAATTTGAAGTTACAGATCTATTGGGCAAAAATCCATGCTGGTTGATAAGTCTTTCTTGATGGTGAACAAGCACAAAATTTGTTATTTCCCAGGCTATAATTCTCTCCATCAGCTTACACAGGACAGAGGTGAGACTTATAGGGCGATAGTTGACTGCTTGCAGTTTGTTGCCTTTTTTGTAGATGGGCATGACTGTGGCTTCCCTCCACTGCTTCGGAACACGACCAGTCTCAAAGGACTCTGTCATGACTTGTGCCAGAAGACCGCTTAGTTCTCCACCACAGTTTTTTAACAGCACTGGTGATATTTCATCTGGGCCAGGTGCAGAGTGAGATTTAAGTTTTTGTAACGATGTTAGTACTTTTTCGTGGTCAAATAGAACTGAAGTTAGGTTTGCGGACGTTCGGGTGGCAATTGTGGTAAAGTTGGAGGTTCTAGGACATACACCCCGTGGAACTGTTTGGCAAAGATCTCTGCAACTCTCTGTGGGTCAACAACTGTCTCGTCGCCATCCTTTAGGACTAAGCTTTCGATTTTTGAGGTGAGAGAGCTGTTTATATATTTATAAAAGCATTTAGGTCCATTATTATAATGTTTCTATTATAGTTTGTTGCTTGTTCACAAAACTGTCCAGATCTGATCCGTCATATAGTATTTTACAAAGAATACAATGAACTTAAATAAAAGCAATGACCTCTGGTTTCTTCTATAATATAAGAAAGATTCCAATAGAAGTAGTGTGTGTTTAGTGCAACAGCTCAGGCATCACACACACACACACACACACACACAGCAACACACACACACACACACACACACACAGCATCACACACATAAAATGCCTAACTACAACGTACAATATGAGAACATCTTCAAATTTTATTATAGTAAATATTACCTGTATAATTGTAGTCCGTCCTTGGTTTGATTTCCCAAGTCCTTGTCCTTCAGTCCATCCCATTTTTTGCAATAATCGATTTCCAACATTTTCAGCACCGATTGGTTCCATTACTGATGATGCAGCTGCTGGAACTTCTGTATTTAAAGCCTTTAGATACTTTTCCTTTAGTTTGCTGGGCTGCGGCTCGTCCGGATCTCCATATTTCATCCTCCTTTCCTTGGCTCTGTCTCTGTAGACGATTTTTCCAGGATTACTTTCGGATTTCTTTAACCTTCGAGCCTCTAAATTTTGCTTATGCAAGGAAGACATTTTTGCGTGTTTCTGAAGCGCTTCGGCAGATCCGAGTTGTCTCTTGCAAAGATTACAGATGAGTTTGCCAAAATCTAATAGGGATTCTTCATCTTCTTCGCCGGACGACTCACTTTCGCCATATGCCGCTACTAAAGGGGGTTTGGGGGCCTCCATTATTTCGGACATTATTTCGGTTTTAAACACCGGTGGAGGCGGTGGTAAGGCAGCTGCCGCTTTCTTTTCCAACACTGAGAATCCAATATCTGCACTTGCGCTGCTTGATACCGATCCACCTTCAAAAACGCTTTTAACTGTTGAAATTTCTTTTCTTTGGTTTAAGGTTTTCGCCCATCTTTCCATATCTTTAGCGATTTTCTTGGCCACTTTAACTTTATCCTGCTTTTCGGCAGGTTTGCTCGTACTGGTCTTTTTTTGTTCTTCCAAGCTCAAGTTGGTCGAAATTCCGTTCGAGCTGGCGCTGCTGCTGCTGCTGCTGTTATAATTGTCATAGGAAGGGGCTAATAAATAGGTGCACTTGTCGTGATCCCAGAACAAGTACTTCTGAATAACACTGTTCCAATAGTAAGTGGAGTTTGGATCATAATACAAACCTGTGGACGAGTCGTACTGATATCCAGTCGATTTGTCGTAAACATATGTGGAAACATCTGGCACAGCTGAAAAGTCGAGAAAACAACAATATAACAGTATAGAGAAAGTGAGAAAACAACAACATAACCAACAAACTTACGATATCTCTTGCCGTCTGTTCCCGTTGGAATCTGCATGTGAGTGTTATCATAGAAACTTTTATTTGCGTGCATCTGCTGAATGGCCGACTGTGCCACAGCTGCAGCGGCATTGGCAGCATCCATTTGATTTTCATTGTGTAAAGTGATGGAGTTCCCCGCGCTTATCTGCTGAGTGAAATACTGTCGATAATATTCCATGTAGTGCAGGTATTCGTCCGGAGTTTTGGCGTATCGGCGCGATGCATATTCCGCCAAACTGTCTACATCCGTCATTGCGTAAGTCTGAGGGATGCCGGCGTTCGGAAATGCGGCGTGGTCCGCTTGAGAGTATGCTTTTTTCGTGTCACCCATGTTGTATTTACAGTAAGATAGTATAACTAAAATAG
This sequence comes from Philopedon plagiatum, assembly GCA_963971165.1. Classification (NCBI taxonomy): domain Eukaryota; kingdom Metazoa; phylum Arthropoda; class Insecta; order Coleoptera; family Curculionidae; genus Philopedon; species Philopedon plagiatum. Next base: position 329,034 of record OZ020198.1, read on the forward strand.
AAAACGTTGATAAAATTCGCGTCAAGCATCACGAACTCTTTACGGTGCAAACTAAACTAAACTAACCCGTTTTCCCGTCGATAGAGAGCGGATTCTTTAAGCCATTTAGAGCTCCGAATATGGCTAAAGCATCTATGGTGCTTTCTGTTCCCAAATAACAGATTCCTCTCGAGGTGGAAGTAAGGGGATCCCTCCCAATGCACACGGCAGATATAGATTTGACTAAATCGGGTATGACCGAGTTTAGAACCGACATCACCGAGTCCTCGGTGGTGAGTGCATCCAAATTTCTTAACATTATTGCTAAAAAATAAAATTTTCAATATTATAACACGGCCGCCGCGCCGATTGCCGTCGTCGTCAATATGTCTTAGGCTTACTTTTGGTAGTGTAACTGCAAGTTTCATCACTACCGCTTCCCCCTTCTTCAGATTCCATCCTGGAGGCGTGGCACTTGAAGCACGTGTCTCTTCTTTTAAAGTTCTGCGCCCCACACTAAAAACAAAGGAACAAGTAAAGTTACGCTCCGGTTGTTAAGGACGTTTCCAAACCTGCCTTTATACAGAACCAGTCAGCTGAAGCCTTGTGTGTAGGTGGCTTCTCTGTAGGGCACGTATCCTTTGGAATGCTGAACTGCATGATGGCACGATAATGGTCTTGCAGCATCAATATACCCTGAAAGAACGAGGGATGTCTTAGTATTTTCCCCCAAAAACAACCAACCCCTCTTCTAAAAGAGATCCATTCGTTGCCTAGAACTTATTTAGACAAACGTAGACAAAAATGTAGAAGAAACTCTTGATTTTGGCCACTCCAAAAGTAGTTTCTTTTGTTAAATTTTTAAAGAAAGGCTGGTAAGACGGTCTGCTTCATTGGAAGGCAGAGAAAATAATGATATATAAAGTCATACTTATCAAGTGAACATTGTTACAAAACAAGAATCTTCAGTGTAAGCTAAGATACCTGTTTCATCTCCATCCAACGAACAGCTTCATTCAGTGTTGCAAACTCGACAAAGGCGAAACCGCGTGACGCACCTAAACAGCACAATAGATACGATGGCATTATGCGACCTTACGATGCGATATTATTCAGAATAACTGCCTAAAGACAACCGAAAATCTTTACCTAGCTTAGCTACTTTACCTGTATCTTTCTTCCTTATTAAACGGATGTCTTTTGGCATCAGTCCCCCTTGGATAATATCTTGGCGGATCTAAACAAAGAATACCCCGTCATATTAGATACACAGTAAACACACTCATGCGTCAAAACTAACAACTAAGAACTTACATCATTTTCAGTAATGTGCTGCGCAAGCCCTCTAATCATGATCGTGTTGTTAGGGGGTTGACTCTTGTATCCGATGATCTCGGATCCGCTGGCTCCTATGACAGCCCCCCCATTTGGACTCCTTTCACTGTCAAAATTATAATACTATTATGTACTCATTACGTAAAAGTATACTTTAGAGCCATTCCGAAAAACCTATACCTATCACTGTCCCTATCATCGTCACGATATTTGTCTCTGTCATGACCTTTTCTCTCCTCCCTTTCCCACCTAGATTCTGTGCTGCGTGATCTTCTCCTAAATCTGTGATGGTCCCGGTCTCTGTCACGTCCTCTGTGGTGTCTTCTGTCACGATCTCTATCCCTATAGTCATACTCTGGACTTCTTGATCTGCTTCTCCGCTCAAAGTCATAAGACGATTCTCTTCTATATTCCCTGTCACTGTCATAGTCAGAACCGTGTCGAGACCTTTCTTCATATTCATGATGATGAACTAAAAACGTTTGTATGTATCAGGCCTTTGTTTACCAGTATCGACACAAACACGATACGAGATATGTCAATTTTATTACCGACATCCAAACAACTAAAAATTCATTTTACTTACATCTTTTATTATAGCCGTTGTGTCTTCTGTTGTTATGATAATGGGGAGACCTCGATTTTGACCGAGAATTTCGCCTGTATGGTTCCGGAGAAATGCTCATACTGCGTCTCGGCGGAGAATAACGTAAACGATCCATTACGTATGCCTCTTTTAATTATATAAATAAATAAACAAAAATCAAATGATTCTTTCTATAAACTAAAAAATCCTTTCAAGGATCATAAATATGGCGATGCTTTCACACCTAGATTTAATCTTTTGGTACGTCCTATTAGCATGAGCATAATTACCAGTTTGTAGCATTATATTCAAAAAATGAATAATTTATCACAAACACGTTCTACTACTTAAATAGAAGAATAATCCTATACACGTTTAAATGCCATTTTACTGATTTTTTCACAAACCGCACTGACGAACGGTAAACGACCATACGATGCGAAGAAAGCAAGTCACAAAACGACAAACTGCGCACCCTGCGCACACAGCCCCACGGGTGTACAAAAATAGCACCCTCAGTCGGCATCCTTCTAAACTATTTATTTGCACATTTTGCACCTTCGCACAATATTCGTATTCGTGATTCCGGTTCCCAGATCTAAGCAAACTGAACCCAATCACGAAGTGGTTCTAATCTAAAATACACAAGTTATTGACAGTTGGTTGTTCACTGACGACTTTATTTTTGGGTACATTTTCAATAATAAACAGTAACATCCTAAAACATCCCACTTCTCTCGCTCAGTCATACCTACGGTGTCCTGTTATGGAGCAAATTGTCCCCAGATATTTTCCCCTTCCCGACCTCCAATTCTTCAAATCCCGTGTATTGACATGGGACGGGATTACATTTCCCTTCTCTGCAGACGCCCACGGTACCTTACGGCTTACCTACGTGGGCTGTCTCGGATAAAAAAGAATTAATTAGCAAGTCAGGTCACATAATTTGTGGCTTAGAAATTCTGTGGTCACTGGTCAGGTTATGTTCTTTTGTGTTATGTCAAAATGGTCAAAATCATCTGATATTTTGGTGGACATCCATAACAAGTGGGCCGAGATTTCGTTACATTACTAGAGTCGAACAGTGAACTCGCCGTATTTTACCGACAATCGTATTTTTTTTAGTCGGAACTCTGCTAAGTTGTTGAGCTTAGATCACGAATTAACAGAAAATATACAGTTTACTCGGTAGGAGACAAGGACGTCAAAAATTTAATTGACGTCATTGGTAGAAGAACGATACTCGACACAGAATTGAATCCTGACCCAGACGAACTTTTAGCTGAATGAAATAATAGTCTTGTTTGATATAAACGCGAATATTATTCCAATACCAATGAGCAAAGAGGGCAATATTCACAATTCGCATTTATATGAAAAAAGAATAAAGATGGACGGGCGGCCAATAGAATCGATAGTCGCTTTCCGCTTCCGCCATTTATTTCCGCACGTGGGAGGTCGCCTTAAACGGTAGTGAGCCCATGACAGTGACAGCTGACATAACCTCAATCTTAATTTTTTTATCACGATTTTAGAAACCAAAAATATTAAATGAAAAATAGTACATTTAAAAGTACTTTCCAATAAATGGATCCAATGCAAAGTGCAACATGGAAAGGGACATTTTTTCACGTATGTTAATGAACAATTTTTAACTTAACAACGATTGTGTGGTTGATGTCTGCTATTTTCTTCTATAATAAAATCACCTAAAAATGTTTTTAGAACAATTTCAGTGTAGACCAATGTCTAGCAGAATATACCCAAAAGTTCGATTTGGAAACTCTTAGAAAAGATCTTAAAAACTATGGTGCTGAACTTCAGGTACAAATGTCAGAAATTCTAAAAGATGAAACAGAGGCTATTGTAAATTTAGCAGAATACCTTACCAATTTAAACTCTAAAATCGATAATTTATCTGTTCCTATAAGCCAGCTACGTGAGGAAATAAGAGTAAGTCAAATTGTTCTCAGTAGACATCCATCCTTTTATTAAAACTACTTTTCTTTTCCAGACTTTGTTTGATCTGATAAATAGAGCAGAACACACATATGAATTAATGCTGAGCGACGTTAAAGATAACAAATCAAAGCAGAATCATGTCCATTTAAAACTGGGTATTATAACTTCTTGTGGATACATTAATACTGTTATAAACACCATTGAAAATAATCCCCTTGAAAATTTGCTCACACTAGAAAGAATTGTCAATAAATATTCGTTTCAAAAAATCTATTTAGATGTACTAAATCTCGTGACACCAGATGTTGAACAAGTTATTAAAAATGTCGAAATTAAGCTGCTTAATAATATAAATAACTGTTTTCTAAAAGCGTTGATTGAACGTGATAAAGATATACTTTTACGCTGTTTAAGAATGTACATAGATCTCCAGAAAGTAGACGAATCCTATAAAACTTTTCAGATTCACATTGTAAGACCAGAATTGCAGCGTTTATTTACTGAACAATATTTGGAAAAGTGTGGGTATGACTTGGACAAAATTTATACAGAAGTAAAAATAACTTTACAAGATAGAGTTGAAATATTATCAAATATAATACAAACACATTCAGATTTAGAATCTTTTAATTTTGTATTAAACTCATTCTGGAAGGAGTTTGATACTCGTTCACGTGAAGGGCTGCCGCATATAACAGCACCAGGAAATCCAGAACTGTTTCAGAAAAGATTTACTATGACATACGATTTGCTTAAATACATGGCACAAAAAGCTGGTAAGAGGGATTTGGTTCAGGAGGACGAGCGCTTCCAAAATCACTTAAGAAGATTTAATTTACCAGTGTATTTTGAAATTAAGTTTCAACAGATAGCTGGCACGTTTGAAGCTGATACTTATAATATCTCCATCAACAGTATAGTTGCAGAGCCAAACAAGCACTCTTTCAAGCTTAAACCCTCAGTAGTTCTATGGAGGGCCCTTGCTGCATGTTTCCATAAAGATGTTTACATCGATCAGCTTGTCGAGCATTTTATGAGGCTTTCAATGATGCTGTTGTCTAGATATATAAAGCTTATCGAAATTTTTTTAAAAGATACCTTGTCTGCACAAGATAATAATGAAAAAGTTGATGGTGTTATAATTGATGCCATTCGCGACTTAACTATTCTTGATACATTGGTGGCTCCAAAATGTAGCAACAGTAGTGATGTGGATAAAACTATTTTTGCTGTAGTAAACCATAATATATGGCCCGTTATATTAAAAGTGATCAGAGTAAATGGAAAAGCAATTAGAAAACTCCAGGAAACGTTGGAAAGTTACCTAATAATCTCAAAAACAAGAGAGTGCACAGCACAATTACAAAATGTGACAGCTATACCCAGATTGTACCGAAGAACTAATAGAAACGCACCTAGAGAAGCGAGCTCCTATATGGTAGAAGCTCTTAAGCCAATAATAAGTTTTGAAAATAGATTTAGATCAAAACTGGATCAGCAATTAAATAAAATTATTTCCAGTATTATCAGCAAAATTACCGTGCAGTAAGTAAAACATAATCTGCTTTTATATCATTGTTTTACCTAGGTATTAATAGTAGATGTTTTCTGTTTATTTAAGATATTCATCATTAGTACGAGAAGTTTTATTATCTGTATGTAAAACAGAAGAGTCTTTAAGAAGATTAAAAAGCCGAACTATAAGTACACCAGGAGATGATGCACATGGGCCTTCTGATATTACTTCAGATGAAACAAAAATCAGAGAACAAATTAAGTTTGATGTTGGCTATTTTTATGATAAGGTGGGGTACAAAAAGACTAATGCACAACCCCAGTTGGTGATTTGTACTTTTTTATTTTTAGCTGTATCCCTTGGGAATGTTGGCAGCAAGAGAAGCAATGGATCTACTAAGAAGGGAAGTATGTGTGTAGCTTTAGGTCACAAAGTTTTAGACATATTTAAATAAAAACACGGTTTTTCAACAGTTCTTTTATTTTAAATCCTTTTGGTTTTAGTAAAAACATTTATTGTATTGATAATTAATTAATAACAGTTCACCAAATCACACAACTTATTTAATATACAAAATTTACCCTTAAGAATACGTAATAGCTTGTTTCTAGTGTTACGGAACTGTTTAAGGTTATTTGTTCATTATTATAGTATGAGCTCTAAGATTAACTACAATGAGTAGAACTGAGTAGCTGTTGAGGACTGAAGCTCTATTTGGCCCATTTTAAATTGTAGCCTTTGAAGCCATTTTAATAACATCGGGTTGTTTAGATGACTTAGCTTCCCCTTTTCATTTGGCACCTCTTGGTAGATTGTTGGCGGAAAATTTCTACAATTTTGTAGTCTCACTTGTAAATGACCTGGTAACTAAAATAACAATAAAAAATTCGCCATTTCAGCTAGTAACAAATGTGTTTGTCACCATTTTTTTTTCTGGTCACTTGGATATGCAAATAACCGAAATAAAAATTTAAAAACGGACAGCCCTCAATTAATAATGTTTTCGATCGCCATCGTTGCATAATGCAATGCAATAAAGTTGCATCTCATTTTCTTAAAAATCGTGGAAAATTTTTCCATGGCTTTTAAGAGGATTTTTAATTCAATCTTTGAAGATGCAGAAAGTGAATACTCACTTTTTATTTGAACAGAAAAAACTAAACTTTAATGCCTACACCCCCACTGGCTAAGCGCTAACAAGCTTTTAAATGATTGGCATCGATTTGTTTTTTTTAATAGACTTCTGGAAGAAAAAGAGGAGGTGCGGCAACACTGGTAAATTATGAGGGAGCCGCATTGTAAACGTTTTGAAAACCTCTAAATCATAGGCGTAGTTAGGCAAAAAAATTCAGGGGTACTGAAGCCCTAGACCCTATTGAGCATATGGCCAAAAATTTTGTTCATAGGGTGGAGGGTTGTAAATTTGGGGGGGGGGGCTAAATTAAAGTTTTGCCCAATCCCCTCTTAGCTACGCCTATGCTCTAAATTCTAGTTATTGATAATACCTACTTGAATTTGACTGGATGAAAAAACCGGTGTCCATAGCGGTAACAATTTTGCTACAAAAGTGGACTGACATTCAATAAGGGCTTCTAGCATACTTAAAAAATGCAAGCTGACAATTTCGCTTAGCTAAAAAATCAAGCCAAAGTCAGCAACCTTGGTTTGCAGATTTTAAACATAAAGACTTACTGTTTTTGAATGCTGGACCAGCTGAAGAATGCCAGGAGTGATTTTTCCCCAAAAATCAAATAGAATATTCATTGTGATGTTATATGGCTCAGTAATGGGAACGTGATGATTTAAACTTTGTTCTAAGTAAACGGTCCACAGTTGACATAAAATAAATGTATGAAATAAAGACGACATATGTAAGACACTGGCTTTGGGTTGGTCAGCAAAGCCTGACATAATTACTTGTATGTTGTCAGCAATTTGACAGGAAGCTTCTTGAGGTATTGGCTGGCTCATTATAGCCGTGTTGCTGCCCGCCTGTAAGGCAGTGTGCGTTAACGAACCCAAAAGCAGCCAGGACAAAAGTCTTATGTGGCTTATGCATTCTACAAATTCTCTTGGACTAAAAAGCAAAATTATTTTATTTGTTTTGAACGCATATTATATAAATGCAAACATTACCTCTGTTGTGTAGCTGAACTGTTATACAACCATGGAAAGAACCTCGTAACGGCTCTGTTATCCCTACCATTACCTTTAGTTATTTCTAAAGCTAAATATTGGGCAACACTACATTTTATTATACCTCCTAGGGTGTCATCATTTAAACCTACACCGATTCCTTTACAGTAACTCTAAAAGTCGGAAGACAGATTTAGTTATGATACTTTGTGTAAAATTAATTCTCTATCAATTAAAACTTACTTTCATTTTTGATATAGTATGAAAGTCTGATAGGAATTCTAGTATATCTACTAAATTTAGCTTCATACACTCAGATATGCCAGTACTGCAGGCTGGTGAAGATTCAAATGAAAATAAATTGCAATCTTTTATCACAACGTTTGATGGAATGTGGCCACCTACATCCTATAAATATTTTTTTATAATATGTTAAAACGATGAAACAATACATTCTTATATAGGTACATACATATAAGGTATAAGGTAAATTTGTGTTACCTGTAAAATTAGGTTGATTAACATTAATAAATTTGAGTCTGGTATAGTCGTTTTAAACTTCAAAACCTGAACCAATTCAAAAACCACCATTCTGCTAAAAATTAACTTATCTCTGTCTTTGGTAAAGGCTTTATTGCAAAGGTGACATATTTCCACCAACAGGTTGTATCTTAATGTGTGCGTTTGTATAGAGTAACTAAGCACTTTTGAAAATGGTTCCAGAATACCCTAAAATATAGTTTTTTAGGAGGTTTGTTACTTGTTTTTTTTTACACTTTCTACTCTGCATCAGTGTCGTAACTAGGGCATGCACGGCTTGCGGTTTTTGCAAAAAGGCATACATGAGCCCTGTTTTTTCTTGTCGAAATTTCCTCCTGCTGGATCACTTTTGCTTCTAGCTACGACTCTGCTTGGCATTACAAAAATACATAAGCGTTTTAACAGTAAAAAAATATAAATTACATTACCTTAAATTGTGTTATCAGGGGCAGCTTCAAAATTGAGGCCATTATATTTAATAAAGGAGATAAGTCGTCCAAAGTATTTAGCACAAACAGCAGCTTTCGATAAAGAATTTCTAACTGTTGCAATACTGTTCCCCACATGGGTGTTGTAGGGCCTAGTGCAGCTTCCAATGGCAAACAACTTAAATAGGACGCCATATTTGATAGAATTGTGGGCATTATATCTATCGGCAAGTTTTTCTTCGAGTTTAAGTTCTCTAGAAGCAGTTGCAATGGGGCCACAGGATTTAGTTCATTAAAATCTACTAGTGCTTGTATTACACTCTTAAAAAAATGCAGTCTAACGTGTTCTTGAAAAAAAAAATGTACGTCGTAACACATATTTTTTAGTATTAAAGCTCTTGTCATACAGAGCAGTGACCAGATGTATGTATATCGCAGCCTCCCAATTCGATCGTCGAATAATCCTTTAAAAGTACACGAAAGTTACAAAATCAATGAAGTAGACAACAGAATATCGTTTAATCATCAAGTGGCCGCAATATACAAAAGCGATCAGTGGTCAGCGTCCATTTAGAAAAAATGCATTTAATGACATTTCAAACCTTATTGTCACAATTTTGAATGCATTTTTTTAAATATTTTTTGGAGTTTCTTTGGCAAATTAACATAATCTCAAGACTCTCGAATTTACCAATGTTTCTCTACTTCCAATAGAACAGGGTAGGCCCTGTTTGGGATTAAAAATGTAACATGCAAAACGGTCCGCTTCAATTAGGTAGGTAGGTACGTGAACAAATGGAAAAATATTTTTGGTGAACTTTGAAGCAAGTACTCTATGACTCTGGAACATATTATTTACGAACTACTTACTTACCCGATGCTTTGGTTTGAAACATCTGCATAAAAATACCATTTGGCGCGAGCTGGTGCAGCACACATCGCAGAAACTGGTGAGCCACACTAACTGCACCTCCGGGAAGGTGTATGCTGCTCTCACATTGCCATGGATAAGAGGTATTTGTAGCAATCCTAGAAGAATTTTAATAATTGCCTGAAATAATTGATATTGTACGTTGTGTCATACTTAGCTACTATACTTAAAATATCAGGTAACAGCGGTGCAGCAAGGCTCGGTTCCCGATGAACAAATGTTCCCAAAGCGACAATGCATAAACCTATTTCTTCATCGCTGTACATTTCCCTTACAGTTCCACATTCTGAACACCTTTCTTTAACACATTCATCTCCTATCCTATATGAACTCTGTTTTGTTTCACATGTGGCTAAAATACAATGTGTGTTATATTCTAATTACTACCGATATGTCAAGTGCAGAAGCGAAGACGTTAACGTAGTGCGTGCCTGCCTGTATGTGCCTTGGCTTCACGCCTGACTTGACTAGACTACCTATGCCTCTTCTATGAATGGTAAAAAGTTGCGCGGGAAACTTACGATCAATTTTTGGTGATGTTGTTTGTGAATTTATTACCCAACCTCCCGGTAGTTTAGGCTTTTGCTGCTGATGAGAATTCGCCGATAGAGGCACGGCTTTCCTTATTCTTTGTCTGTGATTTACAATAGTATCTCCTACAAGATGTTAACGTTACAGATCTAAATATAAGATTTTGGTGGTATGGTAACTATTAATCTTACTCTGACTTTCCAATTTGATAGATTTTAAGTAACGTTCCATTCCATTTCCATTTTCGTCACTTTCGTACAAATTTGGAGGACTTTCTAATGCTACTTGCTTAATAAGCTTCCTAGGACTATGCGTTTGTGAAGTACTCGGCTGCTCTTGAGTTTTTTCATGATGCTCGCTCTTTTTAATTATCTTAGAGCTGTTGACATTAAGTGCTTGCTTTACTTTCTCTACTAACTGCGAGATATCTTTTGTATGTTGACCAATCGGCAGCAATCTTTCTTGCATCGGTATTTCTAATTGTGGTTCCAACGGCGAAAACACGTCGTCCAAGTCTAAAATGGGATGAACATAATATATTATGTACTCTACAAAGTCATTGGATGCAAAAAAAAATATTAGCATCTACACAAAGCGTATTTTTAACCTGGTGATTTAATCGGCCCAATTGGCAAAAGCCTTTCGACAAGAGGTGTTGGAAGATGATTATTCTTATTCGTACTATCACATTCTGAAACAGGTGTAGAGACGGGTGTTATACTTGATTCTATAATTTTTTTATAACGCCCAAGAGGTGTCGGTTTGGAAATATATGCTGTATCCACTGAAGAACAAGTTATTTGTCTATGAGACGACGTGGTGGTCGTTTTTGCCGAATGTGTGCCTGAACCTAAAAAATAGATATTATATTGTATTCATTGCACAGGTTTCCTTTGCGCCTTACCGTTCGTTAAGTTAATCGATGTACTGCTCGAGTTAGATTTGATTCTTGTACAATTTTTATTCAAGTCCATCTTTGCTTTAGCAATTTCCTGCAGTCTGTTGTCGCAGGATCGAATGGATTCGTCCTCGCTTCCGATAATCCAAACGGGTCGGCCTTTATTGGAGCAAATTTTCTTCATCTCCATTAAACTAGACACGCTCTCTCTCGGAGACCTGGAGACTAGAGCTTTTTCGGTCAGCTGCTTGCTTATTCCCGGACCGGAATTATCACTTAAAGCTAAAAATGATACAACAAAATGTTTGCACAGACTTACTAAATAAAATGACACGCGCGCCTGTACCTTCTTCGAAGGAATCTTGAACACTCCCTTGCAGAGTGCTGTCAGATATATCACTTTCGGGTATTGCTATCAATTCACTTTCCGTGTCATCATCTATGCTTATTTTGTCGGTGGTTTGTCTTTTGAAACCCTTTTCCCACTTTTTGTCCATGAGATATTTTTCAGTTTGATTAGTCTCTTCCCAGTGCGTTTCCATGCTAGTCATCGACGACGGCTTGGTGTAGGAAACTTGAACCTTCCCGCCTTTTGAACTTAACGAAACCTGGATGGATTGGCCGTCCGAAGAATACATCGGTGATAAGGGGGGCGTTGTTCTCTCTGGGTGATCCATTTCCGCACCTAAAGAGGGCTGACTCACGTCTGAAAAGATAATTCACTGGTTCGTAAGGAAATTTTTAACATTCTCTTGTTACGCCAACCTCGAGATCTGGACGACTGCTGCCCCATTATAATTGTAGCTGGAATTCTCCTGCAATGATGATGTTGAGAATCGAGTGTATTTAGTACTATCCTTATTAGCGACGTCAGCTGCATACAATGAGGCTGCTGGTTATACTGGTACTGAAAATTAGCAAAAAATTGTAGCTTGCAGCTCCTCGTAGGCACAAGACCTTACCTTGTATAAAATAACAACCAGAGACATGAGCCAATTCTTTCTGGCGTGAGGTTCTAGTGCCCATAAACTATACAGGGGTTGTTGAAAATCCATCGCGCTGGAAATATAATAAGGAGAAGGGGCATACTGCAGGAGAATTAAACATGTTGGAAATATAATTCGTCCCATGAGGTGATTTTGATCCATAAGTTGGGGCAACGTGGCCAGGAAAACGTTAAAAGCAGGGGATGCCCGTAGACTCTGAGGTGGAAGGTAGATGCCTCTGTCTGTCTGACTATAGCCTAAAGTAATAAATTATTTTACCGATTTATTCTATCGCAGAATGCGTATGTGAATGTCAAGTTAGATGAGCTCAGTGTGTTTTAATGAAGTGTAACCAGTGGGTGTTGTGTGATGTGCGTGATGCGTTTTATGCCTGCAAATGTGGTTATGTGCTTCAGGATTAACCGATTAACAACACCGCAATAAGCCTAAAGAAAATGTCTTTTATGCTGTAGATTACATCCAGATTATGTAACTTTTGAGCTCAGCAACTCGGTCGCTAGCAAATATTTGAATTTGTCTTATATTTTACGAACCTAGCTACCTACGTACCTAATAGTAGCCACAAATGCTTTAATACGATAGTTTGAGTGCGCCCCAAATTCTTTTCTTCCGCCGGGTATGCTTGATCGGATCGAGATAAAAATTGCATCAGTAGAAAAATGAGGAGGTGCATTGTTTCTTTGTCGGCTTCTTCGAGGTCGATAATTCGTTGAAGAAATGTTGTTAAATTCTGGTCATCAACAACGTTCAGAGAGTGCATGTGGCCGTCTATATGTAAGTTGAAGATTGTTACAATTTTATGTAAATGTACATATCTCAGTTATCTAAAGCTACAACAATTTGTGTGTCAAATTAAAGAACACGTTCATGCATGAACTTTTTTTATAGGATTTATTAACAATTTTATTGTGCAATATAAATTTCATGGCATTGCCGAATACTGCCTATTTTCACTCGCGTGTCTTTTCGGATGCAGCATGCATACCTACAGTCAGTCAGTCAGTCAGTCAAATACATACGGCCGGCCCCAAAGCGATGTTATGTAAGGTCATCGTCGTGAATAAATGGGCAAAACTTAAAAACCAAACTGTTTGATGCAACCAAATGAATATCAGGCACTTACATTGATTAGTTATCGTTTCACAATCATGCTGCCACTAAGCAAGGCCCTATTCTATTTTCTACCTGAAATGCTGTTACTAGTGCCTAGAAACTGACCCAGTCCGAAACGGGAACTCTTTCTTTTCAATATCGGTGCGGAATATTGACGACTATAGATTTTTTCCTTCATTTCCGGAACGTATACTACAAAAATAAATAGAGCCGTAAAGCACATAGTTTGTATGTAATATCCACGTTAAAAGGCAAACTTACTCGACTTGCTCTCCTGGTGGCGTATAATTGAAGCAGGGGCAGACATGGTCCGTTTGTAAGGCCATTTCGTTCCAAAACTAGCGCTTAACGTTTTTACAGAACTCGCGATACTTCCCTCGTTTAGTCCAGATAGAGCATCGTGAGCCCGGTGAAGTTTTCGAATAAACGCTTCGCTGTTCACGTCAGAGTTTTTCAAGTCTAAAAAATTGTGGTTTGTTCATTATCGATAACAGTCGATGTCGATGGTCGTCGATTTACCTCTTATATAAGCAATATCTCCAGCTTTTTCCAAGGCAATTTGGGCTTCTATGAACAAGGTATCAAAACGGTTAAGGAAAAAATCCCAGTTTAAAATTTTCCGTTCACTCAGAGAATTGTGGAGTTGGTAAATCGACTGCAAAACCATCGGACGATCTAGAATGACCGAATCGAATTGCGTTTCTAAGCACATAATAAGAGCCTGAAATAGAAGAAGGGTTTTATTTTAATGATATCTTTGGAAACGTTGGAGGTGTTTACCTTAACCGCGAAATCATGAATGGTCCCCAAATATAGCGTAGCTCTCTGTGCTACATAAACGTTAGGATCGTCCATACTGGAAATTAAATAACAAAAAGCATTCGCTAAGGCCGCTTGCAGCTGCATTTGGTTTCTTAAAGGGCAATCGGCCATAAATCTGGCCAGCACGGTTACCCTTTCTACAGCGGTGAACCTTACTCTCCAATCTTGATCGTGGAAGTCGTCCTGGATTATTCGCCAGAATACGTCTGGGCCTGCGGGTAACGTGATGCAGTGAAGAAGTAGCGGGACAGCCTCTTGACAAATGTGAGAATGTTCCGAGTTTAACAGATTCCACAAGCTAAAATTTCGTATGGGAAATTAATCGCTCGATAGATTCAGCAGCAACAGTGACGCTTACTTTCTTATGATCAGATGTTCTTGGCACCAAATGAAAAAACCCTTATGTTCCCTTGACGCTTTAGTACACGCATCTCCATACAGAATGAGAACGTTTAAGCATTTCAGCATATAGTACAAAATATCAGGTTTGGTAACTTTCGAGAGTTCAATGAGCAACTGGTGAATGAATTGGATGGGTTCAGGCAAGTCATCCAAAGAAAACTTAAACTTGCCTATGGAAGTTTGCCAAAAATCTATGTCATCTTCACCAGAATCCGACTCCACTTGCTCGTTTGCCTCTCCCACTGCGGGAGGTTGCGATTTTGCTGCAGATGCAGTTGCTGCTGAAAATATTTAGTATAGCTTTGAAGATGGATCAAGACGAAATAAAAGTACTACCTATATCTGTTTCCGAGAGGGTTACAGCCCTAGCGACAGCAGAAACCACCTTATCTGCTGGCATAATTGAAGCAAGATCGAGCTGCTCAGACACAGTTTCAACGGTAGCAGTCATTATCTAAAAAAAAGCTCAATGTAGACCCTGGTAAATAAAAAGACAAAGTCACTCAAATAGCTCAAACCAAGATAGGACTAAGCTGTACCCAATAGGGTAAGGACTTTAGATGCTGAGGGCCTTGGTTTGAGTTATGCTGTAATATTCGTACAGAACACACGTGCGGCATGTGAACTAAAACGCCTCCCACTGAATGCACCTCTGGAATTGGCATATTCAACACCATGTCACTGGGTTTCTCTTTTTTATCACATTCCGGAGGGCTTTTTCTACTGTGAATATCTTCAGAGTCTGCTTCTGAAGGGGGCTAAAAGAGAAACGTAATATTAAGGTAATACAGCCTAAAGTTTTTACTTCTTACATCAGGTGGATGTGCCAGTGTAACAGGTGATAAATATATGACAAGTTCGTAAGCTAGTTGATGCCACATAATACTGCATTCGCAGTACGTGCACTCTGTTTTTGCGGACGAACATGTGTGGGAGCTAATCCAAGCAGCTGTGATCATGGATTTTAATAGCAAGCAAACGTTTTTGCACAGGGAGGAATTTAGCCCGGTATGCTTGTCAATTTCCTGTAGCTCCATTTGCTTTAACAGTATATCCAGCATAAGAATGCAACAGGAGAGATTATTCTCAGAGTCTGTTTCAAACTGAGACTTGGTAATAATATGTTCCTCGTCGGAAATGGACGTCTTGGCAGAATCGTTGCAGTGATGAATATCTTCGGTTGCTTAAAAGGAAAAAAAACAGACACAATTTTAACAATAGTTTTTCTTTTTATTTACGACTAAATATTTACTAGTTAAAGAGTCTCGTTTAGGTTCTGTAGTGGCAGGCTGTACGCCCAAAGGCTGTTGAATGGGAATAGTTTCACTGTGTCCGTCTCCTTCTTTCATACTAGTCACTCCATCCTCAAAAATGACAAAGAGGAGATGAAGAGGTGTTGATATTTCTAGCAGAGTTAACGTCTAAAATAGAAAACCTGTTTGGTTAAGCATACTTTTCATTATTTAAGTCCCTCCCTTACTTGTAGCCACTTCAAGGCTTGCTGTTGTACTTGGGCGTTAGTTTTTTGAAATCTGGTCGCAACAAACTGATACATTTTTTTGGCATCGAAACCCAAGGGGCTCATGTCGGGGTCTAGAATCTTACTGAGGATAATCTTGAGCTCGGGAAGTTCTTTTTCCGGCACGCCATCCACAGTGGCCTCCATCCAGTGTGGCATTATAAAATCCCATATTTCCTGCGTTATTACGTCATAAGGCACAAGACAAAACAAACGGTCCAAACCTTCTTTGAGGTGAGTCGTTTTTGTCGCTAGCGTATCCCTAAAAAATATTCTGATGCCAACGGAACAAGAGAAAGGTCAAGTGCCATGTGAGTAATATTAAAAAACTTGGGAATTTCGTAAAACTAATCACCGATTCAAAACAACAAAGTTATTACGAGACTGGCAGTTTTAGCGTTATTATTAGGAGTCGGAACAATCTTTCCTACCACCACAGACGGATTTTTGATTAGAGGGTAAAATTTGTCCCTGAAGCAAACCCAAGCAAAAAAAAAGACTCGCTTACCAGTGACCTCCAATTCTGGCATAATCCGGCGGGTGGGGTAAAAGGCACGATACAAAAAGGTCATAATGCGATTCACTAATTTTCCTTAGCCATCCGCATACGTCCACCGTTTTAAGCTTTTCTAAGGCGCTTTCTTCTCGCCCTGAAAACAGGATATATGTTGTAAAAAATTTATTTTCTTTTTCGTGTTTTAGCTGTACCTACCGTCGTAAGAGTATGCTGTCATATGAAACCAATGGAAAATCATGGCTAAAATACGTCCGAGAACTTCAACCTGCGTTTTGTCATCGGGACTGCAACGACCCACAAGTAACCAGACTCCGTATCTGCCCAAAAGTTGCCGCTCTTCTACGCTGATATTGTCCAAGGCAGGTATAGGACTTTTTCCGTCTTTCTCTTTATCCTTGCCCTCCTTCGACTCTTTTTTTTCGCCTTTTTCTTCCATGTCTTTTCTATCTGTTTCCTTTAACTCATTTTCCGGTATTTTTGCTTCTTTTAATAAGCTACAACAAATGGCTACGATTTATGTTTTATTTTTTTACTACTTAACAGTACTTACCTAACAATGGCTTCTACCATGCAAGTTTGCATTTCTGGATCCATCTCCCAAGTGGGAGGTATGGCTTTATGGACAATGTGATCTCCACCTCTTCTTGAATTATGTCTATTATTGTGGCATTGTTCACAGTACCTTATTGGGTGGTTACCATTGTACGAGGCACATTCGGTTGAAAAACATATAGATATTGCTGATTTATCAGTTGACCTACAGTTCTACAACGCAATAAATTAAAAATAAACGTGAACTAGCAGCGCTTTTCCGAAAAACAAAGTACCTTGTTTTCACAGACCATAGAAACTTGTTGCATAGGGTGTAGCACATCAAAAAAACGTTGATTAGGGTGCTCTCGATGGATTTCATTTGCGCATTCGATACACAAATACAAAGGAGGAGGAATATCTGTGGAAAAAGTAATGGCAATGCAGTGGTCATAGCACACTTTCGCAGCCTCAGCATTCCCTGAGTTTGGACACTCGTCCCTCTGGCAAACAAAAGGAGTGGGATCTAGAAAAAAACAAACGTTCTGTGTACGCTCTGTATTGGTGAAAAGTTAGCTGCAACGCCGATCCTTACCCGCAAATTTACAAATTAAATTTTTTCTGTCAAACAAATTAGCATTGAAAGTGGGCCAGTAGTAAAATAGCAGTTTTGCAGCTGATGCCCGCGAATTTGATGTTCCATAGGCGATGCCACTTAGCATGTCTTTGAGAATGTTCTGTTTTAACGTCATCAGACACTCCAGTAGCTGACAGTGGTGGGCGGGATTGGTGGAATATTGGAAAATCATCATTATTACCGTCGACACAGAATGACATATGTCGGATTGTTTTGGATCGTGGCGTGCTAAAATGAATCTCTTTAAATGAACTGAACTGTGATAATGATTAATAGCGCTATCGACTTACTAATAGTAAATGGAAGAATATAATAGCACAAAGTATTAATAATATCTTGATGCAAACTAGGAGGAAGAACAGCAAACGTGGACGCTGTTAAATAAGGTAAGTTGTCAATTAAATCATGCTCCAGAAAAGGTAATAAGCATCCCAAACATTGAAGTAACGCCTGACCAAACACTAAAATTTAATAATATGTGCCAATGTAAAATTTTAATAATTGAATCAATAGTTACCATGAAGACCGTTCGTTATTAGAGGCGCTACTTCAATCAGAGGTATGATGGAATTGTAAAGACCTTTGTAATCCAAGCTTGGAAAAAGTCCCATCCGGACTCCGTCCATCTCTGGGTCTTTTATGAGATCAAAGGGGGAATTAGGGACATCTTTAAGAACACCTAAAATTCAAATAGAATTTTGACAATAGTATTACATACATAATATGTATTACCTATACATATGTGAATAATCAAAACAAATTGGGATTATACAAAATTTGAGCCATACAGATTTTATAATAGACTTGTCAAACCTGAACAAGAAAACAAAATTAAACATATTTATATGCTTGAACTGCTGAGTAGGTTCATATATTTTCACATCATAAACATTTTACATTCATGGTGCGACATGTATGACCAGTTACATATGAGCTCATAAAAATTGGCCAAATATAAATAGAAAATAACAAGGTATTGGCGACATTTTTAATAACCAATCGTCCAAGAATATGAGGCTTTAAAAGTAACTAAATCATAATCATATTTGTAACAAACCTGATCAAAAATATAGTTTTAGTGTGTGATAAAACTCTATAAACGGTATAGCCAAAAGTTCCAGAATCCCAACATATATAAGTAAGTATATACATATCAGTATATATAGGTTTAAACATTGATTTGTAAGTACAAGTTTAAACTCATATAAAACTTTAAAGATCTGATATTGCAGAAACCATAAGGTTGTTTGTTTGCCATTTTATTAATATATTTCATTTTTTCACTATTTCCAAAACCAAAAACAATCATTTTCCTTTATTTAAGATTTAAGTAGAAAAAGTAAAAAATGTATCTGCAGTCTTCTATTTAACAGCCTGTGTAAATTTTAAAATTTGGTCATTTTCAGACAGACAATTTTCAGCAAATCAACAAATTACAAGTACTTAATATTGTATTGAAAAATAAAATATACTATGTAAACGCATCTAATGTTAAAGCTTTTGTTATGTGATTGTAATGACTTGCCTATTATGACCCGTTAAAGTTGTTTTTCATTGCTATTCTAAATTAAGTAGGTGCTTTGTACAATAGAGGGGGGGTTTCAAAACACCGCCATCGCCACCTGCCATATTGGAGTTAAAAAATTAATTAACCAATGAACTAACATTCTCTTTGAAATGTTTCATAATTTTTACAACAGTTTTTAATTCATTTCGTTCATTATAGGTATATGGTTGATTTTTTCTTCAAGAAGAATCTCAATATCTTTAAGATCAGGCTTTAATTTTACCGCAGTAAAATTATCAACTTCTTTTTCCTTCAGCTTTTACAATTAAAGATACAGAATTTTTTATTACAATCCCCCATTCATCATCTACATCCAGATGAAGATTTACTCAATGAACTAAAACTGTGATCGCAGTGACAATTTATGGTCAAGATCATTTGCATAATTTTGTGTTATTTAGTGAACATAAAATGTTTTTCAACTGGCCAAAGAATGAAATGAAATAATGTTGAAGGTGTTACCAATGAGTTCAAGAAGAGAAACCGATATCAGTATCATCAGTTCTGTTGGTGCTAGAATCGTACGGATTTGGGTTATTTTTTTAGAAATAAACTGTGATGAAGCCATGAAAGGAAAGCCGATCAGCTTAGATAATTAGCTGTCCCTAAATGCCTCTAGGTACTGGGCATGAAACGAATCTGAAATAAGGAAATACACACAGCTTCCAGAAACGGTGTGTTATGGTGATTCCAAAATATGATGTATGTTACTTATGAATAAGAAGATGCAGTGGTCAGTCCGGCAGTCAACGACAATACATTTTTTGCTTATGTGTTTTTTCTTTATTTGTATTTATACAGATTTAAGAAGAAAATTAACAATTTGAAATTTGATATGCTTTGAATATAATTAGATAATAATATATTAATATGTCTTTTTTGTTGTTAGTTTTTTTATAATCATGATCTCAGTTTTTTATTATGGGAGGTAAAATGAAAGATAACAAACAAGCCAGCCCCAGGTTTAACATAAAGAAATAACTATATAATACCCGCATAAAAGATGATAATAAAGTAACAATAAAATAAGTAATAGCTGGAATAAAATAGTGTCCGATACTTAAAAAATCAGACAGTTTAGCTGTTATTTATTTTTCGTGCTACACGTTTACTTTTTCTGCTTAAAGACCACCAAGAAAAGCGCCAAAATTATTTCTAACCTACTAGTATTAATGATATACATATAATAATACGTACTTAAAAGAGTCTGAGAGAAGTATTTTATTGTGTTTGCTATGTCAACTCCAGAAGGGGGTGGTAAAATACCCTGCATAAGTCGAAGTTGGTAATCATAGAGGCTGCGGATTTTAGCTGTAACTAAGTAACACATTATTCTGCTAGAATATTGTATTTAATTTGGTAAAAAAATCCTACATACACACTTAAAAAGTAACATTTACCATTAACTATTTTTTTAAAATAATTTTTGTCAAAGAAAAACCTAATGATGGTAATAAGTGAATGATTCAGGCAGCTTGAAATATAATTTTTAATGATTTTATCAAAACACATGTACATTTGTACATATAATATGTATAGACTATAGATCGTCAATTTAAGACAGACATACATATATGACACAGGTTTAGGGGGGAAATTTTCTTAGAGCTATAATTTTTTTTAGTAGCAAGCTAATGAATTTCACGAAAAGTTAGATTCAGTGGAAATCCCGATTTAAAGAGCTAAAGCACTTGGTTTACCAATTGGCACCAATTTATTTTTATTATTTGTGATATTTTTGCAAAAATTAAAACATGTTTAGGTCTATAGGTATGTAGGTAGTTACTTCTACACTAATACACAATGTTTCGACAATCCCCCCTTAAAGTAAAATTTTTAGACTTCATACAGGTTCTTGTCTTTCATAGTTTTATCTGAAAGACTTCCTTAATCTTTAAAAATTATTTTTTCTTACGTAGTATAAATTCGAAAAGACTATAACAATTAACAAATAAAGAATTTGGTCTACGTGAAAAAATGCACGATACAAAATAATGCCATTATAACACTTGATTATTTCTGAATTGTTTATTTTATAGCTAACTGATAAAAAGTTTCTGTTGATTTGTTAATATTTATGAGCTCAAGAAAAACAATTAATACTTACTAAAATCGATTGTGAATTTTTTTTACAGATAACACATAATAAATAGGCCTAAGTAACCAAGGAATATTGCAAATTTAACATCTAATGTACAACATTTAAGGGTTTTGTACTTAAGTTACATAATATGAATAATGGAAAATAAAATACATATTTCAAAGCACAATGTATCTAAGTAAAGAAAAACGCTTTGAAGGGTGCAACGACAAACGAAAAAAGTAACAAATTAATTAATTTAAAATAAAAAAAATCGCTTTCGAACAGTTAAATAGGTACCTACGCATATAAAATATACTTAATATTCACGAATAGCTTAAGAAACCAACTATGTAGTATACCTACATCGTTTTTACCTTTATATAAATTTATTATCAAGTAGAAAATCAAGTATACAAATTTTAAGCACGACTATAACATTTGTATGTTAAAGATGCGTGAAAATCATTTTCGTACCCGGGGGCCAAAACTGTCTGTCTTGAGTCCAAAATTGTCATTTTTTTGCTTACTTTACTTTTCATTTGGCGTTCTCGGCGTATACCATAAGTATAGTTATCTCATAAGTTAATAAGTAACTAATGCCGAGTTGTACAGTTGTACGTTTTACTGTAAGGATACCCACTCATTTGAGATTAATTATGTGTTGAGAAATTGGTCTTGGGTTAATATAATACTAAACGTCGCGTCGGTGCAATTTGCCCCAAGTCATGTTGAAAAAAATAAGCTTTTACATTAAGTAAAAAACTGGCAAGAAAACCAGAAAAAAGCTTTTTCGGCCAGACTTAAAACGCAGTTTGACTCCGGGGTACGGATTTATTTTAGGAAAGTCTATCTAGTAAAACGCATTCG
This sequence comes from Philopedon plagiatum, assembly GCA_963971165.1. Classification (NCBI taxonomy): domain Eukaryota; kingdom Metazoa; phylum Arthropoda; class Insecta; order Coleoptera; family Curculionidae; genus Philopedon; species Philopedon plagiatum. The sequence continues at coordinate 350,941 of OZ020198.1, forward strand.
GCAAGTTAAGAGCCTCTACCACCAGTCTATGTGATAGTAGGAGGTTCTTTCTTGTCTACCACGTAATTTGTTCAAGTTGATTTTCGGCTTGATCATTAGGTTTACAATTTTTCTATAGCTATTTGGATAGAATACATTTGCGCTTTGAGAAAGAAAAGGAAGGAAAAAAGTTGCTTACATGCAGCAGCTCTTGTACCCATGTTGACAATGCAGTCACAATAATCAAACGCTAGGGAAACACTGAGGTCACATTGTTTAAAACGTGCAGGTATCTTCAACATGGGGGCAGCTTCACTTATCCCATAACAGATCAATAGTGTTGAAAAATAAAGGGTAATCGAAAGAATCTACAAGAACAGAGGGACACAAACACGTGTTTAGGGCCCAGCGGCATCTTCGAAAAGATCGATACTAAAGGCTTCAACATCTTGGAGACAACACTCGCGGCCGACGTTACTTTTTCTATCTACAAATCTGCTAAAAACACTTACATCGGATGTTCGGAAATGTGCGGTACGTGCGACCATGAGCCATAATTTTAACAATTAGATTTTGGTCAGTCAAACCCAAAAGGCATTCCCCATCACCTGACTTTAATGTCATCGATCGAATTACGTCGTCTGTAGCACAAACGTGAAGTGAAGGGATGCGCTAGAATCCGTAAATATTTCGCGATATCAACATTTATATAACATCTAATGTTGCACTACAGAACATCAATCCCAAATATAGCCAAAATGGTTACAACAATACATTTAGTCGAAATATGGGACACTTTTCCTATCAACAACAATCAGGTGATACAACAATTATGTGCAGCAAATGAACATTAATCTGTATACTGGACTTACAGCAAAGGGCGTTAATAAATACCGAAAAAATTTTGACAGATTTTTCACTTAACTTTTACGCAAAAAATTCGAAAGGCTGGACTTATTGTTTTCAAACAAAACAGGACAGAGCGGTCTGGGATTTTGGAAAACTTAATTTTGCAGTGCGCATGATTTCTCAACACCTAAAGGGTGGATCTTTTCATCTCTCCCCCATCCCGGCCAGCTTTGCCATCCAGTTTTCTTCTTGGTGGTCCAGTTGTCGACTCAAAATCAATAGTTTATTAGAAATACGCGCGACAATCTCGAACAAACCCTAAACTTCCCATGCAAGACGTTAATTTGGAGAATTGTAAGCATATACTTTCGATTTATTCTAATAAAAAAAAACTATAAAAAAATCCTATATACATAGATGTAGTTTTTACGATATAATGCGCCTGCAGCATAAGACTTTATCAGTATTTCAAAAACCAACACATTCAAAATTTTATCCCCGTAGGAAAATTATTATTGTTGTCCCTGCTGTATCAAACCCAATCAAACCTATTTGGTTGAGTATATTTCTTATTTAATCGCCTATTATCAGTTATCTTCGTATAATTATACTTTTTCAGAAATAATCGCCTTTAACAGTTTGAGATTACATTTTTAGAAAAGAGATTCATTTTTTAAAGATTTTAAATGTTAGGTACATTGTGAATGTTCTTAACAGTCTCTATTGTGACACTCTAACTATTAACTTTCTGATCATAAAAGTCACGAGAACAACTCATTTATCATCATCATAACGCAGAGCCCTAGGTCGTAGTTCTTGGGATTATATTAGAGTAAAGATTCCTGAAGATGCCTCGTCCAATCGAAGGCAAAACGTCGGAAAGTTCGACACACTTTTAAAGATCTTTAGTTTCAACTAATAATTTACATCATACACTGGTTTCCAAAACAATGCATAAGTATAACAATAAGCCCCTATTTTTATCTGCCCTCAAGCAGTGTATTTTTATGCCGCTAAATAAAGGGTTGCACTCTCTTCATAACCAACAGTGATATTATTAGTTACCATTTTATGATAAAACAAAGCTGTCCTCAGTTAGCATAAACAATGATTTTATAAAAATATTGGATTTTTCCGATACCAGGTAGATATCCTGCATTAAAGTGAATAATTCTTGCTTTCGCGATGAATCTAGATTTTGAGTACCTACTAAAAAAAGGTACTAACTCCTTTAGGAGATTAAATGGTCGGATGGGATGCCACTCAGCACCCATTCACTACACTTTGTATTTTTTGTAGCAGGATGTCAGGAACCTTTAATCCCGCCAGGTCAAGAGACCTCAGAATCTGTGGATGAACTTCGTCAACGGCTAGAGCGTATGAAAAGAATAATGACTGAAAGAAACATAAGTCTAGAACCCAATCCGCCTAGAAGAAATCCTGGACCAGGAGTTATCGACGGAAATTTTTTGAGTGTAATGTTTGGAGTAACTCTGGTTGTCATTGTATCTGTCAGTGTTTATGCTTTTTACAATCTATTCTTGGCTATTTGGAAAAGAAATGCTCGATATCACGAAGAACTCTAACTTTTTATTTACTTTTAATTAATGTAATCCAAAGTACAACGGTGCGAAACCTGCATATACTTTTATGAATGTGGATTTTATAATATTGTTCGCAGTTTATTTTTCGCCTTTATAATCGTACATATACTACCTAAAAAACTACATAAACAAAACGAAAATAAATGTTAACTTTTGCACGCAATATAAGAAAATTAAATATGCCTGTCCTTATTTAAAAAATCCTTTTTCTGTTTATTAAGCTGAAAAGAGAGCCAAAAAACGAAACTGGACTTTGGTTTGCAGTTGGTAACCAATAAAATTGTTCAAATCGATTACTAGAACTTAATCAACCAATTAGAATTTATCAAATTTTCTTTTGGCTGGTTCAGCAGTAGTGGGAAATACAACTTTAAAAAGTCTTTTCGAATCAGGATAGGTTCAGTTGTGAGTTACAAGTGTCATTTTTGGTTAATAATGCATCGGTACACCAGTCTTTTATGGGACTCAAATAAGAAGACGCTTCTTGGAAAAAACGGAGTAAGTTATTTTTCTTACAGCCGATAGAAAAATATTTTTTTACATACTTACAAATGGACTAAATATGCAGCTCTTTACGTACATTTTCTGAAATGGCAGTCATTTTTATCTTTGTTTAGGTAAGGGTGCGTCATCAAAAAATTTAAATTTTCAACACTTGAAAACAAATAAAATTTTAATTCCCCAATTTAACTCGATATCGTCGTAATAGAATATTTTCTTACTACACTAAAAAGCGTGTTTATAATTTCAGAGAAAATATTTTTTCTTAAAAATTGTGTCAAAAGTATTAGTTACTAATTTTTCGAAAAAAATCTTTTTTTTTGCAATTTTAAAGAATTTTTTTTTAAGTCCATTTTCTATTTGGCCATATTATCGAATATTCATTGGTGTACGAATAGAGGACAAACAGCAACTTCCGCTGTATTAATTTTAATGGCGGTTTGCGCTGCAGAATAATCTGTATTTAGGAAAACTTTTACTTCAACAGGTTTCATGGTTGTCTATCATCTTGGGCAGCTTGGTTGTAATTATCTGCGTAGGAATTTTTATCCACTGCATCATAGAGGTAAAAAACTCCCGAAAAGAATCTGAAGTCGCAATGCGAAAATCGTTCCTTGAAAAACAGCGGCTAGTCCCGACTGAATCTCCCCCAGTCAATATGGAACCAAGTCTACCACCTAGCAAAAACACTTCAAAAACAGCCGTTTCCAATGGAAATATAGTTACTTTGAACGAACGGGCTATTCTCACTGAAAAAATGCAAGACCATGAAGACGTTAAAAGCTATGATCGTTTGCCAAGAAATAAAAGGGGAATATCGACAACTGAAAATACAACGGAAGAACAAATACTATTGAACACATCTACAAATTCGAGTTATAAAGATGTTTTGCTTGAGCAAGCTGAGATACGTCCATCTGTAATTATAAAAAAAGGCACGTGCATAATCGTACGCTTCAAAAGGCACTTTTATAGAAAATACTCTGATCTCACACAATACAAAACTGACGATGAAAGCAACATTAAAAAACTCTGCAAGGGAGGAATTTTTGATGACAATAAAACAATATTCGAGAGCCAGTCTTCTTTTGATGTATCTGAGCAGTTCAAAGCAAAAAAGAAACGACATATTACGAGCACGATAAGTAACTTTTTAAATAAATTGGGCAAGGCAAAAGTTGAGCGATTTAAGAAACAAAACCCTATATATTATAGTAGTATCTTCGATAATGCGATAAAAGAGGAATATTATAAGGAAAAAGTTTTTTCGATGAGTGAAAAATTAGATATGTCAACAAGAGATAAAAAAACAATGGAAAGGACACCTATAGTTAATGTTTTAAATACTTTTGCTAACTTAAAGTTGGCCCAGTTAAATACGAGAATGACAATCGTTTCTACAGTAGAGGAAGTTTTAGAAAAAAAACGTTCAGAAAAATGCAAAAATCGTGAAAGCTCGTTCTTTAGGAACAAGCAAAAGGAAGAAGCAAGAATTGGTCGGTTTAGGAAACATAGTACAAAAACATTTCCTTTTCTCAAACCTTTGAACCAAAACTATAGACAATCATCTAGGACCTACATTACTGGTTGGTCAGAAACATATATAAAGGAACGGCAGTTCGAACACAGCTTTTTTGATAAACCTGCTGTAGAGAAAATGGCACGTTTAAAAGGGAACGTTCCAATTTTCACTATTGTCGCCAAAGTCTTCAGTAAATCTGCTACCAAAATAAAAACAGTTCGAGACAGTTCTGATCCAGGTGCCGACGTTCTGAATATGACTTAATAAGAAATAGAAGAATTTAACTTTATTTTTAAGCATCTTTAATTTTTTTTTCTACTTGATTAGATTATACACACATACTATTTTAACATGATCACTATGATCAGCTAACCGCTTACTAATTTGAAGATAGCGAGTTTGATTTTTTTTTTGAAAATTTGGTCGTATTTAAAGGTTTAAGAAAATTCGACAATTTATATTTGGCTTCTTATCGACTTTTCTTTATGGTTAATTGATTATTGTTTATAGGGGTTAAATAACACAAAATGATAATAAAAATTCGTTTGGTTGAGCATTTCGACCTATTTATTTATTTAACAATCTAGAACTAATTATTAAAGAAACAGTTTTGATTGGTCTGACATAAATTTATCACACTAATATTCGTTAAATAACTTTCGCTAATTATTTAGAGAAGCAAAATAAAAAAACAAATTTGAGTAAAAAATAAACAAAAAAAAGGTTAAATGGTCAAGAATTGGCGCTTTGCTTCGGTGTCCATTCTTGTAAAAACAATGAGGCTTGGTTAATTAGGCAGAAATTCAAAAGACTACCTGTAGCACGTCACCAGGTTAGCTGTTTCGCGCAAAGCAGTTTAGTCACTGTGCTCCAGCAACTTGTTTCAAGCAGACGTGCCACCGCGTTTTATTTAATGGATTCTCGAGAGAAAGTTTAAAGTTAATGAAAACAACCGGATTTTGCTTCGAAGATTCGAAAAATGTCGAACTCTCTGTGTAAATCATCTGTGGTAAGTCTATTGTACTTATTTAGTTTATTGTCATTTTAGTTTTTTTTTATTAAAAATTTTTTGAATACGCTTGCGTGCAGGTACGGATATTTTACAATAATTTGACCTTCGCAATATGAATTTTTTCCCTATAATTTTTAAATCTTACATACAAATTAAATGTGACACCCATTGATCATATCACACATGCATATGTAAGTATTAAAACAACCACACATATTTTTGTGTAAAGATAACAAAGTGAAAAACTGTTTTATCTGGCTAAAAAATATTACATAGGTACCTATTGTTTATTCGCAATAAGAAAAAATGTAAAACGTAAACAGTATATTGCAAGTCCAACAGTAATTTGTGGTAATTATCGACAAACCAGCTAGCAAATATGTATATTGCTACCTATTCACTATTCAGTGCTCTGTCATTCATTTGTTTTTGATATACATAGGTGTCTTTTAAAAAATATTATTTGTGCTAAACATAAAACTTTTTTGTTGGAAAAATGTCTCTTACTTCCTCAAATATTTGCAAATGAGACATTTTTCTTCTAAAATAGGTTCGAATTCTGTCAAAATACACAAATATATGTATTTGGGCTTTTGTTGTCACAATAACAAATTTTCAACCCAGTTTAATTATATTATTATTACGAGACCATCAACTAAGATAACGCTTGCTGATGATAGGGCTAAAAAGCAGTGGCGTATACTAACCCAAAACAGTGAGGGGGGGGTGGGGGTGTACTTAAGGTTCCCTACCGCCATTTATTTTAACGGACAGTCCTTTGCCTGCTAGCCAAGTCAATAAGTTTTAAAGGACGCAATTTCCTTCGAACCTTTTGTCATTAGGGTGGATTTTACAATTAGGTACAGTTTAGACTCCAAGGCTAAGTTTAGCTGTTAGATTGACAGCTGGCAGAATAACGTTCTGTAGTTTAAAACTGGCGCGGCCCGTGACATTTTAAAGTTGTATATCTCTGTTGCTACTTATGGGACCCATGCTAAGTTCAGGTTTTTTAATAGTTAGCCTACTAGGAATGTTTTGGTAAAAAAATATTTTGTACGTCGCGAAAAAAAGTTGAATTTTTAAATTGACCCACCTGGGAAAAAAACTTAACACGCTTAGGTAATTTACTCATTTTTCTTCTGAACAAATTTTACATCATTTTGTTGACAATTCTTAAATTTTAAGAGAAAAAATGTGTTAGTAGAAAGTTATAGGCATTTGAATTTTTTTTAAATTATATTTTAGGTTGAAAAAAATTGAAATGACTATAACTTTCTACTAACACATTTTCTTCTCTTAAAAAATAAGAATTGTCGACCAAATGATATAAAATTTGTTTAGAAAAAATAATAAATAAAATCCCTAAGCGTGGTAATTTCTTTCCCAGGTGGGTCAATTTAAAAACTCAACTTTTTTTTCGCAACGTACAAAATCTTTTTTTCTTTACCAAAACATTCCTAGTAGGCTCACTATTAAAAACCTGAACTTGGCATTGGTCCCATAAGTAGCATCAGATATATACATCTTTAAAATTTCACGTGCCGCGCCGGGTTTAAATTGAAGATTGTGGTGTATCGTGACTTGTAAAAGTGGCGCTTAATAAGGCTATTTTTTTTTTTAAGAAGATTAGGCACAATGTAGCATTTGCATACTTTCAAGTCAAGTTCTTTCTTTTGTTTTTATTTAATGCTTATTTTACAACGAATAAAGAGAAATGTGCGGGAACAGCAAATCTCATGTATTTCCTTGCGTTCGGTAATTTACTTTCAAGCATCATTGAAGCATTGAACTACTTACAATTTTTTCAAAAAACCTAAGTTTTATGGTGGACGTCTACTGATCGGTAACGGACCCAACGAACGCGTCGCACGGATCGGAAGCAAAATTAGATTTAGCGATGGCATTTATGCATATGTCGCAGGCATATGTTTATTTCAGGAAAATGGCTTTTGTCTAGGCAAATGCTACCTGTCTGGGAAAATTTTATCTGCCTGGCCAAATGGTATCTGCCTGGGCAAACGACTTTTTTAGTTTTTAATTGCTAAAAGACTAGGCAAATGCTATTTGATTAGGAGGGTGGTATTTGCCTAAACCCTTTGTAGGCAAATGGAAATAAAACTATTTTTTGAGCAAACCTGAGCACAAACTGTTAGGTGACAATAAAAAATTCTAAATATTTACTTATATGGATATAAAATTGATAAACAATCTAACAACCTGAGCAAAACGAACTGTACATGTCGCAGGCATATAGTTATTTTAGGCAAATGGCTTTTGTCTGGGCAAATGCTATCTGCATGAGCGAATGACTTTAAAAAGTAATTTCTATTTAAAAGTTATTTACCTAGAACAATGGCATTTGCCATAATCGTTGTTGGGCAAATGACTATGAACTTATTAATGTATTATATTAGCTAATGTGTAGGTACTAATATACTATATGCCTGCGACATGTACAGTTCGTTTTGATCCTTAGATTGTTTATCAGTTTTATAGCCATAAAATAAAACCATATTTAGAATTTTTCATTGTTATCTAATAGTATTTGCTCAGGTTTACTCAAAAAATAGTTTTATTTCCATTTGCCTAAAAAGGGTTTAGGTTAGGAAAATACCACCTTCCTAGTCAAATAGCATTTGCTTAGTTTTTAAGCAATTAAAAAATAAAAAAAGTCATTTTCCCTGGCAGATAGCATTTGCCTAATTCAATACATTAATAAGTTCATAGTCATTTGCCTAACAACGATTATGGCAAATGCCATTTTCCTAGGCAAATAAGTTTTAAATAGAAATTACTTTTTAAAGTTATTTGCCTAGGCAGAAGCATAGAAAAATGGCAGAAGCCATTTTCCTAAAATAGCTATATGCCTGCGACCCATACACTACATCCAGAGCATTCCTATTTCTCATCGGTAATTGTGTGCGTGCGTTTAGGCGGCCGCGGCCGGCGGTACAAGTGCGGCACGCATCGTACGCGTCGCATTTTTTGCCAGATGCTTCGAAAAATATGTCTACCTTTATAACTTTTGCGATTTCGGTCTTTCTTTTTTCATGTGTCGGGCCACGATAATTTAAGTTTATTACGAAATGGTATATTTTGATAAAACGGCGAATGGGCATAGCCGAAGAAGTTTCTCATACGATGTTAACATTTTAACCGTCACTCCACCCCGCCACAATGTCCTTTATTATCGTTTCGAAACGTTGGCCGTAACCTGTGCAACTATTTCTCAGTTCCGGTTTGCTAGGCCGAGTGACTCAGAAGCCGTATTCTGGGTAATGTAGTACCTAGTTTCTTAGTTACCTTTACCTATAATAGAAACGAAGCTATTGTTTGATCTCTTTCTGTTACTCATTTAACGTGTCTCAGGCAGAGTACAGATTATATGTATAAGTAAATTTGTTTCTACAAACAGAATTCTACAGTAGGTAGGTACTGTAGGTGTCGATCTTTTTCTAAGTATTTTACGGCAGTGAGGAGGAGGCGCGTGCAGGACATTTTAACGGCATACTTATTTTCACTCCTAGTCAGTTCTATTCGGATGGGAAACATATTTTTTTGCCTTTGTTTTTAACTACCCATTGGAATAACAGAGAAAACATCGGCGTTAACTTACATTTAAACAAGATAACATAACCCCAAAAGTTTTAACTTATTTAGGTATTATTTTTATTCATTTTAGTACTTTTCTTATCCACATTTTTCTGATCTAGTTCAAGACCTATCAGGATGTTATTAGTGACGTCATTCAAAATGTTCGAGAACATTTCCTTGATGATGGAGTTGATGAAACAGTGCTGCAAGAATTAAAGTCTTTATGGGAAACAAAACTTACTGCAACAAAAGCAGTTGAGGAGGTGAAAGAGGTCGATAAAATAATTGGTATGTATTAAAGTTCTATTTCAATTATCCTGTCACGTTTCACTTCGACATTTTTTAAGTCACCATGTATTTTGATGGTTTTAATACTTACACACAAACCTGATACAAGGCAGTTATTGATATGTATTTTTAAAATAAGCTTGATTAAAAAATATCGTCAATTCAGTGACTGATTATATTTCTGCATTGAACCGTGAACGAAGTTCACCCGCGTAAAGTTTTATTACATTTTGTGTTTTGTGTTTTTCAGCCGTCAATAACAAAGCCCAAAAACTTCAGCAACAACAGCAGAATTATTTAAACCAAATAGCTCAACAGCAAAACCAAACGAAGCAATTGGTGGGCCAAGTACCACCCAACAATCACATACCCCAAGGTATTGCCTTTCCAGAGTGGAGAAGAGTTCCCGTCCAATTAACAATACCTTCTCCTCCGGGTTGTGGTACTGGCGAACAGAGGGTACTCGGCATTGAGGTTCCTGAAGTTTTTCTTCAAGGTATTGTCCTTTTTTTCTTAAATAGTACCTACTGCTCTTAAACTAATATTTGTTTTGTGTAGGTCATCACCTTAAATCAATTCTAACAGGACCTATTATTAGTGCAACCTTAAATTTGCCACTTGAAGCAGCTACGACCTTTTTGCAAGATCAGGTTAATAATGCATTTCTAAAACATCAGCAGTCAACTAATTTCATTAACATCAACATGGGTGTTAATCCTTCAATTCTTCAAACGGATGGTTCTTCTTCCTGTTACACAACTGACCTTTCTCGGTCTAGATTTCTCGATACGCTTGTAGAACAAAGTTTACATCCAGATGTGGTAGATGAACATTTTTGCAACGACGAGGAGAGAAATTACAGGCATGATATACTTTCTCTTGCGAAACACGGTAGTTGCTTAGAAAACAATAATCAGAATATAGAAATACTGTCTAGGAGAGAAATAACTGCTGTTAAATTTAAAAGGAAAAAGGGAGAAAAGTATTCCCAAGCAAGCAAAAAGCGAGATCAAAGTTATTCATTGGTAAGCTCTCCTTTTGAACTGACGCGTCACCTCGAGCAAGGTAATCATAAAATTGTTGTTCCAGATTTTGTCAGTAGACTACATCCTGATTCTTACGCCATCTTAAATACCAATAAACAAAGTCAGTTTATTAAAAATACCATTAAAAAACTCAAATATGATCACAAAATACCCGGGAATAATACGTCAAATCTGATGACTGCATTGATGGGCACCAGTTTAGCACAAAAATCCATAACATTCTTGCACCCTTATTTTCTTCGGATATATCAAGGCGATGGCACACATAGTTCATCCGAAGATGACGATTTAGACGAAGATGATGACGACAACGAAAATGACGATGATGATGATCAACTGAATGAGGATACCGAAGATGAAACTCAAGAAGCAGCTGAAGATGAACCCCTTAATTCAGAAGATGATGTTTCAGATGCTGACGGGACTGAAGAATCATTTGAAACTGATAATGTCATAGTCTGTCAGTTTGATAAGGTGAGTACATATATATTTTCTTTATATGGAGGTATGGAGGAAACTAGCTGCGATTTTACGCGGAATATCCCCCACCCGCTTTCACCATTTGTTGGTAAAGCTAATTCATATAGGTCGAGAAAAATTTGCGTTTGGATTTAAAGCCCAGAAATTCTTGCTTGTTGCTATTGTTGCTTATTGCTATTGTTGCTTGTTTCTAAGTTCTGTGTTCATTGCATGGAATTTCCCCACCACCACAAGAGTATTAGTGATGTTTTACTGTTATTAATTTCCTTTATTTTTAGATTACCAGAGCGAGAAATCGTTGGAAATTTCACCTAAAGGATGGAATCATGAATCTTAACGGAGAGGACTATGTTTTCCAAAAAGCAAACGGCGACGCTGAGTGGTAAAACAATATTTTTATTCTGAATCATAAGAAAAGAACTGGTCCATCACGTATTTATTACAGAATGAACAAATTTAGTATAAATCGTATATTGAATTTCCTTCATTGTCCCTACAAGTATTGATGGGAACCAGTAAGGAACATTGTAATTCATTCATTTTTGATTGAATTTGTTCCCTGAAAATTTACCCTTTAAAAACTCGCCCAGGCAGCTTCGGACACTTTAAGAACTCGAACGGCCCGAAGGAATGAAATTTATGAAGTTCCAGTGAAAATAGAACAGGATGCAATCGGAAAAGTTTATTTTTTTATTGTTAGTTTAATCCAAACAAATATTGTGTAACAAATGTGTCTGATGTTTTTGTTTTTTTCACATTACTCATGTAATGTAAGCTCGCTAACTGCTTTAAAACTTTTGATCGTTAAATGAAGCCGTGTGCTTTACCAATTTTAAAAGAGTTAGCAAGTTTTTAAGTATAATTTAAGCCGTGTTAATTATGTATGTAAAAGGGTTGTTTTTGCAGTGATTTTAAAATAGTCAGAGCTAATCACTTTTGGAGATAATCGGCTTGGTGATTGAATTCGACACATTTCATTGGCTATGACTACGTTCAAACTGCTGCTGTAACAAGAAATCTAATACTTCCTATTTAGCTGTGTGTCAAAGTTGCGAATAATCTTAAGTACCTTAACTATATTATAGTATGTAGTCTAAAACTACTAGTTTATTATTTTATATATTTTATAAAATGTTATTTTATAGAAATTACTCAAATATATTCTAAAAATGATTATAACTGTTAAAAACACCCGAGCCCTTTTGTGTACACATCAGACGCGGAACTACTCTATGCAGCAAGAGGACGCAATGCGGGGGGGCCCGGGCCTCTAGGGGGCCCACGGCCCAGAGTGTCGTTCATGCAATTACACGTCACGTTTAATACCAGGGCCGTAGCTAGAGGCTCTGGGGCCTCGGGGCAGCAAGTGATCGAGGGGCCCTTTATCTCCTCACTTCGGAGGCCCCTATGCTTGGGTTTGCTCGGGGGCCCTGGGGCACTGCCCCGGCGGTAGTAATTTTGAGGGGCCTGAAAAATAATTTTGCGGGGGGGCCCAAATTTTGAAGTTCCGCCACTGGTACACATGAAGAGATTTATACTGCTTGGAGGTATAGATGTGATAATAACTTGTATTGCAACCAATAAAAAAGCTGTTACCGCGTCACTCGGAGAAATCTCTAAAAAAAAGTGTCGACTTGGTGAATATGTTAATAATAATAATATAACATGCAACAATCAACTGGCCACCCAGACAACTGCCAAATTCAACTTTTTATACTTTACGTCTATAATTGGGCTACCACATTCTATCTCTGTGCTAAATTTCAAATATCTGCGTCGAATAGTTTCAGAGAAAATCGCCTGTGACAGACGGACGGGCAGACGGACGGACACCGAAGTTGATTCCATAAGTGTTCCCAGTGGCGTAACTAAGAGTATGTGCGCCCCCCGCAGATTTCTGAAAGCGCCCTGGTATTTTGCACTCGTCTTGATCCTTCGTATTGAGGTGGGACTTGAGGGCGCCCCTGGCCTTGGTGCCGCCCCCCCCCGCAACGCGGGGCTTGCGGGGGCGTTATTTAAGTCACTGAGTGTTCCGTTTTGCTAATTTTAGCGCGGAACACTAAAAGGAGGTTTTGCTTGATTTAAAAATGTTATAAATAATCATTAAAATCAAATTCTTGATTATTGTCTACGGTCTGCTCCTTCAGTGAAGTTCGCTGTGGCGAATTGATGTTTTTATATCCGATATTGTAAGGTTAGCAAACAGGAAACTTTTCTGTAGATCATTAAAGGCTTCATTTTTCTCACACTGTACGTGAATGTCCTGTAATATCACTAAATGTTTTTTTTCTAAAACGTTTGTAAACCTTTCACAAATATTTATGCCAATGCTGCTGTGTCTTAGCGCTTGTCGCCTGGACAAAACTGACTAGATCGCGATGCCACCGTTGCTCGGTATTTAGCCCGCCCCGCGTGCGGCGTTCACTGACTGAAGAAAATTTGGGGAGCTCTAGTTATTAGGGATGCTGTGTATGAAAGCCAAATATAGCATATAACCTGTAATCAGTTGCTTAGGCTCTTTTGCTACTTGATTTTACAACATATCTTATTGTTATTAAACATTAAATTTTGTTTTCAAATTCAAAGCCGCTTATTGCGCATTTTTCCTGACCAAATGGTGGGGGATTTTTAATTAAACTTTTTAGTGTACAATTCTTTAAGTATTTTTGTACAAAAATAGCTTCACTAGCTAGGCAGTTAATTTTAAAAAGAATTTTTTACTCATTTCCTGGATAAATGGTGAATGAGCCGTTATTTAATTTTGAATTAATATCATTGTGTACGGATTTTTTGGCAGAATGATGAAGGAATTTTAATTTAAAATGGAAATATTAAAAAATATATTTTCTGACAAAATGGTGAATGATTCCTAATTTAAATTATTAACTGGGCTATTTTCTTCACTCTTTTCTGACAAAATGGTGGAGGTACAGTAATTTAAATGCTGCTGTTACGTTTCTTGACGAAATGGAAAGGATTTCTAATTAACATTTCGTTTTTAAAATCAATTATTTTGGGAATTGTATTAAAACGTATTTCATTGCAATATTTTGGGTCATCGGTCAACTAGAGAAACACGAAACCTAAATCGTTGACCTTTATGCTAATTGTAAATCTAAGGGTTTTATTCGTAGTCTTCCCTTAGACCTTGAGGTTTCCTTGAGCATGGACGACACCTTGCTTAAATCCTAACTCAGGCTCTCAGAAGTGTTCAAGGAACGACCGCGAATCAAAGAAGTTAGAGAGAGGGTAAGCTATGAATACGACCCTAAACAACCTACAAAACTATAACAAGCAAATTTTAAATGTTAATTTTAATGAAAATATAATATACAGTGCGTTTGTTAACTCAAGTCAGAATTTTACGTGTTAAATTTCCAACCCCACGTTAAAGCATGTTCTACTGAAGCAACAGACCTGAAACTTGAAACAGGTGAAGTTTAGGGTCTTAGGTTTTGGAAAACTTAATCATTACGCCAAAAAACTTTGGAAAATATCTTTAAAATCCATTTTTCCGATAAAAAACTTTTACTTCTTGCGGACCTTGTGTTTCTCTCAACTTTAGAGCAGGTAGAGGACACGTACTGTCAGTGTCACAAAATAATTTTTAAATTTGTACATCGAAATTGTCAAAAATCTCTTCAAAATCTCGATTTACACTACAGAGAAATGTATTCAGATAGTCTCAAACACATCAGAGGAATGACGGCGCGCAAGGAGTGTGGTCGATAACTTTGTCTTCTTATACTAACCGTCCAGTCCCATCCAGACCAACAGTACAACGGTTCCATAAAAAATTTGTAACCACATGATGTATCGTAAGTTCTCGCGTGAGGAGAGAAAGAAACGCAACTGTTGTAAACGAAGAATTCAGAATGGAAGTATGCTTGGCCGTTGAAGAGAATCCAACAACTTGTCTTCCTCAGCTTGCTGATGTTTCCAGAAAATCCAGGAGTAGTTGCTACAGAGAAATTAATAAAGAGAAATTCCAGTCTTAAAGTCGTGACTGTCCCCCCCCCCCCCCCAACGAAGTTCTGGATTCGTGCCTGACTGAAATACACCGTTGCGGCTTTTCTCAAACCCTTTTTTTTCTGTGGTGTATATAGGGAAAAACCGACACACACATCCTGTGCTTGTTGCTATAGGGATTTCACCAACCCTTTAAAGGGGTGTTTGATGTAATACCCCAGAATACCTTATTGTAGATAAGATATTCTGGGGTAATACCTCATCGATGCAGGAAGAATAATTTTTTTTCATTTAAGTAGATTAACAGTCTGAAACTTACCCTTATTAGAATAATGTAGGTGGCTAAGGCCCTTAGCCACCTACATTATTCTAATATGTATTCTCTTCTCTACATTTAAATCGATTAATCTTGAAAATTGCTTTTCCAGTAAACAAGGGTGTGGTCTAACTTTGTTTTGCAAAACTACACTAATAAGAACTATTAATATTTAATAAAATTATGCTTTTTTAGGCATAGCGTGCTTGCAGGGTTCTTAAAATTCTAATATAACTGTAAAATAAAGCCTGGCCACACCCAGTTGTTTAAAAAAACTTTCCTTGATATCCTAATCATAAAAAATTTTCCCATATTAAGTGATGTTTTTCCAGTCACTGTATAAAAGTTTTGAGTACATGCGTTCATTTGATCGCATTAGACACAGACAGACACTTAAAAGATACGTCTTGAATAATGATTAAAAATTCAAATCAATAGAAAAATAATATTTAGGTGGATGTCTGAAAATTTTTTTGTGTAGAACGAAATTTCAAGAAAACACGAGGAACAACGAAAAATATTTCTTGTTAAAATTTTGAAAATAAATTTGGGTTGAGTTGGGTTGGGTTGAGTTGGTAATGACACCTATGGACATGTTTGTCAATGTCTTTATTAAATGAAGCAATTATTTAACTGAAAATACTTCTACATTTTAATTACTGTATTGCTTAGTTAACTTAGTTTATATGATATTCTTTTGAGTTTAATTAAATGTTCGTATTATTTAAAAATTGCACTTGAATAAGAAGTATTTTGAATTAAATAATTACATCATCTAATAAAAACATTGACAAATATGTCAATAGGTGACATTATTATTGTTTAATATGTACAAACTAGTACTCCGGTTAAAGGTGTGAGAGAGAATATAGTCTGCCCAAGATATCTGCAACCGGCAAATTAATTTAAAGAATGCAAGGAAAGGCTTAAACAACGTTGTCAATTGTTTGTAAACCAGTGTTAAAAAATTGTTTAATTTTTCATGCATAAAATTTAAACTTTTCTTATCACATCTTTTTTTTTCTTCCCTTGGGCTCCGTCCGAGACCGGAAGCACTGCGGCTTTTTGAGGCCTATTGTGTCTACCCAATAAATTTTATCGCACCCACTCTGTTATTCCAGTTCCCTGCACTAGCTTGTACATGTTTACAAGGGGGTGGGTTATCACTTCTTCCGGTTATAGCTTTGGTCGCCCGAATAATTGGTGGCGCTTGCGATCTAGAGATTCGCAGTTACAGATGATGTGCTGAACTATTTCCCTTACCCTTCCGCATAGTCATAGTCTGCAGCTGAATTCTCCCTGGTACAGTTCCATTTTGTTAAGGAGGTCCTTTACAGCCATGTGTCCTGTTAGAGCTCCTACAATTGTCCTCAACTGGATCCTGCTTAGGTTTAGCAGTTGCCCAGTGAGTTTAGGACCAGGATTTCCTATGACAGCTTTGCTGTGGTTTAGTCCCTGTACTTTGTTATCACATCTGGTTTACAAATTTGCAACGTTGTTTAAGCCTTCCCTTGCATTCTTTAAATTATTCTGCTGGTTGCAGAAGTCTTGGGCAGACGATAGTTGAGATTTAAAAAAAATAATGTGATAAAACTCGTTACTTTTAATATTTAAATTTTAATATGATTTAAACACATCATAACAAGACGAGAATTTTTAATGACAACTAGTAGCCAATTGATTAAGCCAGCATAAACCATCTTTTTACGTTTCTATAGTCTAGATTACCGCTGGTAAAACCCAGCAGCTTTACAGTTAGTACTGTTGTGTGAAACTTTCTAAACACGTTTACCTTATCAATGAATCGAAAGAATTTATAATTAAACCATAATATTTTTATTATCGTGGGCACACTCATAGTTTTCATAACATAAACTCCTAAAAAAACAATGAAATCAGCGTATGCACGTCTTTATCTGGACTAAATAAGTTTTTAAAATATTAGAAAGTTAATTCGTTCGATTAGTGGCTTTTGATCCTTTGATTCTAGGATGCTGTACCTGATTTAACAATAATGCGATTATTACTAATAAAGCTCTAGGCGTGTCTAACAATATAAACGATCGCAAACCAAGTGCAGAAAAGCTGGAGGTAATAAAATTGTTAATTTATTACGAAATGTTTGAAAATCCTAACAAGTTGACAATCATCATAACCTCACAAAATCAATATGTCAGAGCGTAAAGTAGGCAGGGAATTTGCCCGAGAATCAACAGGAATAACGGGAATAAATCGATTTAAACTGTGCCGTAGCATGATAATGGGCATATGGTACTCCAATAAATGATATTTTAATAACGTATACGCTGACAACATTGTTTAAGGCAGAATTTTGAGTCTTTTTGTAACTCTCACTTACCGGTAGCGGTGGTATCCAAAATACAGTTGCAAATCCCATAAGAATGAATAAAAATTTAAACACTGAACTAATATTGCACTATAGATTGATTTCTTATCTTTACAAAACATCTAACAGCGCCATAAATTAACTTTCTTTAACAAATTGTTAAGAATTTTTTGAAAGCGTCACCAGTAAACGGGTTGTTTTGAAAGCCATCTTGACTTGACAGTCACGACAATTACCGATGCAACCCCGGGTCACCATGCCAACCGGACGGCGGCCATACTTTTTCTCGTATTTATGAATGAAAATTCCTTAAGGGGAAATGACCTTCCTGTCACCCCTACTATAACGCCCCCGCATAGTATTTCCCCCTCCAGAATTCCATTGATAGTTTCATTCATAGTTTCATTCATAAGGAGCTATCGCTCTAGGGGTGACATATCTGTTTATTTTTGAAAATAATTGGGTAAATACTAATTAAACACCTTAATTTTAGCAAAAATTAGTGAGAAGAGGTGTAGATAAGTGATAAAACCCATTTTATTCGGTTGTTATTATAAATTTTCATGTGAAATATACAGGATTTTGTTGTAGATCCGCATGGGCGCAATTTCTCAAACTAACGTGAACTTTGTGGGCTCCCATTGTGGAATTAGCATAGGGGAAGATGGTCCCAGCCAAATGGGGCTTGAAGACTTAGCCATGTTCCATGCTGTAAATGGAAGCACCATTTTTTATCCTGCTGATGCAGTTTCAACAGAAAGAGCTATTGAACTTGCAGCTAATACAAAAGGAATTACGTTTAAAAGAGTTAATAGGCCTACAACTACTGTGATTTACCCCAATGACCAAGTTTTTGCTGTAAGTACATCGTTATCTAACGTATAAAGCTAACAGTAAGACATTATATAAGGACTAGCTAAAAATTGGTATTATATCCACAAAGAGTCTGGATTCAAAATGGTTTGGAAGGCACACTAAATTAGTTTGCTAATAAGCAAAGCCTATAACCAGAAAAGTCCTTCGATCAAGCTTATAGTAGAAGTAACGTCAGAAATTCTAGTTCGAAGAGGAAAGACCAGAATAATATTTACAATTTACAGTGACGTCGTCCTGGAATTTCAAATATTTTGTTGAATGAGATAGTTAAAACATGTTTCTGCCTTCAAACGTGTATTTTTAGCAAAGAAAACGTTTGTCTGTCAGGTTTATGTATAAAATCTAGTTAAAACTTTATGATTAGCTGTTTTTTCTTGTGTTTAAGATACCATTTTAAAACGAAATGTTTGATATAATTATTAAATGCTTTTTCCATTTTCAGGTGGGTAAAGCTAATGTACTTCTATCGCCCCCCAAAGATCAAGTTGTGTTAATAGGGGCAGGAGTCAGGAGTAACCATAGATGAATCATTATCAGCCGCTAAACAACTCGCAAAAGCCGGTATTCACGCAAGAGTAATCGATCCATTTACTATCAAACCTTTGGATAAGGAAACTATTATTAAAAACATTAAAGTTGGTGGACGGGCTATAGTTACTGACTACTGAAGACCATTACTACGAAGTGGGTTTGGGAGAAGCCATCATGGCTGCTACTGCCTTGGAAAGAAACATTGTCATCAAGCACTTAGCTGTTGGTGAGTTACCAAGGTCCGGACCTCCAGCTGTTCTTTTGGACCTCTATGGAATATCTGCCAAGCACATTGTATCTGCTGCACAGCAAATTTTGAAATTATAAATTTTCCACTGCTGATGCATTCGCTTTTTTTGAAGTTATGTTTGTTATCTTTGGTATTCTTTTAAAGAATCGAATTTTTATGACTGTCATTCCATTTTCTATAACGATTGTTTTCCTTTTTAAAATTATATTATTGTAATTGTTTTTGGTTATAAAATATAAACTTGTATAAATAAAAAATGGGTATGTTTATTTCTTTCTAATATCTGTTTTATTCCCTTTTGAATTGATTTGAATTCGTTTTTACAGTGGTGTATACAGCCCCAAAATTGAGAGGACATTGGCTATCACCAGTGACTTCACGTCCTTAGGTTAAGTTTTTTTTTAACTCGTGCCATAAGATTTTACATGGTAAAACTTCAACCCCGTGTTTGGGCCTTGTTTTATTAAAGATCTGCAGCTAAAATTTTAAACGAAGATAGTTCAGGGCATAGTGTACAAGCTACGATATCGTTCAGTGGTGGCCGCAGAAGTTTTAAAGTTGTATATCTCTGTTGCTACTTATGGGACCCATGTCAAGTTCAGAGGTTTTAATAGTAAGCCTACTAGGAATGTTTTGGAAAAGATTTTTTTTTGTACTTTGCGAAAAAAAGGTGAAATTTTTGTTAGCCGTTCAGGTATTTTATTTATTATTTTTTCTAAACAAATTTTACATAATTTTGTCGAGAATTTTTAAATTTTAAGAGAAGGAAATGTGTGAGTAGAAAGTTATAGTCATTTGAATTTTTTTAAACCTAAAATATAATTAAAAAAAATTGAAATGACTATAACTTTCTACTAACACATTCTTTTGTGCTCTTGTACTAAGCTATCGGGGCTTTGGAACCATTTGGAGCCATTTTTTTTTTATTAAGAAACCGACAAGCTGTGCGATATGATGCCGTGTGTCGTTTTACTGTCGAGTTTAAAAGTCAAGTCGAGTCCACGTTTCCACCTTTTTCTCGTGCATGCGAGTGTGTTTTGCGGAAAGGTTAGGGTGATACGCCTGTTTTTAGAATCCTGGGTTGTAAAACTTCCTCGGAGGATATCGCCGATTGTGTCAATTATTTTTTTAATACGAAACCTAGGTATCCAGAAATTTTCGTTTACCATTTGTGCAACTTATTTGTGATCGTTATATATGTAGATATGTTTTAAGGTATTATAGAAGAGCAAATTTTTAAGGAGAGCTTCTAAAGATTTATTTCATTTAAAAAAAAGTAAATCCAAAAATAAATGAGCACGTGCTTCTGGAGTAGGAAAAAGAAAAAAGCTAGCGCAGTAATTTTGCATCGGCCCCAAATCGAAATACAAGTCAGCTGAGTGCGCGGAAAATGTGCGCGCCTATGTGGTGTGCTGCCGCAGGCCAGTGAGAATTTTGCCGCTGAAATGGATAGAGTGTTAAAACGCGTGGGTCTTTCCAAAAGAACACAACCAGATAACGAAACCCATGTGACAACTGAAGAAAATGTCAAAATACGTCGCAGGCGACGGTCAAAATCTCGCAGGAGACCAGCTAACGGGGATATCATCAAAAAGTCTCGCGGGATATTTAATATTGATTGGGATGTTGTAAAAGATTGTAAATCTTGCAAGTCCAGAGCCATCACAAGAAGATTTTGTAGTAAAAAAGCTGACAACGAGCTATACAGATCGAATAGCTTTAAATTTGAAAGGTTTATTAGAAATAGCGACGATGTATCTCCCGTTAGAAGAAAAGTGAGTATTGGCTTGTTAATATCCCAATTTTCTTGAGATGGGCTATTTCAGATCTTTACAAATTCCAGATGAAAGAAAAACAATCCAAATGACTGGTTTCACCATGCAAAATGCAAGGTTAAATAAAGATTTTTATAATCTCCTCAATTGCGCCTGAAAATAGCGTTAAAAATTATTATTAATAAAATGGCCGGCGCAGAGTTTTTAATGTTCTGCAAAATAACAATGGACTTAAAGCTCACCGCACAATATTCGAAATTAAAGATCAATAAAAACAAGACAATACTGGTATTTATGTATGTAGAACAACTAATTAGTTGTGAATAACCACATATTCAGTTGCTTGTAAATGTTAAGATTTCTTATTGTTCTTAAACTTTCATAATAATTAGGCACCATTATTTAAAAATTTACGCAATCTTGTTGAAGATTTAAAATATATTATTTATTTTTCTTATTCAAAGGTATATTATCGTAAAATTCAAAATAAATAAAAAAATACTACTTTTTTAAAAATGTAATTTTAATGACATTATTTACTTTATTTTCCCTATAAATAAATAAGAAAGTATTATCTCACTTTGT
Source organism: Philopedon plagiatum (assembly GCA_963971165.1). NCBI lineage: Eukaryota > Metazoa > Arthropoda > Insecta > Coleoptera > Curculionidae > Philopedon > Philopedon plagiatum. The sequence continues at coordinate 372,465 of OZ020198.1, forward strand.
GCTAATATAATCAGTACGTACTAATGTCTTGTGAACTCATTTGTTAATAATATATTTATTGGTTATTTGTGAGAACATGATATAGGCTATATCATGTTTTAAATAGGATTTCTGATCAAAATCTTAATTTGTAGTATTCAAATGGCCTAAAAGTTGTGCAAGTTAGTGTTTCCGCGAAATGTTATTCATATTTCTTTTCTATTTTAGGCACTGATAGAATGCAGCAGACGATTTTCCAATGAGTTGGTAAGTCCCTCTGTAGAGTTTTGAGTAATTGATTGATCGAACTTTAAGTGGGGCTAAATCTAAATTTTCTGGTAATATGTTAACTTAGCTTTCCGTTTTGCCAAAATTTACAAACACAAAACTGCTAGTTAGCCTGTGTCTTTGTTTTTCCTATATACTATATGGTTCTCGCATACTTCTGATCAGAAGACCATCAGGTAAGGCAGCATATTGAAACTTAAAAAATGCAATCAAAATTAAAACTGGGAGGTTGAAATTTCTCGAGGTACAAAAATTTGACACACTTAACGCTCCAGGTGTTTTTTACGTCTCATCCCACGTAATATCCACTAAGATAATTGAGAAATTACCCAACAACTTCCTTGTATTTTACGACGCCTTCTCTAAATCTCTCATTTATGAGTATAGGGAGAACGAGCATCAGCTTTCATGTCGTATTAAGCAGGAATCTTCCTATTATTATAAAAAAATTGGGTCCCTAATTTTAGAAATTCTTCGTTAACAGATAATTATCAAAATTTAACGATCAAATTGTGTCCCTTCTCTACCAGCCGATAAGTTTTCCGATAAGGTAACGTGAATCATAGCCCAAAGGGTTATGAAACTGGAGCGTAACTTAATTAGGGTAAAAGTGGACATTGCCCATTGATTACCGCTTCGTAAATAACGATACATTTGGGGCTTGCCTGCAATTGCAACCCTATATTCCATTAAGATGCAAAGGATCAGTACTTACTATCGACTTCTGGTAAACAACTCGACCTTAAGCATTTCTGCTTAAAACCATTATTGATTTTTTTTATCGAACTGAATCAAAGCAAATGACAAAACAATCGTATTAAATTTAGTACCTAACAAAACAATAATTGTTTAAAGTATTATTACTACACTGAATTATTTATTACGTTTCAAGGCAGAAATAAGGATTACTAGAAGAATTTAGATCTTTTTATCTGTTTAGATCTGTGCTCTTAGACCAACAGACCATAAATATTTATAATACGTCAATTTTTTACATTACCATAACTTAATCTTATTTTGTTCCTTTTGGTACGAGCTTTCCTTTTTGCAGATCAGGGTCATCCCAAGAGTTTTTAAAAGGTTTAAAAACGAAAATAAAACACAGATATCCCCAGCTAAGCTTTTTAGCATTAAATGATTGATAATGGACAAACGTTGTCAACCACAATGTACAAACATAAAGTCTGGCATTTTTGTATTTTTATTTTGGGAATTAATAAATGCGTATATGGACGCTATGCTAGGATATCTCATTGGTCATTAAAATCTCGTTTGGAAAATCCAAGGAGAAAGCTACAATGAAGGAAGTGGAAAGAGATAAAAAAATCCCCATGATGAGAATAGCCAGCTGGCAAAACTTTCGACAATATTATTTGCAAAAAAGAGGTGGTGACACGCTGTCAATATATTATTATAGTAATTTTAACAAATTAGTTTGTATTTTTATAATAACAAGGTTTTGCAAAATTTAACCTTTAATACTTAAAGGCGTACAAAAAAATAAAGGTCGTTTTCAATGCGCATCCATAGTATTTTCCACAATGTCAGCAACTTTAATATATATACGTTATATATATATTTTCAATTATTTTCATCTCATGCCTGCAATTTTACATTTCGCGCCATTATTTCTGCTTTTCCTGGCCACCGCTATTTAGATCGATTCCTTCAAAGAAGTTTCCATGAGTTTTCCAGCGCAAGCTCTATCCCTGTGATCCTGTTGGACTGAAATGATGTCACATTGGCTTCTATATATAACCGATGACTCATAGACTACAGTCTTCTTTTAAACGCTAGACGACTAACACAAAAAGGTTGTCATTTTGTGATTTTCGGTGGTGACTTTTTGTTTGTTATGTGCTTTGGTTTCTGGTCACTTCTGGATATTCCTTGGTAAGCTCTAATGCTCTGAAAAGAGTCCTTAACATTAAAGTTACTTTCAGCAAGCTGCTTAAGCTAGTTTGGCGCCAAAATTTAAAGTACTGTGTGTAATCACCTACAAAGAAACATTTTTTTACTTCCTAAGGGAAGTAATAAGTTACTAATAACGTATTTGTAACCGTATTAGTGTTTTGTAGTATCCAAACAGTTTAATGTTAAGGAGATCTCTTGCCTACTTTAAAATTATTTAAAATATAGTCTTGGTTTTGCAATAGTCTTTATGTAATTTTATTTAAATTCATTTAAATCAGTTAATTAAAGTGCTCTTTGCACACACTGATTTTTATTGTCAATGTATTAAACAGTAATATAATTTATAATCCAATATTTCTTAGTATCGTACTATTAAATATTTTTGGGGATGTAATTTCTTCTTATCGTTTAGTTAACGTACAATTTTGCAATGATTTGAAGGCAAAGTAATTTCTTTTATCCTGGTTGACTTGTAATAATTTAGGTTCGATTGGGTATAGGAATTAGTGAAACGACATGTTCCTTCCAGTCCAGTCCAGTCGAACCTAAAATAATTACGTGGCGGTATCAACGCCATGTAATAATTTTAGATTCGATTGGGTAGGTATAGGAATTAGTGAAACTACATGTTGCTTGATTAATACCCACTATATTATTATTTCTCTCTCAGTAGGTTACCACAATATCGACAAATCGGTGATTTGTCGAATCAGCAGAATACCGTCTAACAATTGCCTTGCTTATATTAGTAACCTACTTATTAGTCTTATTCTTATCATTAAACAATATTTTATAATACACTATACAAGATATTCATACTATATTACAGACTCAACCCTTGGTTTTTCGAATACCAAAGTTATAAGTATTTGGGGAAATTTCAAAGGCATTTATGTGCTAATCATATTTATAAGTATTATTACAATCACCATAACCTAACCGTATTTAATATTAGGTAAAAGTTAGGTAAAAGTTTTAATTGCCAATAACGACTAAATGCAAAGATAGGGCACGCCAAATGCAAGCCGATTAATTCGGCAATGTCTTTCAACAATGTTAGTCGAACGCAAATAAAGGCTTAATCGTTTTGACAGGTCCTGTACAATGTACAAGCATAATCATTGCTTGCACGATAAGTCCTGTGTAATTTTTTTTATTTAGGTCCGATCACTAAAAAAATAAGTGTTAAAACATAAAAATCAACAACGGCAAAAGGCAAAATAAAATTATGCGGACCCTTGGGGCACTACACAAAGAAATTTGGAGGTCCAGGGAAGTGCCTCAAGACGGTAAATCTGCCACTTCTATTTCTGATAACTGCTGTATTCTGCCTGGGTAACATAATATATGGCGAATGTATTTTTATTCCGTTTATATCCCCATCTTTTTGTTTCAATTTGTTTGCGTATTCTTATCTTCTTCCCTTTTTCTTTATTTTCTATTTTCTTTCTTAGTTATTGCTAGTCATTTTAAAATTTAACAGAGCGAAATTATTTCACATCCTATTATTGTATGACTTACCGCTGCTTAACCACGTTCCCAATACTCTATGGTATGACATACACATTTATTAATCGAATTAATAACAACAATTCCGTCAACTGAGATATAATCCTGGTTAAAAAACATTAAAATTCATCAATTTCTTAATTATTAATATAATTTTTTAAAAATGTTCTTTGGTCGGCAAACAATTTCGTGCTATAAGAGTGTAATTAGAAAGCAATTTCTCATTAAAAAGCGTTAATCCTATTTCCAACAAGGGTGGAAGCATCACGAAATTTACTCAGACTCCAGTATTAACAATCATTTTGAAATTAGGGTTTTATGAAGCGTGAAACGGCCACCTGAGCTTACAACAGGAGCAGTTACTAAGTGCCCAAACACTTAGATCTTCAGAAAATTTTATGTTCTACCTTTTGAAGTTAGTTAGATATGGGGAGCATAAGTGATGTAGTAAAAAAGGCTTGGGATTCGCGCATGGGGAAGGAATCTGAAAATAAAATTAAACCAGAAAAAAACTCATGTGACAACGATGTATACCTACTATCATTATCTTAATGTGTTTATTATTACCTATTCTATTAGACTCCAAAGGTTGTGTCAAAGGGATGAAAGGCAATATCAGTTGTAACAGCTGGACTTAGTTGTAGAATAGAGTGTGTTTTCGAGAATTTAATATTTGTTTTTATATATCCGCTTTTATCAAGTTTTTTTTTAAATATTTAATGAGCAAACTTTACCTTTCATCAGGTTATATTCGTCCGCCTTTTACAATTATTTAATCTGACCTCTATTTGTTTGGAGAAAGATCGATATTTTAGTCTGAGTCACCTTTTTTAATTTATGATTTGTTTCCCTTTTCTAAAATAGAACCACAACTGGTTGAATGTTTCAAGCAGCACGCAAAGCCTTAAGTTAAAAACCTATTTTTGCGTTATAACGTATGTTGTTAATTATAGTTAATGGTAATTATTAAAAAATAAGATCGTTCTCGCTTAAGATCGCCTATAGAATATAGCTCTCTAAGCTGACGTAAAAAAATAGTTACAGAATATTATGTCCCTAATAATTGACGGTTAATAATATTTCATTCTGACGTTAAACTCATTTTAAAAGGTAAGAAATAATAAACGGAGAAAACTCTCAATAAATAGGTAAATCCGGCAAAATTACGCCCTGTTGCCTGGGGCTGTTAATGAATGTGTCAACAACAAAATGACTAGTGGTCTTCATTTCCGTTATACCTAACAGAAATATATTTTATACCCCTCTGTTGAGGAACTTTATAATTCAACATCCACAAACTGATTAAGCCAAATTATTGGGAGATTCTTTACAACGCGACGATGGAAGAACGTATTATTTTTTTCTTTTAGAATGTAAAAACAGTTTTTTAAATAAAGTCATGTTAAAAACAAGGAGGTAGTCATAAAAAACTTTTTTAACGACGCGACGCGGCAGCACTATAAAAGATGTTGGTAGACAAAAGAATGATATAAAGACGAACAATCATATTAAAAATGCACACAGAACAAAAATTTTTCAAAATGACATACAATTTCATAAAAAATACATTTTAACGCGTTTAGCTGAATTATTTTTCTTTTTGAGAAAATTTTTAGGGTAAATTCACTTTGCTGCATTTGTTATCCGAAATTTCCAAAAAGCATGGGCAGTTCCCTAAAGTAGTTCAGCTTCTTCAAAATCTATGCGATGCAATTTGATCTGTCAGCGATACCGGGGCAGCCTTTTATTACAGTTGATTATTTCTCATGCGGAGCAGTCTCCCTACCTTTGGGGGGAATTTAGTCATTTGTTCTTACCCTCGAGATAAACAGAAGCAATTTTGTGTTGGTTATTTTTCATTCCCAATGGCTCATGTTACGTTTAGACTTTTTTATTTTTTACAATAATGGGTTACAGATTAATCATTAAAGATTATAAATGCATATCATTAAACATATTTTATGAAAATATAAAGTTTCACTTAATAAATAGACTTTTATTTTAATAAAGCGAATGATTGATGTAATCAAACCGGGCTATAAAACTTAGTATTACAGACGAAATCCAATAAAATTAGCAATAGTCCCAAACAATAATGAAAAAACCTTATTTAAAAAAAAGGTCAAGAAAAGGTTCTAGGAACAATATGGTCTTTCCTAAAAAAACTTTTCTTTTTAGTAGATTACACCCGACATATTAAAAATCTGAAGTTGGATAACAATTTGGTTTATGTCCTGTCTGAAGGCAATATGTCAGAAAAAGTATTTTGACCTGTTTCTTAGAAAGTTATTTTTTACATAATAAGTCTTGACTAAAATATTAGAATGACGGTCTTATTTTGTTGAGATGTATGCATTCTTTTAGGTTCTTAATTTTATACAGTGAAATAAACTTTGTTTTCACATATAAATACACCAGACAACAGTACAAGACAGTAACAGAAAAACATGAAGACTTTTAAGGTGGTTGCGACTCAGCTAAATAAACTAATATTTATCCTGATAAATGTTCGCGAATCTCATTTTCGATGCAAAGAACAGACGCTAAGAGCCGGTTTAAAATTTCACGTCTATTAACTTTGAAGGGCAGGAATGTTTTCGGATCAATAAAGAAAGTTTTCTTGACGTTTTTTACATTTTTATGATTTGAATAAAAATATTTAAGGTAAAAAAAATAATTAAAAAACCCTGTGGAAGTCTGTGCACGAAAAGCTTTTTCGCGAAATAAAGTTTTAAAAATGACCATCCGAAAGCATCACAGAGAAACACCCCAAACTATCTGTACCAACATCGTAGTTTGCTCATACGTAGTACTTCCAGCAAGGAGAAAAATGAATTTTCTAAGCGATTTAATGCATGCATATTCGCATGACAGATCTGTAATTTGACCATCGAAGTAAAAACATAGCTCCTATAACGCGGTCTAAAGCCTAAACACCAAACGGTTTCTCCATTATGGCTCTCAGTGAGCTCAAAATGAATTCTATATATCATTTCTGGCACAAAGGGGCCTAAGCCCAGAAAGGCATTTAAAGCTGTGCAGCTTACTGTTATGATGGGGCTCACTTATATTAGAGAAACTCTGCTTCGTTATGCCCCAATCGCAAAACCTGTGAAATTCTTGATTTTTTTCTGGTATTCATTCTTATTATCAGTATGATTATTTCATTTAAAGTGAATTTTGTCTAATATGTACGCTGTACTGCTTGTGTGCTGTTGCGATTTTTTTTGTTTTGATTTTTTTTGAAAAATTTTTGCCTGACGCAATACTTTATATAATATCACGTACAACTCACGTTTGTGTAACTGATGTTTAGTAGCATCCACATATCGGAGACCACATTACCGTCTGGATTGTTTGGACCCCTCTGGCCGGAATTTGAGGGTGGATGTACCAACTCTCGCATACGTAACACTGTTTTATTGCAATAAGGGGGTGCTTAATATGCGTAACCGTTGCGAGAATTTGCTGAACAATTATTTTAATTAAAACTAGGATAAAAAAGAAAACTTGTACTTTTATTAATATCGTACACCCAGAAATACAATTTATTTCGTTTGCTAAATATTGACACAAAAGGTAACTCTATTTTCTTTGTTCAATCATCATAAACCTTAGATGAACTGGCAGTAACCATAGTCGTTGGCCGATAAGTCTAAATGTCGAAACGGAATAGGCGTCATTTTGTAAACAGTCGAGCAAGGTTTCAGAAATTGAGCAAAAAAGAATGTCACTCAATAGAGGGATGCAAACCAAATAGTTTACTATTTTTTCATTTACATAAAAATCTCATATGCTTAGTGTTTGACGCAACAAGCCACTTTATATAATAAAGGAAATTTTTTGCAATCTATTTAGTTGTTCTTTTCCTGAATTAACCACGTGCGTTGAATTGTTTAAAATACACATTAGGGGGTGTTTCTTATTTCTATTATTTCTCCCCATTCAGTTTTTACCAACATCAGCACCTTTTGGAACATTTCTGCTCAATACAATAATATTAGATATCTTAAACACGTATCAAATGGGCTTTATCTACGACACTGTTAAATACTAGCTAACCAATTATTCGCTTTTAGGTTGCAACACGGTGAGAAACGAAGTTCATTTTCTTTAAAGTGCCTGTTTTTCAATTAGATCAAATCGCGTTCTTGGCTTGGTCAAATCAATTCGGTCTCATACGCTTTACAACAGACTGGTGGATTAGTTAGCGCATCCCTTTTAAACGGTTCTATCAGCCTAATCATCAATTCCTTTTAATATTGTATATAAATCATCAGGTCAACCCTGACAACGTTAGTATTAATAAAATACGACTTATGAAGCTCGTTTTCTAAAAAATACTAAAGAAGCAACACAAAATTATACTAATCGACATATCTAGCGCGGCAAAACAAAATACGCAAAACTACTCGTGGCAAAGGGCGCACTTCAAGTGGGATACAAAATTTTTCTTTCAACCAATAGTTGACATATTAAAAAAAGATTTTTTACTTCGTAAAAAACCTTTGTTTCAAATTTAACCAATACGACCCTGTTTATTCTTATTAATGAAAACCGTTGTTACGAAGTTGTAGTTAATTAAATAGAACGTTTTCGTGTATGAAAATTGAATTGCGTATGGAATTTTCAAACTCTGAAAGCAATCTTAAATGTAAATATAAAAGAGAGTGTGATTAAAATCCAATCACAAATCAATTGAAACCAATGATACATGGGATTCACTATTTAAATAACCAGACAGAAGAAGCGACCATGTTGACTTACCCTTTGACCCTTTGTTTAACTCACCCAAAAAAAAGTCTTTGTACCTATCAGTAAATTAATTAGGTACCTTATTCCCTTGGTAGAATACCTATATCTAAAATTAAGTTAAGTTAAGTCGCTACAGTAAGTCCTCATTTCTTTGTGAGTACCTACCCTATTTTAAGTCACTGTACCATTTGAAGAGTACAGGGGAAAAAAGATGAGGGTCCACTTTTTACTAAAATCAGGTTAACAGTTTATTTGTGTGCTATCACTGATGCTAAATGTTGTGTAGTGGGTAAAAATGGCTAAAAGGAAGAAAGTACTGGTATATTACCATTTTAAATTAGGTAGGTTTGAGTAAAAAAAATGAGGGTACCGTTGATTGTAGGAAAAACACTAGTCCAAGCCAGTTGGCAGCAACGCCCACAGCACTTCCTGGTTGTTACATCTCGGACTAAGTTCCTCTCTGATGTTTATGTAAACAAGTGTCCCTTTCCCACAAGACCTGTAAGGAAAGTACCAATCACTGAACACCACCCTCGGATCGGATGTAGCTACATCGGTCGACATATAATGGCCCAGAAAGAGAGAGTGTAATGATAAGACCGTAAAGGAAAAGAATTAAATTTCATTACTTCCACCTTTGACATACGATGAATTAATACCCCTAAAGCCAAATATGTAATACAGCAGCTAAGAAGCTTGGTTTCCTAAATCGAGCAAAAAATACTTTTTCCCCTTCTAACTTACACATTCTTTATGTTTCCCAAATAAGACCTAACCTAGAGTACTATTCCCTCACCAGGGGAGCGGAATGACCTTCGACACTGAACTTCCTTAATTCTATCCGAAAGAGAGCCATTTGACTCATCAATGACCCAGTCCTCACAAGAAAACTCCCTTTTCTTGCTCGACACCGCGCTGCTGGGGATTTATCCCTTTTCTACCGGTGCTTCCAAAGATTCTGCTCTGAAAAACTAGCTGCTATAATTCCCCCCTTGACTGTTCCCAACAGAACAAGAGACTCGTTACATATGCACCTCTTTACTGTTCAGCTACAAACGCCTACAACATCTCACTTCTTACGCTCATTCACACCTAGGGTCTCCAGATTATGGAACAAATTGCCTGCAGGTGCGTTCCCTTCCCCTCCCAACCTCCAATACTTTAATCCCGTGTCAATAGATTAGATTTTCCTTCTCTTCAGACCCCCACGGTACTGTAGCTGTCTTAGATAATAAAAAAAGTAAATTTACAACACCTAAAAAAGTTTGGTTCTGAAAAATCAAGAGTATTTTAATAAAATATCGCATTCCTAATACTGCTCTTGATTATCTTCATGTCATTAGTATTGGACCTCTGCTTTAATTTGCCTATTAAATGGACTCTCATCTTTTTACCCAGTTTTTTCTGTGCTGTAATGAAATTTTTATTTTTTTTTTCTCTTAAATGAAGCCTGTTGGAATCATTTAATGTACTTAAGTAGAGTATTTTTAGTTGTTAAACTAAATTTAAATCTTTTTCGTAGATTTGTATTGAGTTGTAATAAAAAGTCTTAATAAAAATTGCATTTTCTCAGATGTGATATTATTGGACCCTCATCTTTCTTCACCTGTGCTCTTCATTTTGTAAAAACTGTAAGAAAAAATACCTACAAACTAGCTACAAAATAAGATGTAGATATTGTATAACAATTGGATTGGTTATCATTTTTCGGCTTAGATTAAGCAATTTCGCACCATATTATAATTTTATTTCTTATAGTTATTAGACGTTATTTCTTTACAGATTTCCTTATGTGAAGATTATAGTTTGCCTGTAGACCATTTGGCAGAATTAGCAAAAAGAAGGCCAAATAGCATAGCTGTATCAAATAACTGCTTCATATCTCAGAACTTTTCTGATCTAATTCTTTCAAGTCCTGAAGGAGAGCACGTAAGTATTTAGTAACTAAAATATTATGACCTAAAGCCGTTATAAAAAAAGTTATCCTTTGTCGCCTTTTCTTAATACAAACGTTTAATAAAATTGTTTTAGAAGAAAAAGAAAATGTGATTGTGTCAATGATTGGAACACGCCGAAGTATTTTAACAATGGCAATTTAAAACAGCGTACACTTTTTAATGTTTCATATAATATGTATTTCATTTGTGGCCGCATGAAGTAGAAGAAATTTTTTACTCTCATAATATTGGTCCAATAACACTATTACAGAGCACAGGCAGGTTACATTGCACAACCCGCAGTGGGGGAATTTATAATGCCGGTCAAGTGTAGGCCATAAATATTCCTTAAACCGGAGTAGAAATACCGCTAAAACTTCCCCCTTGCAAAGTTTAAGGTCGCGCGTATATTGATAAATTATTGTTAAACACCACTGCGTAGCATACAATATGTTGCAACTTTTGTAGTTCTCACTATACTCACAGGGTGCTTTTTGGATATTTAGGATAAGAACAAGAACCGTGCACAGTCACCAATCCTTCTGAAATATATATTTTTAAAATTTTACCTACTGGGTTTTCCGAGGGTATATCGAAAGAAGCGGGCGTGTTTTTGCTATCTGTTATGTATGTGTTAAAATATTCCACAGTGCTCATCGGCAGTTTACATCTCGGGTTTAATTACTTCAACAAATTTCCCTAAGGGCCAATGTACGGGAGCATCATATTTACCCCGGAACTGTCTTTTCAATGGTCTCAATGAAAACGGTTTGTTGCTCGGCTCAATTTTCTTTGTTAGTGCCACGATTAGCACCATTATTGGAATAGTTTTGAAATTATTGGACAGGTAGGAAATTTTAAACAAGTTTTAAATTAAATTTTTTAACACTAACAAGGGATGGATTCCACAAATTTAATTCCAGCCGTTCAATACAGCCATTCAAACGTCGCAAAAAAACTTTGTACAGATGGCGATATTTGTAATAAATAAATGTTTAAGCCCTGTGTTGAAATTTTAGGGTATCAGACGTCTTCAGAACACAAATATCCCCTTTCTTATTAATTTACAAGCTGGGCGAACATTTACTGACTACATTGCATATCTAACATGTTTAACTGGTATTGTTTTAACAAACAAACCAACGTGCTGTTACTTTAATTGGAATAATATTTGATTATTTAATACTTTTTAGGTAGTAGTTTTAGATACTTATTCAACACCAAGGGATTCTCAACAACGGCTTACTCAGGAAGATAACGAAACCAAGTGCTTCACTAGTCCAGATAAAGAATATTCTCAACCTTACACCACAGGTATGCATGCGGAAAAAACGTAGGTAATTCTTTTTAATTCATGCGTCATCTTCTAGGACACTTTTACTTGCCCACGTTTTCGTATTTTCTTATTTAATACTTGCTCCCAGAATTATTATACCCAGGCAGGAACAGACTTAAAAAGCATTGATTCACTTTTTTGTCATTCAAGCTCTATTCCTTTCCTGTAACCTATATAAAACTTTATACTCACACAGTTATTATTCTGCTACGTTTTCAGGAAGTTTTTAAATCATAATTTCATTGTGCAATGCAAAGTTTTAAATAAGAAAATAAAAAATAACTGCGAAAATTGTATTATAGTATAGCAGACTTGCCCAGATATATACATAGGTATTTAACATCGTTTAGATCATTTTCAGTTTTTGTTCAATAAAATTAGCATATTCCTTGACTGTTTTTCAGTTTCCGTAATATCTTCTCCACAACCACAATTACAGAAATTTTGTTATTATAATTGGCATTTATTAATATAAATTAAAATATTGTTCGAAAAAACTAATACTAATATTATTTACCTACTAAAGCACTGATGAAATAACTATTGCTTAACAGAGCTTTTTTTACATAAAAATGGTAATTTGTGCTAGAACTTAGTAGGCTCTTTTAATGTGTTTAGGAATCTCATACAAATTAAAAAAATGACATCGTAGACAGTAATACAGATAAAACCTGACAATAATGAAAATTATTGCCTTTTATTCAACAGGAAATACGTGACGGTGCCAAATCAAGTAGTATGTTTTTAAAACATTTATTTGTAGGGCTTTATTAAGTCAGATGTAACGTGACTCTCATGAACACTGTTTAGTGGTTTATTGTAGCTTACTTGTAAGATTATAGGTAACTGTAAAGTCAAGTACTTTTAACGTTTAACGGGTAACTGTGGCGAGGCTTATACTTATTAGATAAAAAAAATTTACTCCTTATAAAACATATCTGATCTAAAAATAAACGTTACAAAACCAATTCTGTCCACACACACACACAGTACGGTCACCTAGCACATTTGTATCAACTTGTTTTTTTTGCAAAATTGGGTTTTCTGCGTTATATCCTGGAATAAAGATTTATTTTCGTAGTATTTCATATCATTGTATTTTCAAAATAAAGTGGGGTTGGAATCACAATTTTCGAGGTTAGGGTAATCTGACATTAGCGGCTCCGGTTTCGGTAAACGAACGTATTAATCTAATGCTGAAATGTTTGTTTCAAGATATGCAACCGGTTATACATAATATGTATTTGGTCGGTCATTTAAGTACCAGATTAAAAGTTCGCTTACCGGAACTGGCGCCGCTAATGTCAGATTTATCTAACCTGGAAAATTTTGGTTCCAACCTCACTTTATTGTGGTAATGGTATCATGAAATTACATTTAAATAAATTTGTATTTCTTAATAAGAGACAGGATAATGGCAAAAAAAGAAATATTAACAAAAAATGTAATATGCTGCACTTTTTCAGCGATCATAGAACATTAATAAACTGAGCCAAGAATTATTTTTTGTGGAACAATCAATTGGTAGCTCAGGTAATGCATATTTGAAATTGAATGTTTTAGATATTTACTAAGTACTAGTGGTTTCGACTTGAGGCCAACATTTTTAACACTAAAAATTAGGTTTTACCACGTATGTTAAAAGTAAAAAGTACCTTACTCTAGGTATATTGTGGTTTCTCGATCTGATCGGATAATCATTTAAAACTATATAGAGGACACATAATTAAAGTAGAATGAACAAAACATGGTTCAATCTTCTCTTAAGTGGACTGAGTGGATGCGATGTAGTCATAGGGATAATCTTACAACAAGTAAGCTACAAAGACAAATGGTCGCAGTAATCATCTGAAATTATCTTAAATTTAATGTCACAAAGGACTATCTAAACAACCGCTTGGTTTCGTATTATCACATATTTTCTGTCAAATGTACAAACCTGAGCAAAGTTCGTCTTTTGCTCTGTCTGCCCTTATGCATGTTATTATGTATATGATGTGACCTTTTATTTGCACGAGATTCCGAGACATAAGTACTAAAATAGTCTGCTAAGTTGTAGCAGAAATCACCATTTTTATTGAAAATGTCCGGCAGCGACATATACCAAGTAATATTAGTTTTAGTTGTTGTGAAAAATATTTTTATTTAGTTATCGCTGGTACATGCCGACTATAATAAAAAAAATTCTGTAATTTTAGTTGGAATATGGAAACTGAAGCAAACATAAAAGAAATACGAAAATTTTATTGAAGAAGGGTTTACCTGGAAGAAGAATCAAATACAGAGTGGGGATTACTGTTGGAGTTATATATATATATATATATATATATATATATATATATATATATATATATATATATATATATGCATGTTTTAAAAAAATTTAAAAACATGAAGTTTGATTTGTAGTTGTTCATTATTTAATAAAGATGTGTACGTAGATATGTACAATGTAAATGTGTGTCTTATCTGTTATTTTTTGTTTTAATAATGATCTTACAGACTGAGACAACACTCCTGACTAAATCAGAACTTAGTAATTCTTCTTATTACATGAATTTTTATGCTAATTTGCCAGTGTTTAATTTTATCAGAGATGATAGTAGATGCAGAGCCGGTCCCCGGTATTTCTTCTAGTAAATCATTTGCTGAGCAGGTGATGACAACACAAATGAACCGTGTTTTTTTTTAAAGGCGTAAGTCAAGAAAAACCTCTTTTCAGAAATTGAAAAAAACTCTAAATATTGTTCACTTGAACAAACTTTAACGTTCAATTGTTTACACTATAATATGTTGATTCTATCATCCATAAAATTTCATCTTATGACCAAAAATGAAGATTTTACGGATCATAGAAAAATGGAAAATATCGCCCTTTAAAAAAAATTCAATTACTCTGATGAAAAATTCTACTAAAATTATTGGTTGGAAATCAATATTTTATTATTAATTCTAATACTATTAATTTTAAATCAGGGATTGCATGCTTAGACAGGGTTCGTAGAGTTATTGATTGAGATGTGTGGAGTATATTTAAGAAATGTAAAATTTAGATATAATTAGTGTGTCACTTTTTGTATGCTTATAAGTGGCTATGGCCGTAAATGAATAAATAAATATTTATTTCTTTAAAAATAATCATTTTACAAAATTAATATTTTGTACGTTTCGAAAAAACGTTGAATTCTCGCCCCTGGGAAAAAATTAACATGTTTAGGTATTTTATTTATTATTTTTCTAAACAAATTTTACATCATTTTGTCAAAAATTTGAAGAGAAAAAATGTGTTAGTAGAAAGTTATAGTTTTTATAAACTATATTTTAATATTCAGACATACAGCTGACGGTTGGTTCTACTCGTGTTTGTAGCATCAATGTGCCATCAGTTGTTTGTCTGAAATTTTTTTAAAAAGGGCTTAAGTCATGTTTCAAAGCAGCGGCCTGAGAGATATGCAGCTGATGTACGCTGTTTTAAAAAAAAACCTTCAAGTGATTTGCCCATTTAAATGAAATCAAATTATTTTAAAAAAATTACTGCCGTATTAAAAAGCCCTGGAAATCTTTTAATTGAAATTAATAGCTCTACCCATATACCTCAAGAAAAAGAAATAAAAGCGAAATCGGAAAATGACGCCCTTTTCAAAAACCCCGATTCAAATGGGCATGGTTCATTGCGTTGGTCACTTGGAAAAAAATTGCTTTCCTTTAGTATTTTGTCTACTGCAGCAGACAACTTCGGCCGGGGCCGAAGCAATAAATAAAAACAAAATTTTTTTTTAGTAGTCACAAGGAGCTGGGGCGCAGCAAAGGTTGTCCGCTTCATTATAATAAATATCTGGGGTCGGATTCGGTTGGGTTTTTCGGGATTTTTGTTGCTTTAAACGTAGTAGCTTTTTTGTTATTTTTTCTCAATGCTTATCAAGAATTTTAAATTCACGTTCTTTTTAATTGTGTATATACTAACACTGCTTGTCGTAAGACATTATCGATAGCTCTTTTCTTTTCGCTAGGTTTTTCTCGGACTCCGTTTCAGCACTTTTTAAAAACCGTCTGGATCCGATCGCTTGCTTGGAGTTCTTGTTGTATTCGGGGGATTTCAGTTCCTTCAGGACAAAGATAATAGATATAACGAAAACTATTCATTGCGTTGACATCATTTACACAGTTGAATATTCAAGATAAACAACTTCTTATAACGTTCTTGCTAAGGTCATTATTGTTTTATTTGTATGGTTATTTCAGAGATTTTTTACAGCCATATCAAATTTTACGAACTTGGAAATATTTATAATTTGATTGTCCTCATAATTATTTGGCAGAAGAGTCATCGAATCCAACCTCAGACGATGATTTTGCTTTTCCTTCCGGTCCAAGACCAAATCCCTTGGACTTAAATTCTCCCGACAGCATCAATGAAGGCATTACACCGCCACCACCCTCTTCAGTGCTAGACGTGCTCTCTCCTACAAAAGCAGAAATACCCACAGCTAAAAGACACCCATCTCCCTACTATTACGGGGATCTGTTTAAATATAAAACTGAGAACAAGCAACAGTCTCATTCTCAAAAGATCAATAACTGCAACCTTAAGAAAAACCAAAGCCTTAAAGAACATCATTCTAAAGGAGGGAGCTGTAAGAGGACTAAATCCTCTAGGAGACATCGAAAGGGATATGAGGGAAATGAATGTCGAGAACAGAACGACAAAACCGTTAGAAGTCGGCATCAATTAAGGTAGGTATACTAAATATAGCCACAAAGATTATTCAAGAATTTTCTTCAAACCACTCACCTAGGACTAGGATAATATATTTTTAGAAACACTTTAAGTTTCTAAATTTTAGGCAGCAAAAAAAGTCATCTTCAGTTGATAGCCACAGCACTTCTTCCCGGGATGCGTCGAATGAACCTGCCGAGCTGCAGTCTGTGCAGCGGTCGATGCCAGGTAGCTTTTTAAACGCAATCTCGTGTCCTGATAATGGACTAGACGACATGACCCGCCAAAGACATGTCTATGAAACTGCTTTTGATTGTCGTGTTAGCAAATCTGATGATGACCTCGATCAAATCGAGCGTGTAACGAACCATCCTGTGCTAGTCCAGTGGAACGAAAAATCCGCATCTGAACCATCCAAAGGTAAAATGGTTAATATTTCTTTCTTACGATTTAAAAAATTACATAAATATCTACTTTTAGGTAGTTCTACAACCCTAAATAGGATCAACAAGTCAAAATCTGGAAAGGAAAAGCCGAGCCATATTCAAGAAGACAATAATCAAGTTTTCAATTTATCACAAGATTTGGAAGTAAGTGATGCACCACCTACACGAACAATAAATATGTAAATGTACCATAATACATTGTTTTTAAAATTTTAGAATATGCATCTGGCCAACGAAGACAATAAGTCTTGTTTAGGGGGGTTGTTGCTGCGCGGCTATACCCCCTCTCCACCGTCTACAGCTCCCCTTCCCTCAAAATTTCCAGGCAAAGAACTGATGATGAACAGTATCAGAAGTGCTCCCAATCTGCCTTCAAAGACCCGCCTAAAGGATCTTAATTTACCAGTTAAATCGCTCAGAGGTCGATCTCCAACAACTAGCAGCGGCTCTCTACGAATTCGACCTGGTAACGCTTTTGATATCGAATTCGGGAGCACTTCTCACTCACACATTTCCGAGTTTAAAGGCCGGCCTGGTAATTCTAAAGAGCAAACTGGAGAAATGGTAAGAGAACACAAAGAGGTAGACACAAACACTATAGATAAGCCATAAATAAAATTTTCAAAGCACTTTTATTTGGACAAACTAAAATCAAAAACTGCTAGCGGCAGGCACTGTAATGCGAGAGAATTTTCTTCTAGGAAAGAATATTTGAAATAAAAAGTAGGCCCAAAGCTAATCTTTTAATGGTACCAAAACGTACTAAAGACAGCATTACAAGAAGAATTAGACAGAAATATTCCTCAACTGAGAGTATGACGACTAGCAGTAGCGGTGGAAGTATGGAGAGTATTAAGAGCAGCACCAGCGAGGGCAACAGAAGTACTAGCAGTTCCTCCAGTCGACAGTCTGCCTCGTTAAGTAGTCACAGTTCAGACTCCGGAAGTAAGAAGGTTTCGGTAAAAGTAAGAGAATTTTCTGCATTAAAATTATTCTTTCTAGGTACCCGTCCAAAAAGCTATGCGATTTCTCAAAGTAATTTTCTTCAGCAGGCAAGTAACAAGTTACATATTTTAAGCCCCATTTCAGATAAATCGTCACAGGAACCGATTTCTGAGACCTCGGACAACAACAGAAATAATAATTCACAAAAATGTTCGCCAGAGGCACAAAACGAAGCGACAGGCACTAATAATGAAATAAAAGCAACCAAAAAAAGATTTCCGCAAAATAAAAACCTTCTAAGTTTGAATTTCCAAGACCGGCCGGAAATTCAAGGCTCAGATAGTGGAATTTCCATACAAAGTCGTGAAGGTAATACAATATACCTATTGCTTCCCTGAAATATTCTCAGAATGCGAGATTTTATTTTTAAATTTTAGGTAATAATAAATCTCGTCTTGGCTTAGTAACTGCTGACCTACCAGTTCCTCCCGCCCAGCAAGATTTTTCTGACCTTCCATTTGACATGCCTAAACTCCGAAGACGGAGAATAATACCAGATATGGCTTGCACGTCGGGAAGCGCTACTTCGATAGATCTGAGGGAATTACCTTTTGATATGCCTAAGCTTAGAAGAAGAATGCGACTCCAGACTGGAAATTTGGAGGATAGTGTCTCACAGGCCTCATCAAGTCAAAGCGTCGTCGAGGCCAATAGAGGTAAGCAGTTTTTACTATTCGGTGAGAAAAAAAATTGAATATTCATTATTCTTTAGGACACTGTCGACCCAAATTGACTCTCAACCTAGGTGAAATAGCAAGTCGACAAAGACCCAGTTTAGGTCTGACGCTGGCAGGAATGGGTGCAAGTATCAGTAATGATGGGGCTTCAACCAGTACGCAATGCAATACTTATAACTTTTTTGTATGTGATAATACTATTGATCTAAACCAACCCCTTGAGAAACAAGGGTAAGTACTACTGAAAGATTGTATTAAAAAACAGTGACCATGCGTCATTATTTTAGATGGTTCCATGGCTCCATAACCAGAGTGGAAGCAGAAAATGTCTTAAGAGCGCTTCGAGAAGGCAGTTTTCTTGTCAGAAACAGCGAATCAATAAAAAATGACTATTCTTTGTCTCTAAAGTAAGTATTGTTTAAAAATGGAACATTCTTACAAAAAATCCATAGGTGAAATTTTAGACATTGTGGTGTAAAACGGTCCTGAAAACCCCGCTTTATTTACGATGGTTAGCGGGATGTTTCGTCCATCGACTTCTGACTGGAAAAACTGTTACTTTTTAAATGGCTTCGCGTCGCGACGATTTTTTTATTCGCGAAGTTCATAATAAAATTGCCTAAATATCCCGTTGGTCTTTTTCAGGAGTGCGAGAGGTTTTATGCATATGAGGATACAAAGGAACGGTGAAAATGGTTGTTACATTCTAGGACAATTTAGTAAACCATTTCCTTCTATTCCCGAGATGATAAAACACTTTTCTATGAATCGGTTGCCTATTAGAGGAGCCGAACACATGTGTTTGTTGCAGCCTGTTATAGCACAACTTTTGTGATAAAGAAGAAGAGGAATATGTTCGGTTTAACCCTAAAACACCAGTTTGTTCTAAGAATTAAATGAAACCCTTGTTAAAGAATATGCAAAAAGTCGTCTGTGACCGCGATATCAAAAGATTAGAATAATATCGAATAGTACAAATGAAAAAATCAAAATTTTAATTATCAAACGCCTCTCTCTATACAGAAGACTAGTTGCATATTTTACTAAGTGTTTTTTACATGCTTCCAATAATGCAAACTAATGGAAAATAAACTGTACAGAACCGAAGTTTTTAAACTATTACTGTTCATAATAAGGGAAAGTGCCATATTTGCATTGTGTTTTAATAGGTATACTTAATTAAAAAATATTATTATTATTATTATTAATTGATCTTTATTGCTCAGCTGCGTTAATTTTATTTCATTATATTTTTAAAGGGAAACGAAGTGCAATAAATATATGTTTTAACAGTATTACTTCAAATTTTTTTGATGTTAGTTTTGTTAGGTACGTGGTACGATCCTTGTGGCTTAAAAAGTCAAAGAAGAGAAGGTGCAAAAATAAAAAGATTTATGCTGTTTTTCTATGTAATCTACCCTTACATTTTTCACATCGATTACGTCACGCCTTTCTGACTATCTCTTTAACTATGACATTTTCTAAACAGTCATACACGTTTTTCTTCCTTCAGCTGTGGTTAAACAGCTGGTAGTACTCTTAATTCTGTAACTAAACAATAGTGCAGTATATGGGACTACATGGATCGCGTACTACGTAAAACTGTTTTGTTTTGAATGTGTATCATTTTAAACTTATTGCCAAAGAACATGACTGTGAATATTTTACATACTTTATATTATATACATTTCAAAGTTATATTAGATTCTAAGGGGTAGGTTGTAGGTCAGTGTTATATATTAGAGTTTAAAGAAAATCCCAAAATATTTACCTATTTCACTTCATTTGCTGATCACTGTAAATTTTAATATACTACCTATATTTTGGTCGTTTTAAATATTAAAATTACTGATATGGTACTTACAATTTTACCTACTATTCTAACTAGTAGAATATTTATTTCTGGTATTTCTTAGTTTTAGAGAAATTGTGATTAATGTGTTACAAAAATACGGGACTGAATAAAAAAGTAAAATTCGTTAGACTTTTATTTTTTTTATCCAACGAGGTAAACAGGTATAGTATCCCAATAAAACACGTTAACATTGTTATTGTTGAATATTTTGATCAATCAAGACTAGGTAGAACAATAATTATTACATAAAAATTTATGTAAGTTTCGTAAATAATAATATTAACAAACGGTTGCGGGGGTGTACGATACGCCACTGCTCTTTCCTGAGAGCCCTAGCTCTCTTCTTTCTCGTTAATGTATAGTACAGCATATTAATAACATCTGTTGCGTTAGTTTTATAGATACCGTTTCACAGGAAAGTGTATTTTAAAGCGATTTTACTTTGGAGGCAATAAAAAGATTATTTCTTTTTTATGAAAAAAATTACTGTTCAAATTGACAACATTCTCGGTATTAAGTGTTTGTTGTCGGTGGCGGGCACCGGGCGAAGTGCCATTTATAATTATTCTTCTCCAATCTGAATGCATACAAGGATTAATCGGTTTTAAATATCTCTAGTGTTAGGTAAGTAAGAAATTCCTGTTTTCTAGAAAATGAAGTTAAAAATTGCATTATTGTTTGTAAATCTGATTCGTACTTTCAGAAACCAATATTTGAACATACATATCAACAATAAACTGGCTTGCAGTCCTTACCTGGATTTTGCTAACTCAAGACTTTAGGACCAATTAGTATTTACCTTTAATAAAAAAAAACAGCAGTGAATACTAACACAATTAAATTGTGTTAAGTTTCTAAAAGTACGAATCAGATTTAGAAACAATAATGCAATCTTTAACTTCATATCCTGGAAAACAAGAATTTTTGACTTAAGTCCCTCTTACCTAACACTATTCAGTGAATTTCATAACACTCTGTAGCTATATTGAAATTATGATTATTAAAAAAATATTTAAAAATGCTAAACATTAGATACAAAAGGTTTTATTCTTATTGCAATCCTGATGAACAGGCAAAAGAATAAGGTAACCAAACTGACATGCATTTAAAGATCAAGACGCCAATTGTTGGTCAACCAATAAAGATAATAAAATTCTATGAAAAAGAGATTAATAGATGGGGCTGCGCAGTATTTTATGTAAAAAGAATAGACGTCGTTAAGAAACTAATGGCAGGGACTTAAAAGATGAAAAATTTCGAATATAATTAGGAAGATTTAATTTTAGTATCCACCGCAACGCAGTTTATTACTTTTATTTTTCAAAACTGGCGTTTTAGGTAAAACGCACTGTATATTAAAAGTAAAACATTAACTGAACACCCCTATCTTAAAAAAATTCTCTGCTTTACATGTAAACTAATTTTAAACAACTTAGACTCAGTAGTAAAGATAGGACAAATAATATATATGTAGGTAGGTAATCAATAAATTTAGAATTTGACAATTGTTGAACTATCAGTTGTTAAAATTAGTTGTTCTATCCAACCATCCTTCTCAAGTAACTGGCTTTTTCCTGGCTTTGGGGCATATATAACAGAAATACCGAAAATTTCCTATCCAAGATTTAATCAGTGTCTTTTATTCCAGTATCAGTACTTTTACCACTAGCACTAGCTTCACTTGTATTTTTTGAAGCACACTGATTTAGAAAAGCTTCATATTCTAGTTTATAAGGTAACAATGGGATAACAAATACTGATATATCGTCACACGAAGCTGCTTTACCACCTTTTAACTGCCAAGAGTTATTGAGAGATCCACGCGCGTAACCTACTAGACAAGTTGCCGCACTGACATATTTCTTATCTTCAAAGGCATTTATTGATTTGGCAACTATTTCTGCTGCCTTGTAACCATCGACAACATCCCAAAGTCCATCCGTACCAAAGATTAAAACTTCTTTTTCATTGGTAGCCGAAATCTTATGCACTTGTACTTCTGGGTGTGAGGAAAGAAAAGGCTTTATTGGTGTTTTTTGGTAAATAGCAGTAAGATCGTGATCTCCAAAACCTCTAGTGACCCCAATTGTACCCATTACTCGACTCTGCAATAAAATAAGATACCTAAGCAAACCTATAATGTTTTAACTTAAAGACATGACACATTGCATGCCCTTTCCTTCCACTGTTCACTATTGACTGCATCAGTGATTGGGAATCTGGGGGCCCACCTTCTATCTATATTTCTCTTTGTTTATTTTTTAAATATCATTATATAAAAATCACCAACACAAAGAAAATCTAGCACTTCTACATTTAATATACACAACCGAGTGGAAGAGACCTGTGATTTTTTAGACGCTTGTATTAACACTACATATGTAAATAGATAATACAAACCCTTTTTCCTTGACCAGTGATGACAGAAACTTTGAGATCATCGGGCTGAAGAGTCTTGTAGGCCCATCCCCTCATGTATGCATCTCTATACATTATAGTTTTTCCCAAATCACTGGATTTTGGTTGCCCTACATATTCTTTTGCTGTAAACTCTTTGCCTAAAGCAAAAAAAAAATTAATTGAGGGCTCAGAGCTTAATGTACGTACTCTAGTTACTAGTTAATAGGATTTTTAATGCATTTTAAGTATTATAAAGTTATGTATGGCAGGTTCTAAAATAAATTGAAAAAAACCTTGCCTAATAAAAGGGGTTGTTCTTGAGCAAGTCTCCTGATTCGGTCTCTTTCATTTTCAGGAGTAAAATCCATAGACATGGGGAAAAACTCATTATCTTTACAAATTATTGCCCTAGAATCACCAGCATTAGCTACATACAATTTTCCTAAAATAAATAAGGCTACTAGTGCTGTACAACCTCCAGCTGCTTGGTATTTATTTCGGTCTTCTAGCAATAGTTGATCCTAAAATGACAATATTGTATATACCTACATATAAAATATATACAATAAAAAATGTATAATTTCAAATCCAACATATTAGACACAAGTGTGTCAGAAACAGCCTGAATAAAAATAATATTGGTTGGTAAGTATGTTAAATTATGTTAAAAAAACTACATGCCATTTCTTTAAAAGCAGATTCTAATGCTCCAACAATTAGAAGATCCATAGGTTTTGTGGTAGGTACTGTACTTCCATTAACATCTACCCATATATCATCTTGGGCATCTACAAGTTTTTCCTGCAAAAAAATATTGTGTGCAATAATATTGCACTGGTTATAACTAAAAAGTTATAGTGACCAGTTATAAATTCAACTTACGTGGACAATATGGTGCAACTGGTTGGCAGCACATAGTGCTGCACCAACACCTGCATGACCGTCAAAAAGACCATAATAAGTATAGGGAACAGAAAACTTTTGCACATTGCCAGTATCACTGTGGATCATCTTACTTAATACCCCTTGTCTAAAAACAGCCTGGTCTTCATTCCATCTTGATTTTCCTGCATTAACACACTCAGCATAGCCTGCAATTTTTTTTTAATCTGGGATAGTCTACTTACACTTCAGGCCTTAGAACTAACATCTGCAGAGTGTTCTTATATTAGGTGCATATTCACTTTTTTTTAGAGAAGTGGGTACTTAGAAAGCAGTAAGAAAGATTTGGACTGACATAGAGAAGAAAAAAAGAACAGTAAGGAGAGAGGAAAGAAAAAGGAAAACCGACTCACACACTCAAAGCTGGAAATATCAATTAAGATTTCACCAGCTCTGGTTGGGTTGGGTTCAGTGTGGCACCTCTTCAGTTAAGAAAAAGCTCCTTAAAAAAATGACACATCCAGGTCATATTGATACCTCCTCTTGTGATGTCGGATAAAAAATAAATAAAAATATCTGAGTTTTAGATAAAATAATTGGATAACTAATTCTAATCTAATCTAAAACCTTGCAGTTAAAGTTTTCTAGCTTTAATACAAATTGGACTTCTGTTAATCTTCAATTATTTATTATTTAAATTACATTACCTGTATCATGTGGCAGTGATTTACTAGGATGGATAATAGGTCTAAGTTTGTGGTCGGCGCTCATTTGAACTTCGTCATCGCCTAAACCCAGGAAATGGGGCCTTCCGTAAGGAAACTTTGGCGCTAATGTTGTTTTATTGTATTGAGTACCGTCAATAACAGACCCATTAGCTTCTAAGCCGTTAACTGCACCAATGACGGCACTTTTAAACCGACTGAACATTTTTAATGCCCTTTTTTTAAAGAAAAATTAGGAAAAACATGAGAAATCACAAAAGATAACAGCCTAATGTCAACAACCTTATGTCACAACTGTGCTGAACCGTCACACACTTGTCACTCCCCTTAGCAAGGGTGCGTTCAAGAAGGACTAAGCTTAGAGTTACAGAGACCCACAGACAGACATACATCCGCCTGAGGGATACTTTTTTATGCTATCTAACAATATTAAATATTCTTAGCTTAGGGCTTAGGAAATAATCAATATATTAAATTCACGATTCTATTATATTACAGTAAAATAATACAATAGGTCAATGATAAAAATTAATTAAGGGCGCATTCACCATTATGACAGGAAGCCAACTCAAAAATTCATCTGCAAGATTTGTTCAGGTTTCTAATCCCGTTGATGAAAAAGGTATTCGCGCAGGCGTGGGGCTTACTGGAAGCATTCGAGAATTTTAAATTTTCAGGCTTGTATTTTATGTAAAATGAATTTTTATAAAATTTGTACAAGACGCCAGATTTTCTGTTTTTTTTTTATATATTAAACCGGTCCTGCGAGTTGGGATTTACTCGTAAATTGGGAGCGTTTCTGTTTTAAACAGGCATATATCAGTATCCTAACTACTTCATCTGAATTGAAACAATACACCTAATTATTCCAGTTAGAACATCTACATGATCAAAGATAAAAATACTAAAAATCAATTTGTATGTAGATTCGACGAAACTTAAATCTTCAAAGCATTTAAGTAATGGGGTGGTCCAAAAGAATACTTGAGGGTGCGGGTTACAATCACACTAGATAATCACCTAAATCGGTGAAAAATGAGACGTTAAACTGACAGGTATCAGTTGATAAGAGCGTGGAAACAATTTACATTTAAATAAAAGTACTTTTCTTTTAATTGAAAGGCTTTACTATTTGGGGAGAGAAAATTATCTAGGGATGAACTTATCCTTAGATAATTCTATATTTTTCAATTACTGTGACTAAACATCCATGAGTAAATTTAATAACTTTGCGATAAAAGACCGTCAAAAAAAAGTACCAGGAAATTTAGTTAGAGTATGGTTAGAACAAAGTGTCTAAATAAAATTTGTTAAGATAAACGTTTACTTAAAAATTATAATCCCTTAAGTAAGTATTTATCGTCTATGTCTAAACTCTAGGTGAATATTTACCCACTTTCAAGTAGGTATGTTTTATTCCTAATTAACAGGTCGTCAACTTAAAATCGGTTAATGAAATGCTTAAAGTATTCTTGGTTTATCAACTAAACGATTATATAAAAGAATACGCACGATTTATCAATCGTTAACACTACCCTAAAAAAATATATAAAAATGTCAAATTTTTTTAAATAATAAGCCGTTCGCAGTCAACCTTCCGATTCTGGAAGGAAAACACATCGTGCTCGCCTAAATAAAATTCATTGAAAGTCTTTTTTTTTCAAAAAAGAAGCAGCAGAATCTTCAAAGGCCCCCTACTCATAACTGTCAAACTTTTCTATTTTTATTTTCAAGGGGCCCAATCAATAAAAAATTATACTTACGGGTCCCACCACTAAGAACGCAAAAACCTATAAAAAATTGTTTATTTTTCTAATGTTTGTTTTATGAATGTGTCAACGTTCCCATAATACGTTTAATGTATTGTAATGAGTAGAAAATAATAATTATTTATATAGCTCTATTTAGATTATTCAAGCTTATTTTAATACTTTCAATCGCAATCCACTCACAGGATATAAGTACTCTACACTTCTGTGCCAAATTTTAAATAAATATCATAAGACAGACGCGCTACATACAGGCATTAGTAGGTAATTAATTAACGTACAGGACTTTGGGAAATTGTATTAAGAAAAAATTACATCAATCAAGTTATTAAATAGATCATTAAATAAAAGTTTATGGGTGTTATTAGGAATAGGATAATAAATAATTAAAAGGTGGTCGAGGATTTTTTCCTCGACCGAGGAAGCACCACCCCACACACCCCCGAAAGAGTGATATATCTCTATGCACGCGTCCAACACTGAGTGTGTGAGTCGGCTTTCCCCTCCCTATATTTATATACAACCACGGTACATACTAGATACTTAGACTTGGGACCTTCGTGGGATGTGCACAGACGAAAAAAAAATACAACAAACACAAAAATCAGGTAGGAGCCCGTATCGCTAAGGTGGTCGTAGATATTTCTTTCACCATTTATTATAATACTACTTACTACTTTGCTGTTGCAAGCAGTCAAAGATATATGTCGGGATATTAATATTATTGGCATCTTGCCTTGGAAATCTTGAACAAAGTAGGCAAGCCATAGTAGCAACGCGTTTTTGATTAGTGAAATAAATGTCCTTAACGGACTAATAATATTGCATTTATGAGTGGTCACATTCATCATAATTGTAATATCATTAGACTTATAGCAGTTTCAATAAATATCATGATAATTCGATGGAACCTGCACACCACACCTACCACTTTCTGTGCCATTTATCACTGTTTTAATAGTATACAGCCGTGGATAAAAAAAACGTACTTCTAATACTAGAGATCAATCAATGAATCAATAGAATTTCTTGTTTTAATTTTCTGACGTATCGGAGTGTATAGGTGTGAAGGAAGGATTGGGTTTTGGTATTTTTTAATATTGGCTTGGATGAGTTCCTCGTCCCAAATTAAACTCCACACGTACTCTAATAGTAAAAAAACACACAAAACTTAATATTTCTTATTTTTATTGATTGGCTTTTTACATTAAATTATTTGTTATAATACTGACTGATAGTGGTAAATATTGCTTACAACATGTTAAAAAATTGAAATTTTACTTTAATAATATACATTTAGCATATTTAAAGTTGTCGCTAAATATTAAAATGGACTCCATGTTTATGAAACAGTAAATAGATAACAGTGTCATCTCAAAATCTATCTTAGAGTATTTTCGTCAACTCAAAAAATAAAAATTAAATTAATTTTATGTTTCATTTTACCTAAATAAGTATCTACACAAAATACAAAAAAAGATCTGGTCCTAAGCGTATAATATAATATATCCAAAAAAGTCACAGCATATCAATGTTACTTTCATTTCAGTACTTGCAGACAATAGGAGCAATCGAGTAAAGTCTTATGTACAATTTTTTTGAGATTCTAAAACGTACCAAGCAATTTTACCAAAGGAACACTACCAAGTATTAAGGGATTATTTAATTTATATTATTCTTCTCTTAACTTATTTTACATGTCATAAAACAAGCAAGATGCTATTAAATTCAATATAGGGAATAATATTAATAAATTAATTGGTGTCCCTAAGTAGACTAAGATATTAAAAAGGTGGAGTCAATTCTTATAAAATATGTCACTCATTGCAGCTTAATTTTCGAACTTTCTTCAAATTTTATAAGATTTGTTGTTTTCAAATCTGAATTATTAATTGTTTGTAAAAATAAATAAAGTAAATTTAGAATTAGAGAGAAAATTAACTTTCTGGTTTTAGATCTTGAGACTAATTAGACACACCTATGTTAGCGCCCTGTATATTACTTTATTTCCAAAGGTTTGAATACTGACATGTTTTAAATATCGAATCTAAAGGGGTTATTTAATCCTTTATTACATGGTGTATTCTTTTATTCTCTAATTAAAAACGAGAATCTAATACATGTTGAGGTATATTTACTTTACTATTTATATTTAATATTTACAGGTAAATACAATAAATAAAAGAAATAAATAAAATGAAGGATGCACGAGGATGAGTGCGGATAGATAGTCAGTCAGAGGTTGATTGCACATTTTCGATTTCAGCGGAATTTTTTTCTATCGCCAAAGATATGTCGGGTAACCCGGTGGATTCTTCCCAATCGGATAGATTCAGATGAGTCGAGGTTTCCATCGGATAGTCTTCGTCATTTAAAACGTCATCAGGGGACATTGTTGAAGTCATAGGGGCGACCGTGGTTGAAGTACTCTCTTGAGTTACATCCACCTAGGTTGTGTATATTTTTGGTCAGTTTTGCTTACTTCAACGGTTAGTTTTAATTATAAACTTTCAAAAAGGTTACTACAAGAAAACAGTACCTCAAGGCATGCAATTTATTTTTAATAATAATTAAATGCTGATGATGTGATGATACCTATACAAAAAATTTTGAAATTTTTTAAAAGTAGAACCTAAAAAGACGGGTGATCGCTTACACGGATGAAAATTTAATTGATTCTTTATTTAAATGTCATACGTTAAACTCATTTTGCGCCACCCTGTTTGTCTGGATTAGGTACCATTCTCTTTGAGGTATGTTTATCCAATTTTAATTACCCTTTGTTTCGAACGTAAAAAATAACCAAAACTCTCATGCCTGTTGTTTAAAAGAAATTATTAATCCAAAATATATTAACTACACAATCAATCTACGTAAAAAAATCATGCATTACTTAGGTACTTGATATGCTAGAGAAATAGAGATTCAAGCGAGTTTTGGGATACTTAGTATGTACTTATATATTAATCTTTGGTATATTTCTTTCTGTAGTTACGTTATATACACATATACCTACAAGCATTAAAAGAGTGAAAGGAAATATGATTATTTAGTCCCTTTTTCTCTAGAATATCACTACAGTGCTTTGGCTTCTCACTGCCCAATAGAATTTAGGCTCTCCTTGATTAAACTCTATTATTACGTTCAAATGTCGAAACAAACTAAAACTATAGATAAAACAAACATTTAAAAAAAGTAAGAAACCGGAAGCTAGCTGTTAGCAGTTTATCGGAAATTAAAACTAAGTTCTTAAAAAGTTAGTGTGAATGTTTACAAGACTGTTAATATTAAATAACTTGTAGGTTAATCTTTTGTTACGGGGTATATCACAATATCATAAGTATTTGGAAAGGGCCAAGGCACCTCACTTTGCCAAAGATTACATAATATTTTATCATGAAAGTATAAAACGGTTTACCGGATCTACAAGAAAAAATACTTAAAGTAAGAATATTATTCATGTGTGTAGGTAGTAGGTGCACGAGAATGTATTAAGCTTGAAATGAGAAATGTGTCTTAAAGAGAGCTTTTCGCTTAGGGTTCCACTGATAAATGATAATTTTGAATTAAATAACTTAAAGCTTACTCTGAGATATATTTTGGTAATTAAAGTTCAATATTGCGTTGTGTGCCTTTAGTTCAAGTATTTCTTTTTTCTGTGCAACAGTTATAAATGGAGTGGTTTGAATTAAGTTAGTAAGAAATTCAATGGGTACGTATCTCTGGCAAAAACAAGGTGATTTAACTTTAATAATAAAAGTGCATCAAACAATATTAAATGTCATGAAAAAAGTGATGACAAAAATTGACTAGTATTATTATCTAAATCCTACAAAAACGAGACACTAACGAAGTGCACTAATAATATTTATGTATTTTATAACTAAGTATCACATCTAAAGTATGTATATGTATGTATAGCTATGTGGTTGTTTTGCCAAAATTAAAAATAAAAATGTATTGGTTCTTACTGAATAGAGACGTCAAGATACATGCTGATTTATGTCTATATTTTTATTCTAGAAGAAAAAAGCGTCTTAGTAATGGTCTAAAAAAGTCAGGAAGGATTATATTTTGACAAAAGGCTCACAATGTTAAACTTGCAAAGTATTAAATAATTGATCCCGATCGAAACTCCCTTCCTTTGATAACACCTCTGAAATCTTAAAACCATTTTTCAGTTTAGCAAAACAACGAGGAACAAAAAAAAAAGTCGAGAAGGACCTTCGCTAGTGTATATAAAATTTGTTAATACAAAGTTCCCTATCAACTACAGGAAACTTTATCAGAAAAACTACAAAAAGAGCCATTCCAATCAAATCAATTCAGAAAATTTAACTACTGACAACCTGGTCCAGTCTTTTCCTCTGCTTATTATTTAAATTCTTTTTCTTCTTTTTACTATTCTTATTTTTCTTATCACCCACTTTTGCACTATTAACGTTCGCCTTGGTTTCTACTGTAAGCGTTAAGTCTCTTTGGCACTCTTGTTGGTCTTTTGTGAGCGTAGCGTTAGCCACGGTACTCGCACCAACGCTCGCGCTCTCGCACTTTACTCGGCTCGCACTACTCTGTTTTTTCGATTTTAATTCGTTTTCGTTTTCACTTTGTTTTCGTTTTTTCTTCTTCTTTTTTTTCTTTTTGCACCGCGGGGGGTCTGTTGGCTGTTGATGATGTGCCGTACTAGGCGGGCATATATGGTGGTGACGCATTTGATGCTGCTCTAGTGTGACGCTTCGAGTCAACACTCGCGCGTAAGATGACAGTTTGCCCAATCGTTGACGCGCTTTAATCATTACTTTTCTTGGTTGACCGCGTCGATTGAGCGCTAAGTAAAATGTCCGTCGCTCGTTTGAGTACTTACTCGACGAGTACTTGTTATAGTTTGTTGCTTCGATGGTTTCATTAAAGATACATTCGTCCCCAAATTCAATCTGAAAAAGAAAAAGAAAATTTCATCTTTGACGGAGCAATTTTCCTGCTAAAATTATAGCCTTTTTATATACATATAATATAGAAATGAAATACCTAATTTATTATATAAGACTTTGAATATGAATAAAAAAAGGTATTCCCCGATATACTGCTTCGATAAGGCTTCTTATTGCGACACTTTTTAAGCGGTTTATACCATAACTCAGAGTCGGAATACTATATCATAATATATAATTGTCGAAAAATATAAATACATTTTCAAAAGTATACCATAAAATGAACTTTGTGGTGCCCATTTCTGTTTTATTTTACTTACAATTAGAAACGTTCCTACTTTCAAAAAAAATACAAAGGCAAAATATAGCAACCACCTTCTAGTCATGTAACGATGCTAAATAAATAGGTCAACATAACCGATTTATTTGCCTGTAACCCTCGGATCCGGAATACCTACTAGAAGACAGACAGAAAATCACGATAGATGGTGACGATGACGGAATCGCAAAACCGTGTTGATCACTTATAATAATATATAGTTTTACCTAAAGTTGTCTGTACTTTTTGCAGCTTTTATTTGGTTGGTCTTGAGTGAAATATTTTTAGTCGTGCTAAAACTAACAAAACGGAACACTTATGGAATCACTTCGGTGTCCGTCTGTCCGTCCGTGTGTCACATGTGATTTTCCCTGAAACTATTCGACGTAAAAATTTGAAATTTAGCACAGAGATACAGTGTGGTGACCCAATTATAGAAGTGAAGTATAAAAAGAGTTAAATTTTGATTCTGGGGGTTAATTTCAGGGGTAAATTGGGAAATGGAAAAAAATTTCAAGGGCACCATGTAGAGTGTCAAATGAAAGCCTATTGAAGTACGAATTCAACAATATAGGTGATGTATTTTTTATGCATTTCTTAAACATTTTTCGGGAAAAACGCTTAAAAATTCCTGTCCCCCACCCTCATCACAAAAAGGGTCGCTCAGAAAAATCTGAAAAAAATCAACAACATTGAGAAATTAGGTGTAGATTGAGCCAAAATTATCAGGATAATTCTAGCACGATCAAATGTAAAAAATTTAATTGTTTACTTCCTTATACCTAACTGCTGAATCATTGGTTTTAGAGAAAAAGTTTTTCGACCAAAAATATTTCTCACGATAGAAGGAACAACTTTTGTCCTTACACGTATTTCAAAATTTTTAATTTGGCTCACATAACACTAATTGTGCAAGTATAGCTTGCAGTTGACCGATCTTTTAAGCTCTTCTAACTAACTATCTTTCGTTTAAAAGATTTCGATAAAATGTTCTTCTTCGTTAAAGATATTAAGTTTAAAAATTGTTTTTGTCCTAGAATATTAATTTTTCACTATTCTTGGGTAGTTTAAATTCAACTTTAAATGTATGCAATATTGGTTATCTCCAACTAATGAGGTTGATTTAAATGCTTAGCTACATTTTCTCAAAAATATTTAATTTACTTTACTGCAGAGGCGGATTTAGAATTTTGTCTGGGGGGGGGGGGGGAGCTGCGCAACGTCACCTCACAAAAGTACAGACAAAAAAAGGGCAAGCTCGAGTGAGACATTATTTTTTTATTGTTTAGGGTTCTAAGAAATGTACAAAATATCTAAACCTGTTCTTGCGAAAACAGAACCGTTTGTCATCCTAACTTACACAAAAAACGTTCGTTTAGGTTAGTTTAGGATCTTTTTGCCATTTTTTCATTGACATTTCATTCATTCATTTATTCATAATTTAAATTTAGAAAAGCTATGTTTTCTTAAAAAGATATTTCCGGGAAATGTATTTTTAAAAGGTTCGATTCGAAATTTACTTAATTTAACCTCAAAAAAGATATTTGTTGAAAAAAGAAATAGCTAAAAAAGTTGGTCATGTTAGCATACACGCGACAAGACAAATTGTTTGATTAATATGGAAGTGTAAATATTGTAGCATTTTTTTTATTTATGCCATCTGCTCATTTGAGGGGATATACAAGTACTTACCTACTTACAAAAGTACAATTTGTCTAAAACCAATTTTTCAATTTTTTTAAAGCACTTTTTAAAAATACATTTTTTCAGAGAACATCTTCTTCGAAATTAAATTTTTTCGGATAGTGTTAATTTTTTCAAGCAACGGCTTTTTAAAAAAGTAATTTATGAGAAAGTAAAGCACCAAACCTAAGGAAACCTGATCCAACCCAAAAAAGGTTCGTTTGGGTTTGTTCAGGATTTTTTTTTGTCTTTTTTTCATTAACATTTTCCAAGGTACTAAAGTTCATAATTTAATTTTCTAAATATTGTTTTCAAAAAAATATATTTTCGAAAAATCCTGTTTTAAAAATGATTTGTTTGGAGACATTTTTGAAAAAATGTACTTTCGAAATACGGGTAATTGGAGAAAATATTTCATAAATCCGTTTTCTAAAAAGCATCTTTGAAACAGCGGTCAGGACGTTTTTGAAAAAATGTATGTAGATTCGAAAGCAGTTTTTTTGAAAAAATTTACTGTCAAAAGGGATGTTTTTTGAAAAAAAAATTATTGGGTTATTTGTTTCGTTTAGAAGCCAAAATTATCGGGCGCAAATTTTGATAAGATCGCAGTGAGATGTGTAAGGAATGTTTTCAGAAACAATCTAAGAGCATGTAAACCAAAAAAGCCAAAAAGGCTTGCATTTTTTATATTACATATTAGTATTGCTCTATTATTCATATTTTATTGGTATAATTCATTTCAAAGACCATATATAGACGGCAAAATGTTTGATTTTGTTCATAATATTTTGTAGAATATGTAGAAATGGTTAATATTTATGTTACAGTATTTATTTATATAAAATTTGCTATTGAAATCATTTTTGTATAAGGTTCTAGGAGGGGCGCGCGCCCCCTGCGCCCCCCCCTAAATCCGCCACTGCTTTACTGTATCCTAAGGATATTTACTATTGGCCGGCTTTTACAATTTAAATGAATATGATAAAATAATCAAAATGCTTGCATAAATTAGAATATTCTTACCGGCTTAAAAAGAGCCTAATAGGTAATTTTTTTCCTCGTGTGAAAACAAACAACAAACTACAGCGTGCAATTCACTCTTTGAAGCACCAGATAATTACTTAAAAAGAAATTAGAGAAAAATATAAGTATATTTTAAGTAAAATTTCTTCAGTATCCATATCTTTTACTTATTACGCAGGAAAATTAAATTAAATCTAAAAATGAAACGATGATAATAGATGGCGACACTTATTGTTACAAGTCTTGTAATCTATTATCAAAAGACGTTAACAGATACATAAGAAGATTACTATTACCATCGTTTTGTCAAGTGCCGAAAGCAGCCCACTGATCCCAACGGGGGATTATCATTTCAATAACTGTAAGGAAATTATTATGACCCTAAAAATACTAACAACTATGAGGAAAATATATTAAACCATATATACAATTATGCATGTACGGTAAGCCAAAAGCTGTTAATCATGTATAAATTGCCACCTTCTCCACTAACAGGCCTTCGATTTCTGTAACGTCTTCTGGCAAAAACTAAAAGAGACCATTGGAAAACCTAGAAAAAGAAGTTTCTACTAGAGGTTACAAATAATTAAGTGCTCTGTAGTGAAACATTCCGAATAATCGATTATCCAAAATCACAAACAGATTAATTAAACCATAGTAAAGCAGTTTCGATAAGCTTTAAAAATGTGGCACTTCATATTCTTATTGTAAGAGGATTATAACCACGAAAACGACCTTATCGAACATAAAACAAGAATTAAGCAATGTCTTATTTTTCGAGTTCATCTACACCGATTAACAACCCAGAAATATCAGAATCTTTAAATGGCAAGTAATTTTTCTAACATATATAGAGGCAGAAATATCAATAACCTACAAATCGATTATTATTTACATATATAAATTTCGATAACCATTTATGTATCTATAAGTATCTATAACTATCGATACATTAATAGTTGTAATAATTTTTGATGGCTTAATTATCTGTTGTCGTACAGTACCTAACAAAATAAATAACTGTAAAAAACTGAGAACAACTTCATAAAGTTGGATGTTCTGACCCAATCAACATCCTACGTCACCATCTACTGTAATTGCAGGCGATCTATGTATTAAATTTTTTTAGACCTTTATGTCAAAGAT
Source organism: Philopedon plagiatum (assembly GCA_963971165.1). Lineage (NCBI taxonomy): Eukaryota > Metazoa > Arthropoda > Insecta > Coleoptera > Curculionidae > Philopedon > Philopedon plagiatum. The sequence continues at coordinate 407,761 of OZ020198.1, forward strand.
GCTTCAGAATAAACGTGTTAACATAAAGGCCATTTTATAATAATAGGGGTCAGATTTATATAATTTTCCTCTTTGACTGTTTATAGAGCGAAGCCATTTAAATAAAAGTAAAAATGTCGTTCGAAGACGACGTGACTCCTAGTTAAAAAGTAAGTTGTGGCTGTCCAACAATAGGCACGCCTTATAAGGTATATGGTATTTTGGAGCCTCGTATGTGTCGGTGCCTTTTCCATAAGGTTTTATTACACATTGTCTACCCCCATTCGGGAACCTTTTTTATTGGACTTGACAACGGTTACACGTGTTAAACAACACTTAACGAAAAATATTGGTAGTATAAGTATGTGTAATTCTATTTATTTACGTTTTTCTGTCTTAGTTAATGAAGGTAATAAATACCATTTTACGATAAGATAATATTATACTATCGTTTGGGATGCCTATATCTTTTACGAAATCCATACCGTAAATAAATTTATTTAAAAACTCTTTCTCTTTGCATAGAGGAGGACATTTTATTAATTATTCCTCCGTTTTAATTGGAAATCTTATTTTGGAAAAATTTCATTATGCAACGTAGCAAGTGACGCACTACGCTGCAGTCAAAATTTTTCACAAAACACCTGGTGGATTGCTCTAATAATTGTCTTTTACTTACCGAACCATATAACAATCCACACTCATCCATACATAAATACTGACATGTAGCGACTCCTTGAATTTTCATTTGTCCTATACCAACCGTAGTCCTTTGCAATATTGCTGAAACAATATAAAATAATATTACTGTAAATATATATTTGTTAATTTTCCCAAAATTTAATTTTTTCTTAACTCTCCCTGCATCCTTGATTTGATGTTTCAAGAAATCTCCGTTTGGCGTTTTAAAATATCTAGAGATGCTAAAAATAGCATTTCGGTGTTAATAGTAGCAAAGCTTTGTTAACAAATTAATGTGATGTTAATTATTATGTCATGTTGCAATTCAACATCTTTTGGTGTCGGACTACACCGTAAAAACGTTTCATTGTGCCGACAACACAATGTTGAAATTAATTAAAACTAGATAGGTTTACCGTCTTACTAGTAATACGACAATAATATGCGAGACTTAATCAAAAAACAAACATAATATAACCAACCACGTTTCGATTAAGTCATTTTAGAAGCGTTTATTTTGCATAAATAAAAATATAGTTGGGTGGTAGCATTGGTAACCTATTCATTTCAGAGTCAATATTTGTATACGATAATAATGTTAGCACCGGTCTTCACATAAAAAAGACGTTGGACAAATGAAATACTTTTTTTGGCGCCTGTATGTTTGGTTACTTTTTGATGGTTTTATGCTTTCTCGATATTTTTATTACCCTTCTTATTTGCTCTTCTTGCAATTGTTGACCATGGTAATTATTATTTCTACCTATGACTTTCGAAGCAAGATCATTTATAAGGAGTTTGAGTTTAGTCTACTGAAATCTGATATTCTCCGTTGCATCTGGAGACTTTTTAGTTTAGCCAATTCTGTATCATTTTTCACCTTTAGTTACTGCCAGTGTTTGTGACATATTAGTCGACACTTTATAATCATTAGCCATATTTCCACAACTTTTTCTGTAAGATCAAACTAGGAAGAAGATTATAATGTAACACACTAAGAACAAAATTTATAACCTTTTTTTGTCTGTTTTATCCAGGTGTCAAAAACCATACCATGTGGTAACTATATTATTTGTCAGCTCTTTTTTTAAGTAATAATTACAGAAGTATTTTATAACAAGGGGAAATGTATATTATATAACATATTCTTATGAATATAAGCGGAAGCATTTTTGGTTTTGGGTAACTAATGTGAATAAAAAATTTTAATGGTTATAGGTACGTTAAAAACTTTTTTTTCATCTCAGGCATCTTTAGGAATCTTATAATTTTTGTGTTATTTATCGAAGAAAGTAATGACAGCAATATACTATTTCCATTTTAAATAAATCAACGGCACATCTACAAACCTTAAATTTTCACTTTGTGAATATAGACATACATTTCATATAAGGTCGTCTGAAGACCAAATATATAACAAGACACGCGTTCTTTCCAACACACGCCAAGCGCGATATTTAGTTTTCACGGTGGTAAGAGATTTATTAGACATACATCTTATTTCTGTTTTCCATTACCACGCGGCCGCAAAACACGTAACAGTTAACTTGTAACTTGTAAACCCTCCCTGCAACTAGAGTAATTTACGACTTTTTTTGAGCTAATTTAAGCATCCTTCCATTTTCTATTTATTTCCTCTTTAAAGGAGCTCCTTGGATCAAAATAAGGAAACAATTAGCCCTACACCTACTAGAAATCTACTACTAAATTAATAATCTTTTGAATAAACTTAGATAAGGAATTATGATACAAAAATATAAAAATGAATAGATTTTGTTGTATAATTTGGAAGTCCTTGATCCTTAAGATCGACGAGAATTCATATAGGTATCCCTTTTTACTAGTATTTAGTGATTAGTTAGTAAATTAAGTGTCTGTACTTTGAGGTCTGATCGCCTTATCTGATAACCGATTATAATAGAGTTTACTAATTAACCTGCTCATGGGCGCACCCAGGATTTCGCCTTGAGGGGCTAATTTGTCTTGGGGGTGGGGGGTTGAATAATGCAATTCGGTGGATTTCTTCAATTAGTAGTGCACTATTTAATTTTTGTGTGTCTGTGATGTTGGTTTGGGGAGGGGGGCTGCAGCCCTCCCCCTGGGTGCGCCACTGATGCTAGTAAATCAGTACCCAAAATACTTTCTATGGTGGTATTTTTCTTATAAATTAGGAAGTTGATTTTCTTCACATAACAGTGGCTCTTATTATTATTTAAATATTATTTATTCTTAACAACAGAGTGGCGTAAGTACTCAATTAAAGAGTTGTTAATATGGGCTCGCCACAAGCATACATAAATATGGACATTATTTAGCTAAAAGTAAGCATACCGTTATTTTTAAAGATAAACCATTACATTGTTTAAAAACATTTCTCTCTATAGCTTGTTACGCAAATAAAACGTTATTTATTATTTAGTAAGCTAAAAAAAATAAATTTTCGCTTTCTAATGAAGACAACAAATTTCCGCTCGACTCGCGCCATAAAACGGTCTAAAATAAATTAAGGGTATTCTTCGATTGACAAACTTATGGTAGGCCACTTCAATAAAATATCGTAAGTGTTTGTACTAGGCATTCAGATATTTTCGTCAAAGGCATACCAGGTAAGCACATTTTTGGATTTGAATTTATAATTTTGTGGACGCTATTGTTTGATTTACATTTAATCTTCCAGCGGCTTTGTTCATGCATTTGTCGGGGAGAAAACTGAAAATATTCCGATGGAATATTGCGTCTATTCAGACTAATTCATTTATTCGTAAAATGTGAAATTAATAGTGTTAATCCACCATATAGTTTAGGCATGTGAATCCCATTAGCTCAGATTTAGGCTAACTTTTAGATGTAAAGTCGTAGCTAAAATAAAATATAATTTTCCATTAGACAAGCATTAAAAATGAGACTCTATGTCCTGCCGGCATATGACATAGATTCTCCCGTTAAACTCAGCTTATCTATACACCCAAAAGACGCATACATATGAACTAGTTGGTACATCAACCTGGCTATTATTACTACTTCCTTCCTTATACAATCTGGAGGAAATTTAATAAATACATATTTTATCGTACAATTTTATTCAATAAGTACTTGATAAATCAGTTATTTAAAAAAATTTATGCACATCTTGTAAAAATGACATATAAATGACTTTTCAATATACAGGGAATAAAGTAGGACACATGATTTACCATTATTTATGGTTAGTGCTGGTGCTAAATTAATTAAATTTCTCTATGAAGAATATTAATTATGCAAATATAAAATGGCCTTTAACACATTGCACCAATTGCACCAAAATCATATCCCTACAACACTATTTGCTAAGATTTTTTTCTACAACTTTATTGCTGCGACAGTGCATCTTTAAAAAGAAGTTCCTAGCATATTTGAAAGTAGTAAATCGCGTTCAGTATGTCATTTACAATGTTTATTAGGGATCGCAACGCCATTCCTGAGACGCTAAACATGAAAGATTCTTATTCGTGTGTGGCAGGCCCCTATTTAAATAGAAAAACACTTATTTTGATCGCTTGCAATTACCCATTACATCGTAACCTGCATAAGTAATTGTAATTTCCGTAAGATCAGAACGTCTTTTCTTCATTATCGTAATGAGCCCTAGCAGAGACTATAAAGAATATTATAGACAAATTCTCAAATACCTACACCGAAATGGGACCGAAAGCGGGTCTCCCTTGTGAATCATTTGGATGGGTTTACTGGTTTAGGAATTTGTTTGTTCACCATTATATATATAGTACATATATATATATATATATATATATATATATATATATATATATATATATATATATATATATATATATATATATAATGGGGGAAAAAGAAATTCCTAAGCCATAAACCTGTAAATGCCCAAAATATCTCAAGAGAGACCCGCTTTTTGGTCCATTTTATTACACGCCAGTGCTCGTCTAACATATTGGGATAAGAGATGTCCAGAAGTTAACAGAATCTAATTGTAACTAATATATATTTCGCAACGACCTATGCCTCTAAAAATTGAACGAATAATACTCTAAAACATCCTGCTAGAGTTCCTTTTAGTGTTCCGTCAAACGGAACACTTATGGAATCACTTCGGTGGGTGTCCGTCCGTCCGTCTATCACAGGCGATTTTCTCTGAAACTATTCGACGTAAAAATGTGGTGGCCCAATTATAGGCGTCAAGTATCAAACGTTAAATTTTAATTCTGTGGTTTAATTTCGAGGGGTAAATTGGGCAATGGAAAAAAAGCAAGGGCATTGTGTAGGGTGTCAAATGAAAGCTTATTCAAGCACGAATTCAACGCTATATATATGATGCATTTTTTAAAATATTTTTCGGGGAAAACGCTTAAAAATTGCTGTCTCCCACCCTTATTACCAGACGGATGGCTCAGAAAAATCTGAAAAAAATCATGAACATTGAGAATTAGGTGTAGATTGAGCACAGTTTGGCCCACTCAGCTCCGCGCATACGCGATGTGATACAGCGTTTGTGCCGTCGGCAGCGGGTAGCGCGGCAGATGGACGGAGATCGGGTGGTCGAGGTTTGCTCAGTTTAAGTTGGGGCTGATGGCACGGAGCACTACGTGTGCAAGCGTAGCTTGCACTTGACCGATTTTTTATTAAACTTTTCCTTCCTGATGAGATTGACAAAATCAGTTATCGCTAGTGAAGTTAAACTGGTCTACAAGACAAGTTCGTGGCCAAAAGGTAACAAGTGGAAGCTGGAAGCCTGTCTGTGAAAGTGACTAAAAATAATTGATTCTTTACTTAACTGATTACTTTATCTGCTTTCGTTCAATTCATTCTATAAATACCAACTAGTTAATAAAAATTTCACTTTAGATAGGTTTGTAATGTCTTGTAGAACTGCTGTTTTTCTTTTTAAGATACCGATTGTGTAACTTGTAACACATCCTTCGAATATAATAAAATAATCTTACAATTAATTGTTAATAATTATGTAGCAATTATTTCTGAGGAAGATGAAGGATGACAACCCCCAGAGAACTCGTCACCCAGCAGTGGCGGATTTAGGGGAGGGGGCGCTTGGGTTTGCCTTGTACAAAAAGGATTTCAATAGAGAATTAATATTGTAATATAAACATTTGCCGTCCATATAAGGGCATTTGAAATGAATTATACCACAAAATTATTAATAATAAATCAATACTAACGATATATAAAAAATACAAGCATTTTTTGGCATTTTTGATTTACCTACTCTTAGATTGTTTCTGAAAACATTTCTTACACATCTCACTGCGATCTTATCAAAATTTGCGGCGGATCGTTGTGGCTTCTAAGGGGAACAAATAACCAAATATATTTTTTTTAAAAACATTTCTTTTGAAAGTGATTTTTTTCAAAAAACAGCTTTTTCGAAAACCGATTAATCAAACTTTTTAAAAATATTTTCTCGGCTACACATATTTTGAAAGTACAAATTTTAAAAATGTCCTGACAGCTTTATGAAATATTTTCTCGAATATACGTGTGTTGTATTTCGAAAGTACTACATACATACTTACATTTTTTAAAAAATGTCTTAAAAATTAATTTTCAAAAAATAGGTATCTACATTTTCCGAAAATATATTTTTTCGAAAACAGTATTTAGAAAATTTATTTATGAACTCTAGTAAGTTGTAAAATATTAATGGAAAAAAATTCGTCAAGTGCAAGCTATACTTGCCCACGTAGTGTTCCCTGCGATCAACTATGCTAGAATTTTGGTAAGTTAAGATGACAAACCTGTATGTTTTCGCAAGAACATGAATAGTGTACATTTCTTAGAACCCTAAACAATAAAAAAAAATGTCGCACCCGAACTTGCCCTTTTTTTTGGTATATACTTTTGTGTAGCTCGAGGTGCCCCCCCACCAGATGAAATTTGAAATCCGCCCCTGCGCGCTAGAACTATTATGATTATGACTTATCTTATAAAAGTTGAACTTATTGCTATTCAACCTTGAAAGAAAACAACACTTGATATAATGAGAAGACAGATTATTTTATAAACGATGCCATAGGAAGGTACACCTTAAATTACTTTATGTACTAAGCCTTTGTGTCGTTTGTTTCATTTACATACAAGAGATGCATCTAAAACTATATTTATGGCTGTATAAGTATTTCTTTGGAATATTAAAAATTTATTATTGGATTATTTATGCAAGGTAGTCTTTTAAATTTTATTGCATAATTATAAATTTGGACTATTAAGACGCCTTTTTAGTGTTCCATACCAATTAGAAAAAGAAATACACAATCAACTTGGTGTCTGTCCATTTACATATTATTAATTTGTGAACTATGTGGCCTAAAATATGTGGTGTACATAGAACCAAGTAATACTGTAAAATCACAAATATTGATTCAGGCGATTTTTGACGAGCCCACTTTTGTAATTTTAAGTCCTTTTGAGTAAGATATCGAACACAAATTATTAACTTAAGAAATTAAAATATGTATATAACTTTTCTATTTGCCACGAAAAAAGGATACATCTACTGATACACAAATAAAATAAACATTTCCCCTTTAAGATGAAAACTTTTATAACCACAAAAGTACAATAGGTGATTTAAAAAAAACTTTTTCATTTAAGGTGATATCAGACGGTTCACTCCTCGGTTCACTCGGATGAATGATCACTGAAGTGAATGTTCTCTTTTTTTTCATTCCACGCTCACACGACACACACAAAATGACAAACAAATGAACGTGTCCTGATTGTCTTTATTTATTTATTTTTTTACGGGTTTTACGGCTTTTTTTACGGGTCATTGTCTTTATTTTATGTTTAATATCTTCTTCAGTTACTTCCAAGTTTAAATCATTAATCAGCGCATTCATTGCATTAGCCCGTATTGTTCTGTCTTTGTATTCATCGTGCTTGTGGTTCCAAAGACAAGAATAATTTTTAAAACACTCCAAAAACCGCAGCGTGTTGTGATCATTCCACTTAAACACCATTTTTAAACGTTTAACATTAAAATATTCACTCCATGGGTCGACTATCCATTCGCTATGGAAGGCGAGACCAAAATGACCGAACTCGAGTGAACGTTCTCTTTGTGTTCATACGATTCATTTTTCGTTCATTCGGAGTGCGAATGATCGATGCTGAATGCCGAAATCCAACATCGCTGGATTGGTTCACTAATGAATCCATTTATCACTTTTGATTCATTTAATGCCTAGACGTTTCATTCTTAGTGAAAGAGGCTGAATGAAAGATAGAAATGAATAAAAAGTGAACCGTCTGATATCACCTTAAAGGTGATATCAGACGGTTCACTTGACTTGGCCACAATGCCACAAAAAAGGTATTCAACTTACTTCTTCTTATCAGAGGTGTGAAACTTAAACAATCCTAAATATTCAAACTGATGTCTTTATGCTACCGTCACCGTAGTATCGTTTTGTGCGAGGTTTTTTTTTGTTGGAGGCCCTAAAACTTTTAAATTTCAGTGCATAAAGGGAATGAGTGAATGAATAAGAAATAGTATTATATAGTATAATGAAATGAATGAATGGGCCAATGAATGATTTCAATATATCACTGCAATGAGAGAAAACAGGCAGGGCCGGATTAACCTAAAGGCAAAGTAGGCAACTGCCTAAGGGGCCAGCGTCGCTTGGGGCCCTGAGGCCCGAGAAAAATAAGTATTTTCTGTTTGAGGAAGAAGTTACAAAAGGGCAGAGGGGCGCCGAGACTTGCATTGCCTAGGGGCCTCTACATGGCTTAATCCAGCCCTGAAAACAGGTATGTTTCTTTTATGCAGTGACATATTGAAATTTAGGGGTAGCTACATGTATATATGTCCTGACAAGGTTCTTTGAAATCGTTATAGTTTAGTGAATTTTAACCAATCAGCCATTTGCTGTGAATAACGTGTATCTGACTGATTTGAAGCTGCAGTTTTTATTAAGTGGATTATCTACTTCCTACAAAGCAGAAACCGTTATAAATTCTAATTTAAATTTTAAATGCGAACCTTTTTACGCATATTCCAGAAAAGTTCTTCTCGGTACTTTTCCTCGGAAAATATTCATGACATGACTATAAGGTGGTGAAAGCATATCCACTAAAATAGGCTTTAATTACAACCCGAGAGAGAGAATAGATCATAAAGCATAATTCTGGAAAATTAAGAAGACAAGAAATAACTGCTTAACCAAGTTTATGTGCACACAGTAATTGATGTTCATTTCACCTAATCATGTAATTCATTTGTCATATCTTGTGCTTCAAATAGAATCAATTTCGGTTACAAAGATTAGAGTGAACCTTGCAACCATGACTGCATTAATGTTTCGTAGCTTAGGAATCATTTTTTATCAGTCCCCCATATTAGTGTTCTTATACAATAATTTACGTCATAAATATGACATTATTCGACGAAAATAATACTATAAGAGGGTTCGGCTTTTTAAACAACAAACGCGGTATTATTATATCTTGTCATCTCGAAGAGATAAAATATATACGTTTCCAACATAACAATTAAAAGGTTTTAAACTAGTATAATATATCGCATACCTAAACGAACCGGCTCTACTGTCAAAAAACTTTGAGAATAATACTGGCTATCGTACTTATAGTGAACAGTACCTACTTAAAGTTGTTTTCTTGTTTTACTGTAACCAGCACAATACATGTTATGCTCGATTAACCTAAATAAACTTGGAACCACTTTATTCATAGAATTTAGGTCCGAATTTTCAGACTGGTAATTTCGATTTTTAAAAAAGAAATGTGTTCCGCATTGGCTTGGCCGCCAATCAAATTCTTTTATGCAAATATTGGTCGCAAAACTGCACGAACACAAAAAAAAATGATACAGTAACCGATCTATAAACAAAACCATATATTACAAGTTTTTCTTTTACTCTCAGACAACACGCGCACAGAATAAGATTACAGTCACTATATGAGTGAATAGATTTATAGTAAATTTTCAATTTTAATATGAAAAGTTTCTTAAGCCATAAACTACACCCTTTGGAGAAATATCCATATATGTACATATAAATTCCTGCAAATTGCTAGCACCACCGCTTTCTGTTGCTATTCATTTCGCAAGACTCAGGACTGTCAATTTTATTGTTAGAAAGAGTTACATCGTTTTGGTTTTTTATTTGCGCTTGTGGACTTGCACTTAATGAAATTTTACGAGGCTTTGAGTTTATACAGACACGGTTGGATGCTGCACCAGACTTGTGTATAATTAAGCTGAATATTAAATAAATTATTATTCTACGATTTACACAAATCAATGCTAAAATTAATTATATAATGATAATAATTACCATTAGTAAAATATTTTTATCATCTAAACCACCCTTTTTATGTTCTTAAAATAACGATAGTGCAGGGATCAAATCTCGAGTAAAGAAACTGTTTTGAGAATTTTTTTTCATCGAAATAAAATACCCAGGTCTAATCGTTTTAATCCACCTGCGTTGGTATGGTAAAAGAGGTATGGAGGCTGGACACCAGTTAAAAGTTCTATCGAATATAAGGATTGAATAACTTAACTTGATTTGCTTCTTTATTATCTCCTCGTGTTTCTCTTCCTGCGTTCCTTAATCTACCGCCAACAGGAACGTTGTTCTACAGTTTTCTAGTTAACAGAAATATAATTGGGACAGGGTCCTTTGCTCTTATTTATAAATCCCTATATTGTTCGAAAACTCAATAACACATTAGTCGATTGTTTTGAAAACATTTATGAGAGTGTTTTGAAATATATCTTATTTCATAAAATCAAAGCTGATCTGGGCAATCATGGGGTAACTGCAAGCAATAAGGTCTCTTTGCTATTATTAGAATATCGTGGAGGAAAATTTGGAATGCTAATGGTTTTTGAATAAACTGCAAATATTTTTAATATAAACACAAATATTTAGCAAGATCTAGATTTACGCAATCACAATATTTTTACTTTAGTTTATTTATTTAAACTTATTTCTGTAACATACATAGGTAGGCACGTTTTGTAGAATGGTATACGTAGGTATATTCTTATTTTTACTGAACAAAATTGGTATTAAAATTATTTTTATAAAACCTCATTTTTAAGTCTTTTAATAGAAGCGTCAGTTTTTGCCAAAAATTTCGTCTAATATCAGACATTGACCGCTGACCTTGCAAATGCGTCTTTTTGTATTTTGACGTCCACAAATTACTTAAGAAGTGACAGTTATTAACCTTTTGTATTCAAAATTATTAAACCGATATTTTTAAACACCTCACGTATGTTTTGGCAACTTTAAAGCATAATATGTTTAGTACATTGTAAGTTAATTTGAGTACGTTACATTTTAAAGTAAAAACCATGTTTTTCTAATGTTTATGCCGACTCATCATAGGTATGTACATACATACTATATTATATTTGAAAAGTGTCTACGATTTTTTTTATAGACACACCTTAATTATTCGCCTTTTATTGAACTTGATATATTATATTATGTATTAGTTAATAACTAAACAACAGCAATGGAAACTACCCGTAATATTCAGATGCAAAGTAATAAAATGAGATGCGTAGACGAAAATTATTATTTAGTGACCTATTTTGTACATGAAATATGTCGGCAACATTTGTTCTTACAGTCTAACATAAAACGGAGCGAGATTACCGCCATATATTATTATGTAAGCAAGTCAAACTCATATAACACCTCTTCTACATATATTATAATAAAATCATTTCATTTTCTTGACATTAGTATCTACTATTTTGATTTTTGAACATTCGTATATTCGGGTATAAGGAAACAACAAAAGGTGTTAAATACTTTATAGGTTTCTATCCATTTAACCGTTAAAGAAACTATAAGTACTGGGTTTTGCAAGATTCAGTAGATTCCATAATATGTGTTAACATTATTTATTCGACCACGATATGCTAATTGGATCTGATTAAATTAATACATATTTATGACAGGTGAAATGCTGACAAGTGCTATACAGTCAGGTAATTGGTTAACTAATATCTGATTTAAATAATTTTTTAGTTAATCATCAGTTTTGTTAGATATTCGTCCACTAACTTATGATTTTTTTATAGCGGCCGCAAAGTCGTTATTCATCAAAAATTTTATAAAATCAGAATTCCATGTGGCTAACGCCTTCTTCATTAAAAATGTGTTAATTGACAAAAACAAAGTTTTTTTTTGCTTTTTTCTAAAGAAAGATCAGAAACTACTATTGGCAAACTTTCAAGGTAATTATCATATCTTTTCTTTCCTACATTAAAGTTTTGCTTACTATACATATATGTATGCGTAACATGTAGGGGTAATGGCCTTTTTAATGCGCTTTAATTGTTTCCTTTTTATCACTTTAATTAATTGTTATGTCACACAAATAGTTGCAAAATGCGTGCCGCTTTTGATAATAAAGTTCTGGAGGTCGAATAACTTCTGTTATCTTATTTAGCATCTTAATCCCCAAAAATAACCTAATTTAGACTTTTAAACTAACAACGTTTTATTTTTAAATATATTAAAAAACAGTTTTTAAAAAATATGCATGAACGATATTTTTAAGGTATGTAAAGCGTTTTTTTCCTAACATAAAAGACAAAATCAGAAATTACTTGAAATATTTTTAAAACTATTAAGTTTTGTCGTGCATTTCCACTGATTCCTAAACCTACAAGTTAGTCATAAAAATATCAAAGGGAAAGACGATTAACATGTGCCCATGGCTATAAATTATATAACTTAGTGAAGCAATGCTTACAATAAATAATGTCAAATAGTCCAAAACAATAAAGAAAGGAACAAGTCTATGTTAAAAATGTATCAATACATCAACTAATAAAACATAAAATCATTTCACACGCTTTCTAATAAGCTGGTTCTTCCCTGACACCTATTTTTTCTGGTCTGGTTGAAATGTCGTTTTTGAAGATTTAATCCATCATAATTTTCGATAAGGTTATAATTATTATAAACATTATTGAACATTTTAGATAAAACTGGTCGGCTGTCCGATATCGGACTTAAGAATTACGTAACACAGGGAACAACTTAATTAACTCATCTCCGTCATAATAATTGATGACAAGAATCCAAACCGCAGTGTGGCAGTGTTTGAATCTACGAAGGTTATTTAAGAAAGTCTTATGGTATACAACAAACTTACCTTGATTTTTGCAAAATAATCTCTGTTTAAATTAAAGAAGTTCGTAATATATCCAAGCAATTCCTTAAATTAAGACCACGACACCAACAAAAACAGAGGAAACAAAATGTTAATAGTACAAGACCGACCTTTAATATTAAAGAGTAAAAATTAAGGAAAATACTCCCTGTGTAAATAAAACCTTTCTGTCAGTGATAGGCTGATTACTCCCATAAATAATGACCCCCGAGTTAATGTAGGGCCTTGCGTGATATTAGTGCAAGCCATTATTAATCTTTATACCGCTGCTTAGTTAAAATTAATATCTCAATTAGGAAATGTTTCGTATTTTGTACGAATTGAGGGTAAATTTATTGCTTCAATGCTTGATCTTAACCTGCTATCGTTAACAAAATGATTAATCTTTTTTAATCATTGCTCCTGATGACGTTAACAGGGAAACGTGCGTTGCGTGCAAGAATCTTATTTTTGTGTTTAGCAAAAAACTATCTCTATGTTGATGTTTCGGTATCTGAAGATAATTTTCAACAATCGACCCAGTTTTTGTAAATGCAAAAATGGAATTTAATAATCTAATGATCCAATATTGTTGTAGTTGGTCATTTAATCATTATTGCATGCTTAAATACAACTATCACGAGTTTAGTCAATCAATTTTATTACCCTGTTTGTTATAGTTTGATTTCTATGCCATTTTCCTTATGTCTCATTGTAATATCTCGCCTCTATTTAATTAATGATGTGATATTCCCAATTGTAATAAAAATTGAAGTGATTCTTTGAAAATTACCATTTAAATTTACAAATTTACAGAGAGATCCAAAAAGTTTTTACAAAACATTTTCATTTTTGTTGCTTTGAACGCAATTTACCTATATTTGGATTTAAAAGTGAAGAACTATTTTAAAAATTATTTAATGAATTAAGGTGGTACTTTTTACCATCAAAGCATAAATATCGGTTAGGTTTATGAGTTTAAAGACCCCTATATTTTGTGTTTGTTTAAAAAGGACATGCTAATTTTACTGCGTAACATTTCCGGGCGAATCCAATCAAATGTTGCAACGACATGCTCTCTAGATTGTACATATGTATATTCTAAAAATTCACATTGTTAGCAAAACAGGATATGCCAATAACCATTTGATTTAAATTCTAGGGCAAATTACCAACATGTCACCCTTTGAAAAATGATTTAGGTGAGACCCCCTCCGTCTGTGTCCTAAGACTGTTATGGAAGGATCGTCCTACGAAACATTTAGTCACACATCGATTTAGTCGTTCTCGAGTTATGGACAAAAAGTACACGAACACAGACAAAATTAAGAATATCTCGTTAAACACTTACTAATTTACACACCGGCCGGTATAGGTATTATCCGTTTGCGGATAGAATTACTTTGTAAAGTGTCAGTGGCGATAGGTAATTCCCTGGAGAGATAATCGTCAGGAATTTAATAATCTTTTTCCGCTCAGACAAAACACAGACGAATTTCCACGCAACTTTCGCTTAGTGCTAATTTTAAATTGTAATGCATAAATTAATGAGTTGGTACTATTTATAGAATACTCGGTCGTTTCTATTATCTAACCTCTCAAACCAAGACGAATCAGACGCTTTGTTAACCTGTCCAGCATATTTGCAAACCTATTTTCCAGTTTGTTTTCCCTTGAAACATTTTTCACTTGATGTTAGAAAACATTTACTATCTTGAAAAATGTTAAATAAGGTTCTATTGTTTAAAATAAAAAAAATTATTTCTGAAACAACAAATTTTTTCTAAGATGTCCGTAATATGGGATTGTTACTTACTTCCATTTACGAAAAATTATGTGATGTACAAAAATCATTTACTTTTCTTTTTCGAAATATGAAAGTCCTTGCAGTCTGACAAAGTACTCACCTTTAGTACGAAAATATATCAATAATAATACCACTAAACCCTCTAGTACGTCACTGCCTTACGTAGGTTATAGAGTGTGCAAAATCCAAATGTATACGCGACTCAGCTCACGTATGCTTTGCAAAAATTTCATTCGACTTTTATTAACCGTATCATGAATAAACACGAGGGAGATCTTGTTATACAATAACTAGTACATACATACATTATTACTTTTACTTGTAAACACAGTTAGGTCGTTCGTCGTGACATTGAAATACATATGTACGTGCAGTACCTACTATTAAGAGACACAGCTGTTTCCAAATAGACGTTTTGGGATCATATTCGGGTTATCTTATCAACGGGGCAGTACTGAAATAATAACACAGTCTACAAAATACTTGCAAGTACGTTTTAATGCACTTACGGACATATTGTAGGTCAAGTAATTATTATTTTATTCGACTCGTCAATTTCTCTGAAAAATCAAAGTTAAAACTCGTCCCAAAACCTTATCCTTATCACCGAAAGTAAGGGTGATGACTGATGACATTCTAAAAACTGAAAACACGTGTAATAATTGTGACATTTTAGAAACAATATTAGCGGTCACGACACTAATTTTTTCTTTGCAAATCAATCCCCCTCGTCGGTACGTTTCACGCGAGTTTCGCCCCTGACATTGGCACACATAGTATTTAAAAGTTGTGTATTATGAATCTGTAACGAATTAATACAAAAATCTATGATAGAGCCTTACAGAAAAACGGAAGTATGGCATTTATAGACAACGTTTACAACAAATATGGCCGTCGATCTTGCCAAAGATCACAAATTATTTTTGACAGTCTACTTTGTCGCTTTTTTATTTACTTGCACATAAAAAAATAAATCAAATGATAGTGTTAATTAAATACTTATTGTGTAACTGGGCAATATAAATCTTGTATCACTTAGAAATAGGCATACAGTAATGGGATTTTTATTATCAGATTTATTACTTTATATTGATACTTTTATTGCCTTAACTTGGAACAGAATAAGAGCTGATTTAGTTTTTAATTTTAATTACCTTAGTATTTACACACGTTAATTTCATATCTAAACGTAAATAGTATTTGCAAAAATGTTTACGATATGCAATTCTTAAATACCTACCAACTTTAAATCATTTACATTTAACTTTAAAACAATTTGTTCCATCAGTTTATAGTTTTTTTTGTGAGAAATTTCGCTCTAAACTTATGGCAGTTTCAACGAACATAAAATAAGACAATATCACCTTGCCAAAAGTAAGCTAGTTGGCAGCTGAAATAAACATCCTTTCTTAAAAATAATTCAAATAATAATATATACTGTAGTTTTCAAAATTGAAAAGTATTTACAATAGCAATTGAAAATAACATTTAAGTCGACATTTTCATTAAAGGATTTTGAAAAATAAACATCCTGTTACATCTTTTATATTCATTTTTGTTGGTAACAATATAAATTTTGTTTAGATATGATAATTTGACATATCATTACCTTAATTCTAATAGGGCTTATCTCACGAAAGTTGAAATTTGCGTCTTTCATCTATTTCCCAGGCGCGGTCCGTGAAACTTTAAAGTTGTATATCTCTGTTGCTACTTATGGGACCCATGACGAGTTTAGATTTTTTAATAGTGACCCTACTAGGAATGTGTGAAGAACAATATTTGTAATTTGCGAAAAAAAGTTGAATTTTTGAATTTTGAATGAACCTGGGAAAAAAATTAACACGCTTAGGTATTTTATTTATTATTTTGTCGAAACAAATTTTCGTCGACTATTCTTAAATTTAAAGAGAAAAAAATGTGTAAATAGAAAGTTATAGTCATTTGATTTTTCCTTTAAATTATATTTTAAGTTTCAAAAAATTCAAATGACTATAACTTTCTACTAACACATTGTTTTCTCTTAAAATTTAAGAACTGTCAACAAAATGATGTAAAATTTGTTTAGAAAAAATAATAAATAAATTACCGGAGCATGTAAATTTTTTCCCCAAGCAAATCCAACCGGGTCAATTCAAAAATTCAATTTTTTTTCGCAAATTACAATTTTTTTTTCTTTACCAAAACATTCCTAGCACGCTCACTATTAAAAAACCTAAATTTGGCATGGGTCCCATAAGTAGCAACAGAGATATACAACTTTAAAATTTCACGGGTCGCGCCTGCTATTTACGTTTTTAACGCTTCCTGCACCTAATTTCAATACCGTCGCGTGCATCGCGTCGTAGAAAACATTCAAAGCTGAATATTTAAAACTAGTTTGAGTAGTTTACGCCCGCGACTTCGTCCGCGGTATAACAGTTTTACTCTACTACAAACTTTGAACCCTCATTTTATCCCCTTAGGGGTTGATTTATTAAAAACTGTTAAACACGTGTTTAATCATTTATTTTTTTGGAGTACTTCTATGAAGTTTCAAGTTAATAGGACCAACTAATATTTTTTCTCCATACAAACGTTGAATTTTGAAAAATCCCTTCTTACTGAGTCTCTACATTATAAAATAAAACTACTGACCAAATTTCATATTTGAGCCGGTCAGAGGAAAAGTGGTCTAACTGCATGGCGTTCTGCTTGTGCATTATACCACTTTTCCTCTGAACGGCTCATTTATAGTTTCAGCGGTTTCGGCTCGGCGATGATGAATCAGTCAGTCAGTCAGGTCATGTTATTTTATATAGGATAGATTGGCGCCTTCTAATAGGGCATATACGATTTCTAGTTCTAATAAGACTTAACCCTCATTTGCCTAATGATAACAGAGTGCGTGAAACTTTTATGCTGCCTATTACAATCGACTGAACTAGAAATAAATATGAAAAATAGCTAGTAAAACGGTGTTACTTATTCTTCATAATAAAGCTTTTGGAGCTTAATTATTAATTATTCTTTAAACTTCTCGTATAATTGGTCATTGAATATGGCTGAATATGGTTTAATGTGGTATACGACCAATTGTTTTTGGAGCGCCCTGTAAAATAAGGGTTTTTAAGATACGTCCTATTAGAATTAAACTACGATATTATGTACTCTAGAAAATGTGTCAAGTTTATAACAATAACATAACCATTACAAATAACAAAAAATGTTACCTACACCTTTTAGGGGTAATTAAGGGCAATATTAAACAATGATCAAATAAAAATTTTACGACCCATAAAAAGTTTAAATGACCGTTCGGTTTTGTCCCTTGTCAGAGCTTTCCAATTTAAGGCCTATTAAAAAATCACTTTTGACCTATTGAAAACTACGTATTAATTACCGAATGTTTATTTCGGTTACCCTAAGACAATTTATGTACTAGGTACATTTGAATAGAATACATTATCATTTAAAGGTATAATGTCAGTTAATGAATCGGCCACAATATTGCAGTCATATTTACTAACACTAACACGTTAATTCTTGACCTATATATTAATCTGAGGGTGGGAAAACTAAGGTGCATGGCATGATCGAAAAAGCATTTGACAATGATGTCATAAAATATTTTGCATATTCAGTTTCAAAGTTTTTAAGACATTAGACATAATAATGTCGAATTTTGGTGACGATTTACTATTGTGGTTTGGTGTTTATTAATAGCTATAATAAATCAATCGAAATAGTCGCGCGTCGGGTTCAAATGTCAAATATAAATATTCCTTTCCTGTTATACTTATTGTATAATAGCAAAGAAAACTATATGATATCGTATCACTATACACAACACATTTTATCCTAACATTACTCATTCATTTTGGTCCGAGAAAAAGTCATGTCATGCCCTCTAGAGATAAAATGGTCTGTTAATATGTATTGTTTCCCTTATTAAATCTGTTAATTGCAATATACATATTATGTATGTAACTATGCAAAAAAGAATCGATCATCCTTACAAAAATGGAGCTACTTCACTGACATGAGTCCCAATGTTACAATATAACAAGTAATCAAGACGAGAACACAGATGTATCATAACAATACAATAATTAATGTTCTGTCCCCCATCTTCACAAGGTACAAAAATTTGATTCATCGCACAGGTTTCATGGCACGCGTAATTCAAAATCCTTAAAAAATTTTATCAGTAAGATATCAGGTCATTTACCTTTATAATAGTATTTGCTTTCGTTTATACCTTTTAAAAGTTTTCGAGCAAAAATTTTAGAAATGACGTCGTTAGTTTTGGTCAAACTAAAGCGTTAACTTAGAAATTAAATTAAATATGTATATCTACTTTCCTGTCTCGGCATTCCATTTCAAATAAACAATGATTTCTTACAAAGATAAAAGTTATAAGTTTTGATTAACAGAAAAAGAATGCAAGGATAACTTATGGCTATCTATTTTAGATGCAGATTTTCTTGGATTAATTATTACATTAGGCCCTATTAAAATGCCTCTCAAACAAAGTTTAGGAGGTCCACCATTTTAATTAAAATAGTTTTGATTTCGATTTGTTACAAGAAAGATTATGTATAGAACTTGTCTCCTGACTTGCACACATAGTCGGAGTTGGAACTTAATATTTATTACTTATTGCAAAATGGTGGATAACTGGAATTATGGGCCAAAAAATATTATCAAAGGCTTCAACTGATATCATAATCATAATTGTGATTATCGCGGAGTCTACTATATTGCTGCCCTACAAAGATAAGCCATTTTTACATTTTACTAGATAGTGTTTGTTCAATCCTCGAGTCTACCGATAGAGCCAAGTGCCTTTTAAACTTTTATAAAATGTGGGTACATACGAGTATATCTACATATGCCTACAAATGAAAATAGAAGTAATAAATTCCCTTGCTCAAACAATGCAGAGGTAATTTACTTCGCCGAAACATTTGTTCAGGTTGAGGCAGTAAAATGGGTTTTCCAACCCCCTTAGCGAAGTTAGAAGCTTTCTCAAGGGGTTTGATAATATATTAGTCGTTTCAATATTTATATTTTGGCGAGAACCGAAGTTGTTTCTTTGTTTGACAGCTAATACCCCATTTCGTGTTCTGCTTTAAATTATTGTTTGTTTTTGTCGTTTATTCTTCGATAAACTCCTAAACATTGTTTCCCTTGTTCATTCAAGTCAAAAACCTTAGAGTCTAAAATCCAGTGAAGCAGAAAACATATTTCCCTGCTAAAGCAGTATGTCTCAAAAGACTGCATTTTATTTTCGCATTTCTATTTTACAGAAGACAGCCAGGAAAAATTAAATATTACTATGTCATTGTTTTAAAACAAGCTATGGAGTGGTAAGCTGGACAGTCGGTGTGCGGGCTTGCAGTATATTGTTATATTTTAGAAATGGCATTCTCGGTATTTAATTTTTTTTCAACGACCGAGGAGACGCCTTTAAATAAATATATAAAACATTTAAAATAAAACAATCCGCAAGTCTAATGACCCTCTGGAAACAAATTACCTATGTCCCAGATTTGTGAGTTAAAACTTATTCTTGCTCATAGCGTAGAACCTCGTGTTAAACTGGGAAGTGTCCTGTGCTACTCTAGATATTAAATCATTGCAGACAATGCATTAAAAATTGTTCGAGGTGTGTAATGTTAATAAACTGTTACATCTATCTTTTTTAAAACTTATTTTCATTTTTACTTACTCTTAACAGTTTCTACCAAAAAAGAAGAAAACTATTTATGATCCATATTAATGTTTAAATTCCACTAAAACATTCTGTTATTTATAAAACTTAAAAACCCATAAAATGAAGAGCACTTAAATTATTGCATCTAACCGTGTATCATCCGGTGTAAATCATTCATTCTCTCTGTATTCTATATTACTTGTGTTTGTCACAATTTGGAAATGTAACATTTTTATTACTCATACTTAATGGTAGACATAATACTAAAAATATATAGAAGTACCGTTTAAGAAAATTTAGGTATTCTTTTTATTTTCTCAAAGGAGTAACTATTTTTCTTTACAACTTTTCCAAATTATAAGTACGTAGAAAGTTCAAAAAATGTAATAATTTCTATTGTATTCTTCAATTATTTTTTTGGAATTAGGGTTTACTCTTAATGCGTACCTATAGTTAGTATATACATAACATTTAAAAACAAAAATATACATCTTAGACTACTACAGTCATAAAGTTGCATATAGTTTCGTTTAAAATATATAAGTTTTGCATTCCTTAGTCTGGCAGGGAGTATCTTAAAAAGTGAGTCTGTGGAAATGTCGTAGCTGAGGCTAAATCAGTTTTACAAGTTCTTATGTGCAAAATAAAGCAACAGTAATCGTACTAGTCTTGTCGGATGCGTGAATAATATATTTCACTTGAGCAGTACCTCTATGGGCATCAATAAATCTATGTGACTTTTTCTTATCACAATAAATTGGAACGTGGGTAGCCCTTTTACGGTTAGAGATAACTTACACCTTACGACACAAATTAATCTTTGTTTTACATTTCTGTGATAGCATTGTTTTGTATTGTGGTTGAAAGCTTAGTACTTTTAATAGAATGCGCCGTACCGATTAAAACAGAAGCACATTTGATTAATCCTATTGGGTTGCTAGCTGTTAGGTGCGCCTTCGCTCGCGTGGTTCATTTAAACTTCGTTCCAAGCGATCGAAAAGGGGGCTTAAAAATTGAATAAACGCACTGATGAAGACTGATGTCCTTTTGTATGTTCTCTTTTAGCTATGAAATGATCTCGAGATTCTGTAACTAAGTTGGCAGAATGCTTCAGCAACCCACTTGCATAATACGTACATGATAATGCCTTGAGCGACTTTTCTTAAGACGGTGGAGTGAATGTTTTGTTGCAAATATGAGCGACGTCGTTTAGTGGGCTAATTGACAGGCTAAACACGTGGTTTCTGTTTTCTTGCCCGGTTCCGAAACATGCCATGATGCCACATTTTACTCTCTTTTCCTTTTAGTCATCTTCATATGATAATTTGTTTTTCGTATCACTTTTCTTTAATTGACATTGATACTTTAAATAACATTGTACTTATTTGACTTTTGACTGTTAAAGCGCGAAAAGTGACTTTGGGCAACAAATCTGAGCGAAAAAATGAAAAAATAAAAAAGATTTACGAAATATGTCATTAGGTAAAAATGTAACGCAAAATTCTAAACTGCGAAATACTAAAAATTGTCTTGAAATTTTTCCATTACTAGTCAATCGAAATAAGTAAGTACTTTGTTCCTATTTCTACTTTACTATTATTTAGATAGTGTAGAGAAATTTCTAAAAGTATACCATGGTAAAACAAGGTATATACGCTTTGCTGTAATATTAGTTTTAAATGTTATCGACTGCTGCATGTCACAAAAAATTTATTAATTACTTAATAAATAAATTACCACCTTGAAAATGCAGAACAATATGAGAACATGATGAAATGGCTGTAAATTATGTTCATACAGACATAATTCTTTTTGACCTAATTGATTAACTGGATGATTTGTACGGTTTGTACAATAAACCTGGCAAATGTAGTACCTAGTAAATTATTATAATAGCATAAATAAACAAAATCGCAAGCTGATAAAAAATATTGCTTTATAATAGTAACAACTCCAGATATTGACAATATACGTATGCAAGTCATAATTTATTTCATACGGAGTTTTTGACATAATTTTGAATCTAGTACGTAGAACGAAACTCACAAAGAGAGACTGTGTTACAATTACTTTGCCGTATTATTATTATTAGGTATCAGAAAATACGAACATTACTTTTCTAAATACAAACACTATTTTTTAACATTTGCCCTTTAGAGTATTATTTTTTATTAAGCATGACAACAATAATCAACAATGATTATTTTTAAGATTGTTAACCGCAGACTTATTTCGGCACGTGACAACATGCTGGTAATTCGCTCCTGGCAGTACTTTAAGCTGGGTCATCAAGTAAAGTTGTACCTCATTACAGCCACTTGGTAACTTAACACTTAAACGTGACAGACTATTTTGCGTCACGGCTACGCAGTACGCTCGCTACGTCATTTTGCGGAATCCCCTTACAAATCGTCGTCTGAATACACCAATTAAATAATATAATAATAAGGGGGAGGAAAATTTACATCAGATTTACGTTTGCTTTGTACTAGGATAGTAAGCGAGGAAAGAGATACATTACGATGTACGTACTTAATTTATAAACAATCACAGAACCTAATTGTTACTACAGGGTTCACGGTTTTTCAGTAACACAATCACTCATGTCTAGCATGTTTATTTTTTCAGTCCGCATATGTT
Organism: Philopedon plagiatum; assembly: GCA_963971165.1. Taxonomy (NCBI): domain Eukaryota; kingdom Metazoa; phylum Arthropoda; class Insecta; order Coleoptera; family Curculionidae; genus Philopedon; species Philopedon plagiatum. The sequence goes on from OZ020198.1 coordinate 430,743, forward strand.
GTTGAATGATTGTACGAAAACTATAGGCGGCAACAATCAAATTTGAGATGATACTAGTCATGCTGATATGCACCTGTAATCTGTGATTGAACTTACTTTTATCTTACATCTATTTATATGGTTAATATTCTGTATCTGCTGTATCCATTTGGTAATGCAGGTGGATATGATCTGGTTTCTTCATAACGGTATTGAGTGCAACACCCCGGTTTAATATGTTACTTTGTAGACTAACAGGACAGAATTTTGAAAAAAAAACGTACCTATACATCAGTTTTAAACTTGACTCTCTCAAGTTAAAAACCATATAAGTAAAGCCCCCTTTTACCTACCACAGGCACAAACTATTCTCATGAAGTAGCGTATTCTTCAATCTACAGGATTATATAAATTAGCTGCTAAAATACAGGGCACATAAATTGTATGCCTCTCATTATTTGCTCTTTCATTTGAAATCAGTTTAAGTCTGTCGCTGCACTGTTTCGGTTTTCTTAAAAAAAATTTTTAGATGAGGAGTTTGCTTGGGTTTTAGTGAAGTCATCGCAAAAAAAAAATTAAAACCTGGTTTACATAACGTATTGTGTAATTTGACGGTGATTAATTATCCTTGTTTTGAAGATAGAGCAGCATTAAGGCAGTTTTACAAATTAGAAACGGTATATTAAAAGGGGTATATCTTTCACCTGATATAATTAGAGCTTTCAGCGGACTCCTTAATTGATTGTAAGCAAGTGGGTGAGGAAAAATTTATATTTGCTTGTAATTAAGAAGAAAAAAAAAGGAAAACTCAAACTGGTTGTGATGGAAGAGGAAGGTAAACCGATCAGCTGAGGTATAAAAGGTATTGGTTGCAATGAGTAGCCCTAAATAATGTTGGCCTTTTATCCTCAAAGAATTACATTATCAAGCGAATCAAAATTGATTACGTGAGCGCGTTTTTTTGAATTTACATAAATCCGAAGTTTTCCAACATTAAATTATTATTAAAAAGATATACATCGCGGTGAGCGAGTGAGACGTTTTATTGATAACCGAAAATGTTTTGAATTTACCCTGTCAGACTTAATAACTTCATTTCATACACCGACAAGTATTGGGTTTTTAATTATTTTTGCACTTCGGCAAGTTTTAAATTTCTTATATCGATGGATAGTTATTCAACCACAGTTTTAGTATTCGTAATATCGTTTTTAAGGCATGTTAATTTTGTTTAGACTTTGTATGAAAATTTTGTTTGTCGCACTGAGGTCAATTCATCCATAAAACAGTCAGATGCTTTAGTACATGTATATAATAAACCACAAAGGATATTTCATTATTTCGTTCACATTAGGTAGTTATTTTTCATTGGATTTGAATATTATTGTTGACAAGTTTATTTGTTTTTTTTGCAAATGATAGTTAGAACTAGGTTATTGGACGAAATAAATTTAAATTTATTAATTACATTCTAACACAAATTTTCACTACCTTCTAATAATAAATTAGGTAATCAAAAAATAGTTACAGAAATTAAATATAGGAATACCTATAACTAATTAATTTCTTGGCTCGTATACAAGATTATACAGAGCGTGTATCAGATCATACGCACAATTTGACGACAGTCGACACGAAACTACCGTTTTTAAAAAATACGTTTTAACATAATAAATTCTGTTTCTTATTTGACAACTAACTACAAGGTAACTGCTAAACAAATAACTACCTGTACGCTAATATGATAATACTATAGTTTAAACAATTACACCGCCACATAAAACATAATGGCGAGGAATGAAGTGATGTAGATACAAAAGTAGCACAAAGAATAGCCGTGGAACGAAGAAAAAATACAACCATGTAAAAAGGAGCATTATTAAAATTTATATAAAGCCACGGATGATTATCGATGAAACAAAATCTGGCCTGGACCAAAAGACTTCGCGACTGTGAGCAAGTAAGAAAATGGTATTTCTTGGGATTAGATTGTGTCAAAGGATCCACTACCAGTCGAAAAGTGTTACCACTTTGACACAGTCTAACTCTAAGGACTATGATTTTTGACATCGGGTTCCTAAAATTAAAACGTTACGAGTGTAAAGGAAGATTTCTGATTTAATTTATTAATGCTTATATTTTTAATTGACAACGACCATTGAACTCACAAAACTCTATAAACAATCTTTCTGATAATCAGTGCTAATTAATTTGCTTTTTTGGGTAAAACTTTATTATGATTTAAAAGTTTTAATAGTGCTTTTTAACATAACCTAAACCTTTCTAGCACGTCCACATAATTTCTGGTAGGGGTGCAAGGCACTAAACTTTATCTAATACCATTTTGTTGCTCAAAAGTATATTTACCCATTTTGTCGTTTTATTTTTGTAATAATAAACACCAATGTAATTTATCGACTGTCTTTAAGTGTTTACCTGACATACCTAAATAGCAATTAGATGTAACAAGTACTTGACGAGTATTTTTTATTAAGATGAGAATACAGATTTTCAAATAAATCTTTATCTCAAAAGCTAACTCTCGGATTTACGGATCTCAAAGGAGTTGGCAGCTTTTTGAAATCCTCAGCATTAACATATAGTTTGGTAATTTTATGTATTATCTGCATTTTATGATATTAATGATTTAAGTTAAACTAACAATAAAATACTGAACTGCTTTTCTTCTGGATATCAAGCATGATAAAAAACGTGAAGCAAAATATGAGCAGGTCCTAGGTAACTAATTTGTAGCAAAAAAAAGATTTTGTTGATTATACTGGTAGTTACTCATCATTCCTGGCGTGAAAACGTTTGTAATTTTGACTAGTAACAGTAACATTAATTCAGCTACAATAAATACAAACTTTCATTCCTGAGATAGTTAGGCCATTTAATTTTACTGAAGCGTACCCCTCGTGGTTATTTATTGTCTTTAATCATAAATCTTTCTCTTCATAGATGTGAACAGTGAACAGTCAATTTTTATAAGCTTAAAAGGTCCCAGTCTAGATGATAACCTAAATAACTAGTACCATTATTATAGACGAGTAACCTTAACGACCTTTTTCAGTGGCAATGAATTCAATAATTTATATAACATCTAAAAGGCATAGGATTGTGATCATTTCCGTAAGTAACCTTTTTCATTACTATGTGCTTTTTATTTTCTGTGTTTATGTCTTTATTTTTATATTTATGCCATTTCTGTCTACCTTATATTTTTCTTAACGTGGCATATTAAAGATTTTGTTTATTTTATGTGTATTTAAAAGACTTAAAATTTTTTAACAGCTTCTAAGTCTTTAATAGCATCATGGAACTGGTCAAATGAATTTTTATTGGCTAGAGATGTAAGAAATGGAAAGCGTTAAAACAAAATGAGTAAATTTAGATATAAATGTCTGAATAACCACTGGGAGCTATGTTGATCACCAGGAAATTTTCTTTTAAAACGTGAAATAAATTCGAATAAATAAATTGAAGATGACGGAAGGCATTACGGGTTTTGATAAGAATTAAATAATGCATTGATCAATTTGAATTTGAATTTGATCGTAAGCATTTTATTTCAATGATATTTTAAAACTTCGTACTAAAACGTTAAACCTAAACCCACTTGCTCATTTCTCTCCGTAATTATATTAAAACGAGCTGAGTGATAAGATTATTTTTTACGAGTGATCTCTAACAAACTCTTTTCTATTTCTGGCAAAGATGTAGGCACGTGATAAAATACCGATTGTTTACTTTGACACAATTCCTAATGAATTTTAATAACTCATTATGTTATTAAAGATAAACAGGTGCGTGTTTTCTATGTTGTGTTTTTAACATGGGTTAAAAACAATTTTTTTAAAATTAATTTTACTAAAATAGTAGTTTTCTGGTTCAGTCGTGTTTCTAATACTCGTTTTTAAACATTATCTAAAATTCCTGTTTCGTAAACCAACATATTATAGTGGCATTGACATAATAATATTATCATGTTGGACACAAACGGATTTTTTTAAAATTAGATCTCCTGCAGCACCAATCTTACTAGTCTTATTATTAAATTACACATCAAAATGTTAATTTTCTTGTAGATTGATAATTTATTTTGGGTAACGGTGCATATAGACCACATTTATTAGTTAAAATGCACTTTATAGTATAATTAGAAGTTGTTAACGTAAAAGCATGATTAAACAATAATAAATGGCAGTAAATAATCATTTTTATGAGACAGTGATGAAAATTAAAAGATCGTATTGTTCCGGTTTACATTACATAATAATATAGAGATTTAGTGATTTATTTTTAGGAGAAAGAAAACTTTATCAACTTTATCAATCGGTGGTCTCAGGTAGTCGGTCCAACTAATGCTTTCGAAATGTTCCAATTAATTAATAAAAAAGCCGCTGACAGTAGTTCAACAATGAATTAAATTTTATTTGTCAACCAAGTTGTACTGCATTATCAACGCAGTGGACGATGGACGGTCCAACTTCGTTATCTAAAGACCTTTATTTTATGCTCAAAAGAATTCGATAGAAATGGGTCAAAATGCTTAATTGGAACATTGTACCAATTTGTAAGCTACATTTGAAATGACAATAAAAAATTTAATTTTGATAAGAATTAAGGAATGGCGATAGAAAGAGAGAGTCAGACAAAGGTAAAAGTACAGAATGCGTGTATGGGAACACCCATGAATAAAAACAATCAGTCAAGGAATATCAAACCATAATTCAATGGTAAATGGTAATTTTGTGTCAACCAGGGACCACGATATTCTTATCAACGTAGTATGTCAGGATATTACTTAAGATTCATTTTATATTTGGTAACCTTCCATTTTAGAGGTTATGGAACACGTCACTTATTTGACACATCCAACGAAAATCGAGGATCTGGGAATTTTAGAAGATAGAGATATTTTTAAATAAATTTTTTAAAGAATTGCTATATATTTTGCACATAAAGGCCAATAATTCCACAGGGCACCCAACTAACAGGTTCAAAAATTCTAATTTTCTAATGGCGACTCCAGCTTTGTTTTTTGGCAGCGACATTAGGATAAATCTAGATTTACTAATATTTCGTATAACAAGTATATTTTAATAGCGCGTTTATAAATCTACATACTTCATAAAATATCATGATTAATTACCTATAAAAAGTCATGGACCTTCGAAAATTTGCTCAGTATTTATTTTATTGCTCTCATTTTTTGGGCCTTAAAAGAAGCCTAGAAAACAAAGCTCGTTAGTTTTCATACCTAAAAAAATACTACTCCTCCAAGTAGGGTAAAAACGACTTTAAACGTTCCTTTTATCTAGTGTTGCAATTGGACGTCAGTCCTTGCAATGCCAAAAAATGCGGTTAAGAGTCAATTTGTGGATTTCCCGTTTGTTAAAAAACAAAATAAAAAGCTTTTGCCTAATAAAAAGCCTGAGAAAGTAAACATTTTAGACAAAACAAACAATACACATAACTCGTCGACGCGGTCATAGTCTTTATTGTGTTGAAAAAATTGGCCAAGTGCTTATATTTACAACTTGTTAAAAAAAAAGTGTTTCGGGTCAATTACATATATAGCAAATCTCGTCACAAGAGGGTCGACAAGAATGTAGCAATTAAACAGATTAATAGTTTCTGGATTGAATCCAACAAGACTGTGAGACAAGAATGGTTGGTTTAATCCGCGGCTAAATGATTTTCAAAGTTGTTCGGATTATTATAAACAAACACCTGGCTTTTCGTAATTTTTTACATCTAGCTCAAAGTCTGTAATGACTTTATAATTATTCATTTGAAAAGATTAGTTGATGGATACATTCGTCAAAATAATTTACAATTTATATATTTATAATTTAAGTAAGTTTTGTGTTTATAGTATATCACCACCGCAATTTAGATAAATAACACTAGTTGAATGATTATTAATAAATTAATTAAGGCATTTCTGGAGATATTATAATTATAAACAATGGCGATGACCTCTAAAAAAACTACAATGTGTTATTAAACATTCAAAATTCGAATAAAATGTCGAACACTTAATAGTTTATTGTACATTATAACGCCTTGTATCAAATAAAAAGTCATAGAATCATATTTGTCACATGTTTTGATGACACAATGAGAGTAGAAGCATTTTTGCAAAATTATCTTTAATTCAGGTAAAAAAATTGGTTTGCTACTTTTTAGTGTTCCGTAAAACGAAACACTTATGGAATCACTTCGGTGTCCGTCCGTCTGTCACAGGCGATTTTCTCTGAAACTATTCGACGTAAAAATTCGAAAGCACAGACATAGAGTGGTGTGGCCCAATTATAGAGGTAAAGTAAAAAAAGTTGAATTTTAATTCTGGGGGTTAATTTCAGGGGGGAACATTGGGAAATGGAAAAAAAATTCAAGGGCATCGTGTAGGGTGTCTAATGAAAGGTTATTGAAGCAAGAATTCAACAATATATATATGATGTACTTTTTTAATGCATTTTTAAATCATTTTTCGGGAAAAACGTCCGCTGCTGTCCCCCACCCTTATTACCAAAAGGATCGCTCAGAAAAATCTGAAAAAAATCATAAACATTGAGAATTAGGTGTAGATTGAACCAAAATTATCCGGATTGAAAAATAAAATTCTAGCTCGATCAATTAATTGCTATAAACAATTTAATTGTTTATTCCCTTATAACGGCTGAACCATTGGTTTTAGAGAAAAAGTTTTTCGACAAAAAATATATATTTCTCACGATGTAAGTGACAACTTTTGTCCTTACACGTTTTTCAATGCTCCGCGAATACGCGATGTGATAAGGCGTTGCGGCGAGTGGCGCGGCAGATGGGCGGAGATCGAGCGGCCGAGGTTTGCTTAGGTTAAGTAAAGGGCTGATGGCACGGAACACTACGTGTGCAAGTGTGGCTTGCACTTGACCGATTTTTTACTCCTAAAATGACCGAATTTTTTTTATTTGTTCGTGTTTAGTTTCTAATACTAAAGTCAATAAAACAAAGGGACTGCTTGTTCTCGCAAGCACTTGGGCATCACATTTTCTCAATCATTTTAGGTTTATCTTTGTTGCCTTTGGTACAGGAAAATTTACTTTAAAAATTCAGTAGCATCTGCTTAACCTATTTTCGTGCTTACCGAAGATTTATTTACAATCCATATTTGCCACTAGTAATACGTGTATAATCTTATCAGTGGGGGTCTAGAGTACAAAGAAACTAACACTCATTTTCCGCAATATTATTTATTTTGGATAACCGTGATTAGCCAGAATCAGTCAATATAAAATCCTTTAAAATATGACAAGTATGTTTCACTGAATGCAATATTGTATAGAACATTGTTGATAACGAAAACAATGTCTTTGATGTCATATTAAAGAGTGGCTCATACTGACACTCTTTATTCTATTTGCGTTGTATGTTCTTTAAAAGTAGTACGATAACTTACAGAATGAAAAACGGCAGTATCTAACAACATTATTTGATGATGTTTTATAAGGAATCTTCTGATTAAAACAAGATGCACTAGAAAGAAAAATACAGTAATCAAACTACTCATAAAGAGAAATCAAAAATAAAAATGATGCCTTTCATATTATTTAAATGATGGCTTGCTACGAGGGACAAGGATCGAGAATATTAGTTTATGACTTGTCATTTTAAAAGACCACATAGGTAGATTAAGACAACGATCATAACATACCAAGAAACAATTCGATACATATTTGATTTCATTAGATCCCTTGTTTTTTCCTTTCTTTTTCGATTGTCTAGTACCTATTACCATCTACTGATAGGTGTATATTGATAACTTTGATATTTACGAGTATATAAAGCCAAAAGGACGAAGATTGGTAAGGCATAACAAAATTTGCAAGATATTTTTGCAAATTATGCCATAACATAATGGCTGTCGGTAAGTGTATGTTATGCAAATTGAGGCTGTATAATAAATTTATATCTGTGCAATCTGTTAAATTTCGCATTTAATCCAATTAATAACTGTTACATCTAAACTAAAATTATCTACGAATTAAGTCTACTATAGCATATCATTTTGTTGAGAATTTATTTGCATTTCAACTTGTTTTCTACCATGGTGGTCAATTCTTTTGCATCGAATCTTATAACCTTTAAAAATATCAAAACTATAATTTGTCAATTAAAACCGCATCCGAACAGTTACACTATTATTAGGTACCAATACAACACGATTCTTTTTAATTAAGTTGTGATCCACACATACATAGCTTTATAACGATTTGGAAACCTATTATTTATTTTTTATAATGTTGCGTTATTATACTTAAATACCATGGAATACAGATAAAATACAGACAAAATCAAAACCTGTAATTTGCATCTTGTTACTATCTGGTAGTACCTACATAATACCGACTTTTAAACTTAATTAGATTTTTCATTTAGAAAGGTCAATTTTATTAATATAAGGCTCTATAATTGTTTAAAAGGTCTCCATTAGTTCTTAAGTACTATATAGCAGGAAAGCAGGCAATTCTAAAGCTAATTTTAGATCTAAAAATATCTGCAAATCAAATTTTTCTAAAGAAATGACAAAAAATGCTTCACAATTTTCAATAATTATAGGTATTTTAGAAAAAATCTTTGTGGAATTTTTAAACTAGAGTCATATTATAGAAGATTTAATAGCGGGGCATATTATTATTAATTAGATAATTATAATATTATTGTTGAAATATTTTATTAGTTAATATCCTCGAATGCCATTATAGTTTTTAACAATCTCTGACGACAACATTATTTTTAAAATCCACAGATGGCTGAAAAAACAGTTTTTAAATAAGACAGTCGGTAAACTGTGGACAGACAGGATAGCGTTATTAATCGAAAACATAATATAAAATATTCTTCTGGTCTTTCATTCATGTAACACAAAAATATATCTATAATATTTCATGTTAATGAGTTTTGACTGTAAAAATACAGTAATTCTTTCAATCGGCAGAAGCAATATTTGTACGCCATTTTAATGGATACTTTGACACATTCAAAATAGGGAGACTTTGACAAATTTATAGGCTGACATGATGACTGTTGTATTTTAAAGACGAATTACTTCAATTGATTCCTCTTATAAAATAAATGATTTAAAAACCAGTTAGATCCTTGTTTTATTAGTATGGAATGTTTGATACATGACACAAGATCAAAGGAAAATCAATTAGAAGGGTTCATTTCTCCCCAGGGGTTCCCCTAAAGCCCTTCTGCGGACTAAATAAGATATTGGGAGCTTAAAGAGCACCCTGTGTTTGATTCTTGAGAAAAAATTAATCTGGTTTGAATTACGTGCTCGTCTTTAAAAGGGATGAAGTCTTTTTACGGTCCAATTGAAGAGAGATTTGTCGAAGTTAATCGCATAATTCAATAACATCAAAAAAGAAGTTCGCACCTAAGCTCAATCAGTATGTGATTCAGTTCAGTTCATTTTTAACATAAAACCTCCCTATGAAGCACAAACCGCAATTACTTTCAGGATTCCTACACGAAATGTGCAGCAATTAAGGACAACAGGACAATTTAACAAAGATCGGTGGAGGCTCTGTCTCTAACCCCTTCTTTAGGATATAAAATAACTTCGCGACATCATCGGTAGTAGAGGTTTGTTTCAGCTACATTTATTAATTTTCTTACCCGCCGAGGAAAATAATTAGAAAATGCCACAAAGTCGAGACGATACTGTATACTATACTAGAACAATACAACAGACTCTAAAATTCCTATACATCCACCTCTTCCCATAGGCGTAGTTAAGGGAGGGCTTAGGGGTGCTTAGCACTCCCAAAACTGTAAAAACAAAATTTTTGGCCATATTATACTGAATAGGGTCTAGCGCTTAGGCACCCCCGAACTGACTCCGTAACTACGAAATAGTTATAGACTCGAGAATAATAATTTGTTTAAACAAAATATATGACTTGCTTTCAACATCTTATTTACAGCCGCAGCCTTTAAAAATGACACTTGAAGAAGTAAATATAAAATCGCGTTGCACGTGGTATTGCAGACTTGTTTTCTGTTTATTTGTTCGCCACACAACAACTTCTTAAACTAAGGAAAATCAAGCCTCTCAATTTCTGATCTTAAATTGATTAGATTTGAAACAAGTTAAAGAATTAGAAATAAATATTTTTAAGACACAATTCTTTGATTTGTTGTTGTATTTAATCACCTTTTTCGATTTCTTCTATTTGGGATGTATAAATTAAAACCATTCCCCGTATCCTCAACCTTTTTATGTACGGTACACAATATCTGCCAGCTTGTTCTTATTCCTAAAGTACTGATCAACATGATGATCACATGACCCCCTTGTCCGTACATAACAGTTTATATTTGTAATCATTAAAGAACAATTACTTTGAATAATGACCATAAGGAGGTGTATCCCAACGAGCAATGACTCAAAAGAATATTCTTGCAGGGAGCAATATTTTATTCATTATTGGCAATTGAGAATTTCATCAAATACAGTATATTATCTCTTACTTATTGACCAAGACCAACATCCTAGACACACAAAAATTTAAAAAGTACACTACAAATTTCAAGAAATCCACCGAATTGCATTATTCAGCCCCCCCCCCCCCCCCCCAAAATCCTGGGTGCGCCAATGGTCTAAAGGATACCAAACCATTTCCCTTTGAAGATCGTCCCTTGTTACTTCACTTATATGATCTTTTTGTCTGCGTGGTTTTACGTCCTCTATAGTTCTGGTTAGGTACATGAGCGATTATCAAAAATCCAAGAACAAAAAATAAGAGTAAGAGATATAGGAGAGTGTGATTAAAATTTGGTACGACATTGAAATTATAGTTTATAGAACGAAAAAAAGCAAAAAAGACGAGTTTTTGATTTGGGCAAATTTTAATTATAGTAAGATTTAAAAGTATAGAATGTTGTTCAACAAATTAACCTTGGCATTTTTTGTTAGAGGTAATGATCTTTTAAAAGATAGCATTGACAGTCCGCCACGATGTCCTAACTCTGTTTAATTTTTACAACCCACTAGTGGCTTTCACCTTTTGTGATAAATAAAGAAATATGTGAATAGAAGAATGGTCTCAGTTTTTCATAAAACTTTTTGTATGCTTGCAGAATATTATTATTTTTTCTACTAATAATAATTTTTACTACTAATAGATGTATGAGACCGTCCAGTTGCGAATGCTATACATGTAGGTATATTATTCTTACAATTAGCCCTGAAATGGCGCCTGCAGGGACTTAAAATGGAATGTAGGTTATGAATATGGATCCTAATAGCGTAAAACTTAAGTTGCACATGCACAATTAATTTTTTTGTTACCTACTATTATTGGAATGTTACGTGCGGAAAATTTCGTCGAGCCGGTGTTATATAGAATTCCACTAATTAAACCAAATCGTATATATTATGAATCCAAAAGCTCACCTGGACGAGACGTTTTGAAATTTAACATATTTAATAACTATTAAAATTACATTTATAAGCGCCATGATTTCATTAGCAAGTAGTTTAACGATATACCTATATTATAGTTAATTGATTCTGCCTAATTAACTATACATTTAAAACAAATATTGAAGGCCTTCGTAACTAACTAACCATAATTAGAATGAAATCGCCGGGAGTTTTTAATATCAGCATTCTCATTCCTTAAAATTGAATATTGCATTAAATTTAGTGTTTTTAGAACATAATAATTAAAGGTTTATTTCCCAAAATAGTAATGAAATTTTTCACGTATATGTCGCTTAATCAGGTACATTTCTAAGTAAATGCACGAAAGAACTCTATAACATCTGCTAATGTTTACTAATAATATAAATTAAGGGGCGATTACGGAAACGCCCCGTCATTCACCTATTTAGCATGTTTCTTTTTGACCAACAGCAGAAATAATTAAAAATCAGGGATAACAAGACCAGCGTGCGTAGAGTAATTATGGCTCTACATATAATAACACAGTAGAAGAAGAACTAGAATACAATTAAGGCCATTTACTTCAAGTGAACACCAACGTTTGACAGTAAATTATCTTTCACTTTACCTCTGTAATTTACCTGTTAGATGTTACACTTCAAAGTACCTGAATTAAGCAGACTTTAACGCTTGTTTCAAATGCATTTTGTGGCGCCTAGCATTTTACATCATCAGAACACCCCTGAAGATTGTTATCAGATAGAGTAGTGGGCTTCTAAAAAAATAAAAAATGTCTCCGAGGGCGTACTCAATTTAAAACACCACTCTTCATAATTTGTACTGCTTCAAATAAGTCTCATTTATCTTAACTTAGCATACTCATAGGGAAAATGCATTATTCTTGTTAGAATCCTCAAATAATGACCCTTATAATGTGCTAGATTAATTGTAGACCACTGTAGGTCATGTAAGACCTGACATTTAAAAAAAACTCTATTAATCAGTTCAAGGTGATTGTCTTTGTCTTGTGTCTTAAACAGCTCAGAAAATCATTCAGGTTTGGTAAAATGCATCAAAAAACCAACACTATTAATTAAACGTATTTTTATTAATAATTATTTAACAAAAAAAAACACCAGAATAGAGCATCCTACGCATATACTTGCAATTTTTAACGGTACTTTAGAAACAAAAATAAACGGTTTCGTGTGTAGATACCGTGTAGACAGAACACTCACCTGCACAATTGACAATGCAACAAAAATAAATATATAATGTCATGTATAACTAAGTTACATAAAAGCTACATACGTAGACAAGGTCATTGGGAAATATGTATTTCACAGAACATGTTGTAAAAAAAATTGGGAAATAGATTAATGTTTCTTTATGAATATCTGCTGATTCTAATTAATACGATTATAAATTTAAATTTTTATCATTTTTACAGTCATTCAACGTTCTAAGTTTTAATGTCAGCTTCATATTAAAAAAATGCTTTTGAAAATCAATGCTTCTGTTGAAAAATGTAAAATGCTTTATATTTGCAGTGTTGAAGTAAAAAGAAACACTCAAGGTCGGCATTGAATGGTAATTGAAACTAACAACCTAAAGGACTTGCAAACACTTCAGGAACACTAAGAGACGTCAATTCAGAAACGAACGAGCAGAAAATAGGTACAGTTTAAATAAACACTGCAACAAGATGCTCACAACATTTATGTCTATTAATACATTTGCTGTAAAAAGACATAATGATTATGTAGGTAATCTTGCACAAACCTCATTTGCGTCTAAGTATTAATTACAACTTGGCTACATTTGAAAATATTGATGGAAAAAATTGACAAGTGTTTAAAAGCTGATGAGTGATGCTGAACATGAAACCAAAAAAATATTTTCCAAAAAAATCTTTTTTAATGAAAAGATAACTAACCATTTCTTGAAGCAGCCAATAGTTCATTTAAAGATTATCATACTTTAATATTCATGGGGGATTTTAATAATGAATAGTCAATTAAACAATGCAGTGGAGAGGGTCAATCTCCCTTTAGTCACGTCAAAGAATAATGATCAATATTACTTACCTACCCCTGGATTACAAAATGACAATTTGGAATGAAATAACTTTGTCACGGACAACTATATAATGTAGTCAATCATATTGTATAAATTTTTCAAGTGACTTTTTTGAAGAATAGAAAAATATTTGTTTAGGAAACAAATTTACAGACAATCCTGTCATCATCACCAGTGAAACTACAAATAAAAAAACGTGGTGCTACGGATCAGCTTAAAAATGTATTGAGATAAATACTTGAGAAACGATTGCTTTATACTGTTCTGTACAAACGTCGTAAATCTAGGTGCAAATTAATGGAAATGCCGATGACATCAAGCAAGGTAGTACTAACAGCTTATTGCTCTTAATTGTAATGATAATATGTATGTTATTGCATTATGTAAGAATAATATAGAGGCCTAGACGGTCACGTGATAGCTAATATACATAAACACATATACATAAGTATGGAAAATACGCTTTGCAGATTAGTTGCAGAAAGATGTTCTAATTTATTTATGCTTTGCACTAGTTGGAGGTTGGCCTAAATTCATATTCATAAAGTTGAACTACTTTCCTTTTGAGCTTGTTCCAGCCCTTTGTTATAACATTTTCGTATCTAAAACTTACTGACGATGTAGTCGAATAACTTCAAACTCTAATTTTCTTCAGCTTGCAGGAACGGTTTTCCAACAAAATTAGAGCCTGTTTGTACCACGATGTAGAACATTATTTAGCAAATTTTTTTTCTTCTGTTTCATGTCGTCTTCAGGATCATTTTGCAAATTTCTACATTTCAGTTCATAAATGTTTTGTATCCTTGGGAATGTCATATAACTTTACGTGGAAACGTCACTTTATGCATATATGCATAAATCATATGCCAGTTTAATTAGAGTTGTCATGCAATCTTTAAAATAACGACCACGTTGTTGAGATATTATTTTCTCCTAGCGATTCTTAGATATGCATAATGTTATATTAGTGGTCGTACTATACCGCATTCTATCTTAAGCCTATAGAGACATGCCAAAGATACTACTCTAGTATCCGCCTAGCTATGCCATGCGCCTATTTTACAAGTAGAGGTTCTATATACGTTGTGACGTCACCATGTCTAAACTAAACAATAATTATTCTGTCCCAAGACAGTGGCGGCGATTAATAATGATAACTTCTTAAAACAATCGCCCATACCACAATTTCGCTCCAATACCGGTATCGCTCACACGATAATGGAGTTATGGGGCTATAACGGTGACTTTTGCGCCATCCCTTAGGAGAGATTTGTTTAAAGAAATAGAAATGTATGACTTAACGAAACTAAATGGAAACGGAAAAACGATTTCGTTAACCCAGATTTAAGTTGTGCAGTAAAGAAGAGTCCACAAAATGCACGTTCATTAAAATTGATGACAGAAAGCTGAAAAATTGGGAACAAATAAAGGTAGAATGTCCTTGAGTCAAAACAGACAATATGTACTCTCTACTGACATGTGATATATGTGACAGATATGGCTACTCCGCAGTGTATGTACCTTCTAGGTCAGTGATCATCCATCGGTGATTGATAAAGTAGCCAATATTACGATAGTTCTGTTATGCTACGCTTCGGTTGAAATAATAATAACTGAAATAATAGCGAAATAGAGATAAAAATGTCTAGCCAAAGAATTGAATTTGTATTTTTATTATTACTCATTATGACGTCACATTTGATTAACAATTAATTTAGGAAATAATATACCTACATATTATGTATATTTTAAGATGTTGATGTTGATGTTGTTTTCGAACCAATTAAGGAATAAAAATCCAATAATTTATTTAAATCAGGAGAAATTATTTATAAATCATCATGTTGTATGGAAAATAACACAAACACACTAATTTTTATATTTTTGTAACTAATGCAGTCATAAAATAGCATTAATTAAATAATTGATTAAATCTGTAGTAGATAGGTCTACGGCGGAAAGAAAATTTTAATGGCCTTGTACAGCAATAGAAGTCTGATAACCTATTTTTTGCAAGAAATTAATTAAGATTTTAAATTTATAACGGTTGTAATGATAATTCATATTTTCGACCTCCTTTCTTGGAATTATGAAATGCATGTATACCTACATGATTTTTTGAGTTTTTAATTAAGAAAGAGCTTATCAGATAAATCACCTAAAATCCAGTCAACTGGTAAGCTTTAAAGCACCTATAGATCTTTAAGTGGCCGAAATTGTTTAAAAAAGGAACCCAGTAAATTTCAGTAAAAGATTATTGAAATCTAAAACAGCATTGTTGCTCCTAATATTGTTTTCAATTTCGGATCCACCGTTTGGTATTACAGCTAAAAAAGGAGAAAATTGATTTTTTTTTAATTTACCTGGGATTGTCAAGGGGATCACTCTGTAATAATTTTAATTTACCGCAGTGAAATGTATCCCTACAAGATTTTTGTCAAAAAAAAAATACAACAGAAAGCTAGACAGGATTAACTTGTCTCGAAGTAGAATGAAAGACAAATATTGTAAAACAATTAAATTAACGGCGAATTTAAGTAGAATGTGGAATGGTTTGCGTAACCAATTAAAAATTTAAGCTTTGCCAAGTAAAATCGAGAGCAAAATGGATAGAGTTAAATTATTTATTTGAATTTCAAATTTTACGTAATTATTATTATTTTGTCCATAAGTGTCCAGTTTTTCGCACCAAATATGAGTGTAAATAGTTTTTTTAGTTTAAATAATTTATTGAACTTTGCTGTTCAATTTAGGTGGCTGAACAATATGTAATGAATTACACTGATAATTTCATTAAATCAGTTGGTATATTACAATTGAAACTAAATTTTAAATTAAATTGATACGATCTTTTGATTATTTTGCTTCTCTGGTATAATTTAGAACTGGCACTTTATTGAGATTTAAGACTTTAAAGATTTATTTTTATTGAAGATAAATGTTAGTAAACTAGTGTTTAAGTAGTTAACTGAACCGGGCATTAAAACGAAAAGTATTTCAAAAATATAACTATAGACTATACAATTCGGCAAATCATGTGGTACGAGACGATAAAAGTTTAAATAAACTACGTTAGCCAAATTTTGTAGATCCGGTAACAAACCTTTACTAGACACATTTTTTGTATTTAATTATGTCCTAAATTGTTAACAGTCATGTTATTTTGGACATTTTCAAACTTACGGATTTGGTTTCGAACAGACTCATTCAAATATACTGTATTTTCTGTACTTGTCATTTAGAGCCAAATTAAGCGGTGTAAGTTCGATATCATATCAATCTATATAAGAATGGTCCCACTATGATCTAACAGCGATTCTCAAAATGTATTTCACTACCCTCACAATTTTCTAAATAAATTTGTATTTTTTTAAAATATAACTTTGTTGCTTCTGGGGTAATTTTTAAAACAATTCAAAGAACCCAACAAGTAATAAAATAAAAACGTTTCAAATAGAGAAATGGGGATTTTTGCTCAGGTTGGGTTTGCTTGGGATAATTTCAATTTTGTTTGATATTTCACGGGAACAAGACTTTATTTGTATTTATCATTATTGGTTATTTTGTACATGTTATCAGTCCTGTTACATAAGTTTTTATCATAAGAAGTTTGTATCTAAAACTGCAGCTTCACAGTGAAAAAATACCCTCGATTTTTTTTTAAATCAGGTTAATTTTTTTCTCAACTTTTATTATTTTGGCGTGTTAATGCTAAAGTTGTCTTTGGCTTTATTAACTTTTCTAGATGGATGTCCTCAAACTGATTTGGCGGTTTGGAGTGACAAAACAATTTTGAGAATCGTTGATTTGGGCGGTCAAGTGTGAGAAGGGTGGAAAAACTCACTGTAGGGACTTGTGTCGTCGGTGGTGCCGTTGACGGTACCGCCCGGAAGCAGTTGGAGGTGCCGATTTTTGATGAACATCTGAATCTTCCTGGCGGTGCCGGTTACGTGGGACAAGTTTGCGCTCCGCTCGCTGCGGGCGGCTGGATCCTCCTCGGGGGCGGCCGGGGACGCCTCGGCAGAAACCCTGGGGCGGGGGGCGGCGCTCACAGAACTAACGTAGGCAGCAGTTAGCAATAGGCCCAGCAATAGCGCCTTCACCATGACTGGGACATAGTGTCGTCACTGTCACTGTCGCTCACTGTCGCGGTCCATGACGGGCGATCGGCGCCCGAGCGCGGCTCGGCAAATTAACGGCGTCAGCGTGTGGCTGTGGCGGCGGACGCGGACGCACTGCCGCAAAGCACCGCGTTACACACGTAACCGATGGGCCACCATCCACCACACCACGGCGAAGACGCTCACGACGCCCAGATATCTTCCGCAGAGTCCCAACATCCACGATACATGATGACGATGACCATTAATCCAACCACTTACGCAACTGGAACGCGGCACGCCGCTCCCGACTCGACGACGACGGCGGCGACGACGGTGCCGCGGCCGCCGTTACTGCTGCTGCAGTCACCAATCACTACCTTCGTAAAGTGGTAAAGTGATGATCATTCTCGGTTTAATTCACCTTTGCTTCGTATCATTTCGATCACCTTGGCTACTTGCTTGCCGCAAACTAGGAAATGAAATAAAACAATTAGCGAAAAAAATCGATTTTTATATTTTTAGTGTAAACTCTAGAAATTTAAAAGTTGACATTTGTTTCCCCTTCCCTCCCACTTTCATATTTATATCATCAGAGAATAAACATAAGAATGTATTTTCAATACCGACTTAGGGTAACAAATATGCTTTAATTTTTTTTAAAATAATGTTAACGATTTTTCGCATCTACACCATCTGCACATGGTTACCTAAAGTCCAAAGTTTATTTGTAGGTAAGTTTATTTAAGTAAATTTAGGACAACTTACCTATTTTTTTAGCTCCTTAACTTTCAAATTACAGAACCCACGGAAAATAACATCAGCTTTTCAGATACGTAACTAGTAAAGACCGTAATTTTTGATAACTTCAAATCTATTTTAATTTCGATTCAGTCGATTCAAGGTTCTAGTTTTAGTAGTAACTGCTTCAAAATAGATAATAAAAAGTTACGAAACGTTTTTAGATCGATCACACCACAAATCTTTCAAATACTGTCATCTAATCCGCGACCTTTTCAATTTTTATACATCGATTAATTTCAGCGGTTACCTAACAACAATTAAACTAAAAGGAATAATTTCTCATTTTATTGTTAGAAACTAACCATTTTACACGTAGTGGTCCACAAAACCGCACTTTTCACAATTTAACTGGCAGGAATCTTTGCGCCATAGTAAGTCACCCTGTAATGTCGACATGCTTTTTAAAGTAATGCCAAAAACCGCAGTTAGTCTTTGCAGTATCAATTCTTTTTTTCTAACGTTACTTAACTTGAAACGGTAATGCAATGTACACCCATCCCTACGAATGAAGTCAGAGGATCCATAAGCTTGACTTTCTTCAAGAATTGCAAACATTTCTTCTTAGTCTTTTTAAACCTATATAAGATACATGAAAATATAATTTAAAAAATACTCCCAAAAGGAAAAAACCGTCTTCTATGTAGGTACAAGTGTTAGATATGCAAAAACTAATAATATGCATAATGTAATGGATGATTTTATAAACGTGCCGATGCCACTGTAGCTGGCTTTTCCGCCAATAAAGCTTTCCATACACGTTTATAAGATATGCTTTTTAGATGCTATATTTTCGAGTGAATCAGCCACCCAATTTGTTTAACAAATTATAATAATTGTTACTTAGTAAAGTTACACCTATTTTAGTTATCGTATGCTCTAACAATGTCAATCAACCTTTAAAAATTCACTAGTGCCAAAAATTGTAAAAAATGGCTAACTCTAACCTGAGCTAATCTTAAACCGAACCACCATAAGCTAAAACTACATATGTATGTTTAAATAATAAAAACGTTAAAAATTTGATAACTGGCACTCCTAATTTGCATTTTTTTCGCAGCTCGTAAAGCTTACTTTAACAATTTTATGTGTTACTAAACTATATCACTAAAAATCATTAACTTTGGATAAATTTAAATATTAGTATTCGCGAATATAACACATTTTTGGGGATAAGTTTGTTTAATGTTTAGACATACCTACTTTACATAAGATTTAATATTTAGCCAATAAAAGCTGATAACAACATCTTAAACGTTTTAGTTGTTTAAAAATTACCAGCGATATATTTTTATGGCTTAAAACAAAACTTACTATAAAAATTATTTTGTCATAGATCATAGCAAAAACATAGGTATTTCCGTAAATTCTTAGTAGTGATATTACCATTTTAACGTAAGCAAATCACTTGATTAATAATCTAAAACTGTATTACGTTGATCAGCGAAAACGCGACGTGACATACCTCGCATCCGCAAAAATTTTAAGTTGCACCAATTTTTACAGTAGTGACGAACTACTTCATATTTAATAGCAAGACCAAATTCATTAACTTATTTACAACCTAGTAACTCCGATTAAACAGAAATAAGTGGATTAATAAACAAAAATAACTTAACTATCGCTGCAACTACATTTATTTTATTTTTCCTTGAGTTAGTCACAAGACTTAAGTCACAAGTTATCGCTGAAAATTTTTGGCAACGGGAGCGTCAAAGTAACAAAAAATACATGTAGATTCTATTTTTTTTTAAATATCTTTAAAAAGTCATATTAGTTTCAGCACAGTTTATGGAATAAATACCTTTTGAAAACCTTGGATTTGTTTTTTCTTTGAGGCTATGGGGATAGTGAAGAAGGACGAGCTGATAGGAGCTAAGCAAATTACAAAATAAAATAAATCACCACACAGAAACTGGAATAACAGAAAGTTTCTTTAGTGTAGAAAAATTACAAATGATTAAATCAAACCTGAGCAAACAAATATCCATGGAATATATAAAATGGGATAAAATAGGTGTCAAGTCAAGGGCACAAGGTTTTGTTGCTGTGAGATTTGTAAGCAGTATCTGTTGGTAAATGACTGAGATTGTCATGGTAATAATTACTAATTCGATGAATAAAATTACTACGTGACTGTTATCAGAAGCTGCCAGCACTATAGTCGTAATTAATAAGTATCGTAATATACACGTACTAATAAATCTGTTACGTACTTACTTCAAGTATTGTACTCATCAAGAAAAATTGATCTTATCATCTTTTGGTAGTTTCTCAACTGTACAAAGATCACTGACAGTAACCGTTAGATACCTCTTTCAGGGTTTCGATAATACTAGGATTCCATTTAGGTAGTAACAATAGAACAGACCCTTTGCCAAAGAGCCATAGCTAGTCTTTAGCAGTCATCCCAGTACAGCGGGATCAATGAGATTGTAGAAAAATAAATTTTGAACTCGCTGTGAGACTCTGATTCAATGAATTAAATCAAAAATTTCCCTATTATTATACTGCAAATATCTAAAGGTAAACGGCAGATGAGATAGAACTAAAAATGTACAATAAACTAATAAAGTGGCATTCAAGGTGACATAATATTATGTATTTCGCATATCTCATTTGTAGTTTCATCAAATCTGTACCTGGGTACGAAACCAGGGGTGCCAAAGGATTTGATTTCCTCGTAAAAGAATGAAAACATTTTTGAAATTGGCACATTTAAACGTGCAATTTCCTGTAAAATCTCAGAATTCCTTTATCCAGTGCGATTGTGTATTTTTAACCCAGAAGAAATTTCCGTACGTTTTTAGTGTTTTTGTTGTAAAATATAGGTTGATCTTGCATAATAAACATTAACACTTAGTTGCACTTGTAGAAACATCGATTAGTGTTGTATAATAGAAAGAATTAGTAACATTATACGTACAGACAGTGGTGGTCCCTAAAATAAATTGCACATTTTCGATTTTTAGGGAAAATACTTCAAGTTAAAAGACTGATTTCCTAATGCCTTGATGACAAATTTATAAATATTCGACATAGAGAGTGCATTTATACTAAAAAGTTCCTTGATGCTATAAATATCTGTATTTGATTTATGTCAGTGACACTAAAAGAATGTTATTTAATGAGGAACAAAAAAGAACAGGTACAGGTGTCAATAAGTTGCGTGGTTCGCTAGGAATGCGTTAAGGTGCTTTTATTCGGTGTGTAAAATTATCGGACGTGATAATGATAATTGTATTGCTTGCCAAAGGCGTTACTTACCATGGACATTGCATGGCTTTAATGTCAACCCACATGCAACCACTCGACATAATATGGGATAATAACAGTACCGTAAAAGTATAAGTCCATGATTTATTAAGTCTGCTTGTTTTCATTTTTTTCTAGTATTTTTCTAGGTTTGAGCAATTTTGTAAATTAGGTACTTATTCATCGTCTTTATTCAAAGGAGGTTAAGTCATCTATCATTATCTTTCAATCGATCACAATAAAATTACATATATGCGGCGTAGTACCTTTGATATAAGTACCTACTTACTTAATATATTTGAAGCTTTAAAATATATAGAGTAAGTAGTAAAAGTTCAATTTTTGATGGGTAAATACCTAAGTGTTACTAATATAGGACGCCACAAATTATCTTCTTAAAAGGCTTGTAATTTTTTACTTTTTAAGTTTTATATTTCACTTTTCTCCTGTCAAAAAAAGCCCAAAGGATTTTAGTATCGAAAAATGTATTTGTTAGGGTCTTAGTCTAGTATTGAACTTTCAAATGTTCGCTGTTCACTGATGAACGGTACTCTTTTGTCTAATCTATATCTATTCAAAATTTAAATTTGTTGCCCAACAACAAAAAAACCTATTCTGCTCTTAGAAGTACATAATTTAATAGAATCGCTTTTTGTGCCGCCACAAATAGAACAAATTTTCAATAAGCCGCTAAAAGACGAGCTGGTGTGTGTCCAAAAAAATCTAACAAATATTGCATTTGAATACAATAAGGAGATTTATATCTTCACATTGTCTGGAAAATCTGTAGATGACAAACAATTCGATGAAATGTTTTGAAGCTCTCGTGTTGAATTTTTTATTCGACCGCAAACAGGCTATTTCTTGCTAGCATAAAATAACTGAAAGTTTTAACGGCTGCGCTGCTATGTTTTATTTCCATCAAATAAAACAAAACAAGGCAGGTATACGTAACTCAATCCCACCTTTGCCACACTGTCAAAGAATTCCTACATAGATACATTAGTGATAGAACGGCTAATTTGTCTCTTTAACATCAGTTTACTAAGTACAAGACAAATTTTTGAAATAGCGAACACCACAACCCAAGTTTTTATCAACTCGAGGAATAATAAATCTCCAAAAACAACCCGTTTCTTACATAATATAACGGTTTCAAAATCATTTGTATTTCTATAAACGGTCCCATAAAATTTCAAGCTGTCACATTTAAGTTCAGAAATATATTGTATCAACTACTTAAGAAAACAAGATTTTATCTTATAGACACCACCCTTTACCAGATGTATCTCTGTTTCTATATTTATTGTACAGGGGGTATCAAAACTCATAGTTCTACTTAAAAAAGGCAAAATGCGCCCTGTAGATACGGATATCGTCAATGCTGACTAATTCGAATCACAAAATTATTGTAGCTGAGAAATTACTAGAGTAAAAATGATTGCTTTTAAGTTTGCAGTTGTCGTCATTTTCCAGCGTTAAATTTTTCTTAAAGAGACAACACATTGTATATTTAAAGATGTGCATTTTGATCCCATACTGCCATATACAAAAACTGACAAAGGACCAGCATCTACAATGGTTTAAAATCAAACATACATACATTAGCAGTCAGAAATATTAGCTGTTTTTTTATATCTCACGTAGACAGTTTCAATGGCCTTGTTTAGATCCCATTCATA
Source organism: Philopedon plagiatum (assembly GCA_963971165.1). Lineage (NCBI taxonomy): Eukaryota > Metazoa > Arthropoda > Insecta > Coleoptera > Curculionidae > Philopedon > Philopedon plagiatum. Next base: position 454,085 of record OZ020198.1, read on the forward strand.
AATCGTTACAGGATTTTATGCGAGAACAGTTTTGATACGCACTTGATTGCACGTTCCTGGTCAACTAGAAAAATATACATAATGTTCCAATCCGCCGCTTAATTCATTTTTTCTTAGGTTTTTGCTCCAAAACTAAGAAAGGAATATTATAGTATTTGTAAAAATACAGCCCCAAAAATTATGTTATAGTATAAAAAGAAACCCCTATAATAGTAATATAGGAAAAGCTGGTAGGGGATAATGCGTTGATAGGTCACTCTATAGGGCGTTGATAAAGTAATCCCCACATTTTATGTATAAAATTAAAGTCAAAAATGTAATTTACATGTTTAGAAATTTATTTCAGACAATTAAAGTCAATGCTGAACTCGCTGTATAATGTTTTCATGGACACACCTATTTATCTTCAAAGGCAATTGTAGAAATTAAGGGATGTCCGCCCTTACGTCTTCTCCTCAGCTTTACACTTTTAGGACCCAGTGGGGGTTGTACCATAAAATTTAACTACCAGAGTACAAAATATTGTGGTCGTATGTCAATGTTGTGTCAAAATAATTAAGATAGAGAAAAGGTCAGCATTCTTTGTAGCTTTAGCCGAACTAAGAGCTATAAATTGAGGGTGTCGTCGTGACTGTATGTTTGTCTAGTACTAGTCTAACCCTTCATTATTTAAAAAAACATACTAGAACTTTAATGCAGTTTTCTGTCGAAAAAGAAATTCGACTGACTCGTGTCGTTAATAAAGAAAATTGCTAATAACAAAAACTAGAGAAGTATCGCCTCAATTAATTGGGTTTTAACAATTTACTGAATTTACTTTTGCAGATATTTAAACCACAAGTCATTGTATTAGAGAATAACGGCTTTCTCAAGTCGTCTATTTTTGTTGCATAAACGAATTTTGTCTAGTTTACTCTTGTGTCATAAACATTTGGCAACAATTTTCCCATGTGATTACCGATGACCTTAAAAAATAAAACGAATGTAATTGTATTAAAGAAGTTCTTATTTTTCTACTGAGGAATGTATATTTTTACTGGTGTACCAGTATTTCTCGTGGCCAATTTAAATTTACATATCCCTGGTACCTAGTACCTACATATGCCTATATTTCGCAACATAAGGGTTTCAAAGCTTACCACTTGTCAGTGTTTTTATCCATTTTTCACAAACTTCAACTTGCCCTATATGTGCTGTAGTGGGCAATAAAATCGTACATCTAATTGACAGTTTAAATGGTTCTTAATGGCAGTGGCATGGCCAAGGGGGGCCCGCCCTCTACTGGTCGGCGCCCAACAGCCCCCCTCCCCCCAGTAATCGGCAGTTTATTCTAAACTTAAAATTAAATCCTATATAACTCGGATATAACTGCTAACATATAAGTAGGAACGAGAGCATGAGTAGGGTTGCCATAAGTTATCTGGTTCATATCGGGACACAAGGGCCAGGGAAGGGGGATTAATTTTTCTTTAAATCAAAGAGCACAGAGTGCGCCAGGCCAAGGTCTCGCAAATGCGACCGCGCGCGCACACTGTGCTATATTTACACGAACCATTTCGAGCACTTTTCGACCCCCCTCTATCTTCGAGACTAGTTGCGTTACAAGTCTAACTTTTTTCTGGGGTGTTAAGGTTACCAAAAAGAAGCAGTATTTCAAATTTCATAAGTACGTCTAGGTGGAATATTTTCCAAGATACGAGTGTAAAAAAATCACAATTTCAGGCACTCACTGACTGACTGATAGATCATCATAAATCTAGGGTACTTCCAATCGAGCTAGAGCTTTGAAATTTGGAACATAAATAGTGTTTAAGGTGATAATTACGAAAAAAAATCAAAAATCAACAAAAATACTTCTCCCCTTCCAACGTATGCACTCTCTATGTTTCCCAAATAAGACCTAACCTAGAGTACTGCTCCCACATATGGGGAGCGGCATCACCTTCGACACTTAACATCCTTGATTCTGTCCAAAAGAGGGCCACTCGACTCATCAATAACCCAGTCCTCACAAGAAAACTCCTTTCTCTCGCTCATTGCCGCGCTGTTGTGGATTTATCCTTTTCTACCGGTACTTCCACGGATTTTCCTCTGAAGAACTAGCCGCTTTATTACCCCCTTGAGTGTTCCTCACAGAACAACAAGAGGCGCGTTACGTATTCATCCCTTTACTCTGTGGCGTATTCAGGAGGGTTGACCCCCCTCAAGCCAAAAGCTTGTTTATACAACCTTCGTATCCATAAGAGAAAAAGGAAATAAAAGCTTTTGTCTTTTTGTTGTCACCCCCCCCCCCCCCAGCGTATTTCTGGCTAGGCCCCTGCTTTACTGTCCAGTTGCAAAAGCCTAGAACAAACTACTTCTATCACTCATTCATACCTAGGGTCTGCAGATAAATTGGGAATTAGAAAAAAACATTCAAGGGCATCGTGTAGGGCAGGGATGGCGAGGCTATGGCACGCGTGCCATAAGTGGCACGCGACAGAATATACTCGGCACGGCATTGATTGAGGTACTAAGTTGAACCTGATATATGTACATACATATATTACTTATTTGGCGATGCCCCGAATGGCGTAGTGGGTTAAGGCGCGAGACTTACCGCGACGCCCGGCTCGGTTAATACTTGGACGGGTGGCCGCTTCGGATGACCGGACTGACCACTATAGAAACACGATGAGCCGTAGTACGATGGTAAAATGGCAAAAAATCAGCGGGCATCTACCCTTGCCCCTTACCAACCCGCATTGAGACAGCGTGGTAAGGTAGGTACGTCTCACAACCCCTAACAGCATAAGGGAGGCTACACCTTTATTGGAAATGGTTGAAAAAAGCTGCAGATGATGATGATTACATATTTGGCGTCCAAGCTGCAACAATAGGAGTCGCATTCATTTTTTTATTACTTTCAATAATATATGTACCTAGCTGTTACTATAATTATTACAGTGTAATACCTAATACCTATCTATATGTATGTTAGTATGTTACCCATATAATCAAGAATTTTAAAGTAATTTTGATTCATTTTTTATCCACTAAATTTCTTTGCTTGTTGGCACGTCATCGCCACAAAATATTTTTTGAAAAAATTTGGCACGTGGCTGTGAAAAAGTTCGCCATCCCTGGTGTAAGGGTGTTAAATGAAAGCTTATTGAAGCGCGAATTCAACAATATACATGATGTATTTTTTTATACATTTTTGGGAAAAACGCCTAAAAATAATTGCTGTCTCCCACCCTTATCTTATGATCAAAAGGATCGCTCAGAAAAATCTGAAAAAAATCACGAATATTGAGAATTAAGCCTAGATTGAGCCAAAATTATCAGAATTGAAAAATTCTAGCGCAATCAATTCGTCGCTGAAAAGACAGTGGCGTAATTCCATTTAACATATTTTTCAGGAGAAGCGATTAAAAATTAAGCCAGTATTGCATTGGGTACTGAACCGTCTTCTTCTGTTATAATTTACAGCACATTTATGTAAGTTGTTTAGTAGACTAACTAGTTTATGCTAAATGTTATAAATATGACCTTGGGGGTAGGTATGGTGGTCATAATTCAAAATTCGGGTTTTCGGAGTTACGCCCCTTTGTCTTTTCAGCGACGAATTATTTTAAACGATTTGTTTATTTCCATATAACTGGTGGACCATTCGTTTTAGAGAAATAGGGTTTCGACAAAAAATAATTCTCAATCGCGATTGCCGCCTCACATTTTTATTTTGCAAAATCATTTATTAAATCGTCCAGCTCTAATTTCCTTGTTTGTTGCTGTTCTATGCTTATGAAGAGAGATATTTGAAAGTGTCTCTTTCTTCATCGTACCACGTAAATAGTTTATTATTTTCAGTTTAGAAAAATATCTTTTGGCCATTGCCACAGTAACTGGTAAGGTTATAAACAACACAATGGCATTACATATGTACATGGGGTAAACTTGATGCTGCGCACTTGTTTTTAATTATTAAAAATTACCCAGTTCATTTATTGAAGTCAGCCCTCAGAGGTCTTGCAGAAATACCGTTTAGCTGGAAATTTAGGGAATAAGTCATTACTATAGCTTTGTTGAAGAGAACTGGCTTTATTATAGAGTTTATCATCAGCAGCAGATGTAATATTTTTTGGGGAAAGAAAGTTTAATTTTTCGTATGTGCAATTCATGCTCTCAAAACGATTCTTTAACTGAGTGACAATAATATCAATACTGGCTTTTTATACATCAACCTCAAATAGTCGTTCAGTATTGTGCAGTCGTTCGTCAGTACTAAGTTCCTCGAAAAATCTCTTTTTCTCGAATTCTGGAGTGATTTTCAATTTCCTAGCCAAAGCACTCGCCGCGCCGTCTCTTTAGTGTTTTCAAAACTATCACGAAGGTTTCTAATAGAAGTTGAACTAGAATTTACCATTGTTTTGGCGATTTCCAAAAAAATTCAACAGATTGGAATGTATTTTGATGTTAAATTTATGCGCTCTAAAACTGCACACTGAAAAATCAGTAAAAATACAAATTCAAATTTCACCGTGTGTTTTTTAATGGCCAGTGCTTCCTGAGACAACTATGTATTTTAAAAAGCATTCAGAATTATAGAAATTTATTAATTCTGTGGTAATCGGTGGGCCCCCTAGAAGGCTGGGTCCCCACCCGCTAAGCGGGGGTGTACTTTACGCCACTGATGGCGCCCATAAATAATTTCGCCCCCTCCGCCCCTAGAGTCTGGCTACGCCACTGCTTAATGGGCTTTCTGTAAATATTGGTACCTACGACAATTAGACTGTGAATTAGTTGTACACGTACACTTCTTGGTCCACGGGTGTACATCACAAGTTAGGAAAATATTTCAGTATCAGTGATTTTTCATTATTTCAATAGATTTTAGACGTCTGAAAGCATACTTTTAACCGTATAAGTATATGCAGAAATCCTCCGGGTGCGACGTACAACCTTGATTTAGCTCGGCTGTAGTACGCAAAGTAGGAATAATTACAGAAGGTAACAGTGGTTAGATTTTTTAAAGTTCTATATTTAATAACATTATAATTTTAGAATTGGATGGTCTTACCAGCTTTTTTTGTTCACGACCCAATTGTCTATAGAGTCACACTGGTATTTTAAGACCAGAAAGTGTATTTATAAATATCCGCATTTTTAAGTAAAAAAATTAAATTGATTATTCAAACCATTATCGGAGAAAAACCATTTCTCTGCCATTATCAATACCAAACCGTATAAATTAAGTGTAAATTAAAAAACATAACACATTTTAAAAATCCACGTGTGTTGGAAAAATACATCTAGAAAATTTAACAAAGCATTATTTGTTTTGGTTTATCACAAATCTTACTAATCCAAATTGAAAAAACGGGTAATAATTTTGATAGGCTAAGATAAAAAAAAAACACGCAACTCTCTACTCAAACCATTTATTTATTAATAGAAGATATTATATAATACATAATAATTAATAACTTTTACTCAGTATGTAAACTGAGGCGTCATCTATGAATATACTTCGTAATTTATAAAAAGAAACCTAGTACACTGCATCGGAAGGCACGGTGGTAAGGCTATGCTCTCCGTGAGCACCGTACAACGGTGCCGTGAGTATAGGCCCCATAAATAAAGAACTGCTAGACAATATCTGCCATCTGCCGACATATCTAAAATGTAACGCCTCTCTGTTTGTAGGTCTGCTGCTGCCATTATAGTTTAGAAAGGTCATAGGCCAAAGATTTCTTTCGTAGGCAGTACAGTACTTATCAGAATAGAGAAACATAAAGGGTTTGCTTGGGTTCATTGTAATCATAGGGTAATTTTCCACGTCATCCACAAATAATATTGTCAGCGTTAAAATAAATAATACCCAAAGGATATAATCATTATAATTCATTCTAGCGACACTTCCTTGTGTAGGTCCTTGAATTCCTTATATTCATGTCCCTAGTTTTAACAAATAAGCACGAGCGCAATAAAACACACAGGGTTGCATGATCCAGTCTCAGTCAGATTCTCCAGGTCTTTGAAAAAGTAACTACAAAAGAATCAACACTTTGCTGGGGCAGAAAAAGCAAAAAGATCAACATTTTTCTTGGCAAAGAATTTGCAACAAGGCCTTGGAATTTTCTTTTGGTGAAGGAGACCAGCAAAAGGTAGAACCCCTATGTGGTAAGATTAGATCATTTCCAGAGATTCATTTAAACGATTAGTTTTTCTAATAATGGTGCTGCTGCAACCCGTAAAATCTTATTGGTCATTGAAAGAAAACTCTTTAAATAAAAAATAACATTACTTAAATTTAAGAGCTCACTGGTATTGCTGTCTGTACGAGAGAACATATCTTTATTTGTTTAAACTTTAAAAGTTACTTATTTGTTGACTAAACAACTAAATTTGAGGAATTCAAATTATAAGCAACCACATAAAACTTCACAAGATATGTGACAATGGCAAACGAAAAGGCTGTTATTTGTTTATAAATGAATAAGTATGTCTTTTAAGGCTGGATTATGTGACTGGAACACCATCAGTGTTACCATTTATTATGGTAGCATACTCGATGACGTTGTTGAGCATACTCTTAATTTAATATCTTTACTCACAATACTTTTAAAATAAGCTCGGCGAATTGTGGTGAGACTTATATCAATTAGATGAAAGAACTTGATCATTCCCATCTATTATAAGTTGAAAATACCAGCAAAAAAGTTTAAAACATGCTTTACCTGATCTATGAATAGACGTTTTAAAAAACAACTCTTAGTCCAATTGATCACCTTGAATGATCGATCACCAAATAGGTGTAGCGTATTATATTTATTTATCGCTAAAATTGCATCTCTTACGGTTTTTCTGTGTTAATCATAAAATATTAAATTTTTTTGAGATTTATTTACTTCACGAAAGAAAGTTAGCTGCACTTTAATTTGAGGTTAAAATTCATCCAACAACAACAAATCAAATATGCCTCCAGCTCCGGTATCATCTAATACCTAAATGACCGACAATTCGTCTCAAATTGTGGGACAGTCAGTTGTGGGTGTTTTGAGAAGCATTGTCTGATATGTATGTATGTACTGGAATATTGGATGAATCCAAGACTGGAATAATATTTAGTATCTATACTATAATATTTAAGTTGCGAGTGTTTGGAGACGGATTATCGATCATTTAAAGATTCGATTAAAAGTCCGTTTACCAGAGCCGCAGTTGCAAATGTCAGAAATTTCCAACTTCCAACCTCACTTTATTTAGGAAATTCTAGTCTGAAATAATTTTAAATTTTGAAATAAATTACCTATATTTGATGATTGATATAAGATACAACATATGAAAACGGGCGGAAAAGCAATTTTAACAAAAAAGAAAATTAAATACATATACTACACTTATTCAGAGAAACATAGAAATCTGAACTCCCTTTTTTCTTGTTACACACACATACAACATCTTTGATGAATGCATCCCAGAAAAAAGGGTTTGTTAGAATGCAGATCAGGTAACACATGATTTAAAGTGAAAATGAATTTATTTACCTATTTTTTCGTGATTTTTATTTATATTTTGAAACGTTTTCAAAAACGTGAACTTTGATAGAGGTAGGTAGTTGTTTATAATTTGAATCCGCCAAATTTCAGTACCTATTCTGCCTTAATCATGACTTTTAACTCTAATAGAGAAATATTTCGACCTCCCCAAGCTTAGTTCGTAGAGATGACAGCAAACAAGTACTTACATAAGTATTTATTTTAGGAAGGGAATGGGAATTACTTTGGTTCCACCATAGTTCTTGGTCTCTCTGACAAAATTTGCTTAGGTTTGTTTAAAACAGCGTCCAATTGGTCGTTTTACCTATTCAAGATTAGGCCAACCTTGTGTCTGTGAATATTTTATTGCTCTGCATTCACTATTGTCGAATCGGCTCTCTACTGGTTCTATAGATGGGTGTTGTTACTTAATATAGTAAATAAAACATCTCAAAATTTTTTGGACAAAAAAATGTTATTTTAGGTAGGTACAGTAATTTTACAGTATATAATTTTTCCTAAAAAGCTATGAGAACAAATCAAAATCAAAATTTCAACAAATTATGATAGCTTTACAATAAAAATCTATTTTTTGTATAAAATTTCCACCTCTAATGCAACCTTATAAAATTACTCAGTAAAAGTTTGCCATAATTGCCTAAATTAAAATAGAAATAAAAAAGTATAAACACAGTTTTATTCAATTGTATTGTTGACAATAAGTAAACAGATATAATTTAAATAAACCTAATTAAAATAAAATATACAACCGTCTACAAACAATTATTACACTCTACAATCTTATGCAGGATGTTCCTAAAAATATCGTCAGTGCCAGTATGAATATGCATATATAATATGTATATGTATTAACTACATAACAAAGAAATTCCATCGAATAACCAATCCCTGTGACAAAGATCTTTTTACTTGAATTTTACCAAAGATCTTACATACTTAAGAAAAACCCTGCATTATAAAAAAACACATTATGCCTAACTACTTACATATTTATGTTAAAAAAATAAAATACTTTGCTTCAACAAGATATACTTACATCATCATAAAGCAACAAATGAAGGAACTTCCAGTTGTGTTTTTGTTATTTCACGTTTTTCTACTGGTCTGTTGATACCCACAATTTTTTCCACTATTTAGTAAAAATTTTCCATTTGTCGCGAACTTTTTAACATTCTATATCATTGTTAAAATTGGCACTCTTATGCAGGAAAAAAATAAAAGAGCTCTTACACAAATCAGCATGCTTTTATACGATTTATTTAATACAAGATAAAATTAGGCCGCTTTACTACTAAGACAATACTTAACAGCTTTTTGCAAATATTAAAGCAGTTTTATTGTTCACATTTTTTATAAACACGTAAATACCTATAAGTTTATCTTATGTATCTAACATTTCTATAATTTTCGAGGCATATTTGTACTTTTTGTGGCTTGTAAAAGATTAATAGAATAAAACACTGCTAACATTTGTAGTAAAATCCAAGGATTTTTAAAATACCGTCTTTTTGTCTAAATTTTTGCTTTTTATTAGTCATTTTTTGAGTGAAAATGTCTTTCTAGTTATACTTACAAATGCTTCGAAAATTAATCAAATTTTTGGGGAATAAATGGCCCACATTTAAAAACATTTTCATATGATTGTGTCTTTTTTTAATGCTACATTAGAAAAGTACACCTTCGAGAGGCAATAGAAACGAGATTTGACTCACTCAGCGCAATGTAATTAATTAGTCAAAAAACAAAAAGGAAAAATCTAGCAGAACTTAGCAATGGCTGAGAACGGTTCTAAGCCAATGTTTAAGCACCCTATAAGAACCTATTAATAACATTTAGATATAGAAATTTAAATAACAGTCTTCTGTGTATAATATGGGAGCTTTAATTATTAAATGTGGCGTTAATAATTCATTATGTTATGAATGAAAGTAAATAAAGTTTATGAATATATAAATAGATGGGCGATATTTATAAGTGGCTTGGTATTTACAGTAATCTGTTTTCCTCTTGGTATTTTTATAATTTAAGCACATTAAAAACACGTTTTTATGACTTTTGAGCCTCAATTTAATTATAAAGATGTTTTAACCATATTGTTTCCATTAATTGCCGTGTTCTTACGGCAAAATGCGATGGAAAAAAGTAGAACAAAACTTTGCACTTATTGAATTCAAACGATAAGTCATCGGTCTCGTAATATTGTAATCTAAACGTTTCATTCATCAACACGATACTTTATTATAGTTTTCAACATTTTCTTAAAAAAAAACATCGCAAGATAAGCGACAAATTAGGGCCGTTCTAATCGATATATCTGGGTTGGAAACTATTTATAATCTTAAAAATATAAAACTCTTAACGTTTTTTTATCTATAGTTAAAAAATCTACTAAATCAAAGAATATCTATAACGCGTTGGTCAAGTTCGATTTGCAACATTTTAATAGGAACAACGAATTTAGGCACAAAATAAAAAATAACAAAATTAATTATTCTACATTCTTTAAATCCATTATTACGGCTGTACAGCTTATAAGTACTATCACACATTTTTTCCAAATGCATTTATCACTCGTAACATACTAGTAACGATTCTATTAAAAACATCTAACACTAAACAAATTTACACAAATTGCGTATAACTTAGTGTAAAAATCCATACCTTAGTAAGTGAAATGAACAATAATAATTATAGAATCATTATAATTTCGTAATTTTAATATTGTAAAAGTAAACTGTATGAATTTTAATATGCAGTATGACTAAGCAGCGTTAGAACAGAAAGTAGGCATCGTATGTATGTATCTAGACGCGTAACCAAAAATCACATTTTACAAAAACACATAGGTACAGTTTAAAAATACATATTGGCTTAAATAGGCTTAATGAAATAAAAGGGCCAAAAATTTTCTTTAAAGTAACTAAATCACAAAGTGAATCAGAAATGGCTAAAAACTTGCAAAGAAGCAGAAGCAGTATAATCATTGGAATCAAAGTATTAATAAATCAAAACGGTCATTTTAAAAAGGTGTAGTGACTTTTGGCCCAGCTTGTATTACGGGGCTTACTTCATATAAATAGATTTGTACACTTTATCTATAGGCAAATCTTTTGCACCAAATTTAAAGGTATAAAAATACTGCTATCTCTTTAGCTCTGCTAAACAATTTGATATCTTTGTATATTTTACCTAAGTCATTCGGACATGCACTTAATGCAAAAAAAAATCTTACGAATACCCTGTACTGGTTCAAGCCAGAGCTGATGGATAATACTAGATATATATTTAGAGAAGATATGTATTTAAAATATAAGTTCTGTTACAGTTTAAAAAAATAATAGTGTAAAAACTTTGATTGGTGACCTCACTAATCATACTTGATACTTGAATGAGACAAAATCAACAGCAAGATAATAACTAGTGACGGTACACATTTGCGTTTTTGAAACAGAATGATTTTCGTCAGTATGTACCATACCACTACCAGTATGTGTTGTTTCATAGGTCCTACATCAAAAAGTTTTTTCGCTATTTTTCTCTATTTATACCAAAATTTATTTACACAAAAGTGTTCATTACAACTTTGCTCCTATTCCTAATAAACTAAGATGTAAAATAGATTTCCAGCCACTGACAACTCAAACTTTCAGGTATGCCATTTAGACCTGAAAGTTTAAATTACCAATGGCTGTATGCTGTATCTAACACTTCACTTTCGTAGCAAGAGGCAGTGCAATATGAATTTGAAAATAATTTAAATAATACTTATCTAATTGTATGAAAAGGTTTAAGTAATAATATGTACCTAGAATCACGCTGTCCGTAAAGCGATATTTTAAGAGATATGCGTGGAAAAGTTCCCATTGTAATATAATTGACTGTGCATTACTGTTTTTGGATCTACACACCTAATAATCAAAAGTCGCATGTAAAAATACCCTCCTATTCGTCCAGTAAAATGAGTAAGATTCTATTGTCAATTGTATTTCGTACATCTGAAGGAAGGGTCTTTTTTTTACTTATGCCTGAGCAAACCTGTTGTGTATGAATCAATTTATTAAACCTTATAGTGAATTTCCAGCAGTGATAGCCGTTTGATTTTGTTATTAGTAGTTTTTAAAATGAAAAAGAAAATTTTTGTATGTACATGTTATTTTTAATTGCGATATTTAATTTGGGAATTACTTAAGTCATTATTAGTGCCAAAACACGGGGTTGTCGGTATAACTTTTTTCCGTTTTATCACTTATATTGTAGACCGTTCTAAAGTTTCGTCAACTGGCATCTCTTGCATCGTGAATGCATTTTTCGTGCTTTTCGTTTTATAACCAGCACTCTTTAAACTTTAAGAATTCCTCTGAAAACTTAGAAAATCTTAAAGGGCTTAGAAATCTTTTCCTTCTCTGCTTGTGCTCAGGCTATATTAAAGTTTCTTGCACAACAGGCGGGGGGAAAATGTCTCTGGTATTGTTTCCAAATCAAATGTTCCAAAGCAGCAGGTGATTAGTAGAATCCTCACGCCCAGCTACTTCCGACAAATTTGACATTCTGAAGTCTTCATACCCGTCCCCTCCAGATATTACCAAAAATTTCGTTGTCTTCAACTGAGGTGTGTCTGGAAGCAGTTTACTTTTAGACCCCTTTTTCGATGAAGTGCCCTTTTTCATCACAGGATATGGCATTTCCACTGAGGTTAAAATTCGTACGTGCCCCGTATGCCCGTGGGGAACGCCCGTTACAAGTGGAACACTGGTTAGCTTTCCTGTAGTAGGTGTCACATGTGGTAGAGGCATGGTGAGTAACACCCCTGCTGATGTGCCTATCCAAAGGAGATCTTTGCAGTGCACTAGAGCTGTCACTCGAAGACATGCAGCTTTGTGCTGTCGTATTATATCATCACAACCTAAAAAATAAATAGCTGTACGAGTAGTAGTTGTTACAGTTAAATATAACATCAGGATTTCCCTAGGTTCGCTTTTGGTACCGGTTTATCAGTGGGGTTTCTGTCTTTACCGACTGTTAATGTCTTTATGCCTAAATTTTCCAGGGGCATCTTTTTTTGAGAGGGATAGGCCCGAATGAAAGTACCAATGGAAAAACTTATGGACAGTAACCAGGTTATCGCATATTAAGCTTTCCACGTGATTTAAAATCTATCGTGTTTGCAATAAATTAAAACCAGACCTAATTTTGTTGGAGAAAGTAAATTATTGTGGGTCTTTGAAAATGAGGGTACGTCGACTCGAGCTGAGCTGTTGCTAGTGGGTTTACTGAGTCGTTTGAGCGAACTGAAGGCGGTGCAAGGGGTTTGTCTAAGTTAGACGCAGGGCCGTTCCTGAACAGGGTGCTAGTGGTGCCTCTGCACCATCGTGGCCAAACACGAGGGGCGGCTGAAGCCGAAGCATACTTGACTGACCTGAAGCAGCCATCAAAAAGTACCTCAAGAAAGGCCCTGGTTAGATGCCAACTGGAGATCTACTTACTGGTTAACATTTTTTGTACAGCTGGGGCAACACTAGTCTCGCAAACCATTTCAAAAGTAACAGCGTTGTAACACTTTATTATAGCTGAATTTTGCAGCGCCAGCCACAAAGCATTACCACTTAGTAGCATACAGGAGATGGCTGGGTTTTGACTTGGTTTATTGGACTCGTTGCTGGTTACCGTAAAAGCAGTTTCCTTTTCGTAATTTTGCGGGTTAAAAATAATGACGGCGTTACCACAAGCACATAGAATTTTTGAATTACAGATCACCATTTTGGAGACCGGAGTACTGCTATTTCCTATTGTGACTTGTTTGGGGTTGTTTGTATTCCATCCTCCTTCTAAAATTATTTTATCGTTTTTAAATTCTGTATGTTGGAGCAAAAAATAAGTTATATCTGGTTTTTACTTACTGCCATCTCGTTCATAAATTAGTACAAAACCATTGGCTTGGGAGGTATAAACTCGATGATCTAGGTATCTAGAAAGACATTGAATACAAAATAAGTTTTATCTACAAAAAACCAAAAGCGACAAAAACTTTTTTTATTTTAGCAGAGAAATGTAACCCGTGCATAGTTAAAAGCGGAACTTACATAATACAGAACACAGCAGATCCCAGCTGGAGCTTAATCTTATTTTTCTTGATCCGTATATTGTCGTTGGAGTTGTAGATGTGTATGCACCCGTCTTCGGTACCCAACCACATAGTAGACAACTTATCAGGTTCTTCGTTGTGAGTGCTACCAGATTCGGAATCTCTCTGCTCGTTTCTTCTATCTTCGTCATCACGTCGATCATCTTCATCGCTTGAAGAACTGCTGTCAAATTGCATGGCTCTTTGGGGTTGTAATTTGTCTCTATTTTTTCCCGATGTGTAAGATGGAGCTCTACAACAATAAGCCGACAAAATCAAGTTTATACTACAAGTTAATTGATGTGAATATAAGACAACCACTTATTTTAAGACATGTACGAGAAATAGCTCGCCTTTCCAATTTAAAAAATAACTCACCGGCTTTGAATGCCAGGTCCAGGAACTGACGCAATACACAAAATCCTGGTATTGCAAACTCCATTACAGGACGTAACAGCAGGTTCTGGCTTTTCATTAAGAGTCAGAACACATACTTGACCTACGTAGCCATCACTGTTACAAACCCACACGTCTCGGCCATTGTCACTTAAAGTTGGAGCTGCGCAAGTGAATTGCAAACCAGCTCTAGTTTTACGAATTGGAACAGTTGCCATCATCTCTGGGATGGGGCGACGATCACCTAAAGTATCAAGAAAATACAATTTACTTTAGTCAATAAATTGTATGCAATACAATAATTTTTTTTAAATATGTAGGTTTGCGTCGTATTCATTAGTGCAGACAGGGGCGTACCGAAAGCTCTATGTTGAGAGGGAAGGAAAAATAACCAACTATGAGACGATAGAAATTCAAAATTGTCGACCTTTTTTTGCAGATTTCCAAAATTTCAAAATTGTCGATCTTTTTTGCAAATTCCCTGCGAGAAAAACTGTCGACTTTTTTTGGTACGAGGTCCTAATGGCCAACTCCGAGCATCCACGGGGGAAAGTTCCCCTCATATGTCCGCCCCTAAGTGCAGAGTGGCGAGTCTGGCCGAGGCAAGGGCTTGAGGTCTTAGCAGTGGCGTGCCGTGCCTTTAGGGGCGGGGCGCCAAATTACTTTCATTTTATTGGAGAGTATTAGGCAGTGAATCTCCAGGGGGGCGCCGTTACGACGACGGCTGGGGGCGCCCCCTAGTCCCCCGACGGCACGCCACTGGGTACTAGGTATAGCAAAAAATAGCGTAAGTTCTACTTCAGTTGTAAGTGTAAGTAAGCTCTTTATCGACTGTTAATGTCTATTTACCAAAAGGAATTAGAGCCGAATATTATATTATTAATACTGACATTAAGCATATAAGCAGACTACGAAAGCACGAATACCTGGACAATAACCAGATTATCGCATATAACTGTCTACGTAAACGGAAATCTACTCTATTTAAAATAAATGACTAAATAAATGACTGACCTAATTTCGCTTTGCATTCGATTAGAGTTTCTTCCCAAGATGCTCGTATTTCTGCTTTTGGAAAAACTATAGAGACCGTTTCTATTCCGTTTCTGAAAACATAAACAATAATTACGTACCTCTAAATAAATACAAGGTTAAATAAATAGACCTACATGCATAACATTTGGGTTAACTTACTGTGTTAAAACGGTAAGATCTAGAACACAAAGTTGAAGATCACTGTTTTGTTGAAGTTGAAGTTGCTTGCTCAACGTGCTTAACATATCTCTAACCAAGTCGTCCAAACTGGAATGATTGCAGTGCAGCGTAAGGCCTAAATCAGCGATTTGATTAAGAGTGGCGATGTCCTCGTTCAGATTGTCAACTTCGATTTGCATCTGGCGTACATTGTCATTAGATCTAGTAATTTCCACATCTTCTAATGGTACTTTCATCATTAGTTTGTACTTGTTGCCATCCAGGTTGCTCAAAGTGGTGCTTGCAATAAAATTCGTTTTTTTGTTTATAGTTCCGCTCCGCCTCTTAATTCCCGTAATTAATAGGAGGTCGGTAAACAGAAATAGTGCTCTTTCCTTTTTTGGACCACCTCCGTGCGACATTATTACCATATCGTGCCTAATGTACTGCCGTTCTGGGGAAACTAACTCTAAAGCTCCCTCAATTACACTTTCTATTTCTTTAAGTTGTTCTATATCTAGGGCTTCTTTCTCTGTGCAGTTTATTTTTAAAAGCTGTTCGTGGACTTCTTTTTCTGCTTTTGTCAAAAGTTCATAATCGGGATGGTCCTCGGCCGTATGTTTTATCAGTCTTTGAAGAAGAAGTTCATATTTTGGAAATTTTTGTATTGGTTTTATTAGGAGCGAGTCTAAAGCTAGTTTTCTTGAATTATTTTTAGACGCAGACTAAAAAAATTGGAAAAAATTATAGACAAGTTTCATTTAAAACTTAGGATATAAAGCTAGATAAATAAAAACATTATTGTCCAAGATTTATTAGCGATCTAGCTAAAATAGAGAATTATGTACCTCTAAAAACTTCGCGAACTGCAGTCGAGTAGTCTGAGCATTTTTGATGATATCCCGAGAACGTTTCCAGTTGTTGACATAATTTACGTAGTTTTCAATAACTTCCGGGGCGGTCAGCTGTCGGTTCCAAGAAAAGAAGCAATGTTAAAATCCAAATTCGGTTTATATTATTACGTATAAAGCTTTTTTGTTCATAATGTTTAATATGTACATATTATATGTATTGAAAATTCGCATAATCATCACGAGAAAGTTTATTTTTAAAAATTAACATTATTCTCAGAAAGCTTTAGGAAACACGCTTATAAGCTCACCATCTCTAAAAAAGCATCCCCAATGGTTTTTCGGCTGTCCCATTGCTCCAATCGCGCTTTAAGTTTCAAAAGAAAACTTCGGTGATGATTCAGCAAAAAAGGTATCTAAAAAAAATTACAAAAAATTGGTCGTGTAGCACACAATAAGAATTATCTGTGAATTAATTTCCTCCAAAAGATCACTTTTCTTATATGTACAAGTAAAAAATACGAAAGCTGTAATGTCCTAATACTTGTTAGGACTTTGATCTATTTACCTGACAAAAGATTTCGTCTACTAGATTTTGTTCTATTAAGGTATTTTCAGTCTTCTTAAGGGGTTCCCAATAATTCTACAATAAAACATATATAATGAGCATGAGGAAGTAGGTGCTATTACATAACATAATAAACAATGAATGGAGAATTTTAATAAATCTTACCACAACAATAATTTCTAATGATTCTACATAGATTCGTTCATTGTCGTAGAGCTCGATGAGCACATGAGTCCTCGTGTCCTGTGAAAATAGGAATAATGGTTTTTTTTTGAAAAATCCAAAATGAGGTATCGGGTAATACGGGGTTAAGGATTTTTTTTATAATTTCATATCTATCGGTAAAAAGCATGAAATAAATCGGCCATATGGGATCAACTGATTTATTGAAACATAAAAGAAATTTCGGGGAAGTGGCCATAAATATGGTTATTAAAAGGTTTTAAAATACGGGGTCTACTGATTACTGTGAATTTTTTCGCTGAATCCTGGCTGATTGACAAATGAGTCACTTATTGTTTCTAACGCTACAGTAATTTTGATTTATCTATTCCTAACAGGCTCTAACAGCATTAAAAGAAAAAGAAAACATCCATGTTAATAAAAATTATTCATAAATAAAAACGATGACATTCTAATGAGGAAAAAATCCAAGGCATAGAAAAATACTAATTCAGAATTTGGTACTTTTTTCCAAGCTTTCGGGAACTTTCCGAAAAAGCATTAAAAATATTCTAGAAACACAGAAGTAGAAGGGATATTCAAAAATAAATTTCAGAAGAAAAAACATTTTTAAACTGAAAAGTGCAAATTCAATTGAGCATATGATGATCGCATTTTTAAAAAAATTATGAGGATTTTTAAAATTTACAGGGGATAGTAATATTACAATAATTTGACGACGAATTTTTGTGAAAATGTTACGAAATAACACGAAACTACTTTAATTACTTGTTCTTATCGGTGAATAATTATTATCATACTCGGAAACACTAAAGCGCGAAATATATAGCTTTTTAAGTTAATATATAAACTATTAGGAGTTCAAGGATGCATGCTGTTCTAACTAAAGGAACAACTACCTATTTCATATAACAAAGAAAATGACATAAAAATACATTTGAGGTTAGGTGTTTTCCGACCAACAACTTCCAAATGCTATAAAAATTTTCCAACTAGAAAATAAATAAAAAAACAAATGAGTAAATGATAAAAATGTCTTGCTGAAACGGATGAGAAACTAACCCGATGAAACATGAAACCCTACACCTAACTGTGGACAAAAAGACATCGAGACATCAAACACAACTTGCTGAGTTACCAGGACGGCAAAGCTGGCGCCCAAAATTGCCAAGTCGCCAGTGGTACTACTGGCAACAGGCAGAGTTAGTGCGCTTCTAGAACCCATTATCTTCTCCAGAAGAGTTTACATCTCTGGACACGAGAAACTAAAAGGACTCTTCGGTCGAGTGGCGCGTCTTTCCTGCGGTTGTTAAGCGACCACGCCTCGTCTCGACCATTCGGAAAATTCGACTAACGCTTCGATGGCAGCCATCGTCGCGACGCACTCTTAAAACCGACGCACACCGTTGTCACGTTTTACCCCAATTTTGCTTTTTCCGTACGCCCTGTGAAAGATAGAACGTAAGTTGAGGTTTATTGTACGTTTTTATAAAAATTGCTTACTTTTACAAATAATTTTCTTAGTAATACAAATTTATTTCTTACTTTAGTAAAAAATAATAAATTTTATACAAATTAGGGAAACACAATTGTTATAGTTTGCGGCAACATCGTTCGATTAAAAGCGCTTTTCTCGTCGCCAAGCGACGGTATGTCACATGGACACCACAATGCGTCGTTACAGTAGGTAATAATAGATGCCACAATTTTTTTTAAGATGTTACCATAAGAAAAATTCTATAATAGGAAAGTGACACAATTAGTGTAACTTCTACATCTTTAGAATGACTAACCTGTTCAAAAACCGTTTCAACCCATCCGTTTGACTCAATTTTTATCTGTTTGATACTTTGCATAAGAGTGTGTCAATTCATTTTTAGATTCTGCTTAAAAATCTTAAACTAAACAAACCGGTGTGTTTAAAGCTGCATTTCAACGTCTAGTATGAGTCTTATAGTTGGGTGATAGATATTTTAAAAATAGACAGCATCTTGTTTTACCGTCATCGTCAGCTTGAGTCAGGGTATTTTTGATCTTCGCACAGCAAAACATTTTTTAACTGACTTTCTAATATTTAGGTATTTTTTCTCATTTGCACACAATCAAAATAAATTTTATGATATTATGAGTAAACAAAAAGGACTGAAATGGCAACACTTTTATTTTTTGCCATAATTTCACCTAAAAATGATTTACCTACTTATGTTTGTACATGAGCATGAGATGGTTTCGAAATGACCGCAATAGCAATACTCTGCGTTTCATTTCGTTTTCGGAAAAAATGAAATCTAATTTCCAGTGCTTCACTGTATCAGCATTTTTATACTAAATAAAAATTTGCAAGTGAAGCCTGTCGTTTTAGTGTCAAAAATGCCCGGCCGTAGTATTATATCGGATACAAGTATAAATCGGCGGATATTTCTAGAAACCTGTGGGCAACTTATCCGCCGATCTTTTTATTGCTACTTACATTAATTACTTGTTGTCCAGGCTCTTTCGTGTCTAGTTGCTCAGAACTCCCCCTCAGTAGCTGCTCCAAAAGCTCGCTTGTGACTTCCGTGTTTGTAAAGTCCTCCAGTTTCGAAGGGCTAGATGTCGTTCGTTGATGATAAGGTACTAATATTTGTTTTCCAGGTTCCAGCACTAAATTGTCCGCACTAACTTTTCTTTTATTTGCTGGGTATGGTTTTGCAGAACCCAACCCACCCTCTCTTAAAAAGGTCTCGTCAATTGAACTATTACAAGAACCGAGTGGGCGAGTATTTTTCGATTTACGTAGAGAACTAGATGAGTTTGGAGACAAATCTTCAAGAAACTTCAAATCACTGCTGATGTTTTTTCTGGAATCGGGTTTTTTCATTTCCGCCTCGAGCATTTGGCCGTAGGGTCCCCTTAAGGGCCGCTTGGAGTATCTTCTAGGTATATTAGGACTAGACGTATCGTTGCAAGCGCTTAATCTGCTCTCACAGTCTGAGATATCCGAAGGGATTAAAGAAATTTGGTCGGATTTCCGTTCGCCACATTCAGGTTCACCCTCGGAGAGAGAGTCCGATCGAAAAATACTATTATTTCGGGATATAGAAACCTTTAGGGAATCCTTTTGTTCGGGAGACTGGGAAAGAGGCTTATTATTGTTATTGTTGTTTATGGAAGGGGATGAAACAGGCCATTCTAAAGATACACTGCTGTCTTCCGGGCTGAGAGGTTCCTCTTGAGGACTGCTTCCAATTATCAAGTCCTTATCTTTATGATTTTCTTCGGTAATCTTTGTAATCTCGGAGAGTGAATCCTGAAAAATTTTTGTGGTTTCGTCACAGGTACACGCAAGTTCCTCTTGGTATTTCGGAACAACGTTTTCTACATCATCCGCATAGTATTCCGTAGGCCACTGTGACAAGTAAATCCCCTTTCGCCGCCTGGATTTGTCCCTTCTTCTATCTTGGTTCGAGTTAGCACTATCTTGGGGACGAGCTAAGGTTTTTTCCGGCGAATCAGAAGTGATTTGTACTTCAGGAATTTCTTTGGTTGGTTCTGGGGATAAATATTCGACTACTGTTTGCGATGTGGTGGACGTAAAGGCATCCTGTTTGGATCGAGGAAGATTTTTAGGACGAGGTAAAGTATTATTAGTGGGGGATGAGCAATCCGAGGAATCTTGGTTGCGACGTACGTATTTATTATCATCAAGGCAATAGTCAACTTGAGAGAAAGAGGCACTACGAAGAGGTAAAGGAGCAGGGCGATTTATGGCCGGCTCAGGACCCACCAGCGGTGGAGTTGCACGCGTGTGGCGACGTGGAGGCGGCACGGGCGCGGCGGCAGCGCTTCTTTTCAATCGTTCCGTCAGTTCCCTAAACTTGTCGCTTCCTCTCTTTTCTGCGCGGTTTCCGCCGAAGCGGAACCTTGGCAATCGGTCCAGGGTGACGAAGTCCTCCTTGGTGGCGTCGGCGTCTCCGTAGTCGGCGAGGCGCGAGTACACCTGGGGCCTTACTAGGGCACAACGCTTTTTTAACAAACACCCGCCCGGGTACGGAACATGGTCGCGCACTGAGACGATCGGCGTCTGGTCTGACGTAGTTAACGCGGCGTCCTCCGCTCTGTTTGCGCAACTAATTATATCCAGACTATTAATAGGTGCCGTGACGGAAGCGGGTAGCAGGGGAATTCTGGCCGTGGTATCGTGGTGCGGGGCTGCAGGCCAGCAACACTGGGAGCGGTACCGAGGTCCTGCTCCCGGGGGCGGTGGGCTCACCGCCCCCACTCGCAATCCGTATCGCACCGGTCCGATGGT
The DNA here is from genome assembly GCA_963971165.1 of Philopedon plagiatum. Classification (NCBI taxonomy): domain Eukaryota; kingdom Metazoa; phylum Arthropoda; class Insecta; order Coleoptera; family Curculionidae; genus Philopedon; species Philopedon plagiatum. Next base: position 475,230 of record OZ020198.1, read on the forward strand.
CATGAACCTGCCAACAGAAAGTTACATTAGCACCGTTGAACAAACCTGTATATCCCTTTTTTTAAATAAAACTTAATGTCAATTTGAAGAATCTTGTTTATGTACTTTAGGAACTATTGCCACAGTGCAGTGACAAACGATGAGTGCGCGACGACCAAACATAAAAGTGTTGCTAAAAATATAAAAAAAGCAACGCAGTCAATATCGCAATAAACATCACAGATTATGAAAGTTTAGAACGTGGATTTCTCTTAAAATTAGAAATTTGTGGATCCAATTTTTTTGAGCTCTTGTATTATTTCTCTCGCCAATGCCCTAGCAAATATCTCAAAAATAGTTAATTTTTATGAAAAACGCAGAATCACACAAAAGATTTTCACACGTTGGGGGTTTCTCTCGCCCCCTAAAATATTCAAGTTATTCAAACCTGCAGTTGAAATAGCGACAATTTTTCTATGACTATTATCAAAAAATGATCGGAATAAACAGCTGTTTTGATTTTCCCCACGTTACTCGCCATAGATCATAACAGCAGTGGGGCAACACACGCTTTTCTCTTTTTTTAAATTTTTTACCATTTCGTCGGATTATCTGTCAGTAATCAGAATTACTTATAGAAAAATATTCTGTTTTAATTGCAGGTACGGATTACTACTACAAGGAATATGCTTAAATTGCATGGCGTTCTTTTGTTTTAATCGCATATGCAGGTAGAATGACAGAACCGGTGTCAAAGTATGTATATATCACACTCCCTTTGCTGCGTTTAAGTTTCCTTTCTAATTTCGAGAATAAATCTTTTTCTGGTCCCCGTGTTCATATCAACTTATTTTCTTGTTTCGATGGGTACCATCACCTTAAATGTTTGTTTTTATTCGTACCTATTTTCTCTGCATTCTTTAACAACTAAAAACTTTCGATCCAAGTCGGACGGATCAATTTGGCAACTACGAAAGACGCAGTGTCTGCATGCGCTACCGGTAAATCGGATGATTCTTTTCAAGTACCGTACCTTTTGTAAGCAGGTTCCTCCTGCGATATACGGGGAAGATGAGTGCACACACTAGCGCAATCTTGGCACTGCCCTAGACAACCCTCTTGCCACCTGGAGGACATGCCGTCGCTTTCCCGCCGGACCCCGTGTGGGGTCAACGGTCATCGTCACCACCTGTCAGATTGACGTTTTGGCGCACGGTCATGACGAGTACGACCGAATATAGAACGGTTTCGAAGCCTACTAAACGCTGTGATTCTACTTTGCTTAGCTTGTCCGCTGCCCGACGGACGATCTAAACTTGAATCTTGGCGTGGTCACTCGGAGGGGGGCTTTTTCTACACCGACTCGTTGCATACAGGGCGTTCAACGTATCGCTGTCACCATTATGTACCAGAGTACTAAACAAATCCCTTCTATTTCAGTGGCAGGCCAAGCAGGGGCGCATTGCCCCCAAATTTGCTATCATGCGAGATTAAAAATCGCAGTGAACGTTCGGTCTAGGGTCTGTGAGAGGAATAAAATGAGAAATTTTTTTACTTTGTGTACTTTAATATATTACTCCTATATGAGCAGTGTAAGTATCACAAATTAGTTTAAAAGATTGTGTCTGAAAAGTAACATAAAAAAACACTGTATAGCTCTAAATCCATACATACGATTTTAAAGCTGACAATACGACTTACCTATAGTAATCAACGATGGCATTTTGACATTAATAAAATAAAATTCGACTTTTTAGATTTGTTACGTAAGTTTACAAGCAAATTTTAGAGACTAAATTGAAAAGTTTTTTTTGGGAAAAATAGTTAAGACCAAGTGCTCTCTTATTAAATTTTTGTTTATTCTTTCATTGTTGGTCCCTTTGCTATAAAAAGCCTATTTAACACCTCTGTTAACTTTTCTAATTTATAAGGTTTTTGCGTCGTAAACTTAGCAACAGTTATTTGCTTGCAAGTAGACCACAGTTAAACCTATATATTTTGAAAACTTATTAACGGAAAAAGATGATATCTGGATTATTGCTGCTGGTTAAATAAATATCGATCATACATAATACATTTATTTCTAGTTTATCTTGAGCAATTAAAATACATGTAAGCGTCAGTTTCAAAATTTAAATGCTAAATTTTTGACTTTGTAATTTAAAGTCGAGTCTCATATTACAAAAAAACAGTCAATTCACAATGTAGAACAACCAAAACAAATATTTCTAAAGATGTATGTAGTTGGAAATGAAATAAAATGTAAGAACAAAAGGGGTAAACTTGGGGTAGATCAGCGCACAATTTTAGCTAGGTTTTTAAATTGGAGATTTTAGGTAAATACCTACCACATTTCCATCTGCAGTTCAAATATTTTACCTGATCTTCGTATGGCGAAACCCCGAAAAATAGAAAAGTACATTTTAAGTAGTTATACAATCTCATTTCAAAATGGTACGCATACATTAAGTAAAGTCATTTTTACAAATCGTTTGAAAGCAGCCCTAAATACAATGGAGCGACGCCACTGTTTCTACCTATTACTTGGCAGTCAAATTTTAAATTAGAGATTTTGAGCACCAGTAACGTGGATGGCATACAACAATAAAGGCATACACTTATTTTTTGTACTTACAATATAATGTGCGCATAACAATGATGCTGAGATACAAAGGCTCTTCTTAAAGTAAAAGTTATGTCTATGGTCATAGGTACATCGCGACCACTCGATCCACAGGAAAGACGTTTAGATGTTTACTTTTTCATAATACGAAAATATGTAGAAAATATTCGAACGGATTAGGGTACACCTGGTTTAAACATTGCGGGGTAAATGGAGCTTTTAGAAGACTATCTAGTCGATCGGATCCAGAAAATGCGACATACCTGTGAACCATATTATCTATGTAGGTACTTATACTTATACGTAATGCAATGTGGTGATGTATACAGGGTGACAATTTGAAAACGATCAATGGGCTATAAGTTTCGAACCAAACGCTTAAAACTGTTTTCGTTGTATGAAGGGGGAAGTAAAATTATGTTATTTTTATTATGGCATAATTATCCCCTAAGCCGTCACATCCACCCCCTTAAAAATGTCAAATGGGAAGATAGGTTAAGTGACACCTTGTTTGAAAGGCCTCTCAATTATGTACATTGTGACGCTTCGGTTCTTCAAATTGGATAACCCATTGATGAGTTGTTTATTGAAATATTTTGATTTGAAATGGGGATATTTAAGAACGCATTTTCAGGAGCCATGAAGTAAATTTAACCGATTAGGAAGTCGAATTATTATTTTTAAAACATGTTTAATAGTGTGTTAAAACCACCCAAAGCTACAATACATTTATTGAAATTGTTGGACCTCGTAAATAAAATATCTTATTTTTTAACCTGTTAAAATATTTCAATGAGTACCAATGGGTTATTCAATTTGAAAATCCGAAGCGTCACAATGTACATAATTGAGAGGCCTTTAAAACAAGGTATCACTTAACCTACCTTCCCATTTAAGATTTTCAAGGGGGTGAATGTGACGGCTTAGGGGATAATTCTACCACAATGAAAATAACATTACTTCACACCTATTTTATCGTATCTAAGAGGTCTTTACCTAATCTTAAATAACAACATTATAAATTAAAATATTTCAGTGAGCATAACTCATTAACGGGTTATTCAATTTGAAAAACCGAAGCGTCACAATGTACATAATTGATAGGCCTTTCAAACAAGGTGTCAATTAACCCATTTAAGATTTTTAAGGGGGTGGCTGTGACCGCTAACGGGATAATTCTACCACAATGAAAATAACATAATTTTACTTCCCCCTTCGTCATGAGCGCCCGCAGACTTTTTCTCAGGGGGGGCAAAATGAAAAAAAGTAATATATTTTTAAAGATTTTACTACTAATAATTAAAAAGTATGACAATTTCACAATCTCAGGGGGGGCCACGGCCCCCCCCCTGGCACCCCCCTGCGGGCGCCCATGCCCTTCGTACTACGAGAACGGATTTAAGCCTTTTGCAATTTCTTTCTTGGTTCTAAACTTATAGCCCATTGATCGTTTTCAAATTGTCACCCTGTATGTTTTATGATTGTGGCATTACGAAAGAGGATGTTTTAATATAATGTTCGTTATAAAACACGATACAATAGCGGCCACCACTATTATTGCAATTTTTATTCGACACTGGTTTAACTGTAGCCTATGCCAATATTTTAATTGATATATACATTATCTAAGTAAATTTTACTCTTATTAAAAATATTACTAACGCTTATTCATATATTTAAGAGTAAAAGGCAAAAAGTTGAACAATGTCCAATTATCATAGGTTATATAAGGTAAACTTGATAAGAATTTTCTACAAGGTTTCTCAACATTTGTTCTATAGTTATAATATTTTTTTAGTAAATGGCGATATCGAATTTATCCGTTACCTCACCACATCCCTGTTTTTTTTTCTGTTTTTTCTTTGGAAAAAAATTATAAAAGACACATTTATAATAATTTATTCCGTTAATTTTGTTTTTAAAATATCACAGCCCCTGTATTTTGTCCTTCCATTAACATGCAATTTAAAATTTCTATTAATAATTATAATATTTTTTAATAACACTATGTCGGTAAAATTATTTCTACCAAAAGTGCACATATTATGATGTAACATAAAAAGGTAACGTACTGAATTCGCTATTCGTTTGTAAAATTGCTGAAACTACTCAAAAATGCTACATTTGCGTTTTGCATTGCATTACATAATATTGTATAGGTAGGTACTATTTCTAAGTGCACGGTACAGTAATATGCCCAGTCTGCTGGACATTCACACCTGCTAATAAGGATAATGTGGGGCCAGTTCTGATGTGCAAATCTTTTTATCGTCTTTATAAGTAGGTATTAAATTTAACAAATTTTGAGACACCTTATAATAGTCATGTTACAGTCTCAAACATAAGTTTTATCGTAAACTTTGTAACAATGTAACCAATTTAACAATTTTTTATGTACAGTATATCTATATAAATAATGAAAATTCGGTTAACACAAGTAATTATATAACATAACAGAGTCCCAGCCACAAGTAAAATATTACAGAGTAAAATACAATATTTTTATACATTATTTATAAAGGATGGGTTAAAGTATTTTAATCTATGGAAACATACTAGATATACATGTTTATTGCGTGTTTTTCAGAAAAAAATATCGTTTATAACATAAACAGTGACGAGATTTCTTTAGTTTAAATTCCTATACTTTTATTTTACCCTGCACAAACGTAGTTAACACAAGGGCGGTATTCGAACCTTTTTCAAACAAAGACAACAGTTTTTAAAGAAAAATTCCACCAATCACAGAGTTTCATCAACAAAAAATCTTACAAATAATGAAAAACAATTTTCCCAATTAACCAAATGGCCCTTGTGTGATAAATTGAAAAATAAATCAAAATCGACAAAAATCAAAGAGTTTGGGACAAAATTATTGTAAAGATTTAGCAGTGTGCAATCTGAACAAAATGTTAATGGCTTAAGTATATGTATAAAGTCAGTCGAGCAAAGGAACCGATATTTTAAAAAAATAAATTGATAATATCCGCCGGTACTGCAGGATTTTCACTTTTCTGATGACTAAAGCACTACTAAAATATGTTTTTAACATGTTATCATCACAGGTGAAATATACATATAGCCATTTTACACTTTAGGGACTTACTTAAATTGGTTTTCAAAAAATTGCTATTTATACCTTTATAAAATATGCACAAATTTTTCTACTACATTTTCTTTTAACTTTTTATCGCAGCTAAGAGTATTATCATAACTGTTATTAACTTTGCATGTCAATAGTGTAGCGATAATAATTTTTTCGTATTTGTGAAAAGCCCTTGTAAAATGTAGGTATATACAATAATGTAGATATACATACATGGATTCAGTCCACTCCGCTACAAAATAACGCCGAATATAGCAGTTAAAGCAGAAGATTTTTTTTCCTACTGTTGACACCTAAAATAGAGGTTGGTTAATAAATTAAAATGGCAAGTTTCTTAAAATTCTTTAATTTAAGTGTATATAAAAACAAAATTGTTCTGGACTGAATCCACTGAAACTCAGTCTCCTGTAAGTTTCGGCAGTTAGCAGCTGTTATTTGCAATTAATATATGTACTTACGTCAGTAGTAAGAGCAATTCAAATCACTATTTACGAGAATATTGTAACGCTTTTATTAAAAACTGTTAAGCCAGTATAGCACAAGCCCTAAGGAAATCTATCAAAATCACGTTAAATATCAGCCACGGGACCTCCAGTTGTGGAGATGCTGGTGGTCATTGTCTTTCCAATACTCCTAAAAATGAATAAAGAGGTAGTATATAAGGTATATAAGTAATGTGATGTGTTTTGATGAATTTAATTTTTTTAGTTCATTTAAAAAAGGCCTTTAAGCACGTCCAAGAACATACAATTGTAGGACTTACCCTCCTATAGAAACAGAAGTTATCACCCCATCAACAAGACTGTCCCTACTCATATCATCTACCATGGCTACTTTAAAATGATGGCCGAAACTAGCCAGATCTTCCCGAAATGCTTCACTTGCAGGAGTTATTCCTCCACTAGCTGGTGGTACTGGGGTTTGGTTAACGGCACTCTCACCTGTAGAATAAAAGTACCTGATAATAAACGCAACATTCAACCTATTCGAAATAATAAAAAAGCAAGTGTTGATACTAGTTCAAAGAGATACTCGTGATGACTGATAAAGTGGTGAGTGAGAGACAACAACAAAAAAATATCTTCTAAGTAATTGAAAAAAAAATCATTACATTTTATTAAAATTATCGAATTAGGATATACACACAGAAAAATAAAGGTCAAGAAAAAGCTGTAATAACGGTGGCGGCGGTGGTGTAATTAGTTTCAACCTTGAAACATATATTTATAGGAACGTGTATATCTAAAATCAATTATAGGTTGTTTTAAATATGTATTTGTGGTATTTGTAAACGGGTCTAGACTTCGAAGCCCCCTGCACGATTCTTACCTTCAACATCAATAGCTTCTGCATTCTTTTCTAGCGGTGCGGCTTCCTCATCATCAACATAAATTTTAAAGTAAGCAACTGCTAAATAAATGACGGAAATAATGAAAGAAGGTATGGGTATACACATCGCATAAACCAAATTCATGTACACCTGCCACATGTCCAGGTCGCTAATGACCAGTCCACGATCTATTTTACTGTAATAACAAGAAAAGTTGGAACCCACTGTTTTGTAGGATTTCAACCAAACGGAGCAGTTTAACATTGGGGGATAGCCGCATCCTTTAACGTTGGGCAGCAACCGTGCTTCTCGATCGTTTCCTTGCAGACCCGTAGAAGACTCGCTATAATCATCTTCGTCATAGTCGTCCTGGAGGGTTCTTTCTTTCCTAGCAAAAGGTGAATCTAAGCTCTTCATTGTCGAATGAAGCAGGCTACTGTTCCAATACGTGCCATTGGATATAATCTTGTAGGTGACGAAAATCTGTAGGCAATCGTAGATGTCTTTAGTACAGCCTTCCCTGCAAGAGGTCCAGTTACAATTTGAGGCTCCTAAGAGCCTTTGAGTCTTTACGGTTACACAGTAAGCAGGTTCTTCGTTAAACTCCATGAAAATAGTCGTAAAGGCTGGGTCGATGACGAAAGGCACGAGAAACAAGAAGGAAAACAGGCTAAAAATGCCAAGTAACACGAAGAACGCTGTAGTGTAAAACAACAATTTCTGTTTCCAAGTTTCCTGGATCGGTTCATTCCCCATGGTCGGATCGCAAGGTCTTTAGGGCTCGAAGGCTCGGACCCCACCATCTGCAGGCACCTAAGCGCGAGCGGCAGGGGCCAGCTCACACCTTACTCTACTACTCAAGTCACCCCAAATCGTTATGTCCCTTGTTTGAACTGGCACATAATTAATTAGAGTAAAAGTTCGCGCGCCTAAATTTTTACATTATTATTAGTGTTTTATCGGAACGATTTTTAAACTTATACGAGATCTACAAACCAAACGACCGATCTATTACAGCTTTAAAGGAAAATTTAAGTTGTGGCGACGACCATCGCGATGCCACTGGCGGCCATGGTGTTTTGAGCACTGCGGTCCGAAACTGTGGCGGTGTTTACGATATCGATCCTCACCCCCAGGTCCTGACGGATCATCTGAAAGACGTCGTCGTCGAAACGTTCTCCGCACGAGGAGCCACATGCACTTGTATCATATTGTTTATAATCTTCCCGATTTATTAGACGACTAATCTTCCGCCAGTTTAATAAGGTAAGATAGTTTTTGAATCGTATACTTAAATTATTTTCTTTTAAGTTGTGCGTTTGATTTGGTCAAATTTTTGGAAAGTGCGCGAGGGTAAGATATCGATCGAATTTTCCGCAGTGAGGTATCGATCTTAGTGGGAGGCCATCGGCCAAGACGCGCCTGCAAAGCCGTGTTGCCAGTGCTTTGAATTCAAAGATATTCAACCGATGTTAATATCATTTTTTATATGAATTTTGCGTTGGCCTTACACGTATCATTATTTTCTCTAAAGATGGGAATAAGTTTAAAGTTTAAGTGTGCCATAGCGACGCATTTGGAACTTATACTAACTAGGTATCCAATAATGCTGTGCATATTTTAAATATAAATATATGTTTCCATGGTATGTATTGCATTCACAATATAAAAATTATAAAAACAGATGCAGTACGTTATTGGACACTGTGTGTCATCCATCTCATCTACTAATAAATATTTCTCTTCGCCTTTAAACAGAGTAGGTGTTTTTCATACTACCGCTCCAAAGAATTTATCATACCGACTGTCAGAGGTGCATGTAATTTTTTTTTAAATCTAAGCGTATTTTTTCTAGGTGGCAACGCTGGTATACGGCGTCTTGGCGCGTCGCTTTCCCACGACGACGCACCGCGCTGCGACGATCTACAACTCGTGACAGTTTCCAACTACCATAACGTTGTCGTCCGACTAATTATGATTTTCTGAAAGAAAAACCGCTCGTTATGCCGAAAAAGAAGCCCACTCCCGTCGAGGACCTTATTATCCCACCCCAGGACAACAGAATTTGCGGTACGATATGTTTATGTCAAATGACTCTAGTGTTAAGCAGCGTCGCGATTGTTTATCTGACAGTGGCTATTTACGTGCCATCCACTCGGGCATTGCAGTCGGGAATATCGGAGAACCCCGTTATGTGTACCACGGTTCGGGCTGTCACGGCGGAAACCTGTGATTGGGGCTCTTGTGGGGAGTGGTGCCTTAGCAAGACTTCGGGCTCCTGCATTCAAATATACGTAAATTTAAGGCGCAACGGGTCCAATCTCCTCTTAGCCAACTGTACCAACATAGCGCAGAAGTTTTGTTATGGCAAAGACCAAGAAGTGGCCAAGAAAAACAGGTGCATCGCGGACGAATGCAAGAATTTAACAGGCACCTTCAATTGTACCACTGGAACTTGTATCGATATAACAGATTCTTTTGAGTGTGTATACAAAGACACTGATCCACCTTTAAAATGTTCGGGGCGCAGGGGAAAAATAACATGCATAGACTTACACGGGTTATATAATTGCAACAGGGGAACGTGTGAGAGGATTCGATCCCCTTACAACTGTGACAGACAGTGTGGCGACATCCCGACCCGCAATAAGAACGTCATTATGATGAGTGGCGACGAGGTTTACTTGTCGCAGTGTCAGCGTTGCATGGACATGGAAACTGAAAAAGAGGTATGGAACGAGTCGGAAGAAAACATCGTTATGGCTTCCTGTTTAAGTGTCGCCAATACCAGTCGGGGATTAGAGGCAACTGACTGTGTTAATGGTAGCCTATTGGCTAATAATGTCTTAGCCGACATGGCTAACTTTACCTACCTAAGCTACCTCAGCGTCTTTAACACTGTTGTCCTGGACAAAGAGCGAAAGGTGGCCCCGCCCGAGCTCGACTTGCTGATTGCCAACGACAGCAAACTACTTATTAATTTGGAAGGTTGTGTCAACACGCTTAGAGACGAATGTCGCGATTTTCTAAAAGTTTACGGTAAAGACGGTACTGATCACAACGCTAGAGCCAGATTCCCCTGTTTCTACTCAACTGATAACACGGAAATCGTAGTGGCACGCTTTAATCTTGAAACGACTACAAAACAATTTTTAATTGCTTCAATATTGCCTTCTATCCTGTTCGTCGTGTCTTGTCTTACTTTGATATTTTGCCAACGCACTGTAGTAGTTGGAGATGATGCTAAAATGCGTTTTCAGGGCTGCATTAAGGCTGAGCCATCGGAATCTGCAGCAGGAAAAGTAGCTTCCAGTAATAATATAAACGACAGAGGGGGAGGAAATTCCATAATGGCGCTTTGAGATCAGCAACGTAAGTCTTTAATTTTGCATTAATAACCTTGCAATGAAGGTTTAAGATAGTTGCTTATTTGTCTCAAATGTTAGAGATTTAATCTGAAAAAAAGTAAATAGGTGCATATTACCAGAGACTATAAAGAATATAGACAGACACTCGAATATACCGAAAAGCGGTCTCCCATGAGACATTTGGTGGGTTTAGTGGTTTATGGTTTAAAAGTTTGTTTGTCCACCAATACATGTAGATATATAGTATTCATATTTATATAATGATAGACAAATAAATCAGTAAACCCACCAAATGTCTCAAGGGAGACCCGCTTTTCGTTGCACGGTAGTGTTCGTCTAAGTATTATTTAGTCTATATTACTAATAGTAATGTTTTTTAGGCGTTCCCCTCTTGTTGGATCGAGACTGATGAAGTCGTTAACGAGATCGAAAATTTGCCTCCATCTGGAAGGGGAAGGCGTCAAAATTGGATTTTTGCAGCACATTCTTTTGGTCCCATTCAATTGACACCTGCGTGACGCAGCAAAATGAACAAATCCAAATCACTCACGCTTATCAACATCGCAGAGACAGCAAAGTTTTACACGTCTCTTTGTTTAGGAACAACGGCTTTTATATCTGTCTTTGCATTTTTGTTCCTTATACCATTCATAGTCGAGCCAGCCTTTACCAGTCTTATGGCAGACTATGATCCTGAGGCAGTCACATGCATTGCCACTAATCACGTCTATGCCGAGGGCATTTCCAACTGTTCTTGGGCTTCTTGTAGAGAGGGTTGTACAAGGGAGGCCACTAGATGTCATCAAATATACGTCAACTACACGAAAATACCCTTCAGGGAGCACAAGAACCACAAGATCATGAAATGGGACGTTGCGGACACGCGCTTTTTAATTAACACAGAGGGTTGTGGATACCCGCCCTCGGTAAACTGCTCTCAATTTGCTAAGCAGTACGGCTATAGCACCGCCGGTACCCCTTTTCCTTGCTACTACAGCAGGGTCTATCCGGAGATGGTAGTCGCGAGGTATTCGTGGGACGATACTTTGCGTCACCTCGTGCTCTCTTTGGCTATTCCTAACTTACTCTTTATCGCCTCTGTGGGAGTACTAAGCTACTGGTACTGTCCCGGGTGTGGTAGATCCTGTCAAAAGTACATGCATCATTTTCCCGATGAGTAACTGTTTATAAGAACGTAGTTTCTTTGTACGATAAGCAAGATACAGAACAGTCAAACCATCAGCTTATATCCAAATTTGTGTCATTACTTAAGTAAAAAAATTTCTTTCACATTAACTTGCTCTTATTTTGTCTTAAAACCCCTCCGAAATGCTGGTATTGTGGTAAATTTGGACCCAAAAATTTATTTATTGTTTGCAGAAAGTATTGCTGACTGTTCTAGACTTTGCATGATCTTGATCGGACAAAATAATAGCAAAATTGGCTGAAATATTATTCTGTTATTTTTGGTAAAACATGAATACAATCGTGCCTTCTTATTTTGTTTGGTTACCTCATATTATGCTTGTCACCTTAAAGATAATACTGTTTTACTTCTAGTGCTACTACATAATAATATTTGACTTGTTTTTAGATATCGGCATTTAAAATAACAATGAATGAAACGGAAAACTTATGGAGCCTACAAATTTTATTTCCAACAAAAATTTAAATACCTAATTGATTTTTGACTGTCTTTTGGAAGTCGTCAAAGCAGTTTTTAAAAAATAAATCATAAATTCTGAATTAGATATACACAGAGCTCTGTCAACCTTTTTGTAATCCTTCATCGGGCAAAAGTGGTAACTTTTTTATGAAGCATAGGGAGGGATGGGGGAGTACTTACCCTTACGTTATTTGCTAAGAGAGATTCTAAAAATGTGCTTAATTTTTTTTTGAAAAATAATTTTAAAGACGTGAATAGGAAAGAAGGCCAAATTTTGAAATTATTTTGTCTACAGAAAAAAAAACGTTCGAACATATTTTATTGTGTGCTGTTCCCAAACAGCCCATTTATCCCGTCCCTAATCCAAATATTATAATATTACTTAAGTTAATTGCTGGAAGAAATTGCGGCAATTTGTCTGTTTACAACATTTTTGTTTTGAAGTCACTAGTGAGTAATAATCTTAATATTGCTGTGCATACATCATCATATCGTAATTTTAAAATATTTTTCGAAACATGTTTAAATATTTTAACTTGGTATTTCAAAATATGGACCCCATAAGGTGAAGGAGTTTAATAAAAATAAAACATATTCAACTTTTTTTGGTGCCAATTTTCTGTTCCAAATTTACAATCTTCATCCTTCATCTTCTTCTGGCTCCATGTAAAAAGAAATTTAATGCGACCATATATGTAGTACATAATTCTAAAGGTTACAGTTATGAAGAAAAAAGTTTGTAGATCCAAAAAGCACCTTCTGGTCCATATTTACTGAAATGGTTTCCCCTCTTAAGCCTGTTTTTTTTAAATAACTGTTAAAACATGTATGTAAATATTATATTGCACACATCTTCAAAATTAAGCTCAAAACCTGCGTACAATCTAGAATAGAAGCAGTTAATTTTACCACATTTGGTAACTGTTTCGTAATATAAGTTGTGAAATTTACACTCTACTGTATTGTTAGATAGAGCTGCAGCTTTTTCCCATCAATAAAACTTGTTGATACTTTGCGTAAATCATTATACCCCTTAGGTATTAATTTAGTTATTAGCACTAATACAAGTTTAGTTAGTATAGCATCCTAGAAAAGGTTTTATACTAACAAAACAGTAAAGTGTAAAAGATATGTTCCCTCTTTCTTAATTTAAGTAAGTATGTTATTTTGAAGTATAGAATACGTAACTTATAGAGATTAATAAATATATCAACTACAAAGAGCAATATTATTTATAATTGTATTTTTAAACTAAGCCAAATATGCACCAATCATAACTTTGTTGCTACGATTTTGCAGATTGTACTGCAAAATATTCTTCTCAGATACCCATGTTATTAAAACATCTATTAGTTCATGTATCATATTTCTCCACGAGACAAGTATGCACCCTATCCCTGCAAAACACAATATAATGGTATATACTTACCTGCCAATTTTCGAAAAAATTTGGCAGAAGTAAAAGTTTAGGGTTTTTTTTAAAAAATCAAACTTAAGGAAGGATTGCAGTTGGGTAACACTTGTTTCAGAGAGACAAAAGAACCTTTTTTATGCATAGCCCCGTAATAAATAGCTTTCGTTAAACTGACTTACACAATTTTTCAATTGTTTGAAATGATTATTAATATTTAAGATGTTAATGTTCGATGATAAGAACGTATAATAAGTAAAATTGATTGTTACTAATTGTAAATAATATTTATTAAAAAAATTTAAAATTTGCCTATAAATATATCGCATTTTTTCCTTATTTGTGTTTTAATTACCTTGATTATTAGTAAAAAAGCAAGCCAAAGTCTGTTCGAAGAGATTTGGCAGTCATTGACAGTCATTGGACATAATGTATAATGATGTGTCGATTGAATTACATCTGCTGAATATTATGATGAATAGTTTTTGTCGCATTCTTTCCTGTCCCAGGTACATTTTTACGAGTTTAAACAAAAAGGGTAGTCACCACCATAAAACGACTGAATTTTTTTTATTCTTGACCAGTTGGCGAATGCGCTTATTATTATCTTTTAATGTCAGGGGAACCCCGCGTTATCTCGCCTCGGTGCCAGTCAATGCAGTGTTTCTTTGTAACGTAGTCTGAAAAGGATGCCCATATATTATGTGAGGATCACATAGCCTAGGTGGGGTATTAGAATTTTCCGGGGGTGATTTGGTAGTATAGAAGCTATTAATGTATGCATCTGCTTGAAAACGAATATTGTTAAAAAACGAAAAAGCACTTTTGAAAAATATGAAAGTTTGATGCTATGTGGGGACAGAAATAATACCTGCGTACGTCCCTCGTGGCTGCGTTATTTCCCTTTATGAGTGCTCTAAAAGATTGTTATCAGCTCTCCAAAGCATGCAGTTTTTAAAAATATTATGAGTTAGCTAGGGGATATTACATCCAAGGAGACAACCCCGATAGGAAAGTTGGCGCCACGCGCGACGAAGCGCCGTGCCGACGTCGCAGTTGTACAGGATGTAAAAGTTTTGTTAAACACATATACTGACTTGAAATATGGAACATCTAGTAAATATTTGTACAAAGATGATGATAACCATAAGGCATCAACGACTAATATCTCAAATGATAATACTATCTTTCTGGCTCACCTTTTACCTAAAATATGATTAAATAAGAAATGGTGCACATAAGCTCAACTGATCTTCGATGCTTCGACCGTCCTATATTCCTGCGTTTCAGCAATTTTATTATTCTTGCAGGGAGTTTTCCACGTTATCTTTCCATGAAGCGCTTGCGTCAGACAGAGTTTTAATGTTGTCGATTTCATTCAGTCAGTCAACATCGAGCTGATATCGAAAAATCTCTTGTGAAAAAGAAAAATGTAAAAGAAATTTCGTGCCTTTTGTCTAGTTGATAGTATAATAATGGGAAGAAGGAATAAATGTAAACCACGTATGATCCCTCAACAAGATAAACGAATTTGCGGATGTATCTGTTTTTGTCAGTTAGTGGTTGTTTTAAGCTGTGTTTCACTCATATATTTAACTGTGGCCATTTATATGCCCTCATACAGGGCATTTAAAAGCGGCTTCGAACAAAAACCTGTCATGTGCCAAACAATTAATACCAGTATGATCAATAACTGCAGTTGGGCTTCTTGTGGAGAGTGGTGCCTGACAAGAACATCAGGTTTTTGCCCTCAAATTCACGCCACCGCCAGACAAAATGGTACCATCGTAACCTTGTTAAACTGTACCAGTTTTGATAGCTCAATATGCCCGCCTATTAACAGGGACTCTCTAAAAAAATACAATTGTAATAATGGCACAGAATGTGCAGTGCTGAAAGGAGTTTTTAATTGCTCGCTGGGACATTGCTCGAATCTTTCTCAAATATACGATTTTGAACATTGTCACTATAAAGCCGATGGATTAACTGTGGATAGTGACAAAGATAACGCCAAGCTTACTGGTAACTTTGAATGTAAAGGTTCAAAATGTATCAAAATTAAAAAACCTTTCAGTTGCCTTCGCATTTGCAAAGACAACATTACTACTGAAATGAAAAACGTATTTATTGCCGATGGTGATAGCTTCCATCAGGCCTATTGTGACTCAGCTATAGCTATCACCAAGGCAAATGGCAGCCGAGAAGGTTTTGATATTGAACCCAGCCAATTCTGGAACAAACAGCCAAATGAAGTTATGATGATGTCTTGTCATACTGTTAAATATGATGAAAGAAAATTTACTGTAAAGTAAGTTAAATTTTTGAAACATTTCGGGGCTATAATAACTTATTTTTTAAAAGAGGGATCGCTTCTGGTCCCGTATGGTCACTCTAGCAAACAAAATGTCATCTTGGTAACCTTATATTTATTTTTAGGGGTACAGATTGTATAAATGGAACAATTTTTAACAGAGAGATAATACCTAGGCCCTACGCAACTTTTAGACAATTTTGGAATTTAACAGGAAAGCACAGCCACGTGGTCGATCCAAAAAACGAATTTGTACCATCCCAGGCCTCTCTAACTATTTACAACCATTCTAGACTGTATATTAATTTGGATGGCTGTGTAAACACTTTGCGAGGAGAGTGTCTGAATTTCCTGTTAACCCAAGGAAGGGATGGGAAAAATCAAACTGCTCCTAGTAGATATTATTGTTACTATAATAAAGTAAGTATATTGAATGCATACACATCGGGTAGATATCTCTTAATTATTACATTTTTTACAGAAGAACTCTTTTATGGTGGTGGCAAGGTACGATTTAAAGAAAACCTGGAAAGATTTAATTATTGCTGTTACAATTCCATCAGTTTTATTTATAGTGTCCTTCATAACTCTTTGTGCTATAATGCAGTCAGTACGGGTTGACGACGATACGAAGATGAGATGCAAGTACTGTTTTGCCCGATCTAATAATAATGACCCCGATTTAACAGAAATGATCAGTAGATACGAAGTTTCCTCCCCTGAGTCCGATGGGCCTAGTTTTCACAGAAGAAATCAAGAAATTACTTAACGAAAACCCGAGAACCAAAAATCGTTAATGCGATGTATAAAATTAAGTTATTTTTGAGAATTACAACTAAATATTCGCATCAGAGCCGATAACGCTGACATGAAGTAGTGAAGCGACTACCAAGGGGTGCTTAAAACGAAAAACTAGATGATAGAAAAAAAGTTAGGGTCCCTCACAATAAAAGAAACCTAGCACCGGCTCTGATACACATTTTAATACTTATATCCCCTTTCCTACACTTATTATTTCGATAAAAAGGTTTTTTAGTAGGAGTCATAAGCTCATTTTGATGGGCTTATGTATCCTACTCTTCACTCATCTCTATGTTGACCTACTTTAGGGAAGTTTTACAAATCTTGCTCATTCATATGGTTACCAAAAGCAGATTTTAAAATGATAACATTTATTTTGCACAACCTTTGGCTTTTAGCCAATTTAAAACAGGTACCTACACAATACATTAGTTTTTTAGTCTAAAACATCACGAGAAAAACAACTCTAACACCACTATGAACGGAGAGCGTAAATACTTACTGTTCTTAAAAAAAAGTCTATTTATCCTCTGTTGTCTATTAAAAAATCTAGATAAGATAAGAACCAAATATTTCGTATTAGCGTTAGTGCCTTCAATTTCTTATCCTTATAATGTTGGACACACTAAAGTAGTGCGATTTAAAGCACGGCCTTAATGTTTAAAAAAGGGTGTACCAAAGTGCCCAAACAAATCATATTTATCAGAAAAAAAGCATTCCCAAAAACTATTCTTATCCCATATTTATATTATATAACTTATAACTACACCTATTCCTAGTATATGAAAAATTAAAAAAAAATGTTTGCATTATATAACATGTGCCTTCGCCAAAACATAAGTCAAGCCTTATATTGTAACAATTTTAGGTGTCGGTCGGTGGTATCTACGTAATATTATACTCAATAATGTTGAGTCTGTTTCAAAGTTGTCATAGCGTATCTACATAAAAATTGAACTACTATACAGGATGTTTTTCCCATTGGTATAAATGCTGTTTCTGAATTTTTATAACTTAAGAACACCCTGTATATAGCAGTTCGATTTCTTATATTTAAAATAATTTGGGTTTAAAAACAGACATACCTATATTCAATGACTGAGTTAAAAACCTATGTGCTATTGTCTGTATGTTTGTAATATTTTATACATAGGAGAATCTCTGCATAATACTGTTTGTTACGCAATATAGTTTTAAGTCTGGTTTTTGTTGAAAAATTGTGTCGCAAAGTGCGTCTTAATGTATACATAAATTGAACTACTTTGTTTGTATGTACTATTGGTAAGTGAACTTATTTGATTTCCCCTAATCAAATTTAAAACCATCTGGGTGTAAACATGCACGTAATAATTTCGTCAATGACCGAGTTGAAAACTACATTGTGCTATTGTCTGTATATTTGTAATCTTTTATACATACAAGAATATAAACCTTTATAATGCTCATACATGTAGTGGGAAAGAAAGTAGAACTATTTTTATTCGTATTTAACTTTGGATTTTATATAAGAACTATTTCGAAATTGGGACCAAGAAATCAGTTTATCTATTTCAAATAATAATTCGCATTCTTTTGGCAAATAAATGGTAATATTTTTGACATATATACTTACTACAAACTTAAAAATTCTCTTTTTGGAATTTTACAGTCTACTGACTGTTCTTGTGCCTAAAAACAGCACATGAGACACGTTCACCTTTATTCAATCTGATATTATAAAATAATTGAGCTCTTGAAGTTTGAACCATTTCAAAACGACGCTCCTCTCTAAATATATTCATAATCTGGTGCCGGAAGCCGGAATAGAAAAAAGCAAGCAAGATATGTACCCTATTGGTGAAAGTAACGCGCTTCTAATATTTCAGGGCTATTTCTCACTTGCAGACCTTGAAAGCGTAACACTTTTTTTATATAAATATTTCAACTGCAACAAAACAAACTAAAACTCCTTTACTTCATTTTTAGTTAGAAATGTCGGTTCTTTCTAGGGATAAGTTTTTTCTCAACATAATATATGGTCCTTAATGGTCACTATAATATCTCCTAATGTTTATGGCTAGTTGCTTTATGGACTGTCACCAGCATGTGAAGTCAATGTGTAATATCTAACTAATAGGACTGTACTATTTGGTGTTATATAGTAAATATATGTTACTTAATTAACTGCAGTTTCTATTTAGGGGTGGGGGGGGGGGGGGGGGGGATAAAATGCAAAAAATTCCAAATCAATTATTATATTAGTCAAAAATAAAAACTTATTTTAAAAAGAAAATAAGATAAAATACAAATCAATGACCCATATTATACTATTATGAATAAAGTATGCTTTTCTGTAAGTACTCGGTAATAAATAATAGGTACTTAAACAGGTAAGTCAGTAATACTAATATAGATTTAAAAATGCTAAACTAGTATGGCAGTAAAGAAAAGCTAAAATATCAGCAATATCTTAAACAGCACTACCCAGTTCTTTTACTGAAATTAATGTGAGACTTGTTCAACGTCGGAGAAAAATATTATAAATGCTACTTTAAAGCAGCTATTGAAATAATCTACATATGTAGCTGTGTATATTTTCAAATGTTTTATGAACAAATAAAAGTATGTTAATCTAGAAAAGACCTTCGAATCAGAATCATGATCATTTTAAATCTAAAACTCAGGACATTAAAAAATTATTGTCATTAGTAGTTACTACAATAAATCAACGGCATAAAAATAAAAAGTATTATTTTGTGTAGAGATTTGCATTTAAAGCTGACATCTTATCAAAAATTTAATAGTTTCTTCTCTCTATTAAAAGAAGTAAAATTAAGCCCACTATAAAACTATTCTTTATATCTGGTAGTCTATCTGTCTTACCTTTCAAGGCAAGCTTGTTAACTGATTAATAGGCTTTTATTATTGAAGTTTTTAATCATTTTACCTAAAAGCCTTAAACACTTAAAAATGCTTACCCACTAATTTTAAAAAAATACACTGGAACATAAGTACTTAAATTTTACATTAATATTGCCTTAAAAATTAATCAGTTATAAAATATATGTGACTAGATATTGAGTACTCCCAAATTCACAAAAAAAAATCTTGCACTTTGGTGTAACATTGTTTAACACACATAAAATGACTACACACAATCCAAATAGAACTCTTGCTTTGTAACAGTGATGACAGCAATTTATTAATGTTGCACAAATATACTGTTACTAGTGACTGAATACAATAATGTAGGTAATCATTTCCGCTAAAAAATGAGATTCTTGTGTTTGCCAACGTACACTACACATTTTTTCTTTCATATTAGTATTGTGAAACACAAAAAATTTACTCGTTCCATTTTTGCGAATTTAGAAGAGTTTTAAAAGCATCCAACATGTGCCTCCACTATTACTATTGTTCCAACCATGAGGGAAATGTGGAATTTGGTGTCTTGACTTTAATATTAAACTGCTTTAATGTAGCTTCTAAAGCTTGCTGATTTCCAGAAAAATATGCTGAGATGGCATTATGAAATAGTAATAACTGCTTATGCATTACTTTAATCTAAAACAAAAGACTTGGATTAAAATTGGTTTGCTTTTTGACTAAAAATGCACACACTTACCCTATTTTCATCGAGAAATTTCATTTTAATAGTAACTTCAGCGCGTAGCTTCATAAAACTTTGTCTATGCAGTTCATAGCCCTGCTGAGCTTCTTCTAAACCTATTGTGCCCTCAGGTTTGGTGGATAAAGATTCTAAATCAGTACGATAAGCATCATACTCAATTCTTGCTGCTTCATATTGTCTAATACTCTGCAAAGTGTCTTCAATTGTTTTATGGCATAAAGTATTCACAGATGATATAAAAAAATTCAAAGCACCCAGCAAAGTCTCTCCATTTTTTGTCAGGTTCCTTTGTGTCTCAGAATTATAAAGAAATTCTTCTTGCAGCTCTGGAGATTTTTGGGCAAGATCAGAAAATGCTTCACCTAATGCATGCTGAGTTTGAACCACATGATAGAAATGGCTTGTCAATGCTCTAGCTAAACGTAAAATGTTTATGTACTTTTTTTGAGTTTCTCTAAGCTGATCAATTTGAGTTTCAAGCTCTAAAAGGAGAAGCAATACTTCTAAATAAATCTGAGCCGAACATAATATTTATTCAAAAGAAATTATAAATTTACACTGGAAAGACAACTCACCTGTATCGTGCGTTCTAGAAGTTTTTCCTAATTTTTCGAACATTAGTTGTTTTGTACACTTGTATGTAGATATAGACCAATTTTTAAGGTTCTCAATCCTAGATGATGTTTTAAGAATTGTAGAGTCTTCATTTTGTGTTGGAGATGAAGGTGTTAAAATCGCTGGTGAACTAGTACTGTTGGACAAAGTGTTGGGAACTGAGCGAGAATATGTAGTGTTTCCAGAGTTCGTAGGAAGGCTGTTTTTACTTTCGTGAGCTGGTGTGTCTTTTAACATGTCATGTATACTGGTTTTTTCACCAGTGGAGTTTGAATGTCTGATTTGCGACATCTTCCAAACGTACGTACGTTGACCGCAATCACTTCTTGAAATAAAAGACGGCGATTCTGTTTCAGTAACTCTACTTACATTGTTTTTAAATACTTATGAATTAAACAAACACCAACAGAAACTACCAAAGTGACTAGTCAACGGCACTGACAGTGACAGTTAACTGAGTTAACATAACCTTAACGGAAACAGTGACAGTGATAGTTCACATAACCTTAAAAATATTTTGACTCAGTGTTGCCACAACCATTTTCTAATGTTGATAGTCGTATTCACGATTATACACTACAGTATCGTGGTCGTATTATAATCCTCCTCATTCAACCAAAATATATTTTAAAACAATATAAATTAATCATTAACCAGTGGAAGTACGATATTTTAAGATGGAAACAGACCCGTCAGCAGTAAGAAATGTAAATACAATTATAATGAGTCGTGTTGTAAATCAGGTATATAGTATAAATATAAAATATTTTTAGTTTAGAGATTTTCTTCAACTTTACAACAAAATGACTGAAATGTGTTTTCAAAGATGCGTGGACAACTTAAATTCAAGAAAACTAGATCAAGAAGAAGTAATATGTGTTGAAGATTGTTCTCACAAATTTGTCAGTTTCAATAACAAACTAATGCAGAACTTTGTGAAGGCACAAGGTGATATAATGAATAAGAGAGTGAAAGAAGCTGAGACACAATTAATAGAGGAACAACGACAAACAGAATTGGATAGGCCAAATTTAGCACTGAATACAGTAAATACTGAAGTATCAATTTCAACCAGTTAATTGCTAAACCAGAAGAAAAATATTTCGTTATTGTAGCTCACACAGTGGTATCTAGTGTTTTGTAAATTTGTACAGTATCTAATATTCTAACTTTAATTGTTACCTATAATTAATAGAATATTAAAAGTACCTGTTTATTACTTTATTTTATAGAGGGGTAAAATTTGAATTTTTTTTTCATGATGTTGGTGGTCGTGGTGAAAAAGAGAGGTTGATTATTCCTGTGTATATCTTATATCATTAACATTTAAAGCATTTCTAGAGGCAATAATTAATTTTTATTTTAATTAACGGTCTTAGCTTAGCTCCTTCGTGCAAATCAATGAAAATATAATAAGTTTGGTGTGCAAAATAACATTTTAGCCTTCATGAAGTTGGTAGTACGGGACGTAGATTAATCAATACCCATTTTGCAGCAATCCCATTGGTCGGAATAGCGTAGGAATTTGAACGCTTGCTTGGGTCTGCGCTGCGCGCTTAGGCTGCGCGTCTTCTCTTCTAGCTATAGTGGCTATTCAATACTATTCATCGCCATTTTGTGAGGCGCTGTCGGTAATAGAGACGTGGTCTAGTGGTGTTCAATTATATTATTTTGCAGTTCTTCACAAAATTACAATAATTCATTTTATTTACAATGGCGGATCAGGCTGAGATAAAGAACGTCGTTAAACAGGAAAACCCTGAGAAAAGCAATGGAAATTTTAGTGGGAATCGGCGTGGAGGAGGCCGTGGTGGTGGTGGTGGTGGGTCAAACCGATTTAGCGGAGGTCGTGGTGGAGGTGCTCAAAACGTACGTATTTTTAAATATTTATCACCGACACAAAGATGATATAGAAAAGTTCTTGGGGTTTTTGTTCCCGCGAGGAACTTCGTGGTAACGTTTCACGCCATTAAACACCAAGGGTATTGACCCTACTTTATCACTACTGGTCCAAGTTTTCATTATTATTTTTGATTTTTACCGAATGCCTATTTTCTATAATAAGTGGCTTGTTTTTAATTCCAGAGAGAAGGAAACGAGGGGAATGCAAATCACTCTGACTTTAGGGGTAAAAGAGGTGGTGGAGGAAGAGGTGGATACCGTGGTAGCCGTGATGCATCCGGTGGTGGTCGTTCAGATGAACAAGGAGGTGAGGGTGAAATGAGTTTCCGAGGTAGGGGCCCAGTTGACAAGATTGGAGAAAAAATAAGTTCTTTTCAAGGACCTACCTATGATTTGCCACCTATTGATTGCAGTGAAAAAAAATTCAATGGCAGAAACAGGTTGTACATTGGAAATATTCCTCCTGATGTAACTGATGAAGATTTGATTGAGCTTTTTAAACCATTTGGTGAAACATCTGAGATCTTCTTAAACAAAGACAAAAATTTTGGATTCATCAAATTAGATTATCATGCCAATGCTGAAAAGGCTAAGAGAGAATTGGATGGAGCTTCATTGAAAGGCAGAACTGTGAAGATTAGATTTGCTCCCAACAGTGCTACCATTAAACTGAAGAACTTGACACCTTCTATAACAAATGAGCTTGTGTATCATGCCTTTAGTCCATTTGGGGAAATTGAAAAAGCACATGTGTTAGTGGACGAGCGGGGAAAACCGACTGGCGAAGGCTATATTCACTTTGCGAGAAAGTTTTCTGCAGTTTTGGCTGTCAAAAAGTGTTCTGAGAGTTGCTATTTTCTGACTGCATCACTTCAGCCTGTAATCGTCGAACCATATGAGCTGGTGGATGACATCGATGGCTATTCTGACAAAATGATCAACAGGAAAAATATAGATTTTCAGAAAGAACGTGAAGCACCGCCAAGACTTGCCCATCCAAATAGTTTTGAGTACGAGTATGGTGAAAGGTGGAAGGTGCTTTATGAACTTCATCAACAAAAGGAAGAAGCCTTGAAGACAGAACTTCAGCTAGAAAAGGAAAAACTTGTCGCTCAGATGGAGTATGCTAGATATGAACATGAAACTGAGATGTTAAGAAACCAGCTGAGAGCTAGAGAACTTGATAAAGAAAGACAAAAACGAGAATGGGAGATGAAGGAGCGTATGGCAGAGGAAGAACGTATCAGACAGGAAGAGATGCTGAGAAGGCAACAAGAAGATATGGAGGCTAGAATGCTTGTAACACAGGAGGACATGAGGCGTAGACAGCAGGAGAATAATCTGTTCATGCAAGCTCACACTTTGGACAGCCTTTTGGATCAGCAGGAGCAGGCATATGATCAACCAACTTATAGTTCAGGAGGTACCGAACAGTGTAAGTATTTTAATTTTCATACTAATTTTCTGTGGGCTTTTTACATGTTGCACGGAAACAAATAATTAATAAACTAGGCAATACACTTTTGTCAAGGTTTAGATTGGACACTAAGCATACGCATAGCAGTGCGGATGTCATTAAACAGGCTTTTGTTTTTTTTATTTTATTTTTTATTTAATTTAATACAAACTCAACAGGCTGCTACAAACAACCCTATTACAGAGTAGGAATACACTAAATTTCTAAATGCACTTAATCCATAATTAAACTAATTATCTAATATTATGCTCTTAATTTGGGCTACATTGACATTAAATATATCACATACATTTTGAATTTCGTTATATTTCCGACACATCAAATTAACAGGAGAGTTATTAAAATAACTCGTCCTGGCATTCTTTACATAAAATGTCAATGGATCCCTTGTCCGATAGCAAGGAGCATTAAAGTTTATTTTTGACAAATAAGATGGATCATCTATTTTATTATTCAATAATTTGTACAAGTATAGTATGGAAGCCAACGTTCTGCGTTTTTCTAAATCAGGTAGATTGTATTTTTTACTCAGTTGCACTTTTGGTATATCATAACTATAAAACCCAGTTTCCTTATAGTAAAGATATCTTAAAAACTTGTTTTGAACTCTGTCAATACTATACTTGTGATTTTCATATTGTGGACTCCAAACAATTGATGCATATTCCAGAATACTCCTGACATATGCAATATATAGTTTTCGTATACACGAGATGTTCCCGAATGGCTTTGAATTCCTCACAATAAATCCATACATTTTTAAAGCTTTGTTAGCAATGTCAGACATGTGTAACCTAAATGACAATTCCGAATCAAAAGTAACCCCAAGGTCCCGCATATTTTCCACCCGAGTCAGTGCTGTTCCAATCATCTTGTAATTAAAGTATATTGGTTCTTTCTTTCATAAAATGTTTTAAGTAATGACAAATATAGTTACATACGCATTTTTATCGATACCTAATTGTTGTTTTTTTTTTCTTTGCAGTGTCTTCAGCAGTTGATATGGTAAGTTTTCATATTTTGTTGAAATTTATAAATTTGAATATAAAAAAGAAGTGTTTTTATCTTAAAATTGCATCACATTTAAAAATTAATAAAAACAGCCAAGATTGGCAAGATTTATTTAGATGGCAATTTTAAGGTAAACATTAGATAGCAAGTGTTGTCTTGACTTCTACGTTTGACAGTCTTTTGGCACTACGTTCACACTTGTTTATTTACTAATGATAATGTCTTGCTGGTATTTTGCTGCTCATTTCATTGCATTTGACTAATTTTTGTGCAAAAATAATGCATATTATTTGATACGTGTAGATTCGTCTACTGAAAATTTCAAATGCATAAACACCTTTTGAATTTACCTCAACTGTTCTATTTTCATCTAAAGACAAGTTCAGTAAAAATGTGTTTGTTTTAATACGTTGCCTGATGAGAATGACAAAACTTGAAGAAAATAGAATAGTTGCTCTGCCATTTGGGTTGGGGATATTATAATGATATTTAATATTGAATTAGCGACATAGAAACCGCAAAAATGTTTTGAGTACTTAAATTTAGCAACACGTGATATATTATGTATTTTTAAATATGCATACCTCGCGATTTTTTTTTTGCTATAAATGTTTGATACTGCTTAACAGTACGTTTAGATGCCTATGTTGAAATGTAGAAAATGCATATTTTATAAATTATAAGAAAAACCTAAAGCAAAATATATAACTCTATTCCACTCATATGACAAACGCCAATAAAACATCTGTATTCTTGTTTTATAAAACCTGACATATTTTTAAATATGAATACAATAATTTTATTTAGTTTAAACAAAATGCCAGTGTATAATACGTTAAATTATATAATTTGGAATCTGTTTTTACCCACTTAATACCTTTTTGCACTTAAATTAGTTGAAGCATTGAATCAGAGCTGCTTCTTATTGGTAGGGCTCAAAACTGTGAACTTCTTACTTCTCAGATTATTCTCATCTTAAGTAGCCTCCATTTATTATTGATCTGATAACCTCGTATACAATTAATACAAATGACGTTTTAAATCCTTTATTGTGTAAAATATATTCGAGCTTAAAACATGAATTTTAATGACTTTATTAGCACCAGTAAGAAAAATAATTCTTTTGTGGCATGTCAAATGCTAAAGTAAAAGAATATACTTATTACAATAATCCTCCTACATAGGCCTGAAGCTACATTAAAATATAACCAATACTTTGATATCTTCTAATCTAGAACGTTTCCTACATGGTAAGTATATTCTTTAGGATATTTTTTTTTAAATAGAAGCATTTTCTTTGTATAGAAAGATTTTTTTTTGAAACTTTTAAAGACTGATACCCTTGGTTTGCAGCTTTTAAAACTTCTTTATACCAATATGGATTGAAATTTGAATATAAAATTTTTACATTGTTAGACAATGATATATTTGTAACCTGTTATCCCAAAAATGACAATATGCCGATTTTGATGGATAATTTTTGTCCACGATGTAGAATTGTTAGCAAAACTATGCTCTAATAAATTAAAATCGTCCGCGAACTTTTTTGGGGCGGTTTAATAGAATCAGCGTGGAGGATCCGTCATTAGTATTCTAAATATTTTGCGATTGAACCATAATAAATCTAGAAATAAGTTAAAAACTATCTTGAATATGATTTTTAAAATATTAAGTGTTATTGGTTGCATTGTTGTTAGAATGTTCACAGTGATGTATTATGTATTGAATGGTTTTAACCAAAATTACATTAAGAATTGCAGAGCAAATGCGTGTTTTAATAAATGAGATATTGGTCATAACCGAAAATTAGCTTCTTCCCAGCATATCCGTAATTCTTTTATGCAATTTTGGTAAGGAGTCTACCTCAGGATGTGCTGATGTGTGTTCTTATTAAAAAGTGTGGAGAGTATGAATGTTGCTAACTTTTTTAACTCTCATGTTTTTCAGACATAAAAACCTTAAATTTAAAGTTGTTAACTTTTTGGCAGTTGCAGATTCTCTACCTTTAAAAATTACATTTAAAAGAAAGGTAGAAGAGCACTTTAACCTTTATGTTAAAATTTTTGAGTTTCCAGTTTTACTGGATGCCTATATTCAGATCTAGATAAAAACTCTATTTTAGTTTAAAAAATTTGAGTTACAAAAGTTGCACAAGACTGTGGTCGCCAGAGATTAATATTTTAACAATATTAAAAAAAATTTTGAAAGGTATAGAATATAGATTATTAATATTATTAATACTTATTTTGAATAAAGACCAGTAACATGTCGTCCGGTGAAGTAGCACTTCACCTATTTATTCATAAATGTTCCTTTGCAAGCATTGTGGTTCCAGAAACAGAATTACTGTTACTAAGCTTTTTTTTCTGGATTAAACGTTTCGGCATTCACGTGTTTTACAAACTGCGAATCGACCCTAATTTTTAATCATAATATTGAATTATTGATGTTGGTATATTTAAATCTTGTATAGGGCTTTGGATATGATAATACAATATAATATCTTTATGTTGAAGTACTCCTATTATTTAGAAATTTATATGCATTTATATGAAATACATATTTAACCGATTCCATAGCGCGCCTAATAAATAGTACCGCGTTCTATCAGATCAATAATAAATGTTAAAAGAGGTGCTTGGGCACTTTTTAAAATTGATTGATGGATTAGCTGGTTATAGTCTGCACTGTTCTAAAGGCACGTGACTACGAATAGTTCATAAACTATTCAGACGAATCCACCGGTAAATTCTAAAAATCGCCCGCAAGGATTGAAATAATATCCATCAACCAAATAACATTTCTGGAGAAATCTGTTGAAGAGTAGTTAACCTAATATTGTGTGTTTATACCTCCTGTTATTATATTTTGATTTTTAGGTAATATTTATCTTAATGCGGTATATTAAATTTTTTACTTCTGTACAGGGTATAAAAGTGCTAGGATATGATAGTAGACAAAAAGATTCCCATAGACACGGTCGGGGAATATTTGTTTCTAGAATAGGATTTTTAATCATCGATCTGAAGGAGGCTCAAGGGTGATTGAAACGCAGTTTTTCAGAAATAAAATATATCCATGTCCCTGTTTATAGGAATTTATTTGGCACCTACCGCCCAGGCTGAATACTTT
This sequence comes from Philopedon plagiatum, assembly GCA_963971165.1. NCBI lineage: Eukaryota > Metazoa > Arthropoda > Insecta > Coleoptera > Curculionidae > Philopedon > Philopedon plagiatum. The sequence continues at coordinate 503,572 of OZ020198.1, forward strand.
CTTGTTTCATGGAAAATAGACAGTTTAGCTTTCTTTGTCGTTGTTTCCAGTTGATATTAAATTTTTGGATCTATCATTTTGACGTTTATGAAAGGAGTTTCTGTTTACCTACTATTTTTTGGCACAAAGGTCGCTAATGTAGCCAACTTAAGATAAATATTTCTAAGTGATCAAAGTTGAAACAGGAGGATCGATAATTTAGCCTGATGTCGACGCAAGGTCGAAAAATATACAGTGAGCTATAATGAAGTTTATTATATTGTCACCCCAGGATCCGAAACAATTCATGAGCTCATATGAGCGTCACAACCGGTACGAAGGACGGGATGCCTCAAGCCGTGGCTCGAACTCTCAGCAAAGGGGCCACTGGGTCAGCGATAACAGGCGTGACGATTATCAGACCAAAAGACGTCGTTTCTAAGGCGCAAGTTATGCCCGATATAACACCCTTAAGGGGCTATTTCCATTTGCCTTTTGCATTGTTTTCAAGATTCTCAAATGGCGTAATAGTCGTGAACAAATATGAACAGTTAATATTGTGTTTGTGTTTTTCATTACTTAAGTTGGATCATTTTAGTAATATGGTTTTGTATCCTTAAAATATATAAATAGTTCTGGTGTTTGAATTTCGTTTTTTAAATATTTATGGCTTGCAAGTGTATTCTGCATTAAAATTTTAATGAAATGGAGAAATACTTCCACTTAATTATGACAAAGCTTCTTTTAATCCTCGTTAAAATCCTACATATTACTATTTGTAGATACTAAGTTTAACAAAAAGCCCGTATCAGTAGTCTGGGAGATAGTGTTCATTTTCCCCCTTCTTATGAGTCCGCGACAGAAAACGTATATTTTTTCATTAATTTCTTCCTCTGTAGTTCATGTTACCAAAGAAGAGTAAGAACGTGTAGATAGCCGAAACCTGTGCACTTCCAACAGACCAGTTGTGTTTACATTTCATTCTATTTCACTGCTTCAATGTTTCCAGTAACAGCTAAGCAGATCTGCAGTGAATAAAGTTGTCTTACTAACTCTTCCAAATACCTTAAACTGATGAAGTCGGCAATATCATTAGACTTAAAATTTGCTACAAATAAATGTTACCCAACAAATAGCCCCTGTTCTACTCTAATGCCATAAAACTGGCATGCGTCCCGTATCTCCCAGACTTTGTCACTACCTAGGCTATTCCAGAAATGCGTACATTTGGCAGCGCATTTTCTAAATACTTAAATAAAAAAATTCTTATAAGTATTGTGTGTGGAAAGACATCCTTTCTGAAATATATTGAATAATTTAAATGTATTTGAATTTATCTCAGAACTGAAACATTTGGACAACTATATCTAAAGACACTTCCTCTTGTTGATGCTATCCACTGAAGGCTTTTTTTAGTACTTGGAAGACATTGTGTCTTGAATTTTTGGAATGCGATCCTTTATTAGTTTTTCAGTTGATCTGCGAAGTAGATTTCTTACAAAAAAAATGGGGCAAAATTTTTAAATTGCTTTTACCTTAAAATGAAAGAGACCTTTAACAATAAAATAGCATAGGCGTTACCAACTTATAGACATTTCTTTAGGTTTAATGACTTATAATTTCCAGTTGGGCTTGGTTTTAGCTGTTTAAAAACAAAATTTTTATTATAGTCAGACTCGTAGATTCATATTTTTGAAAATTAAGTAAATACTGGTTTAAAAAATAGGAAAAAAACTTTATTTTAGGACAGAAAGTTGCTGTAATATTCAGATAATATTGGTGAACATATCACCATTCTTATCACCACATTTTTAGTTTAATGTTAATACAATTTTTGTTAACTAAATTCAGAATATATAGAGTTAATAGTTTCATGTGTCATGCATAACTTGTAATAAATATGTAGAAAATAATGTGTATTTAGTCAAGATCCCTAATTTTACCTTTTTGATAATTGCTGAAAAGTATTTTCCCAAAGAGGTATTTTGCTGCCATAGTAAACTCTCTTGAATTATTGTGAGTTGGCACTTCTTATGCCTATCTTTGTAATGAGATTCATTGTTGTCAGTTGTAAGACTTTCAGCTATATAATCATTAGTTTCGGACAGATGCTGTCCATAAAAGGCGCTGACTAACCATAAGCAAGAAATTTATATCATTTTAAAGATATTGAGAGCGCTCATATATGTACATGACTCCACGGAACAACGATAATATATTGTCCGAATTGGAAAATTTGGCGTTTAATTTTTATTAGAATTTGTCATATAATGAAAAAACTCTCGTACTGATTTTTCACAATTCTGCAGGGGGTTGTCGCAGACTATTCATGTTAGCTCAGATGAACAGATTTTAAGTGTAACTTGTGCAGATGCTCGATAGCATCTTATCATAACTAACCTGAAAATCCTGGAAAAGTAGGATGATTTAAATACAAATATTCTTCGGTTCATCTGCCTTTGCATCATTGGTGTTAGAGATTAACATCCCCATATTTTTCCCTTTATTCACAAACACTGATTCGTAAATGTTTCCTATGATACTAGACTCAAGTTTATAATTAATCGGACCAAGTTCGTTGCTTTTATACAACAATCATGTTCAGTGTTTATAATAATGTTGGCGAACAGCGTTTTTTCCTATTTCAATTTTAATATAACATTCCTGTATTTCCAAAAGTTTTTTTTTGTAATCGCAGAAATGCTTGGATTTGATTACCTAGCGATCTCAAAAGAAAATCATCTGTTTCTTACATTTACCTGTTCTAATACTGTCCATTTTCCAGTAATTCAATTTCGACCAATATCTGTATACAGATACGTTGTTGGGTCCATATTTTATGTTCTGTTGATGTTGCTGCTCCAGGTGTTTTCCCAAGACTTCCAACCGAAGTATAAATTATTCACGCACATATTTTAAATTATTATTTAGCTCCCCTGATGTTAATGCATTACTTTGTGGTGAGTATAAACTAATATGTTTTAGTGTATAGGAAAAAAATTGTGTAGTACAACATGCTTTATTAAAAACGAAAAACTAGTTTTGGCGCGTTTCGGATTCAAAACTTTCCTCGGAAGTAATTTTTTTACTATACACTATTGATCTTCACAGAAACCTGAGTTTGTACGAGTGTAGTAAAGTGAATGCTAGAGAAACGATATGTTTTGTTGTTGACAGATTTTTGAAAGGACTGAGATTAGAAATGCATTTTTTTTTAAGCTAATTATTCTCTGTTTCTAGTTTATTTAACATCTGCAATATATTCCGTTAAAAATATACTTGACATAGTTATGGGAAAACTGCAATAACATTTTAGCAATATAAAACAATATAAAAATGGAATTGAATTGGAATTATTTCACAGTCAGTGAGTATTTGACCGTTTTTTTTTTGAAATTCTACTTTTATGAAAGTAGAATGGGAAAATCGGTCAAAGAAAATTGATTATTATACCCTAGCAAGAGTTGCATCAACTGCATACGGTTTAACCGATAAATTGGATTAAACATTGAGGTTTACTAATAAGTATCACCTCAAATTTTGTACGTAAATGAAGACTAGACTGCTGCTTATCATCCCTTTGAAGAATGAAGGAACCTCTAACTTACATAGTCAGGTACTCTGATAACTTTTAAGTATGTATTAACATTTACCATTATTTGTTGGTATGTTATTCCGATTACTTGCCCTGTAATTTATTTTAAAGATCAAACTACATCATCAAACATTTAATAGATATATTATACAGCCGTTTTATGTACCGTATTATATTTTTAACGTGAGGCCCATTTTACTTTCGTGATATCTATATCGCTAGCAGAAAATAACCTATAAATATAAAATGAGAAACTTATAATAGGAACTTTTATAAAAATAAAAAATGAAAATAATACTGCTTATAATATTGTACGTCAGAACAACTCCGCTTAGCAGTTGTCACAAGACAATGAGATCAATACAATTCTCAGCAATCAAAAATACTGACTTGTAGTGAACTAATCAAAACGGATTATCTTCTACAATAGTCAAGCTGACTTGTGACTTTCCGAGCCTTTTTCTAAAGCATGGAACTTCAAAAATTTAAAGAAAGTTAATTAATGAGGTATATTTTCATCTTATTTTTAGGCAACAAGAAAATAATGGAAGGGGGAGCTTTACATATCTTCAACGGTAGAGGCAAAAATTGACTCTAAATTGGGATCCAACGACGTACAGATTTACGAAAAAGAAGCCCCCCCCCCCCCCCCCTCTCGTTATTTAGACGGCCCGCTGGGACTCGCGATTCGTTTACTGTAACAAAACATAAACGGTGTTCGTTGTCTCAAATCTGTATGGATTTTGCGCCATTTAATACGGTGCTAGAGAAACTTCTTGGCCGAGGAGGTACCACCCCACACGGACTGATTTTCCTCGACCTAGGCGGTACCACCCCACACGGGTTGATTAAAAATCCCTATGGATGTTTTCAGCACTGGGTGTGTGCGTTCACTTTTCCTCAATATACAGTAGGGTGGATCGAAAAAATCTTTTTTTGGATTTTCAGTTGACCTTACCTGGCGAAAGTTGTCAGTAGATATCATGATTGCTTTAGCCAAATCTCAGAATTTTCGAACATCATCTTCAGGTTCCCCGCGAGTGTCAAAGTTTAGGGAAAATGTCAATTTTTTACCTTTACCAAAAAAATAACGGAATGTTTTTCTTTAATTATTTTACTTGGGCTGATATGCCCAATCAATGTTGTATTATTAAAAAAAAGCTCGGAATTTTTGATAAACATCTAGAGGTTCCACTGCTGTATACAAATTAAGAAAAAAATTAAAATAAAAAACTTTTTTAAAAAATATATTTTGTGTAATATTTGTTAAGCAAATGATTTTTGTTTTGCTTGACAGACGAAACAAAATCATTTTTTGGTATTAAAATATGGAAGCTTGTTCCTAGAGTCTATTTTGGCCCTAATGAATCGGTCTCTAGCTTCTTGGCCTGAAACAACTAGAGAAGCCTCTGTTACAAGCTTAATACTCCTCTCCACAGCTTGGGTGTGGCATAAATTTTAAAATATGCCTCTTCCTTCATTTCCTTGCCACACCCAAGCTGTGGAGAGGAGTATTAAGCTTGTAACAGAGGCTTCTCTAGCTGTTTCAGGCCAATAAGCTAGAGACGGATTCATTAGGGCCAAAATAGACTCTAGGAACAAGCTTCCATATTTTAATACCACAAAATGATTTTGTTTCGTCTGTCAAGCAAAACAAAAATCATTTGCTTAACAAAAATTACACAAAATATATTTTTTTAAAAAGTTTTTTATTTTAATTTTTTTCTTAATTTGTATACAGCAGGGGAACCTCTAGATGCTTATCAAAAATTCCGAGTTTTTTTTTAATAATACAACATTGATTGGGCATATCAGCCCAAGTAAAATAATTAAAGAAAAATATTCCGTTATTTTTTTGGAAAAGATGAAAAATTGACATTTTCCCTAAACTTTGACACTCGCGGGGAACCTGAAGATGATGTTCGAAAATTCTGAGATTTGGCTAAAACAATCATGATATCTACTGACAACTTTCGCCAGGTAAGGTCAACTGAAAATCCAAAAAAAGATTTTTTCGATCCACCCTAATATACAGCCTCGGTACATTGGTACCGGCTTGGGATCTTCGTAGGATTTATTCAAGATGAAAGAAAATCCTCTAAAGTTAAACCGCCGAACAGATGGAGCAATAAAACTGCGTTATCGACGCGTATCAGGGGATGCCGGGTTAGATGAGCGGGTTTTCATCGGTAATAATGGCATGGCAAATATCGTTTTCTAGGAGGTAATAAATTAAAAACATTGGCATCAGTTGCGTAAAGTGCGTCATCGCGCGTGGTTTGCACCTGTTCACTCGATCGGTTCGGCAATCCGTGTATACCTCGGTTGTTACGTCCGGTGTTCGTCCGTCCGTCTGTCACAAGCGATTTTCTCCGAAACTCTTGGACGTAAAATTTTGAAATTTAGCACAGAGATCGAGTGTGGCGGCTCAATTATAGACGTGAAGTATAAAAAGTTAAATTTTGTTTCTGGGGGTTAATTTTAGGGGATAAAGTGGGACATGGAAAAATAAAAAAATTTCAAGGCATCATGTAGGGTATCAAATGAAAGCTTATTGAAGCACGAATTCAACAATGTATGTTTATTTTTTTATGCATTTTTTTAAAAAAAAATTTTGGGAAAAACGCTTACTTATCACCAGAAGGACAGCTCAGAAAAATCTGAAAAAAAAAACGAGCATTAAGAATTGGGTGTAGATTGAACGAACATTATCAGCATTGAAAAATTCTAGCGCGGTCAATTGTTATAAACAATTTAATTGTTTATTTCCTTATAACTGCTAAACCATGGGTTTTAGAGAAAAAGTTTTTTAACAAAACATATTTCTCAAGATGTAAGGAAAAACTTTTGTCCTTATACGTTTTTAAAAAATTTTAATTTGGCTCCGTCGAAACGCTCCCCACTCAGTTCCGCGCATAGGCGATTTGATACAGCGTTGGTGCCGTCGGCGGGTAGCGCGGCAGATGGACGGCCGAGATTTGCTTAGGTTAAAGTTAACTGACGGTTCGGAACACTACGTGTGCAAGTGCTTGCACTTGACCGATTTTTTTAATTAAGAAATAACGAAATTATCTACGAAATATTTTAACAAATCACTGGAGGAGTGGTTAATTATATTTATACTTATTATAACAGTAAATCCTAACCAATACCCCTTGTTGATAAGATGTAGAGAAAAATGGTATAATATTTAAGAACGGTAGTATCTCTAAAAATATTTTTAACCTCACAAACAGCTACCAAGAGTAGTAAAAGTAATTATTGATCTTATTAATTTGAATGGGGAAAAATTAAAAATTTTCTTGTAAGACTAATTATTACGAATACCAAAGTTATTCACGGATCCATAAATTTTTTTTAAATCGTTTTTATTTTATTACATCAACATTATTTTTTGTAAATACAAGATTCATTGAAGTGTGATTATATTTAATATTCCTTCTTATTACATAAGTAGAAGAATGCATCTAAAAATAATGTTGGTGTTCAGTGTTTTTAAAATTTTATGATACTTATTCATTTTTTGGTTTCACAGGGTTTCAGTTCCTCAGTGAAGGACTGGCTTACGGCGCTGAAACGTGCTCTTTTTTGGTAAGTTATTATAAGTATTTAAAAAATAGAGGATATTTCCTATGTAATTATTTTCTATAAGAAATGTTTTCCAGTTTGCAAAATTTAAATAAAATACAGATGATCATTATTAAAATGAGTCAAAAAGTTTCTCCTGCCATTGCATTAACATGTTAAGTATCCTACGGTAATGGAGCAGCAACCTAAGCAATTTTTAAAGTACCCAACTGGGTAACATACATGTGGAGTCAAAATATATGGGAAAGGAAACTAGCCATTCTGACTTTTCATTTTTGGTAAGTTATCTGTTTTGTCTATATAATAATTTAGCTTTATCTTCACTTAGTCAAAACGCTTGTGCTATTCCCGTTATTTGTTTGTTATCGTTTTGTTAGTATATTATCTCCTCTCTGCTCTGTTTCTACTTTTTATTAGTTACAACTTATTTACTCTTTGTCTTTTTCTTTTTAGTTTGCCTGGATAACAAAGTGCGATAAAGATGATTGAAGAAGATGGAAATAGAAAGGAGAGCAAACATGGTAAAACGTTAACTTAAAATGGAGAACCTGACGTAAATATGTGACCGAGTTAGTGCTTTCGTTAATTTAGAAGAAAGTTCCGGAGAAACAAAACTTGTACATTTTTTAATAAATGGATTGTTTTTATATACATATACTGTTTGTTTATTTAATTTTATTTATAATAAAAGTTTCATGTGTAAAAGGCAACCGTTACCTCGGTTGTAAATAAGACAGTACTCGCTCATCATAACATAACTCTACAGGGAATAAAAATAAAACATTCTCAGTAAGAAAAATAGGCAATACTTTATTTTTTAAACAGTTTTAAAATGTACATAATTTAAGTTGTACAGGCTTGCAAAAAATATATATGCTAAAGAAATCGTCTGTCTGTCATAGCTTGTATAAGTTTAAGACATTTTAAACCAACACCATTTGTTGATATAAACAGAGCACAAATTTAACGAGCATACAAAAAAAGAGTGTTAACAAACTGTCCTATAATTTATTACTTATCTGCCCGGTAGTTCCCTATATAAACTAAAAGTATTCACTCAAGTAATAAAAATAATATGTACGACAGCAAGCAATTTGGTTATTTACTTGAGCAAATATAACAATTTTTTAAAGTAAAATACTACAACGGTCAAAATACTTTATATCTAAACTTAGAAATATTCTATAGGAGTAATATCCGGATTAACTATAACGGAATGACTTGTCAGAAAATAATTTACTTGTTAAATCTCTAAGAATCACATGTCTTTCCTACTTCTACTACTTCTTTTGTTAATCTGAGCAACATTACAATTTCTCAATACCTGGAAATACGTTCGTTAAAATACTTGGAAAATACTATTAGGACAAATGGCCTCTAAACTAAAAACCGCAACAGTTTCTTTTGTCTTCAGGTATTTTTTCACTTCCTCGACTGAATATTGTGAGCAACTGACACCTGACCCTAGAAAATACAGACTATAAGAAAAACATTTAGGGGTGATTTTAGTAAATTCTGATTACCCACTTTCTAGAATATGCTATTTATACAGATGGAGCTTATAAGAGGACAAATGGACCAAGATACGCAACAATGTCGCTCCTAATAAAAAATTTTGCTTGTAAAATAAATACGATTCACATTATGAAAAGTTTAATTTTTTATACAGGGAGCATAAAAAATTGAAAACGTTATTTTGCGTAAGAGTAAACATTCCTTGTTTATCATTTTCTACCAAAAGAACAAATTAATCGCCACCTATACTAATTTTTACATATTAAACAATTATGGACATTTTATCAATGTCTAGTAAATGAAGCAATTATTTAATTCAAAAAATGATTTAAACTAAATGCAATAAATATATCAAAATTCAAAAACATTACCCCCATATTCAACACGTTTTTCTAATTGTTTTCTTAGATAAGGAATTTCTGATTTCTTCCTGGGATATTGAACGAACAGCCTGGGTAATTATGCCTTTTGGTACGTCAATATTATTTGGTATTGGAGTGGCATAAACAATTTGTTTTATATGACCCTATAGAAACATATCGGCCACAGTCGGAGCTCCTTTGGGGTCATTTCTACCAATATACCTCTGACCAAATTTGCTATAAAGCCATTCAAATAAATACCTCGCGAGCGCAATGTGCTGGACTGGATAAGAGTTTTACAAGCCCTTTGGTGGCTTGGAAAGCCCTTTCAGTATTTCAAGCTGCCACCACGGAGCTGGAAAGCCCTCAAAAGTAACTGAATCTCTTTTTTTCATTCACAATTCCAAAGCTTTTATAAAGGAATTCAAGCCACAAGCTCTCGTTTTAAAAAGGGCTTGAAGCCCTTCTTCATGTGGCAAGCCCTCAAGTCCTGCCCAGCTCTGCTTTTGATATATAAATTTTTTAATGAAATCTTGTACTTCGGATTAGGGTTTAATTTAAAACATATTCCATATTTGTTTGATTGGGTAGAAAATGATAAACAAGGTATGTTTACTCTTACGCAAAATACCGTTTTCAATTTTTTATGCTGCCTGTATAAAAAATTAAATTTCTCATAATGCGAATCTTATTTATTTTACAAGCAAAAACTTTTATTAGGAGTGACATTTGTCCTCTTCTAAACATCATCTAACATCCGCTGACATACTGTATTAGGCCAAGCAACAGAGCAAAATATTAGCGATTTTTTGACATCCTCATGACATCATGAAAGATGACGCGTAGCGTAGCGGGAGAGCAGCGGAGCGAAGGGGAGCCAATATGCGCGCGCTCGGTCATTTTCACGCATCTTTACGTGCATTTTCAACCGGTTTCGTAGCATTTTATGGAAAAATTAAAATATACATATTGTTCAATTGAACTTGTACTTTTCAAATCCGTTTCAATAATTAAAATTGGACGATCCATAGAGCATCCAGACCTGTTGCAAAATAGTGTGCTGAAAAATTAAAATGACGATTGTGGCAAAACTAATCGTCGGACAGCGTCGGGGTTTTGCACACTTAAAGTAGCTATAAATTACTACTTTTTCCCAAAGTTTGAGCCCTCTACGTTTAAAAATGGCCGATTTATGAATTAAAAAAGAAAACTCTTAATTTTCCGATTTTTCCGGATTTTCTCCGTTGCTTCTTATTCTATCGGGACGTTCGACCTCTCATTTTGCTTGTATTTTTATTCTCTACAAATCGTCCATTGGCACCATTAAGATTGCTTTATTACTTTCCATTTTATAAGCAAAAAACTAAAAAAATCGCGTTTTTTTGCTTAAAAATGTTTATAACAAATTAAAGGAAAAAACTTCAGAGTTGGAAATATAACAGCAATCATCTACGGATCGTCTTTTAGATGATGGCACAGACGGTTTTCTGATACTATTAATGTCGCTACAAATCGCTCTATTGCTTGGCCTATATAGAAAATAAGTATAATTTATATTAATTTTTTCACTGCTGTAATTTTGTGATGTTCTTACTTGGCACGAATATTGGTCTGATGCTGCACTTCTCCGTCACAATTCCACTTACTGGAAGCCCCATCTACGGCTCTAAAACAAAACTCCCTTGCACTATATGTCTCGACAAACGGCAAATCTTCAACTGACGCATCTGGACTTGATAGCCTTAGAAGCAGCCTGAAAAATACTTGAAACCTTACAACGATTCTATTGGTGATTTTTTTAATAAGTACCCATTAAATGACACAGTACACTCGTAGAAAATTGCCAAGTTCAGCTTTTCTATTACTAAAAAATAAGGACAACTATTTACCGTAAATTATTAAAAACTGATGTGTGCTTGACAAGCACCAAATTGACTTTCCCATCTCCTAAGTGACAGTAGGGCGCTATCCCTTTGGGGCTCCTACTACAAGCGCAGCTAATGTTAGCTCCACTCACCATAAAAAATTTGCCGCGCAGCGTTTCCCATCTAAGGATTAATTTTATTTAATACATTTAAAAAAACAAAGATTATTTCATAAATACAGAAAAAATAAGCACTACCCTTTAATAAACTTACTTGCATATATTCTCATTATTTCTTCTGGCGTCCTTGCAAACTTCACAATTGCTTTTACAGTCGGTTTCTTCGATTTGTTTCCTATCGGTGTAGATTGCAATTTCCCCCTGGTAGCCTTGATTTAAAATTAATTTTTTGAAACCTAAAAGTAATAATTTTTCACAAAGGGTAGTGTTTTTGGAGTATGTTGTATGTATAGTCCTGGCCCAAAAAAAGTTTAAATTTAATGCTTTTTCTTATGGAAAATGAAACTTTATTTTGGCCATGGCTATACCTGAGAGTAATTTATTTATTTACATAAATATGTACAACAACAAATTTTTACCTGAATAGTCATATCGCCGTGGTCCCATCCACCTATATCGATCACTGTTATATGCTACATCTCCCAAATACCCATAACTTAGGACACTTGCATATAATCTTAAGAGATGGTGCTCATCATATACAGACACCAGATCTAAACCTAAAGTATCACCAAAAATAATATGTAGGACAGCTGTAGTCGGGTCAGTAGTACCATGTAGGCAATAGGCAATAGTATCTGTACTACCTCCTAAAAATAAAAAAATGTTCCTAACATTGTTTTATCAACCGGCAGCATTAAAATCTTTTTTAATGAATGCACTGGGAAAGATTAAACTTAAAAAAGGACATTCCATATATAAGCATATCATAAAATGATTGAAATATTATCTACAGTAGTCATGTTATAATCATTTTATTAATTGAAATTATAGCGAGTTAAGAGTCAAAAGAATGTATGTACAGAGAGCAAATATAATATTTTAACTTTACAATATAAAAATGATCAATTAAACAGTTCTATAATAAGGACAATTTATGGGGTACCAAAATTTTTTTTACCCGGTATAATTCCTATTGGTTTTTTTGGTTTTGGCAAACTTTGATGTATATCATTTGAGTCTATGCCCTTCAATCTACATTCTCTCAATACCAAACCATTAAATAACTCTGATACTGTTCCGTCCCCACCTAACAAAGGAATGATAATTTAATATTAAGGACTATGCAAAAATATTGTTAAAATTCTGTTCTTATTTTTTATATTTCTTATTTCAATCCGTTTAAAAAAAAATTGCTCACCTACACATGCTATTGAATCAAACATATCCAAGTTATGGGTAATTAAATAATCCTTAATTTGATCCTTTCTTTGAGATACATTTACTGTTACTTCAAGGCCAGCTAGGGCAAAAAGTTCTTTTCCATATCTTTCATAAATTTGCATTGCATTTTGCTTACCCCCAAATGGATTTACAAACAATAGAAGATGCTTTGGCCTTTTGTCAAATTCTACAGTTAAAAATTTGCTGTTAGGCCGACGACATACAAAAAATAAATACTTAAAAAATTTATTTCTTGATTCTGGAAATAGTACATGTTAAGTTCAAAGTCTTTTTATAAAAAACGCATTTCCTTGACCCTATTCATGAATACATATTATTTGTATAACCATATTTTTGTTAATATAAACTATTAGAAAATAGTTATATAGAACTCTGAGTGAAGGTAATTTATTTTAATGTGTTTGAAGCATGTTTTGAACAAGGTAGTATAAGCAGTTTTACAGAAGAAAACTATATTTAGTATAGTTAAATGACCATACCATAAAATAATTAAACATGTCCTTGACAAAACATTTAAATATGCAGCAAATGTACTGCTTGTACATGTTTAGAGATTTTACCTTAAAAATTTAATGTCAAATTATCTGTAACATATTAAGTATTTATTTACAAGAAAATTATTACTTCAGATAAGTTTTTTTTATGGTATCATTACTGAGTAAGGATTAGATATATCTGATAATTAGGATTTGGACAAAATAACACTAAGTAATAAAAAAATACTTACTCATCAAATGATTTTGCAATGTTTTGACCCATGAAGCAACTTGCAAAGAATCCAAATGTTTTAAAGTTAAATTTTTGTGCAACCATTTGTTTGCAACTGATTTTTCTGCATAATGTATCGTAAATTCATTTGGATCTATTTGCTTTTGCATAGAAGGGTGTGTATTCTTTTTAAAACTGTGCTGCACAGACAAAACATTTTCAATCGGGAGTGTATGTTGCTCTAAAATAGAAAAATATAATGTAAGGCTATACACTGTTCAGGTTTTTTAAAATTTGTTAAACTTTTAAGTACTTAAAACTAAAAAAAAACAATTTCACTTAGCATTTTATATTTTTACACCTGTCAGCTGTGTATTTTTCACATATTTTTAGTTTGTACATATATGAGTAAGAGTAGATGTTTTTGTTATTTTGGCAAGAGAAATAGTAAAAACTATATTTTTAATTTGTATTTTAAAAACCGAGATTAGGTCTGGTAAATAAAACATACCTATTTCTGTGATAAGAATTACAGCCAGAATACAAATTTAAAAATATAGGACACCCATGAAAGGCGCACTTACAGAAAAATGATTAAAATATTTTTATTCAAAATTTAGACGTATTATAATTTCCATACCCAAGGGTGGTTTTTCATTATCCCAGACCAGTACTTCCTTATGAAATATAATTTTTACTTTCTTTTTTCCATTGAAAAAGGTGCTAAGGAGCACAGAGTTGTTGCTATCGGACATTGCCTAGTAATACATTATTAAAACTGGCCACTATTTAGCGAAACGTTCACTGTCCTCAGTTACATGGTTTTTAATGTTCCTGTAAGAGACTTAATTGGAAGGTTGTTTGCCACAACTTTATTTTGAAGGCCATTATTATTAGTTGTCACTGTCACTGTGACAGCAAGTTTAACCTCGATACTCGAATATGCTCGATTTCCTTGTCTAAGCTCGATACGTATTTCCTCCTTGGAGAACGTTCGGATTTAGTCGTGGCAAGTACATGGAGGTGCGTTCATAGTTCTTTAACCCTTTCGCTGCGGCTATCTGTACGAGCAGCTCCATACCTGGTTGCGGCTATTTTTTAAATTTTTTATTTATTTATTTTTTGCTTGAAACTTTCAGGAACGTAATAATAATGAATAAAAACTATTTTATTAAGTTCACAAGAATAAATTTTTAACTAATAAATAAAAATAATACAATACAAAAATAAAATATTATTGGACGAAAAAACATACGCGCTGTGTTTTCAAGGAAATAAAATAAATTTTATTACATTTTTAACAATAAACACACAAAATAAAATATATAAAAAAATAAAAACAAAAATAAAGAAAACGAAAATAAGAAGAAAGAAATAAAAAAAAACGAAGAAGAAAGAAATAAAGAAAACGAAATAAAAAACTAAGATACGTTTACAAGATACGTTTAAAAATAAATACACTAAGGGTTAAAATCATCATCATAACTTGCCGCGTGTCCGCTTCGCCTTTTCAGGTAGTCGGCCAACGCAACGGCGGCGGAGGGAGAAATAACCTTGCAATAACGATTGCAAGACCGAATAAATAAATAGAAAAATTAAAACAAAAAAAATAAAAACAAAAATAAAGAAAACGAAAATAAGAAATAAAAAAATAACGAAAAACGAAGAAGAAATAAAGAAAACGAAATAAAGAACTAAGATACGTTTAAAATATACTAACGGTTAAAATCATAATCATAACTTGCCGCGTGTCCGCTTCGCCTTTTCAGGTAGTCGGCCAACGCAACGGCGGCGGAGGGAGAAATAACCTTGAAACGATTGCAAGACCGAATAAATATAAATACGAACAATATTCAATATACCATTTGGCCCGAATTTGGCGTCGACAGTTCGACAGGAGTTCACGGTAAATGCAGAAAAACAAAAGGCCATAACAAACCTAATCTATGCAAAAGGCGTCTTTAGCACTGAGGGCACGAAACATTGGAGACGACAATTGGCGTCAATAGCAGCGAAAGGGTTAAAAAGCTAAAACCAAAATAATTGTGAATACTGAATTATTTAACACTTCGGTACACAGGTTTGGGTCCTGCGTGAAATGCACACAGTTGAAAAAAAGTACACGCCGAGAATAAAAATGAATTTTTTTTTATTAAAGCGCATTCACCATAGCGTCAGGAATATTTATTAAGTGCATACGCTAAGGAAGAAAGAATCCCAGTTGATGTTATTGGAAATTCTAATGGAAAGTTTGGCAAAAGATGGAGCCATGGAAAACAGCAGACAGAAAGTCGCCGGTTTTTCATCGAATATCCGGGGTGAGGCTGAGAAAATTCGGAAAAATGATTGTGTCTGCTTTAAAGTAACTAAACAATAGACGAGGGCGTATTGTCTCGGTTATGTCAGTGGCGACAATATGGAACACGGGCGTGATCAAAGTTTCTTTTTGAAAATTTTAGAGCCGAAGGGACCCACCTATATTTACTTCTGTAATAATGGATTCGACGCTTTATTACCCTGGTAAGAAGCATATTCCTACACCAATCAACCTTGTTTTGGCGTTTAGGGAAAGTTGTCAACAAAGAGAGAAAAGACGCGCGATTTACGGTCCGCAATGTTTTAGTTGCTTGCTATCATAGAGAAAGAAAAAAAAACGTTGCCTCTGCTTGCTATCGAGTTTCATTCTTTCCAACTGATCAGACCAATCGCTCCTATTCCTGTCTTTTTCTCCATAACAATTGTGGAAAATATATGTATGCCTACCTAGAGAATATGTGCTTACCAGAACACTATTTACTATTTGGGATGAATGGGGACTGCTGCCTCCAATACTTACTAGATGGTGTCGATGGTCACTGAATTGATTAAGTAAATTGTTTTTATTTAGTAATCAAAAAATAAAGCTAACCACACCCGATTTGTAATCGATATCGTACATTTTTATTTATCTTACCCTCAATATTTCATTTATATTTTGAGGAAATCAGCAAAAATTTCAGTTGAAAAAAATAAGTAAATAATTTTTCCTGTGGGTAGACTTTTATTTTTATATAACTTCGAAGATCTTTTGAATAGTATTTATTTTCATTATATTATTATTATTATTATATTAGCCATATATTAAAATAGCCTTGACTAAAAAATTCTATTTTTTGTTATTTTAGCACCACCAAATAATTCATTTTCAATTACGTACTCTTTACTAACAACAATTTTATTATGAAATTCTTAGGCAGTACTTTCCCTGTTTTTGTATAAATAAAAGGTCTGTGTGTTGGTATCTACTGATTCTTTATTCATCGATATTCTTTAGGAGACATTCACCTATTTAAAATCGATGGCTGTACGTACACCTATACGCGTTTAAGTGTAGTAGCCAGTGGCGTACCTAGCCATCTGACCTGGGAGGGGGGGGGGGGTCTATGGAGGGCCTGGGTGATGGTAATGAGGCTTAGCCTATTTTAGAAGAAAAATTGGAAAAACTCTCGGGGAGACCTGGACAGCCTTGGGGGGCCCGGCCTTCCTAGCCCCCCCTTGTAGTTACGCCAGTGATATTAGCGTATATAATATGTAGGTTTTTACATCAAATCGAGGTTGATACATAAGTTTGACATTTTAGCAAAGTAAAGGAGGTTCTGATCGATTAGATATCCTTCATTCCAACTTCTACAGAGGTGGCCCAGAAATGGCGCGGCGTGGCCCTCCCGTGTCCAAGTAGTCGCGGGGCCCTTAAGTGGCCTGGGACCCAGAATCGCGAGGCATACAGGGGCGTTAGGGCCGCCACTGCACCGCTGAGTACATGAATATAACTTTGTTTTGGTTTCCTGTTCGTATCTGTATTTATATGTCGAAATGATTATTAAAAAAATATATGGCGCAATCAAGGAAGTTCCCCTTCAGCTTCCTTGGGCGCAATATGAAGTAAATTACACAGTAGATATTCGCGTATTTAATACACTTACACTTGTTACACTATAACGGGGTAAGAGAATATGACAGACGGACGGAGAAAAGAACCGTATTGACAAGGGTTTCGTTTTTCTTAACTGTGTACGTAAAATAAATGGATCATATCTACTGTCGAGAGGCGTACACATATGGTAAATAAGAAAAGGTAAATTATGTTTATACAAAATTGAATACATGTATTAACCGATACATCTGTGGAAGGTATTACGCAAAAACATTCTTACCCTTTTGCATATGACTGAAAATCAATAGTCGGGTCTTATAGGCTTTAAATGTTACAGGATTGTTTTTCATCTTACTAATTGCCGATTAGGTAATGGCCTCTTATATTAATTAGCTCCGTGGCTTACAAAATTAAATTGTTAATACCTACCTGATGACCAACTATACCTGGTATAGGTACCTATTTCATTTAAATAACCAATTTAAAAAAAATATTTACAAAAATTTTACGCCAGAGTCGAATATTTCCACTAAAATTATGTAAATGACATGTAAAGTAAAAAAGCGTTTAATATTTTCGTCATTCTTGTGTATGCCAATTTTTTTTTCAATGATGTACAACATACGTACATATCTACCGACCTGTCTGTTTACTAGATATCAAAAAAACTTGCTTTTATTACCGCGTAGCCCTTGCTCTATTATCATTATTAATTTA
Organism: Philopedon plagiatum; assembly: GCA_963971165.1. NCBI lineage: Eukaryota > Metazoa > Arthropoda > Insecta > Coleoptera > Curculionidae > Philopedon > Philopedon plagiatum. The sequence continues at coordinate 521,238 of OZ020198.1, forward strand.
ATTCTGTTAAAAGTTTCTCTGTAATAAATTTACGTAAAAGCATTGCATGAATAGCCTTTAGCAACTTGACTGATAAACATTTTTATATCGGCGTTTGCAAACAAAACATCATTTTATATCTTAACAGCACTAAATGTTGCTTATCATGAAAAGCACCCTCGCTTCAAAAGCCAGATATGACGTAGCTTTTCAACAAAATCAACTGGTTGGATAAATTTAGGTAAAACTTTTCCAGTTTTCACAGGAATTTACATCCCGTGCTGAAATTAATATGCGGGTTTTTAGCTGGAAGGTCAAATCGGCCTTTATGAATTACATTCAGGCATAACTGAGCGGCTTTTGTAAATCGATTTATTTTTTAAAAAATTAGAGGGTGTATAAAATCGTAATTAGTGACGCTAATTTGTCACAGGAGCAGGAAAACTAAGAGGGAAAATATAGTTGATGCGAATATAGGGCTAACCCGAAGTAGCCTTATTAGCAGCACTCTGTCGTCAAATTTTTCAGGTCGTTTTGTTCAAGGACGCACGTTGTAAAAATCGACTTATTTTTTTTAGTCAGATAAATACATTGTTAATTTTTACACCTGTATTTTTCAAGTAATTTAGTTTAACCAACAAGTTTAAGTTGAGCATTTTTATTAAATTCCCGTGCTTTATTTTGTCTTAGGTATTCTGGTTTTAGCTTGATTTATCCATGATGTCACAAGAAATCCCTTTACCCTTGTATTATTTTATTATAATTTACCCCTTGTTCCTTTGGCTTGAGATATCATCCTATTTGAAGTAAGTATGTATGTCCGACAGATTGACAATTTAGGTTGAAGTGATAAAAGTTGCGAAAATGCAGTGCAGAGAAAATTCTTTGTGGCTTTCAGTGAGCTAAAAAGTTTTTATTCCTATAACTCTTATATTAACTTTAGTAGAACGTGTGTCCAGCATTATTATAAGGAATGGCCCTGCATATGTATTTATATTTTTTCCAAAAAGATTCTGGGTTTGTTCTGATTTGTCACCTCTTAAGAGTTATGTGTATAATTAAAGAAGAAAAAGCAGGCAACTAAAACCAGCATCCTAGCGTTTTCCTGTTCATCATTTCCTAACTGGGCGACGCATGCGCAATAATTACGCAATAGATTCAGCGTCGAGTTTGCCGTCCCGACGCCTTAGTCAGATTTTAACCGGCCCGGAATGTAGCGCCTATTTTTACCACTGAATACGATCTTTTAATTACGGACGTGCTGTTTTTGAGTGACATACAACGTGGAATCTTTTAATGAGAACAATATACTTTTAGGTTTTTGCAGCCCTGAAAAGGTAACTTAAAGCCGATATAAAGGACTTAAAATTACCTTTGACTTTTTCATTTTAAAAGACATTGAAATAAGTATATATAATATATTGTGGAAGTTTGTAACTATTTTGCTGTACCTACACTTATTTATAGAACAGATTTTACGAAGTCCAACTGATGAAGATCCACAACCTTAGTCACTGACCAAGCAATTATTTTAAGCCGAGGGCTACATTTAGGGTCATTTTATTCTTAAAAATTAGTCTCTAAGTTTGTTCATTTGGTGAGAGTAGCCAGGTTTTTTCGAACTATTTATAGACGAATTCTGGTGATGATCTATAATAGAAAATACTCTCTGACTACTACATTGTCGTGAAAACGCATCTTTCTAAATATTCGAAAGTCACGGTTTATTATTGGCTTTTATAAATAATATAAATATATTTTTAAAAATGTTTGTTCGGATAGGACTATCTCTAACATTTTTGAAAAGCCTCGCTTCCCAGGGTTACTACACTTGAAATTTTTTTCATAACTGAAGACGAAGTTATGTTCCACAGTTAGTTTAAGATGGTTGCAAATGTTTTAAAAGCACTATAACGTTGACAATAAAATCTACTGACGTAACACGTAAAATTAAAACAAATTTTAAGAAATCTTTTCGAATAGATATTTGCCTACGGATTTAGCTGGGATGTTATGCCTGTATAAGCCCGTTGACCTAATAAAACCGAACAATGATTAAACAAAAATTGCCAGGTTCTTAAATTTTTCCTTAATTAGCAACAGTTCTGAAGAAGCACAAACACGCTTCTGTGGCCCATACGTTAATGCCCCCTTTTCTCTCCAAATATACTTTATCACAATATGCTTGTTTATAAAGTTTAGAATTCCAAAGGGATGTTAATTAAATTTCTTAGCAACCATGAGACTCTTCTGATAAAATATATTTAGTCGGTGGTAATATTAGGTTTAGGAAAACAAAAATATCGCCATTAATTATTAAAGTGGTTCGCGTCTTCAGCTAAATTAGTGTTTCTACCCCGGCTCCCTTAACACTTCATCTCAACCTAGCTTGCAAAATTTGGGGCCTGAATTTTCCTTATATTTTAAATGGCTTTTATTTCGTGGGTCTTTTTATGATGATTTTGACTTAAGTTAAAACTACTAATTTTTTTTGGTTATTTCTCTTTCGTCTCCCTTTTACAACTTCATCATGGAATACCCTAGATACCTATATACAAGGTCGGAGTAATTTTAGGAAATTGCCTGGTTTTTAGAAGGTGGTAGAGGAGCTTTTCCTCGATCGAGGTGGTACCACCCCGCACAACCCCTTAAAGAGTTGGTGAAATCTTAACAGCTTTGGGTGTGTGAGTATGTTTTCCCCTACTCCCTTTTTTTCTTTATATCCTATTTTCTCTGTTTTTTCCTTTTCTGTTTTCCGACTCATCAATGACCCAGCTCTTGCAAGAAAATTCCTTTCTATCGCTCATCGACATGCATAGAAGTCTTTTCTTTTAAGTACCCCATTTAATAACTGATAATAAAACATACGAAAAATCCTTGGTTTAAGCGATAATACGCAGTGAGGTTTTAATACATGCTCTGATGATACACACATCACTTAATTTAAAAATAACCGAGGTTTACCGTACCCTATGAGAAAAGTTAAAACTCACCTAGAACATGTCCTAGGAATTAAAACTTATAAAATATTTTAAATCATCTTGAGCTAGATGAAATATTTTTATTTCTATTTTTTTTTAATTTACAGTGTTTATTATCGCTCTCTTCCTATTTTATCCATCTACAATTTAGTGTAAATATTTACGTTTGCGTAACTGGTAGTGAGAAGGCATTGTAATCGCCCGAAAATTGGACTTGGCTTAACTTACCTGCCCAATCTAATTTAAGTTTGATTTTCCAAGACATTTTTTTTATTTTCTCCCTACATTCTCCTATACCTTAACGATTTTGCTAAATTTTTCCACAAAAGAGTATTCTGCTAAAGAAAGAGTATTTGAGACTTCCAATTTTCTAGAAAGCAGCTTTAACAAGTTGCCTTAAACTTCACAGAATCATTAATATGAGTGTCGTGTCACTATTGATATTTTTCGCGAAACACTTATAGGATAGGGGGGTAGTTTACTTGTGAAAAAAACAATTCCAATAATGGGATATTTCTCGAAAATGGATCTAATAGGTGTTGTTAAACCCTTATCTTAAACAGATTTATCTGTGAACTCCTTTATCTTCCAAAGCATTTAGTTAGAAAGTTTGTAAGGCTTGTCTAACCATTTAATTCGACTACAGTAAATGTAAACTAGCTCTTAGTACCCGTTAAGGATTCGCATTGTCTTTTTATTTTCGATTTTTTATTATAAAAATTCTCCCCTGTGTTTCGTTCGAGCGTTCTCCCCAACGATGTTTTAAATGAAAAAGATTTCTCATTATGATTTACAACATTACCATATAAATTAAAGTGTTTTTTAATTTATGTTAAATAAAAGAGAATAAATTGCTTATTTTATTAGCTGAATAACTTCTCTAGTTAAAAAACACATTTACATTATGGTATTCTACCAGCAAGCAATTTAATTTTTTTTTCTTCTCAGAGTTGCTTCATTAAAAGTAGAAGTACTACTACGTGTTATTATCCTCAATATGTATCAGTGATTATATAGAAGTTCGAGATACACATATCACTCATCACTAAAATCAATGATTTACTAATTAATTATCTTTAAAGCTACAAAGTTAGTGTGACGTTAAGCGTAGATCTAAACTAAAGGGGTGTGTAGGGAAGCATAAGTAATTCAATTGTCTATAACATAGTGTTAAGAGAACTATAATGCTAAAGGATTTGAAATTAGGGCGGGATTAAAACTCAGATTACCTGAACGCATTAGGGAATCTTTATGAGGGAATAGGAGATCAAAGGGAGCTATTTTTGATATAGAAACTTCCAAGATAAAAATGTTACAGAGAAAACGATTAGACATGAATTTGCACTTGAAGGAAATTATTTTTAAGAAATATGTCAGGCGTTATTTGCCTTTTTCATTTTAAATAAAAATATTAAATTATGCGAATATTTAAAAAATATATTTGGACTGGTTATTAAGGGATTAGTGTTGTTTTATTTTTATTTTAGGGCTGCACTATGAACTTCAAGAGCCCTCTTCGTGCAATAGTCGTCTGTGGTCGGTCTCCAGATACAGCGGCGCACCAGGAGGGGGGTGCGCATGGCCAGTACCCCCGATTAACGCGACAGCGTCCGCGATGAGCACAGTGGGGGGTGGGGGGCCAGCAGGGCCGGTAGCGAGCCCCCCTCAGGGCCAACAATTGGTTCAACAACAGCTTGCGGCCCCCAAAAGACCCCCGCGGCGAGCACAAAAACCGCCGCCTGATCGCCCCAAACGCGCTCTCTTCTGTCTTTATCTTAAGAACCCCATCAGGAAAATGTGTATTGACGTCGTCGAATGGAAGTATCCTTTTTTAACAAACACTTGTCATTAATATGGTAAAAATTGGAAAAAGGGCAACTATATTGATTTTTGCTCTTTTAAAATATTCTTCTCGAATTTGGCTTCACATAGGCACAGCCATTATAAAATAAATATTTTTTATGTACCTAACTGATCCCTTTGCCATTTCAAAGGCAGCCTTAATTTTTTTTGTTTGCAATATAGGTACACAAAATCAGTTGTGTTCGCTTCCAATCATGTACAATTCATAAGACAATTGTATAAAGAGTTTTGAATGAAAATCGATTTTTGTTCGACACAATTTTGGTATTTCCATTATTACTCCATTTAAAAAAATAGTAGGGTAAAGTGGGGTCAAATGACATCAATCCAAATGGCACCTCCGGGTTGTATGTATGTTTGTTTTGCAATTTGTAAAATGACAACTTACGCGATACAGTTAAATATTGAAGACCGATTATATTACGTCGCTAATAGTTAGGGGGACAAAATAAAAAAGAAAAAGTATAGTAGAATATCTGTAATACATTACATCGGGAAAGTGAATAATAAATACATAATTATTTACCGGCTATACTATAACTAATTTTGTTAAAAAAATATAGATCTGACAGGACATAGAAATTTAGTAGCTAAACGGATATAAGTTAATATAAGGCAGAATTTTAGCGTTGTTTTCATATTCTATTGCCTTAACTATATTACATACTCTATTAACCAAACTTGCTGTAATAATCTAATAAGCCCAAACTTATTATCTATATTGAACTGCCATTTTGATGGAACTAGAGACCACTTCATATCACTGTTAATGTACAAATTATTATGTAATGGCACTAATGGCAGGTAAAATCAGAGTGCCATGTCGACTCTATATTATCAAAAAGGAAATTTTACAAAAAGAATGTGCAACAAACTCGACTTTCTAAAAGTCAGTGACTCCCCTTTTAGAACCGAAATCAATAAATATAAAATTAAAAATTTATTTGTATTCGATGTTTTGGTCTAGTTAAGTATTATTGTTGTGGCTTTTGTAGAATGACAATATAGAAAGTCGGCTTTAAGTTTTTTAAAAATGCTCTAAGCTTTGAGGTTTTCAATCTACTTGATAAGAAAACAGTTTAATATCATTTAGTGGTGAATCCTTATTTTGTACTAAATTTGCAACTTAACGATATATAATACAGCTAAGTTATATTTAGTATTTCATTCTGATATTTAACTGTTGAAAAGCAGTTTATATACTATGTAGGTATGTATCTAACTTTCGGATAGTTTTTAATGTCCCAAAAAGCTTTTTCAATCACTGTTGCTTACAATTTTGTCAAGCGTAAAACGCGGTTAAATTCCTGCTATGAATTTCAGTCGATCAACAGTATTTTGATTCCTTATTATGTTGAAAATTTAATAATAAAATTAAAGCACTCGTGCCAGTTTTACTTTTGTTTTAATTGCTTTCGTTAGTCGGAAATATAATATCTACATTTTGTTCTGAAACAAATAAACCATTAATTGGGTATCTGCGAGCAACCCAACCCCTGCCAAGTCATTTTACTCATGTTTTGGCAAAACCAAAGATTTATTTTTGTTAAAATACAACCCAGGGCGGTGTCAAATAGTTTTACTTACATTTAATCTAAATGAAACTCGGGATCTTGTTGGAAATTTAGAAGTAAAATTTCCATGGTGTTAGATTTTCCTTATGGCAGAACCATGGGCGCCCCTAGAGTAAATTTCAGGGGGGCAACCAGCCAAAAAACCGTATGTTATAATAAACATTTTAGGGCAAAATTATTATTGTCATGAATTTTTTTGTGGAATCCGATCCCAGGGGGGGGGGGGGGGGGCAACTGCCCCCCTTGCCCCCCTTTGGTATGTCGAACGTTTTTCTTTATTTAGGTCTAAATGCTATCTATAACTTAAGAAAAATCTTCATATTGTAGTATATAAAGAACAGTTTCATTCAAATTAATGGTAACTAAGCTTCTTTTTTATTTTTCTTAACTGGAGCAAAAAGACCTTTCGAATGGCTGATTTTAATGACGATATTTGCGAACTGTGTTGCTTTGGCTGTTTATACACCCTTTCCTAATGGCGATTCTAACACGACAAATACGTATTTGGTAAGTAAACTTTAATTCCTATTTTTGTCCGCGTCAGTAATTAAACAAATGCAATGTCAATACGTCAGTCTTTGGATACGGTTACCCTTTTTATATTAAATTTTATGTAACCTACAATACTACAAATCTACTAATTTAGGATAATATTGAAGGGCCCGATATTTGGTGCTTTTCACATATAATTTTTCAATACAGCTGATGAAATGGTGTAAAAATTTGTTACAACTTTAAAGAGCAGACCTAGCTTAAAAGCAAAGTTCTATTTATTTTTTGATTACGGCCCACAATCCGTTTGCCAAGTGTATTTAATACATGATAATGTATGTCTTTTTCTAGTGGTAGAAGGGGTACTTTCCTGTTGCACTAGGTCTCGTAGATAAATTTAGTTATGTCTGTATGTACCTATGTATATTACTTATTTTGGTGAATTTTTGCACTTTTTGACTGATTCAACACAACTCTATTTCCGAGATAAAATTAAAAAGCACAGTGCTTCTAAATCAACCTTTAAATTAATTTATATGATACATTTTTATTTATAACCAGACACCTGCTTTTATACATCAGGAGAAGGGCAAAATGTAAAGCAAATTGTATAAAACAGCAAAATCCTTGAACTGTTTCGAAAAACTAAGCAATTTTTTAATTATATCGGCATTAAGTTTAAGACGCGCATTGTGATTTTTAGGAAAAAATAGAGTACGTCTTTTTGGTAATTTTTACGGCAGAATGTATAATGAAAATAATAGCGTATGGATTTTTGATGCATCCTGGGGCGTATTTAAGAAATGGTTGGAATTTGCTAGATTTTACAATTGTAGTTATAGGGTAAGTAAACTTTTTCAATTATTTCCTGAAAATTAAAGAAATACAACTGGAAATAAATGTTATATTTGCTGAAAAGATATACTTTCATATAAAAATTAAGCTCTCTTTATATACTCGTATAAGAAATACAGATAATTAAGTTTCAAAAATATATAGAAACCATTTTTATGGGTAAAACAAAAGTAAAGTATTAATAAATTTCCTCAAACTGGTTATATACGTACATACGTATAAAACATCACATAATAAGTAATAACATTGTCCCGAACAGAAAACCGTCTGAAAACTTTTTTATCACGGAAGTCATAGAAATTTTTCTTTTCTTGAATGATCCCTATGTGAAAGAGATTATATCATTTTAATGAAATAGTCGCAAATATTTTCCCATTAATTATTTTATTTTTTAGTATGATAAGTACAGCCCTCGCGTTTCTAACAAGAGATAGCTTTGACGTAAAAGCTCTAAGAGCCTTTAGAGTATTACGTCCTCTGAGACTGGTTTCTGGAGTACCCAGTAAGTTTTCTTATAATATAATATGTATTATTCTAATCAGAGAACCTAAAGAATTCGTCTAATTTAATATCAGACAACTTTTCCTTGGTATCTCCTTATCTTGTCTCCTTGGATTTTCGCTTATACTTATCAAAAATTCATTAAAGTAGGAAAAATGTTCAAACCACTCAAATTGGTTTTACAAATCCTCTTATATAGTTAAGTGCTGGTATCTGCAAAGCACTATATTATTCACAACATTTTTTACCGTTTAAATTGTGAATATTATACATAATTATAATATGAACATGTCAATATTATGGTATCTTGCTGAACAAAGAATACAAGTACCTACATACGAGTACTATATCTTCTGTCCGTTCAAATTTAAATATATGTATGTATGCACTTATAAATGATGTTAAAAAATTCAATTAGGGTCCTACTTAATGGACACAACAAGGCTGCAAAGCAGACATTATCGGGGTGATTTTATTATTCTAATCTTTCCTTATTTTATCGTGAATTAATTCATGTATAGGTTAGCTATGTATGTATGTACAACATCTAAGCAGAATGCGACTATGCGGGATCCAAGGATTCATTTTTGTAAAACAATCATGGTGTTTAATGTCACAAAATAATTTTATTAGTCTAGTTTCAGCGTTCTACATTGTTCTTTTCCAGGCTTACAAGTTGTATTAAATTCAATTCTTCGTGCCATGGTGCCTTTACTACATATTGCTCTATTAGTACTGTTTGTTATAATTATCTATGCAATTATTGGATTAGAGTTGTTCTCAGGACTGATGCATACGACGTGCTTTAGCGATATTACAGGTAATAATACGTAATCGATTAATCGGTAATTTTAATCTTATTGACTGAGACTAACCACAAAGCAAAAAATGACTTCTTCCCCTTTTTGAAATATTAAAATAGATTATGTCCAGTCAATATTTTATCAAATATGTTTTAGGGGAACCAATGGAAAGTCCTCATCCGTGTGGTGATGGGTTTAGCTGTATAGAAATAGGTTCAAACTATACTTGTAGAGGAAATTGGACGGGGCCAAATGAGGGAATTACTAATTTCGACAATTTCGGATTAGCCATGTTAACTGTGTTCCAGTGTATTACTTTGGAAGGCTGGACGGATGTCTTATATAATGTAAACACAGCTACATAGATTTAAAATTGCTTATGTTAATTTTTACCTTTTTTAGATTCAAGATGCATTAGGAAGAGAATGGCAATGGTCATATTTTGTATCAATGGTGATATTAGGAGCATTTTTTGTTATGAATTTAATTCTCGGTGTCCTCAGTGGAGAGTTTTCTAAAGAAAGAGAAAAAGCTAAAGCTAGAGGAGATTTTCATAAGCTTAGAGAAAAGCAGCAGTTAGAAGAAGACTTAAGGGGTTATCTAGATTGGATAACTCAAGCTGAAGACATAGAACCTGAGGGTGAGGACCAGCAAAATCAAGACCAAAGAAACAATTTGGCCAATGAAATGGCGTCAACAGACCAGCTGGGCGAAGAGGAAATTCAACAGGAATCATGGTTTTCTAAAAAGAAAAAAGATTTTGATCGAGTTAATAGACGTATGCGTAGAGCCTGTAGGAAAGCTGTAAAATCGCAAACATTTTATTGGCTTATTATTGTTTTGGTATTTTTAAATACTGGTGTTTTGGCCACTGAACATTATGAACAACCTGAATGGTTAGATCTTTTCCAAGGTAACACAATATCAATATTAATATAAACTGAAATTTATAATTTTTGTGGCGGTAATATTTTTCCTGTTTGTTTTTAGAGTATACAAATATGTTTTTTATTGCCCTCTTTACGTTGGAAATGTTGTTAAAAATGTATAGCTTAGGTTTCCAGGTAAGTCCGAAAAATCCTACTTACACTACTTGTAATGATTTTAATTTTTTTTCAGGGATATTTTGTCTCCCTATTCAATCGTTTTGATTGTTTTGTTGTCATTGGTAGTATTACAGAAATGGTTTTGTTTCACACGAATATTATACCCCCTTTGGGAATATCTGTGTTACGTTGTGTTAGATTGTTAAGAGTTTTTAAAGTTACAAAGTGAGTATGGACGTAAGTTATACAGGATTAGGAAATTTTATGGCTTGCAACTGTCATTTTTTAATTTGACTTATATATATATATATTTTTTTTTTTAGATATTGGCGGTCACTGTCCAATTTAGTGGCCTCGTTGTTGAATTCGATACAGTCGATCGCGTCCTTGTTGCTTCTGCTGTTTTTGTTCATTGTTATTTTTGCCCTTTTGGGAATGCAAGTTTTCGGTGGAAGATTTAATAAAAAAACTGCAGAAAAAACCAGATATAATTTTGATAGTTTTTGGCAGAGTTTGTTGACTGTATTTCAGGTAAAAAGGGAAAATCGTGACATAACGAACCTAAGCAGCTCACGTTCATTTTTTCAGATATTAACTGGTGAGGATTGGAACGTTGTTATGTATGAAGGTATAGAGGCTTATGGGGGAGTAAAAGGATTTGGTGCTTTAGCTTGTATATACTACATTATTCTCTTTATCTGTGGTAATTGTATCCTTTTCCAACATTTTTTTAATTATTCATCTAAAGTAAGTTTATGGACTTTCCTTAATTGCATTCTCTAGATATTCTACTCAATGTGTTCTTGGCTATCGCTGTCGATAATTTGGCAGATGCGGAGTCGCTAACAGCGATAGAAAAAGAAGAGGAAGAAAAAGAGAAAGAACAACAAGAGGGACAAAGATCCAAAAGTCCTTCTCCTAACCAGGAAGAGGAAGAGGAAATAGAAGAAGAACATAGTTTAGAGGAAGAAATGGAAGACGGGCAGTATTCAGATAGGTATGTTATTGCGTTAAATATACACGTGATTCGCGGAATTAAAATGATACTATTATAACTGGTCTAGATCGGGCCACGAAGAAGAGGAAGCCGAATCTCACACAAAAATTGCAATCGAAGAAGGAGAAGAAGGCGAACAAAATGAAGGTAAGACGTTGTCAAATCTAGTACCTTATCATTTCTTTTTAAGCATAGGAAAAGAAGGCATTAGAGAGAAACACAAAACGATAAAGATAATTTTCAGAGGAAGATGGTGACGATGATAATATGGTGGTTGTCCCGAAAGAATCGGCTAGGCCTCGTCGATTGTCTGAGGTCGCTCTAGCTAAGAAAGTCAAGCCCATACCCAAAGGCAGTGCCTTTTTTATATTTTCTTATAAGAACAGGTACGCCTCACGGAACAGAACGTAGCTGCAGAGCTTTATAGTTCTTTGTTAAAAACAGCATTATTATTGTTATAATCCTCTGCAAATATTCAGCCAGGCCTGGTGGTCGACTCGGTATCGACTGTAGCTGCAAACTCGCATTATACGTAGGTACTATTTGCAGACGATTCTACATCATTCGGACGTTGACTAGATGATCGCGTCTGTCGGGAGACCATCTGCAGCTATGTTAGTAAAAAACTACTAGTAATAAGTGTGATTGTGTGCTATTGCAGATCAAGGAGATGATATTGAGGAGGGTAGCCGAGTTGGGGCGAGACCACGCCGCATGTCCGAAATAAAACAAAACTCGCAGAAATTGCCGATTCCGCCTGCATCATCTTTCTTCATATTTTCTCCCACTAACAGGTGAAATACAGTGGCAGTAGACATGTGGTGCCTGTTAGGTCTCAGTGTGTTGCTTGCACCCTGTTCCGGCACTGTAGTGTGGTCCAGCACTGTTATTAATAGTGCGAATCCCCAACCCGAGTAGTACTACCCCTATAGTAGGCGTGAATAGCTAAAATGCATTGCTAAAACGAAATGATTGTTTGTTGTTAATAAAATCCTGTATTCAGTTTATTTTTCGATTTGATTTTTGTGATACGCTAATTCCCTCAAGTAGATTTGGTTGGAACCTGGACTGAAAGTGGTTAATGTTTTGCAACTTTAACGTTTAAGAATTTTTTTTACACATGTTACCAATTTGTGGCCGCCCAAGCTCACTTTTTATTGATTGTTAATAATGAATGGGACATAATATGTTTGCTGGATAAAATGTCCAACTGTAAAGAAAAACTAACAGTCTTTTTTCTTTTTAAGGTTTCGAGTATTATGTCACTGGCTATGTAACCACTCGTATTTCGGAAATTTAATTTTAATTTGCATTTTGGTTTCGTCGGCCTTATTGGCCCTAGAAGACCCCATTCCAGACAAGGACAATAAAAAAGCTGAAGCAAGTATAAGCAATAATTAATGCGAGTTAGCTTATTTCATAAAACTGTTTGCTTTTCAGATTTTGACCATGTTCGACTACATTTTTACTGGGATTTTTTCGGTAGAGTTAACTCTTAAGACTATTTCTTATGGATGCATTCTACACCAGGGGGCCTTTTTTCGATCAGCTTTCAATGTATTGGATTTAGTAGTCGTCTGCGTTTCTCTGGTTTCCATCTTCAACAGGCAAATATACCACATCCATTGAAATTGGTTATTTAGGAAACCTCATGTCGCCACCTGTCAACATTAGCTAAAATACGAACTGATGGGCCGTGTGGGGTCTCTAAAATAACCGTTCCACTCTGACAAAAGCTTCCACATAATTTACAATCTAAACGCATTTTATAGACTTTTCTAAAGTCTGGTCACTTAGACTGCACTGTCACTACCTAGACGATTTTTTTTTGTTCACGCCCACCGCTAAGAATATTGAAAAACTAATAATTTTCTTTGTTGTTTTAGCCAAGGAGCGATGTCTGTGGTAAAAATTTTGAGAGTTTTGAGGGTACTCAGGCCACTAAGGGCTATAAACCGTGCAAAAGGGTTGAAGGTAGGTTCCAAGACTTTGCTTTTAACCAGTGACGTACCTAGATATGCTATAAAACTTTTTTGGCCAGTTAAATTTGTAATAATGTTTATTTGCTACCAGAACTTTATTAAAAAATATAATATTTCTTATTTAGGTATTACAAACCACGTAGGGTTTTGCTCGCCATTAAAATGCCATACCATGCAATGCACGGATTATGAAATGATGCCTCTCATACTGTCAGTAACAACAAACTCAAGTTTTATGATATACGTAGGCACGGCTTATGGTGTTTTCATGGCAGAATAAATACATAAGATACTGTTTGACAATTTTTAAAGGATTTATAGTATGTTATGTAATTTCTGTTGTGGGTGCGTCACTGGGAAGCGTTACTCAGAGATCTTGCAAAGAACGAGGTGAGGGGATATATATTGGCCGCAACTGGCTGGTGCCATCTTGTAATAAAATACTTATTAATATCTGTCCTTAGCATGTAGTCCAGTGCGTGATTGTCGCGGTAAAGACCATAGGCAACATTGTGCTGGTCACGTGCCTGCTACAGTTCATGTTCGCGGTAATCGGAGTCCAGTTGTTTAAGGTAGGCACCAGCAGTCCGTTGTTGTCCAGCAAATGCACCTATGGGTTCCCAGCTGCAGCCCCGTCCTGGCCGAGCCGAGCCGAGCCGCTACTAACCCGCATGTCCGCTGAATGCGCGCGTACGCCGAGCGCTGAGCCGGCAGGCGCCGTTTCGGCCTTCCAGCAGTATCCTCTTCAGGCACTTGTAGTCATATCTAGGGTAGGGCACCGCCGCGCCGCCGCTGCTCGGTCGACCCAGGGTGCATTTGAGACGGCTGCGCGATGCCCCACCGACTAAGCCTAGCTTTTTCTTAACTTACTTTACTGATTGTTTCGTTTGTTTCATTCCTTCATGCCGAATCTTCCTATGGCTAGTACGTAGTCAAATGCGTGATAGTAGCCATTAAGACGATCGGCAATATCATGCTGGTTACCTACCTTCTGCAGTTCATGTTCGCTGTCATTGGAGTGCAGCTCTTTAAGGTAAATCCAAGGGCTTCTAGCTGCACTTACGCGGTAGATGTGCATGTTCTGTCGTAGCTGACTGAATAGCGGCATGTGTAGGGCGCCGCTCGCTCAGCACACAGATCACGCTCATAAATCACCATTCGAATTTCTGCGATTACTTATTTTATTTTCTATTATATCCAGCCGTAGGCACTGGCCGTAGCCGTAGAATGCAATGCTTTGCTGTCAAACAATTATTTTCGTACTGTTAGAAAATTTTTAAATCTTTCATTGTAAGAACACTATTTTTGACAGCAAAGACTAGTGGTAAATAATATAGATACCTAAGTAGTATTTCAATATTGTAACGACGTGGAATGCTTAGGGTTGTCTTTGGCCATCTCCAAGCAGTCTCTTCAACTCTCTTTCAATTCATCTTTCATCTTGGTTCTATCTCGGAAAACTTGTGACCAGTATCATTTTTTATGTGTAGGTTAACCTCGTAGGTTGTACATCCGTTTACTTCAAATATGCCAATAACAAATAAAAAATTTACACGTAAAGAAAGTTATAATTAGTAAGGACAAAAATACTTTAATATTTAATAATATTGATTGTCTTGTATTATACTTTTTGATCCTCTGTAAATAACCTGCTGAAATCGATTTTAAACTTTTTTGGCTCAAACTCAGGAACATCGGTAAGTAGGTAATACAGAACATTAACCTAGGATTAGTATAAAAGGCATGAAAGGAAAAAATGTTTTGGAGATAAATTTAAGTATGTAGACCACCTAAATTTTATTTTAATTTACTGCCCTATCAACTTCTTATTAGCCCTCCAAAGTGTATCAGATAAGATAAATAGTGTTTGAAATAGTCAGTTCTGTAATGTTATTAATTTTCAACAGCATTTACACCGAAATAGATGTTTGTAATTTTCAATTTTTTTTTTAAATAAAAATATATAGGCAATATTTGCAGTGAATAAAACCACTTTCTTATGTATAAATCTTAAATAGTACACATGTCGAAAACGATTGGTAGAATGGAAATATATCAAACACATTTTCTTCCTAAATAGGTATATATCAAGCAGAAAGTTTTTTTAAACTCAGTAGTTACGTAACTGGGCGTCGTCCATGTATATAATTATGGAACATTTATTTAATCCACAAGACATAACTGAGAAAAATTCGAAAAATCAGTTCTGGGTTCTGACCGAAAAATTAGCAAGTGTAGATCTAGTTTCGACAAAGTAATCCTAAATTTCTAAAACAGTTGGGTCTATTGTGAACTCTTTCGCTTTTGTAGAAGTCAGTCTTGAATATATTCTAACATATTACACAGTGTATGTGCATGAAAGCGAGGAAATCCTCATATAAGATTTTCTATTGTTTTTGTTGTTTGAACCCCGGTAATGTTATCCAACTTCCATCTAAAATCCCAATGGAAAATTCTATATGATATGGACTACATAGGAAAGAACCAAGATGATAATAAATCGCAGAAATTCGTAATCTTATCTGTTATTTGTCTTCAGCCTGCCGTCTGTATGTTTTGTGGGCACTGTAGTAGCGATGAGATGTAATTTTTGATCTTCAATCTTCGCGACTATGCGATGCAAAACGGAGTAGTATTGCTGGTAAGCTTGAGCTCAACCACAATTTAGCACGAATCAGCATCGTAAGTTGGTGCCAGGTTTTATCTTTATCGTTTCAGGCAGAAGTTAACAATTTGTCGAATGTAAGCAGCAGTCTCTAACACTTAAGGATAATTAGAATTTTTGTTATATTTTAATTTACTAGTTATGACTACAAGTGATCGGAGTTTGTAGAGTTCCTAATTTCTGCACTTCCTAATAATAATGCATGTTAATTTTATCATTCATTAAAACAATCATTCTTTCTAAACCTCCTACAAAAGATACTACTGACTAAGGCATGAAAAAGTAGCTTATTAAGAGGGTTTTGCGAATTATCCTACCACAAAAACATCTTTTTAGATGGTTGATTTAATTCTTAAGTATTAAGAGTAGGGCTATTGTGAGAAACCTCCTAATAAAGATACTCTTAGAAAATATAATCAGAACTGTTGTTATCAGATATGGTTATAATAGCTCCATCACTCGTTAAGCAAGTGACATAAATCGATTTTTTTTAAATTTTGCATGTAACAACAGTAAAGAATTTATTGTATCATAGTTTTCAACTTATAATGGCCAACCATAACCATGACTGAAACAGTCCGTTTCATTTTATAATTTATTGTGAGTGGATAATTACAATTTCTAAAACTTTGAGGTGTTATTGCTAAGTGAATTTTATGTGTCTGTACAAATTTGTAGTTCTACCATATTATTATATTATGCATGAAAAATAGTGCTCATTTTTTACATAAATACAATTGTTTTACAAAAACAATTAAAACAATTTTACATAATTATTAGTTAGGCCCTTCGAATTAAATTTTTATATGGCCATTTTCTTGTTGGGATGGTGCCCAAGAAAATTTTTAAATAAAATATGTCACTTATTTACGAAAATATTTGATAATTTTCATAAACAGCTAATAAGAATATTTAATTTTTTTTTATATCTTAAAATTTGAAAAAGAATACATGGAAAAATTTTGCATGCGATTTTTATTTGTCCATTTTTATTTACGCCTCAGTTAGTTTTACAATAATTATTAACCTATTTTTATTATTTAGGGTAAATTTTCTAAATGTACTGATGGTTCTAAGCTCACAGCTGCAGAATGCAAGTAAGTGATAAAAATACGTAGGAATAAATAGGAACTTGTCTAAATAATAGTGTAATTATTTTAGTGGTACCTATTTGATATACGTAGATGGAGATATTAATAAGCCAGTTATGAAAGACAGAGAGTGGGAACCAAATAGATTTCACTTTGACAATGTAGCTAAAGCTATGTTGACGCTATTTACTGTGTCAACTTTTGAAGGATGGCCAGGATTACTTTATGTATCTATTGACTCAAATGAAGAAAACAAAGGACCAATTCATAATTACCGCCCCATAGTAGCTGCATATTATATAATTTACATTATTATAATAGCGTTCTTCATGGTAAATATTTTCGTTGGTTTCGTCATTGTTACATTCCAAAACGAGGGGGAACAGGAATATAAAAATTGCGAACTGGACAAAAATCAAAGGAACTGCATAGAGTTCGCTTTAAAAGCGAAGCCAGTAAGAAGGTACATTCCCAAGCACAGAATTCAATACAAAGTTTGGTGGTTCGTTACCTCCAAACCCTTTGAATACGCCATATTTACTTTAATTATTATAAATACAATAACTCTGGCTATGAAATTTCACGAACAACCGAAGGAGTACGGGAACGTTCTGGATTACTTAAACATGATTTTTACGGCCGTCTTCGCTATGGAATTTGTTTTTAAATTGGCCGCTTTTCGGACTAAAGTAAGTATAACAATAAATTAGATCGTTAGAACTTGCATATAATTTTTTTTTAAAAAACGAAATTCGTGTATGTTTCGAGGAAGTCTCACAGCCTATTTTTTTCTTGTTGTGTATAAAATTCATTTTTTTGTAAAACTAAATTTACAATAGGACAAGAACGTCAGATAATATTATACATAATACAAAATTTGTACCATTAAAGTGAGTAAGCGTATAAGTCCTCTTTTAATGTATTTTAAATTACAACTTTAATGTCATCATATTTTTGCCACGTTTATTTCAATTTATTTATAATTTTTTGTGCTGCACAAATTTTGGATTTTAGACTCTTGGTGCCTTATTGATAATGAGAAACTTGATATTTTATATTACTTGACAAATGGACTCATCATGAAATAAATAAATCAAATACTGGATAATTATTAATTTGTACGTTCTTCATTTTTTAGAATTATTTTGGTGACGCTTGGAACGGCTTTGATTTTATAATTGTACTAGGAAGTTTTATAGATATAGTTTACCAGGACGTCAGTGTGAGTATTCATTAGTCTTTCTACAGGTGCTATGTAATCACTCACATTTCTTGTTAGCAACATAAAATGGTTAGCTTTTAAGAGCGGATGTTCTCCTCGTCAATTATTTCATTTTCTTTCTTTTCAGCCTCCTCGCGATCCTCGCGAAAAGAAAATTAAGTTTTCTGGTAACTTCTTTCGATTATTTCGAGTTATGAGACTTATAAAACTGCTGAGCAGAGGCGAAGGTATAAGAACGCTTTTGTGGACATTTTTTAAGTCTTTCCAAGCACTTCCATACGTAGCTCTGTTAATTGTCATGTTGTTTTTTATTTATGCTGTTATTGGAATGCAAGTAAGTGTATTAATCTATTTACCTAACATAACTTAAAATAGGTACCTTTAAATTACCTTATAATATTGCCTTTTTAAATAGGCATAACAAGACACAAAGTTAAAATCAAGTGTAAAATTTGCGAATAAACGACTAACTACACCACCGCGGATGAGTTAAAGAAAAGTTTCTCATTTTATCAGAAAATAAGTTTAAAGTTAAAGGTTGCAAAGTTGAGATACAAAACTTGAGCTCTTCATTTCAACAAATTAATAACTCAATCAAAAGTTTTCGAGCTTCTTATTTGTTTTGCTTAGCTGCTGAGCAAAATAAGAAGGACATTGAAAGTAGTTATATATTTTTAGATGTTTGGGAAAATAGAAAGTAACGATTTGGAATCGGGTTCATCCTTATCTAGAAATAATAACTTTGCATCGTTTTTTCAAGCAGTGTTAATATTATTTCGATCGGCTACAGGTAAGAAACAATAGTTTTAACTTTGAGTAGACAAAGGGCGTGTACCGTTGTCAACTTCGGTTACGGTTTTGTGTCCCTTAAGTATCGATAACCTGAAAAGTTGGTAAAATTGGAAACGCGATTCCTGAAAAATTAATGACACCGAAGCAACCGATGCTTCCCCGCTGGTTTTCCGGTTTGTTATGTCATTTTGTTGTTTATATTTTGCTGTTTTGTTTAAATTTAAATTTATTTTTTCACAAATGTTAAAAATCATCTGTTTTAAAATGTTGGAAGCAGGAGGTGAGGTATGTTTTTAGGTCGAGTCGATATCCGTAAAAATAAACAGAAATCTAACAGAAACGACCGATCTGCTTTCCGTAGTAAAACCGATTGTTTCAGGAACTAGCGTTACCATTGGTTTACCGCATTATACCGAGTGGTTAACCAGGTTTGACAACGGTACCACAGCCTTAGTATAGCTAAAGGATTTTTATTTGTTTTAAGGTGAAGCTTGGCAAGACATAATGATGGATTGCGCTGATACTGACAAAGCCATATGTGATAAAAGACTTAATCGCACGTCGGACTCAAATTTATGCGGCTCGGATACTGCGTACCCATATTTTATTTCTTTTTATGTGCTGTGCTCATTTTTGGTAAGGTCTATATACCTATAATGTAAGAAAAAATCCACTAAACAACCTCGGAGCATAATATGTTTGATTTTACTCACATTATTATGCAGACTCAAAAAGCGAATCATTACCTACATTACAGTTTTTCTTAGCCATTTACAAATATACTCGTACTCGTACGCTTTTCACAGATTATTCTAACAATAATTTTTATTTTTAGATTATAAATTTGTTTGTAGCTGTAATTATGGACAATTTCGACTACTTAACAAGAGACTGGTCAATTCTTGGACCACATCATTTAGATGAATTTATAAGGCTGTGGAGCGAGTACGATCCTGACGCAAAGGGCCGTATCAAGCACTTAGATGTTGTAACTCTTCTTCGTAAAATTTCCCCTCCTTTAGGTTTTGGTAAATTGTGTCCCCATCGTGTAGCCTGTAAACGGTTAGTTTCCATGAACATGCCGTTAAATAGCGACGGAACAGTTTTGTTTAACGCAACGTTGTTTGCGGTGGTACGGACGTCTTTGCGAATTAAAACCGAAGGCAATATCGACGACGCCAACACGGAGTTGCGAGCGGTTATTAAAAAAATCTGGAAAAGAACTAGTCCGAAACTACTCGATCAAGTAGTACCACCTCCGGGAGTGGACGACGAGGTGACCGTCGGTAAATTTTACGCGACCTTTCTGATCCAAGATTACTTCCGCCGTTTCAAGAAAAGAAAAGAGCAGGAGCTAAAGGAAGGTGATAAAGAGCAACACAACACGGTTACCTTGCAGGCGGGTCTGAGAACACTTCACGAAGCAGGTCCGGAGTTGAAAAGAGCCATTTCTGGAAACCTCGATGAGCTGATTGACGATAATCCGGAGCCTATGCACCGGGTAAGTCGATGCCTGTTTGTCTCTTAAATTAAATAATGTCCATTTCGCCCTTCTCCTTCCAGCGGAACCATTCACTGTTCGGGAGCGTGTGGTCTTCAATGAAACGGGGTCACAGCTTTAACCGGGCCAAGTCTCTTAAACTGAACTCCACTCAAATAAAGATAACTCCAGCTTCTAGCATAGACTATTTACCATACAACTCTATTAAAAATGCTGTTACGGAAGGAATGAATCACATTACCTCCATGACCAAAAATGTCGTGCAGAACCGAGCAAGTGCCACTTCTTTGAACGATGGATACAGAGACGAAGAAATACCTCTTAGATCACTCACCAACCTACACAATGGAGATGCCGAAAAAAACACCTACACAGTTATTGAGTAAGTTACTCGGATATTTTAAACCGAATTACATTTAGATGCATACAATAAACCGTAATACAATAGGGCGATTTATTGGTAACGATAGGATATACATACCTACCTAGAGCAAAGGTCGACGTGAATGAAATTACATTTTTTAAAAACGGTGTGGCTGTCCATTTAAAAAAAGCCTATTTTTTAAATGTATTTGTATGGAAATTTTAAAACATAATTGTTTTAATTTTCAGTAAAACTGGTTTTCTACACCCTGGCTATAAGGGTAAGCGTGAGCAGGGTGTGATATGGTGTGCTATTTATTTAATTTTGATTTAACAAGAAGTTTGATTTTTCTTTGAGTTTTTTTTATTTTATTGCTAACCGGTCATGTCATGATATTATGTACGTATCCTAATCGGTACAGGACACAAATTGGGCTCAAATAAAAACTTATAAAGTGCAAAAAACATGATTACTTTTCAAACAGTCCTTGTATGTCCATGAGTGTTGGTAATATTGATTATCTTACCGTGTTTTGTTTTCTGTTTCTGAAAAATTTGAGTCCAAATTGTGAAAAATATATGTGTTCTGCAGTCTTCAGGGCGACAGTCAAGAGTTAATGCCGCCTACACCACCGCCTCGGCGGATACAGCTAAGTTTGAAAAAGGCGTCGCCTTCTGGGGGCCCGCAGTCACCCAGCACACCTGGCTTTACTCGTATCGCAAGCGGTCTCAAGCTCGCACAAGCACAAGCCATGGCTGTAGCGGGGTTCTTGCCCGCACCGCCGGGCTGGCCTTGCGACGATGGACCCGGCTCGGGCCTCCACCCGCACCAGCCCTTGGACTTCCAGCCAGGACCGGACGAGCGGCATGCGCGTTGCTCTCTCCTTAATCACAGGGCTTCCTTCCACGGCCGAGGTTAGCCGACCCTAGATCCTATACATTTCTGCTGAACAAATACAGATGTTTTTATGATAAATTTATTTGTCGCTTTTAAATTGTAGCATCAAGCTAATGAAAATAATGATAATAATACTTAATTTCACTTTACAACTACTAACCAACCAAACTACACTGCACTCATTTAATAGAGGGTCCTCCTGCGCCTTCAGAAATGAAGCTGCACTATTCAATTTTGTGACTCTATTAAACGTTTACACTGACTTCGATTGTAAACGGAAACTTAACTATTTATGAGTAAAATTTTGAATAAGAGAAAAACTTTTAATCTGTATTTCTTCAGTTGATCTGATCTCCCTTCTGCTAAATTGGTTGCATGACTAATTCACGGAAATTTAATAAAGTACTTTTATTAACATTAAAATCAATAATTAATATTTAATAAGATTACCGTCATATGTCAGATTTTTTACAATTTTTATTACAAAGCGTATCATTAGTCATAGTAATATTAACTATAACTTACATATGGCGATCTTTTTTTTTGTATCTAAATAAAACTATTTATTTCCGTCTTAGAATATGATTTCTGTAAATTAATGATGATGCATGTCTTACTTTCCCGCATGTGCTTAAAAGGCTAAGACTTAAAACAATAAAAATATCACTTAATTCATTATAAGTTTTATATTATTCCACAATATTTCTTGTCATGTTTAAAGATAGCGCAAGTTTTACTGTTATCAAGTCCTAACCAAAAATCTTGCCACTAAATGTAGCTTAGCAAGCTTGGCCAATCCGTTCTAAACAGTTCTGGAGAATACAGTCATAATATGTACTTGTCATACTAAAAGTCCGAATAAAAAGCCAAAAAATATTTAGCTTTGTTTATAAAAAATAATACAATGAAAAATCGCAACGTAAATTTGATCGCCCATAAAAATTATTTTCTAGAAAAGCTAACGTAACGAATTTTGGATATGTTAGAGAATAATTGGCGACCACAAGGGAAAACAAGGAATGTCTCTTTCGAGAAAAATCGATTTAAAAGTTTGACACTTTAGGAACTGTAGAAGAATTTTTATTTGAAATTAAACAATGCATCTTTGTAATAAGAAAAGTGTTTTAATAACGCGTTAAAAATACTGCAACTAAAAAATATTTTTTTATGAAAGAAAATATAAAAAATAAACAATTTCTTCAGGTAAAAAACCGGGATTGTCCTGAAATTTTCATAAGAAAAACACGGAATGTCCAGATTTATTTTTTCTTGATTGCAGTTCTGGTTCTTTTCAGGCGTTTTTAATCGACTTCACAAGAGGAGGTTATCAATTTGACCCGATGTGTCATTTTTTTATGTACCCACATACGTTCACGCATAATTCTTGAACGGATTAACCGATTTCGATAACTTTCTTTTGTTTTATAGACGAGTTTCCCGAATGATCCCATTTTAAGGGTTTTTTGCTGAAGTGAGTGGAAACCTCAAAAAAACCCCGAAAAACTAAAAAAAAAAACTTTTGAAATTGACAATTTTTGCGTGTGTACTTCGGAATGGCAGCACCGATTTCACTAATTCTTTCTCCGTTGTGTTTAGCATGACGGTCCGGTGGTCCTGTTGGTATTTGACTGTAAAAAAATAATAAAGGGGATGGGGTGAGAGGGGTAAAACCAGAGCAGCTTAGAATTTTTCCGAAAATGTTGAGTAACGAGGGCATACAATCTAATTTTGTCTACCAGATTTTTAAAAATTCCCACGGAACGTCCACACGCTGTGGACATTCCACGTTTTCCCCGATATATGGGTCTTTTAAATACAAATATTTGCGGGCTGTGCTATGTTTTCCCCTGGGATTGGATTTATGACAAAAAATAAAGGTTTAGCTAACAGATCGCGATGGTAAGTTAGTTTTTGATATTTTGTGACATTCCTTGTTTTTCCCCTGTGGTCTTCAATTGTGTCTCTATCCAGACCAGTATTTCCATTAGCCCTTGAAAAATTTTCATTCGACATTTGCGGTAGCAAAAAAATCGCCAGAATTATGAAGGACTTGGCAATCTGACAGCCTTAACTTGACAAAATAGTATTAATTTAAATGAATTTATCAATAAAATTATATATATTTTTTCATTTGTTTAGAAACGATCTGGTTGGGGCACTGGTTACTTTTAACCAAACATATATGTAGGTATTTTCTGATAAATTTAATTTTTCTTTTGACAAAGTTTTTTCGACTTTACTGCCAAATTGTTTTAAACCTTAACACAGTGCCGAACTCATTTTTATTGCAGTACCTATATTCAGTGGTGTTATTTCTGTGACTTAGAAAACCGATATTAAACAAGACAGAAGATTTATTTGATTGTGTAATCTCCAGTACCGATTTTTTATACATAATATCACAGTCATTCAGATGCTTGTGAGCAGTGCCTTATGTTAAGTGACAATAACTGTTTTGTCAGTTTCAGTGTCACCAGGAGAGCCTAACGGACATGTAGCAAATGAGAGACTAACTCACTCACTGCCAGGCAGTCCAGCTGAAAGAAGACCAGCGTTTGAAGTTGTCGGCTCAGCCGAAAGCCTCGTTGGACGCATTTTGGCCGAACAAGGTTTAGGTAAAGACCGCAGTTGGTACTGTTTTTCTTCTTTCACGATAAGAAGTACCAGGAATTCTTAGAGTCGATTGTAGACAAAAAATTCAAGATTCCAAATTATATTTTGATATCCAGAATAAACACTTAGTCTCATAATTGAGTAGTCAAGCAGTTCAAATATACTCTACTACTTACTATCTAAGTTAAGTAATAAATAATAAAAGGTTATGAGAGGAGGAAGAGGATATTCTTATGAGTTCTAATCTTTTATCGCCTTAGATATAAGAGTTTCAAAAACGATCTGCCTTAAAAGAAGGGAGTTCTTAATCTTATTATTAAACTTTTAACAATATAAAATTTTAAGTAAATATACCCATTTCATCAGGTAAATACTGCGATCCAGAATTTGTCCGAAATACCTCAAAGGAGATGCAAGAAGCTTTAGATATGACGCAGGAAGAGATGGACCGTGCAGCTCATCAACTTCTGCAGCAAGAGCGGCTCAGAAGTCGCGGTGGACAATCGAGCCCTATAGAATGCCCTTTACCCAACCAACAATTATAGCACCCCCCTAAACATCCTACCGCCACTCTACCAAGTGCCTAAGTATTTCTTCTGGTCCAAGGAAGACTAAATTATTAATAACGTGTAGTTTATAACCTCAGTGGATTGTTTTTCCTATTTACCAATCGGTCAGGATCTTAATTTTCGTATTCTCTTAAAAATACCAATAACAGATAAAGTGCTTTTTTCACTTCCATACATAGCCTGGAATTAAGTTATTGTGCTGGCAAAAAATCGTATATTTGCGTGCTGATTGTAATGGTACTTTTAAGTAATCAATTGAAAGAAAAATTCTCATTAATTCTGTATTTTAATTATCATCTCTGTAATCAGCAAACTAAACTCTCAAAAGTCATGGCAAAAAAATTAGCAATCGTGGTAAATTCAATTTAAACATCCTGCATATTTATGGTTAAAAGTCTTTTCGATTTAAATAAAATTTACCCCTGATTGGTTAATAATAATAATTGTGATAAAACCGTTTTTTTGCTAATATGCACTTTGTGTTGAAAATATATAGTTGAAATAGTATTTTTAAGAGACCAAATGATTATTTGGGTATTTTTAGTCAAATGATTTCCATGTACAGGGTGTGAAAATATTAGGAACTGTCATTACAATTTTGTAATATCAAATGTGTCAAAATAGTCATATATTTAAACAATTATTTTTAGTTATATTTTGTAATAAATGTAAAGTCCTACTTTTTTTATTTGTCGGAATATACATACGCACAAAAGGCGACGTTTGTTTTAATAAATCATTGTTCATTAATTTCTACGATTTAATGTATATAATAAATTATAATTATTAAATTGGAGATATATTATAACTATTTTTATTTAGTAAATAAATATAAACGAACTGGCTTTTTTTTAATATCCTTGATTAGGGCATTCCCATCCGGAAGGACTCTTAGAGAACATTTTTCTCGTCTAGTCCTAATCCAGATCTAGGAGCCGCCAGTGGCATTATGTCATCTTTTTTTTAGGCGCTGCCGCTGGACGAGTGAATGAACACCTAGTTGAACAAAATCGCACCCCACTATTCGAACGCACATGGTAGTAACCAGTGTACGGAGTGCACTGGCAACACAAGCGCGAGAACATGAAACGCCAAATTTAAAATTTACTTATGGTTGTTTTCTGTGCCCGTTGTGGTTTGAACATGTATAGAACATATTAAGTGACAAAAATATTTAAATGTGTCAAAAAAATCATGTATGACAGTGATGCGGTTGTTAAATACCCCCGGGAAGCCACTGTTTTGGGTGCTGTTTGTGCCGTTTTGTTTTGTGTTGTTGGTGTTATTGGTAAATATACGTATTCTTTTATGCTGTTAATATTTTTTGTAGGCTCAAAATTTTTTGGTAAGATTTGAAAAAAAACCTTGTCTTATCTATACTAGAATTTTTTAGTCGATATAGATAGACAAATATAAGACCGGGTCTTTTATTACCTACGGTTTGGAAACTAAATATTCTTTTCTTACAACCTGCCAAAAATAAACGTAAAAAAATGATTTTTTGTGTTGCCAACATATTTTTCTGAGTAAAAATTACTTATTTTTTAATTTCTATTATTCCCCTCAGTCGATGGAGTCTCAATATAAGATTTCCGCTTGGCCTATTAATTGGAGGAGTCCCAAAACTATAATTTTATAAGCTGCGGTAGATTTTGTTATTTAGGAAATAATCCAGAACTTTAGTTGCTACAAAAGATTTTTTTCAATTTCTTATCGTTATCATTGATTCCTCTTTTCAAATATTTACTGAAGATATCCAACATTGCGCCACACTGAAGGCAAATATTTTAAAGAAAACTACTGCATACATATTAGTGTTTGTTTCAAAATTTCCTTTCTTGGCTGTAAATAGAGTATATTTCCTTGGAACAAGAATTATCCATAATACGTAGATCTAACGAACACATCAATGAAAATTAAATGTCATTTTAGGCATTAAAAAGAAATTAATGTTAATTTAAAATATAAACAGATATTTATCATGTGTATAAATTGAATTTTATTTTTTAGGTAATTTTGTTACTATACTAGCACTTATTCAGTGTCCAAAATTAAGAACTCACGCTACAACAGCGTTTGTACTATCCTTGTGCATCTCAGACTTACTTTTTTGTGCTGTCAACTTACCTCTAACAGCTGCTAGATATATCTACGAACAATGGATACTTGGAGATGCTCTTTGCCAACTTTTTCCAGTATTTTTTTATGGAAATGTGGCCGTTTCGGTTCTGAGCATGGTTGCTATAACGTTAAATAGGTAATTTTTATTAAAATATTTTTGCTTTTCCTCCAATATTATTTGTCTCTTTTCGAGTATCAACAGTTTTTGTTTCCGATAACGACTTTCATAAAGCAATCTGCTGAATGAAACCAGAGGCTCTTGTTGTAATGAAATATTCTACTGGAAAGGCCAATACAAAATGCTATTTATATAAATTTTATCTGGCCAAACGCCTGTACTTCTAAATGCTGTAACATCAAAACGTCAGGTTTAAATTGCTTCAGCACATGTTTCGGTATTAAATTACCCTAAACGATTTAAAATGGACTGGCACTTGAATTTATTGTATATTTTTTTAGATTATAATAATAGCTTTTACTTAGTATATATCTAATTAGTACGTGTCCGTAAATATAACATAAAAATTACTACCGTAAATTGAACTTGAACCACGGGATAACATTGAACAATTTTACCACTAAGTTTATTTTTGCTCATAACTTTTGACCCTAGGATTTTTTAAAGTCATATAAATTTTATACATTGAAGAAACACTATAAGACTTTACTTTTTTCCACGCACTTGGGGTTTAAACGGCATATGCGGAACTAAAAAAATAATCCTCTTTTGGAAAAAAAATAAATCAAAAAAATCTACTCAAAACTTTTGTCTATATCATATTTACTGTAAAGTATTAAGCTAAATCTATATATGTAGATTATAGTATTATTATTTGTAACATGATTTGAAATAAAAAAAAGATTATTTTTTACTTAAAATAATTATATTATTTAAAGAAAAAAATGGGCAACTCTCATGATGCCCCTGGGGCAACATTGAACAATATTTAATTCCGTGGGGTAATATTGAGCAAGAGGAGACAGCTTGTCTACACGCATTTATTTAAGTTTTGTGTGCGTTAGCCAGTCAGTTAGTGTTGTTTGCTGGTCTAGAAGGATGTAGTATAGAAAGTGCGCGTGTACGTAAAACAGCAGCAGGTCCTACAAGAACTATACCTCCGAGATTCTAGAAAAAGCAGTTCGTGAAATTGAACAAAAAAAGAAATCCCTTAACAAGGCAGCTCAGAAACACAAGATTCCAAAGGGAACATTAAGCCACAAGGAACGAAATATTAAAGAAATTGCCCAAAGAAAATGAAGAAAGTCAAGCGTTTGAAAACGGACCAAAATGATAGTGTTCTGGTGTTTGTAAAAGGCATAAGAAATAAAAAAGCAGTCAAATAGGGCACCCAACAAAAAATATACAGCCGGGTAAGAGCATAGGACCAGAAGAGTTCGAAATAGGGGAAAGTTCTGGGACAACTAAACAAGGAAAACGCTCTCCTGATATTTTGTCTGATAGCGATATTTCTGATGCAGACATTGTGCTTCAAGGCGAGTCCGGCTGTGACCAAGAAACATTTTTTGAAGAACTGCGTGAAGAAGAGAACATGGCTGAAAAAGAGCTGGCCACCAGCGCTGTAAATGTTAGCGATTATGCGTTTGCTAAATTCGTGTGGACCGCCGTGGAAAATTGCAATTTCCAGTCAAATTTGATGGATACACACTAGGCTAAAATGTTGAAATTTTATAACTTTTTTTTTATTTTTATACATAACACTATATTTATTATGTCAACACTAAATATTTATTTGGTGTTTAATAAGTTTATTTCAGGCATTATAACGAATATGTAAATTTCTATAAATAAATTGATTATAAAATTTTGTTTGCACTCTATATAAAGATAAAAGCAAAAACTAAAAAAAAAACATTACATTGACCTATATAATTTTTAACGCTTGTTTTAATGGCGGGGCTACATTGAACAAATTGCTACTCTGAATTGTATTATAATGCAATAATTGCGGCTGTTCAATGTTACCCCACCAATGGGGTAATTTTGAACAATCATTTTTTTTTTAAATACCAACTTACTCTAATGCTTAATTCCTAATTTGGTCTACTTACAAGAAGCTTTCTGTGGTCACTTATCTAGGTTAATTTTTTAAGTTTAGTTTAATAAAAAATAGGATTTACGTTAACCAAAATATATATAAAATGTTCAATGTAACCCCATCTTACGGTATATATAGATGTCTCGGTTTCCTGTAAGCTGAGAATATCCTTAACAATATGTGGTCATTTATAAATTTAAAACAGTGCTGTTCTTCGTTCACCCTTTAGATTCCCACAATTTACGCCGCTGTGTCGTAGTTGTTTTGCTGAGTCTTTCGATAAAAATTGCTAAGAAGAAAGTAATCTATTCTACAAATAAGTCTTTATTGATTTGACTTATGACCTGAGTAATATGTCATTTTTATTTTTAAATAAAAAAGCCAATGCATATTTGCATTATTAAATTAACTCCGAGAATACTTAATTAAAAAAAAATATGAGTCTGTGGGGACGACGACAGAGATGAAACAAACACATGCTTTATATTATGAAAGGAAACAGTTTTAGTGTAGCGTATGAACAAAGCAGATCTGCTTTTGAAGAAATCAAAAAAGATATTAGCTTTTTGTGCCCCATCAATTAAATTAAACAGTGGCGTGGTAATTTATGACGTTTTAGTTGCAATTATATCATGCATCAAAAATGATTTGATTTTTGATTTTTCTTTGCTCTTTTATGACAAAGTTGTACTTTTTATTTTTGCGAATATTTAGTTAAGCGTAATTTTAAATTTCCCCTTTAGTTGCCAATTACCACATCACTGAAATCAATTTAAATATGAAATTATTATAACTTTTAGCCACTTATTTGGCTGTTAAAATATATTTTTAATGAATAATAAGTGAAAGAACTGTCTGTATAAATACGTTTTAAAAAAATAATGAAATGCTGGTAAGAGCGATAAAAATAAATAAATTGTTGACTTTCCCAACAGCCTTTTTAATTAAGAAGAACAGAGCACGGTGTCAAATGTTAAATAGCAATGTCAATTATCATTAGAGCTGTTTCAAACAATATGGTTTTGTTTTTTTATTTTACAGACATGAATCATTCCTTCGCCATAGTGCAAAAATTAAACAAACTTTAAAATGGCTATCCCTAATCCAGTTTACTTGTAATTAAGCAATTATTTCGTACGTTGTAAACTGTATTTTTGTCCAAGTGATTTAACTATATTTCCGAACATATCACACCCAGGCCTATGAGTCAACTCTTACTGTTCACAACAATCATTTTTTAGTGGGTTTTTCTGTAATTATTATTTTATTGCAAATTGGTGTTTTTCACATATACTTTCATAATTTTAAAAAAGTTCTGTTGCAATTAAATAGTTTCCTGAATAAAATGGCTTTATATTCCTAAAATCCCTATAACAGGGATTAGAGGAATATAAAGCCACCTATTTATGTATTTTGCGTTTTAGGTACGTTTTGATCTCGTGCTTCGACTACTATAGTAAAATCTATTCAAAAATATCCATATGTTTGCAGCTGCTTTGTACCTGGGGTATAGCGTTTCTAATAATGGTAAGAAATTGTCTTTTATTTGTCGAATCTCGTTTATCGATCTTCCAATAAGGGATAGATACTTAGGGTTCACCCCTTGTTTGTTTGTCTTATACAGGGGTTCACATAAAATTACGATGTTTCTGAACACATAATAATAAACTGTAAACATCCGAAAGTATCGTAATGGATACTTTTTAGTAAACAAAAGGTTTTGGTTTTTAGCTACCACCATTAATAGGAATTTGGGGACAGCTAGGTTTAGACCCTTCAACATTTTCCTGCACTATTTTAGAAAAAGACGGAAAATCACCAAAGAAAGTTATATTTCTGGTTGGCTTTGCCCTTCCGTGCGTAGTAATTATATTAGCTTATTCCTGTATTTACTGCAGCGTTCGGAATTCCAAAAAGAAGCTGAGGTCGCATCAGTAAGTATGTCTTATATTTGATTTTAACTACAAATACCATATAAAAGAAGGTTTAAACTTATAGAAGCAAGTCCTTTACAGGGCTGGTGCGTACAGGATTATTATAAATAATTAATTATACACAAACAAAACCGGTGGTAATAGCAAGTATATGTATACGTATTACGTATATATAGTATAAAACAAATATTTTCAACGGTAGGTAATTATTCTAAAAACAAACTAATATTAATCGTAAAAAAGCCATCGTATATGGGAGCAATAAAATAATAAAAATCTTATTATACAAGGCCACCCATAGAGTATGGTTGTGTAACCTTATAAAAATATTGAATATAAATGGATCGATATGTTTGAAATGAGCTTCAATCATCATAACAAATACAATTTTCTTAGTAAAAATACTTTGGTAAGAATAAATTAACCAAAAAATAGCACTTAGTTTAGTTTTATGAAATATTGTTTTTACTTGCAGGCCAGTATCCGACAAGCGAACATCCCGTAGAGAAAAAGACGACAACCGACTAACAAAACTAATGGCCTTAATCTTTGTATGTTTTCTGTGTTGTTTCTTACCATTAATGTTAGTGAACGTGTTCGACGACAGAATAAGATTTCCAGTATTCCACGTGTTGGCCTCAATTTTAGCTTGGGCATCCAGCGTTATTAACCCGTTTATTTATGCAGCAAGCAATAGGCAGTACAGATCTGCTTATAAAAAATTGCTGCGAAATGTCAAGTCTAGTGTTGCTTTTTCCGATTCCAGGCATTCAAATAACTCGATTCGGTCTAAGCAAGACAAAAACCAGAGTGTAAGCTTTAGACCCAAAGAAAGTAGTAGCGTCGTGGGGGTTTAAAATATTCCAATACAATTTAAATTTTGATAGAGGAGTAAATAGGCTTTGTTTTTTTTTCTGAGAATACTACGAATATCATATACATATTTAAGTTTCTACAGATTTTCAACATGTTTTTAACTTAAAAGTAATGATTTTCATTGCCAGCTTTCAGTAGCATGAAGTAGATGGCGCAAAGAAAAATATCTTATGAGAAATTCTTATTTCGTTACTTTTTCCAGACTATAAAGTTCAGACAGAAAATCTTTTAGTTGTATTAACGTATTCCTTTTGTCAGAGATTTTATCTCTTGTGCCATAAATGTATATTGTTAGTTTTTTACGTTTTCTAGTTACCTACTCATAGATATACATATGTGCGTATTTAGTTATTTAAGAAGTGTGCCTAAAAACATATTTTGTTAATTTATTGTCAGTTGTTCTTAATTTAGTTAAATAAATTAACATTCCTAGTTGTACCAAAATAAATTAAAGACTGATTTAAGGTAGCAATCATGCCAAAAAGGAGATATTTTAGTTATGTTGTTATTGATAATTTTTGTACAATTTGACTATATAAAATAAAGCGTTTATTTTAATTTTAAAGGTGAATTTATTAATAAAATATTACATTACATTATAACAGTTAAGTTACCTTATTTAAAACAAAAAAATTAGTGCGGTCAATAATATTTTATTTGTCAATACCGGTTAAGTATCTACAATACATCAAGATCAAGGGTCACAAGAAGAGACTTAAAAAAGTTATAAAAATCCTAGAGTCCTCTCACTTCGGTGTTTAAAATATTATTATTGCAGCTTAACGCCTTAAAAACAAAACAAACTATAAAATGTAAATTATTCAATACATCTGTATCTAATAAATAAATATTTGTATACTCTTACATATTAAGGATATTTATACGTATATCAAATGATACGGCAAGAAAAGTAAAAGATACGCCCCTTTAAGGATCTGCAAGAACATAAGAAAATAGCCAATGTGTTCAGTGTTCAGTGGCGAACTAACTCCTTCGGAGGCTCGAGGGAGTCTCTAATACGTGGCCCCTTATATTGGATAGAAAAATAACGGAATAAAAAGATAAAGTGTAATAGAATCTATATTGCTGGAGAGGCCTAGGGCGGACCGCTCCTGTCGACCCCCCCCCCCCCTAGCCCGCCACTGACGAGATTAATAAATAAAAAGCTTGGAAATAAAAATTTACATTACCTTAATAAATCACAAAATAACAACTATAAGTTTCTAGGTGAGGAAATAATCCAAGAAAATGTAGAAAGATAACTTCGTTTAGTTTGCTAATACCTTTTTTTATAAAAGCTATTCTTTTTAACATAATAAGTAATTCACTTTAATAATCTCTAGAGCTAGTTTCTTATAGTGCTTCCAGATCCTTTAAATGTAAGTGTATATCAATTAAACATTTGCACTGGTACCTACTAACTTTACGACTTTATAAATGGGTTATAATCTTCTGGCAAACCAACCAACTTTAAACTTTCATCCCACAATTTTTTAGAGGTTTCTTCGTTTCTCGCAGCTTTTGAAGGTGTTTTAGCAGCGCATTCTGCATAATATAATCCTGATTCATTGGCACATTTATCATCTACAGAGCAGTAAATGGTGGTTTGGGCTCCTTGTTCAGGAGTTTTGAGGGCCCAACTAACTAAACCCCACGCAAATGTAGCAAAGGAACCATAAGTCGTACTCATATGACGTCCGAGTTCTGTCTTGATAACTCCGGGATGAAGACTGTACACAGTAACATTAGTAATATTATTTTCTAAAACAAAATATCTTCTAAGTTTTTTAAGAAAATGTAAATTGCAAAATAATGTAAAATTTACTAGACTAGTTGTGGATATATTCAGTGGCGTAACTAGCCATCTGACCTAGGGTGCCTAAGGAGGGCCTGGGCGATGGTAATGGGGCTTAGCCTATTTTAGAAGAAAAATTGGAAAAATTCCGACGGGGGCTGGAAAGCCCTGTAGTTACACCACTGGTTATATTTAATTTGTACTGGTAAAATAGCATCCCAACATTACGTAGTAACATTTATAGTAAGTACAAAATCTTAAACGTATCCAATTATACATGAACCAAGATAAAAAATATATTTCACCTTTTAACTTTCTATCTAGTTCTTTGGCAAATAAAACGTTTGCTAGTTTACTTTGAGCGTAGGCCTGTATGGGGCTGTACGTTCTCTTATTCCAATTTAAATCATCAAAATCGATAGTTCCTCCTACAAGAAAAAAAATATTAGGATAGTTCTAGAATTAATATTAGCAGTAAAATAGTAAGTATGTATTTATCCATGTATTTATCTTACTTTCATGAACCACTGAAGAAACGGTGACTATTCGAGCCGGGGTGCTTTGGCGGATTTTTGGAAAGAGAAGTAGGGTAAACAAAAAGTGTCCCAAGTGGTTGGTTCCAAATTGTGTCTCAAATCCGTCTTCAGTTTTTCCTTCTGGACACGTCATGATACCAGCATTATTGACCAATAAATTTATTGTAGATTCTTTTTCCAAAATAGTTTTGGCGCACTTTCGTACTGAGTTAAGACTAGTTAAATCTAATTCTTCCACTAGTAGTTCTCCAACATTTTCTTTCTTCTGGCAAGAATTTTTTATGTCATTTGCTGTTTGATTGGCCTTATCTAGATTCCTACATGCCATTATAACTCTTGCGCCTGTAAATTAAATGTTTCTCTTCATAGCGAAAGACAAATATGAAAGTTTTATATATAAAAGGTCGTTTGTGGCCTAACTATAACTCTTTTTAAGGGACTGTAGTAAAATGTTTTGACCTTTTAAAAAGTACCTATAAGATTGTTTTAACAAATTCACTTTGACACTTTTGCAAAAAACATGAATCCTAAAAATAATTACCCACTAATTTCCCAATTTATATTGTCAAAAGGGCTTACTGCTCAGATACTTAAAATATTCATTTAGCTTCTGACTCGCACAATATCTTTACATTTTGTTTTGAATAAAACAAAAATGCTACAAATGTAAAAATCATCATAAATAATTGTTTTTTTTAATTAAAAAAAAGTTTTTACCTCTTTCGAAAAAATCCTTAGCGGTGACTTTACCAATTCCGGTGTTACAGCCGGTTATTACAGCAGTTCTTCCATCAAGTCTTGCAGCAGAATTACATACCGCACAAAAAAATCCCATTTTCAAAATAATCTGTATAACGTGGCTATAAAACAGCTATTATTCATTCGGTATGCAGCCCCCCTGGTAACAGAAATAAAATAATAAGAAAGTATAGAAATGTATACCATCTGCAATCCGCTGTATAATCTTTCATCTATATATTCCTACCACGGTTTAATGGGTTTACCACGTAAGTAAAGATTATTAAATTTGAGAACTTCAACCTTCGTCTCACTCCGGACGTTTCCGTCGACTATGTTTATTGATCAGCAGGTTCATGTAAGTTAGCAACTCACCATACCAATAGAGTGCTGTTGATTAAACTGAAAAATCATTGTCATTCATTGTACATATTTTTAAAATATAATCTCAAACTCAATATTATTATCTTTCTGATTGGAACTATTTACAAAAATTAAAATAAAGTGATTCGCTGATAGCGTGCTAAACTACACTTCGGTTTGTGGCACTTGACATACTTTAAATGTGTTAAAACTCCTCGACTGCTAGTAGAGTACTTTCAAAACGGTACTAAATTCATATTTAACTTGCTACTATTGCAAATGAAATAATTATAATGTAAAATTTACATTTATAAATACACGTGAAATATACACATTTTAAATGGGTAGCTAAAGCTTTATTTTTATTACCAAAAATCTGTAGGCACCAACTTATATAACAGAAACGGACACAACAGGTTTAGACATAAGGCTTGTCAATTTCTTTTGTACCTGGTTGTTCCACAGTTCCACTGTTAACAATCAAACTCGGCTAGAATGTCGACGAAACTGTCAGTTTCGTCGACATTCTAGCCGAGTTCAAGTCACCAACGAGAATAGCTGAAGAATTTATGTTTATAAATATTATGGGTATTTGTAGTATTTGGTTTGTACCTAAGAGTACCTCTAGATATAAAATGTCGCCAATATCGACCAAAATCGTTACAAGGTGTTTCATTGTTTCCTGCCTGGATGGCGAATGCGCCGTATTAAAAATTAATAAGATACGCTTTCTCAGTTCAGTCGCGAAAGATACCTTCCATAGATACCTTTTGTTACTAGTTTTCAGTCAAGGAATTTGGAAGGTTTTTATTCCGGGCCGGTCTAACATAAACTTCTTTCTATGGGCCTAACCACTGACTTGTGGTCGTTTTAAAGAAGTGCGTTCCAAGAGCCGAAGGAACAAACCCTTTATTTTTCTGTGGGTTCAAGCGATAAACTAAAACATACTTTTTCTGTTGTAAATTCTACTATCTACATCTACCACAGGACCACAGATTGTTAATCAGAACAACACCTGACAATACTATCTACTGTGATTCCGATTACTTCTTGACAAATCCTCTCTTCTGAAGCAAGAGCTTAAATGGATAAAATCGCTTAATTAGAATAGGTACCTGGGCCTGGGCAACATTTTCTCTATGGGGCAACACAGCTGGGTGAGCTGGGCATGGCCGAAGTTAACGAGGGACTAGCTTGGGCTAAGCTTCCTTCCTTGTCTCACATTAGCCCTCCTAGAACATCTCCGGACCGTCGACATTTCGGGATACCATGAAAGAAGGTATCCAAACCGTGTCAAATTCGTCCGGCTTCGCGCATGACGTCACGCCGTGCCTTTTTTTGAAATTTATAACGCGCAATATAGAGTTTACGTTAGTTAAAGGCGATTTTATATAAATAATTCTATTGGCAATATACTTTGCCTCCTGCTTATAATACAAATTTTATAGTATATGATTTAAAATAATCATATAAATAAAATGATAAATACATTATTGATTGATTGATTGTCCACATCACAACCATACACAGCACGTCTCATTTTTACTTTTAAACTCCTCAAAGTAATATAAAAACACCAAAAAATAGTTGAAAACATAACGCGATCTTAAAAAAGACGTATTTCGTTTACAAAATATCGCGGAATTTGTCACGGCGTGACGTAAATGGCCACGCCTACCTGCGCGGTATCATAATAATATCTTCTTTTATTTGTATCATGTCGGGATACACGACCAAACTTCACCTATGCCTGAATGCTCATTCTCATTAGCTAATTTTTAATGCAAGTGTTAATTTCTACTAAACTCAGACTGTGTCTAGGAATCTTTTATAAATCACTGTGGCCATTTATCCCCAAAAATAAATAAATTTATGGTCTACTGTAGCGTACTCCTAGTACTTGATTAAAAGTTCGTTTACCGGAGTAGGAGCCATGAATGTCAGATTATTCTAACCTCGAAACCTGGCGAGTCTAACCTCATTTTTATTAGTAGTGTTTTGAAGGTAAAATATCGTTTTTTAAGTATCCTAATTGACCTAATTTAAAAATAATATTGGATGTAATATCTGAAAAAATATATTTCTTAAAAATCAATAAGCGCATCTTTTGGTGTTATCACTGACAAGTTAAACTCAAAAGTCTAAACAATACTGTATTACAGAAATATAAAGGGTTTGTTACACTGCATAAAATAGTTTAAAGCCTAATTTCGTTTTTTAAAAATAATGTCTTTCAATACTGATACTGACCTGGAAGTAAAAGTACGTAAAGGTAAGTCATAAAATTCAAGTAAACATTTCTTTTACCCTCTTAATATTGTAGCAACTGAAAGAATATCAGAAAACATGCATATTGTTGCAAATGAGCCCTCATTGGCGTTTTATAGACTTCAAGAACACGTTAGAAAAGCCCTTAACCCTATGGTCGATAGAAGAGCTGATGTAAATAAGCTGCACACAGAATTGCAAGGAAGGTGTTATGATATGGAATATGCCATAGGGTAAGTTAATATAATTGCTATTGTTTTGAAATACATTGAATAATAAATCCTTTTTAGTGCTTTAAAGTCAATGAGTAGTGCAGATGAAAGTTTTAACAGCATTCGTGAAAATTTAAAAAATGCAATTTTCCTGAAACAACAGCTTAAATATGAAGAGGCCAGGAAGAAAAAGGCAGATTCGAGTTCTGTGTATAAACGACTTTCTGCCCATATAACCTTAGATTTACCTGAATTGCCCGAATTGTCAGATGTAGTTAGAGAAACTGCAAATCGTGTTGAAATTATGATGAGCAAAGCCACCCACTCATCAAATGGATAATGTCAAACTATGGTAAAACCAGTTTCAAAAATGTGATATTTTAAAGTGTAGGTAATCTTATTAAACATAAATTAGTTATAGGATTTGGATAGATTTAATTATTACTTTTGCAGTGTTTATGTCTATATTCAGTTTGTTCATACTGGTTCTTATTACTTGTTCTTCAATAAATGCAGATGTTTTGCACATTGTTTTTTTATTCCATAGTTAATCCATGAATGATCTTTATTTTACTTTAGTTTATTAACAGTATTTTGTATAATAGCTGTAAAAATTTGTATTAAATAACAAAATAGGCACTTAGTAATGTTTAAACCAAGTCTATTCAGCTGTGACCATAGTGAGAGGCCATCAATGTCATTCTGAAGCAGAAAACAACTATCAATAGAATCTATTGATTCATAAATTTTAAGGTCGTCAGCGAATATAAGAAATTCTGAGTGCAAAATAAACTTTGTAATGTCATTAACAAACAGTATGAAAAATAAGGGTCCACAGTGGAAGCCTTGTCGCACACAGAATGAATCTATCTATGGAGACATTTATTCTAATTCTCTGAACTTTACTAGTTGGAAAACTCTTTATCCACTTAAGAATGTGACAGCCAAAACCCCAAGCTGCTAGTTTCGCTACATAGCAACCTGTGATCCATTCTGCTTAAAGCCTTGGAAAAATCAGTATTTATACTGACTTTTACGTATTATGATTGCCTCGGCTATAAAGTCTAACAAAATCAAATCCATTAGAGGTAATAACATAATATACTAAATACATTTTACATAAAATTATATTGTAATTTGGTTGTGCATATTGTATATCTTGCATTAAGTTTAATAAGTAAGCTACTACACCATATAGTATTAATTTTTTTAAAATAGCTGATGTCATCAAATCAGGTATATATACTATGTATATGTACATATCGGCGGTAAAAAAATATTCATATATATTAATTTTTTGGCTGACTGGGACTATAAAATAAATAGTTCTGAATATTTTGGTTAAATAATACATTATTTAAATATCTTTTATGCTTGTGAACTTTACAAGGATATCAATCTAACAATAGAAATCAGTCTAGCAAATAAAAAGCAAGCCCATTTGGAAAAATTATTAAGCTTACATTAAATGCAAATGTTAAGAATTCTTTTGCGCGGATTATGTAATACATAGTCATCCAAATTCTTTGTTTTTTCATTATACCTATTACTTGCAATAGCTTCCAAGGACTGGTGGTGATGTCGCATTATGCTTGTCTGGATGCAGACTCCTACACCTATAAAAATATTTACGTTGACAATATGGTCGTTCAGAATATTGACCATATCCAGAAACTGACAATAAAAATTTTACTTTGTATCATCACATTTTAACCATTTGCTTGTTCTTGTCTAAATTTTTTTGTTAAGAACCATTGGCTATGACATCATTCTTTGATAAAAAGATGTTTTTGTCAACAAACAAGCTGAATTAACATTTATGTTAATACAAAGCTCTTTTGATTTAAAAACATGGGACTTTCCATCAGTTGGTAATTTTTTTTATCAATATATGCAAGAATATGGTTTATAAAAATAACTGGTATATGTTTAGAAACTCATTAATAATTAGCAGCTTCTGTACCTTATATAATAACTTAAAATATGCTCTTGCTTAGGACTTAATAATTGTACTTGTACTTAAGTAACACCTTGCTGATATGGCCTAAAGCACTGATTTAAAAAATAGTAGCAATTTCAGATTTTTTTGTACAAGAGGCTCGAGAAGGAGGCCCAAGTTTTGTTCCAAATTAAGATACATAAAAATGCTCTCTAAAAATTTAGGAGTGGCCTGGACTACCCCTTGCTCCGCCGCTCCGTGCGTTAGGGGTTAGAGTTAGATTTTCCGAAGGGTAACATTTAATATAGTGTTAACTTTTAACAAGAAACATATTATCACCTTATTCTCTGTTCTTTACATATGTACTTGTCTCGCACTTTGCCGTTCTGAACAGCAGTACCGTATACTTTCTTCATCTGTATCAATTTGTGTTATTAATTACTCTAAATGGATTAATAATGATGCTTAGTTCCTTTGATACGGAATTTCATTGTCTTTATTTGTTTATGCGCGACGGTACCAAAAAAATCGGAATATAAGTCAGTGCTTTAGGCAGGCATGTTTCGCATGTTACATAAAGACATAAAAAGTTTTCCTATTTGATTACTAATTGGGTATTTCACAAAAATGCATTTTACCAAAAAAATAAATAAAACACCCAATACCCCTTTATTAAAGTATAAAAGGACAAACAAAAATTTGTATTTTATGTTTTTAATACAAAAGTTTTTGGATTTGATTTTGTACTTGTGTAAAATTGTTGTACCCATCAAGTTGTGGGCCACGGTACCTATATTAGATGTAATCTATTTTTGTATATTAATAATTAATAATAATGGTTATTAATTATAATTTTGGTAATTATTTCCGCCTGCAAACATAAAAATATTGTTTTTCTAAAAGCTGGAAACAACTATTTAAATTAAATTTCCTTGTTTATTACTTTTTGTTTGGTAAAAACTGATCTAAGCAAAACAGATGTAGTAATCTGCTTCGCAAGCTTTCTGGTATCATTTTCTATCCGTATTATTCCCAGCCCCAAAAATGCGACGTTTAAATG
Organism: Philopedon plagiatum; assembly: GCA_963971165.1. Taxonomy (NCBI): domain Eukaryota; kingdom Metazoa; phylum Arthropoda; class Insecta; order Coleoptera; family Curculionidae; genus Philopedon; species Philopedon plagiatum. The sequence goes on from OZ020198.1 coordinate 561,924, forward strand.
AATACCTGTTATTTTTTAGTACAGTGATAACCTTGGGAAATATCCTGCCAATTCAAGAACGAGACTGCTAGCATCTGTTGGAGGGGTGCTGCTAGTATATAGCAAAGCAAGCTGCAAAAAAAACATGATTTTATTTTTTAAAAGAGCTAGTGACCACAAGATAATAACAGTTTATAGTACTAATAGTAATTTTCACACCTGAAAATGTTTTTAAAATTTTTAATTTGCGCCGGCTTAATTGCTCAAGTTTTAAGTTTACCAACTGGTACTGGATTACCTAATGATCAGTACAGTAAGTGTTTTATATTTTTTGATAAAGTTTACATAAACTGAGCAAAGAATCAAAATGTATTTAATAACCAATATTATAAATAACTCTTACAAGTTATATAATTTTACAGGTTTTATAAGATTACCACGTTCAGCATATCCATACAAGAGATTTGGTTATGGCGGTGGTTACGGAGGTAGATATGGAGGATACCCTGTGGGATATGGAGGATACCCTGTGGGATATGGAGGATACCCTGTGGGATATGGAGGATACCCTAGGGGATATGGAGGATATCCTGGAGGATATAGTTCTAGTCAAGCTTATGCAAGCGGTAATACAAATATTTAAAATTCCTTTATTTTGTGTGTGCTTTAACACGAGTATTTGTAACTTTTGTACTCGTCAGAAGTTTATAAAAACTGTTTAACATATGCAATACTAACGTTTTAGTTTGAAATTTAATTTAATAGCTTTTTTTAAAGAAACTATACGGCATTTGCCTGGTTTTATACACTGTTTTGTCTTATAGCCAACTCTTTCGCTACAAGTGGCGGAGGTTATCCAGGAGGTTTTGGAGGGTATCCATCAGGAAATTATGCAACAGCTTTGGCGACAGCGTCAGCAGGGGCTGGTTCATTAAACTATGGGTAATATTAGTAAGTCATAAGTGTAATATATTATATGTAATAGAATGCAAAAAGATGCAAGACATTAAAAGAAAACAAGTAACTATGTATTAGTAGTTGTAAATGATAAAAATATTGTCACAAATAAATTAGTAGGTGTATAGATCTTGAGATTTTATAACTATGTATTACTAATTTTTTTTGTATTGTTTTCAGTTAATATGCTCTTTGAATTTGCTTACAACTATGGAAGGAGTCACTTACCTATAAGAGTATATCAAAATCTGACTGAAAGGAAAAGATGGAAACCGTATAATCAAATAGCCTTATATTAAGTATATATAACAAAAGTTATGTATTTGTAATGTTGTAATTTATTTTTAGTAAATTTCAAAAAATATATATTTATTTTTATGAAACAAATAGGTTATTTTAATTCTAGATCAAACTGTAAATAACAAGAAAAAGCTGCCTGCCCCATAATATTAGACACATAAAATATAAATATGCAAAAGTATTTCCGTGTTTTAAATTGTAAATCCCCGAAACGATTAAACTTATAATTTTGGGATCCATGTACAAAGAATATACCGCGTTTCAAAATTCCCGAAATACAACAAAAAATAAAACTATACACGTAATAACAACAGAATGCTAATTAAAAGTAAACTAAGCGAAGGTTAATGTCAACCTGAGCATAAAATTCCAGACGGCAGAATATTTAAATTGATGACTTGATGAGCGTCATTAGTTAACGTGTGTGATTTACTTCCGCCAAAATTGGGAAATACGGCAATAGAAATAAATACCTGTTTTTTCCCGTAAATCGAGAATATACATTCGGAAATAACTTGACAATTGTTCTTCAAGAACAGCAAGACTGATCGATTTTGATGGTAGGGGGGTTTGCTGTATATAGCAAAGAGAAGCAAAGAATATTTTATTTTAAAAAAATAGTTACGCTGTCCGTAAGATCATTAGTAGGTATTAGATATACATACTTGTTACGATTGTTTGATAAATAAAAATATGTTATTTAAAATTTTAATTTGCACTGCATTAGTTGTACAAGTTTTTGGTGTTTCTGCTGGATTAACTAGTCACAATGGTAAGCGTTTATTTTTATATTTGCAGTTTTAGTGACAGTGTTTAAGCTTACAAATTTCTTAATTGTATAGATATCAGTTTTACTGAGTTATCTGTTACGTTAAGTTTTTCTAGAATTTTATAATAAAAAATAGAAACAATTACATATTTATAGACATCGTATAGCTGTACTAATAATTGACAACCACCTACGATATTTTCGTTGATAACAAAAACTTGTTTCTTTTGTTCATGACAAAATAGGTAAGAAAGGGCTTGTGTGAGATTTTCGCCCAGAATGGCTATTGGTTTTTCTGGTTTAGGCACCACATACACACACCTATATACGGCACATGATGGTGCGATTGAGATGTGCAAGGATAAAAAACGCAAGACAACAAAGGGCTTTACTTTACCACTTTCCTTCTAGGTCCTATCAGATTACCGCGGTCAGCTGACCCACATCATCACGGAAAGGGACTTGGATTAATTGGTATTTTGGGAGGTGGAGGCGGATATGGTGGAGGAGGTGGATATGGTGGAGGAGGCGGATTTGGAGGCGGTTTTGGAGGGGGCGGTGGCTACGGTGGATACCCTGGGGGATACAATGGCGGTGGATACCCTGGGGGATACAATGGCGGTGCAAGCCAAGCTAGCGGTAAATAATATCATTGAGTTTATACTTTTTTTTAATGCCCTCTATCATATTTGATGAAATATGACAACCACATTGTCTTTCATTTCAGCCGTTGCAAGTGCAAGTGCACAAAGTGTGGGCGGAGGTGGTTATCCAGGGGGCGGAGGCGGTTATCCAGGGGGTTATGGAGGTTATCCAGGGGGTTATGGAGGTTATCCATCAGGAGGCGGTGCTCAATCTCAAGCCCAAGCTAATTCCTACTCAAATAGTCAAACTCTAGCTCTAGGACCGCTTTCAGCCACTTTTTCACAAGCAGGAGCGCAAGCACAGTCTAGTTCAGGTGCCGGCGGATTGTAAGTATTTCTTTATGTATAACATTTTTTACTTTAAGTGGCGCAAGTGGGTGGGTAATAACACTACCGCACCAACATCAAAACGTTTTCAACGGAACAAGGTATTTTTTATTTTTATAAATTTTTCTATTTTTATTGATTGGATCCTGCATAATCTAGTATTGATTCGACGTTTGGCCATAATCGGAAAGTCGTCCGCCGAGTCATTGTCCCTCGGGCGAAAAACGACTATTTTCGCGGAGGATGACAAGGTGGACTGCGGAGGGTAAGAGTGGAGGTTTAGAGACGGGGATATTATTTAGGGCTTATGCCTTTTTATTAAGGATTTTTTTTACTTCTAGGTTTTTAAGGATTACCAGAAGAGGGTGGGGAGTCATTGAGATATCGGTATTATTGCTTATTTGGTACTTTTATATTTGTTAACAATTTTTTAAAATTTTTGACTTTAGAAATTTGACGAGAGAATGCTGTTCCCCTTTTTCGGAATAAGGATAACAAAAAAAACGGCCGACATCATATTCTGATAAATAAACTCACGAGTGAAAAAATAAAGTGGACTCAAATTAATAAAGGGGTTTAAGGCCACGGAAATTAAAGTAACTTGAGTAAGAAATACTGGTGAGATGCGCGTGCGTATTTTCTTAAGGGGCGGGATTCATTTACCCGATTTATCTTTTGTCATTACGACCCTAAAGAGTAGTATATGCACGCAGGGGCGTTCAGAGAGCATTGTAATTAAGGGGGGAGAGCAGGAAAACTTCCCAAACTGAGTCAACTCCTAAATCCCAACTGCAGAACTAAAAGTTTGGCAACGTTATTTTCGGAATTTTCTTTGCACGGCCCGGGACTTTTCTTTAAGAGATAGACCTTGCTTTTCCCAACTGGAACAGCATGGGGGGCACCCCCCATAGTCACGTCCCTGTATGCACGTAAATTTAAAATGATTCCAGGTATATTTATTGATTTTTTTTAGTTACTAATGGTGTACTGGTAAATATTTGAGAGGCCATAAAGAAACTATTGTGAACAACAAGGTGACGGCGGCAGAATGAAAGAAAGAAAACTGAATACTTGGACATCTTTAGTTTAAGTTAGGAGGCAGTCAAAAATTTTGTAATTGTTAGCTTAGTAACTTATTTTGAATATATTTTTAACAACATAATGTTTTATTTTGATTACATGGTTAGTCGGAAACTGAAATTTTATGATGCAATAAACGATTGCTCTTAGAAACAGAGTACAAACAATAAATAGACTTTAGAACAGCGTTTCCCACATTTTTTTGCTTGTCGACCCACTTCGAAAAATGATAATTGATTTCTTGTGACCCACGTGAATTTTCGAATAAAAAACACAGAATAGAAAAACAGGTTTTAGATTATAACAATTTAAAAACATATTTTTAATAATTGTTTGCGACCCACCAAAAACCAGCTTGCGACCCACAGTTTGGGAAACGCTGCTTTAGAAGTATTAGGACCTAAAATATGCTAACTTTAGTTTCTCTAATTTTTAAATTTTAAGTAGCAGAGTACAGTGGAGTATAATCTTTGCTCTGGTGTACCTACACACATTAATAGCATTGGATAATCCGGGTAAAAGTCCCATAATCCATAATTGTTTATTGCAGAAGGAGGTAAAATTCAGGAGCTCTGGTTACAGTTTTTCCCAAGGTATTTTTTCTGTTTGGATAAATAAAGCAAAGATGGAAAATATGTATAATACCTACCTAATTTATCAGTGAATAACTTCTTCGAAGTCAAAATTGCCACCGATTTGGGTAAGAGTTTGAATTTATTGTCATTTTTAAACAGTTTATCAGTGTTTAACAGTGCCGATTGTGCATATATTTTGTGAGGAAGTGTCTTCTAAAGTTTTTTTTATAGTAATTTATTTATTTGTCAGTTACTGTAATTTGTACTGTTAGCTCTCTACATCGGCAGCCTTATTATTTAAAATCAAGTGTGGAATGTACGTAAGGTCAGTCGGCTTATGGATCGGCTATCATCGGCTGTATTCTAGACGAAATCTGTTTATGACAAATATTTCTTCTTAGTGCCAAAATAATATCAGCATTAATTATTAAAAATAATTTATTCACAAAATACAATACACGGTTTTAGATTAATACCAAAATACTTTAATACAGCGATATTAACAACGTTAGTGCTGTCAAAATATTGTCAGCTTTTAATTTAAAATCACAGTTAAAAGCGTATCTACTTTTATAAGTATAGGCCAGATATGTCAGGTTTTAGATACCTATTGTTGTAGGTATGCGTTTACACAACGACCATGAAATTCTGTCTTTTTTTCAGATTTTTACCGCGCTCTTACTACATCAAATGGTGTAAAAATCTGAAAAAATATGTTACCTAGAACTAACTCTTTGTAGCCTTAACCTTCATCACTAAACACTGCAGCTTTAATATTTTTTTCCATATCCCTAATTTCTTCTACTTCAGAAGCAACAGGCATATATCCTTTGGGCTTTCTTTTCAAATACAAAAAGGTTAGCACTAAAAATACTATAAACCATGCTGATACAATTACTATCAGTCTGTAATACCATTTTTCTGAAATAACTTCAGATATAATGTGTTCAGGGTAGCAGTAGCTTTCTAACTTCGATGACACATAAATGGAAGCGTCTCTAAAACATTCTGTACATTGATAATCCATGGATCCTAAACATTTTTTACATGTATAATGGCACTGTACACATTTGGCATTTTTAGTTAAATAAGTCTCTTCTGATCTTTGGTTCAAATCATTTTCGCTGCTATAAAATCCATCTGGGCAACTTTTCAGACACGTACCATTATACCAAACTAGGTTCGTGACACATTCTAAAAAATAAATGTATGTTGTACAAACTGCCAAAGAGGAAGTAGGACAAAATGATGGATGTATGATTAGCTAAAACTAATTATTTGACTAGAATAAAAAAATATGAAGAAAAAATTTACATTCAAACAAAGATCTACAAAAAAGTCCAAATATATATGTACATACACCATAAGCCTGGTAAAAATAACCAAAATCTGACAACAATTTTAACACAACAAAACATGCAAAAATTGTCAGAAAACAACTTACCTAACTGGTTTTGAAGATATAAATGGTCCCCAAGTCTTTCTTTATACACAGGTTTCACAAGAGACATTAGTATAATTAATAAAATAAAGGAAATCTAAAACACTCTTGTATTTTTGCCACAGTTTATTGTATTGTAAATTTTACAAACAGTAGTAGGGCGTACAATATAGCATAAATAACAACGTAAAGTCCCTAGCAGTTTTGTTAAAAATCCATTGCAATTTCTTATTTACAGGAATATTTATAAAAACGGAATGTGAACAAAAATGCTAAAAACTTATTTGTAACCATGAAATAAAAAAAATAGACATCAAAAATTTGTCACAAATTTACATATATTTGGACATAGTAAATAGCTGAACATAATAAAAAAATTATACAATCAAATTCACACTTTGAGCCATAACGTTGTGTCCTTTGGAGAAACACAACCCTCCAAAATAGATATGTATAAAATAAGCATTAATCTTCAAAAGCTGGATACAATTATTACAAACTTTTATTATCATCCTCCTTTCTCTTCTCCATTTTGAAATCAAATATGTGTAAAAAAAAGAGCATTTTACATTGTTTAGACTTGCGACGGATTTTCTTAACATTAAAAATATTTAGATGTGTCTGAATCATTGGGTTTGTAAGTACTGTGTCAGTACATGAAGGTGCGCCGAAAGTTGAGTTCTGTTTGCAAAATACAGATAATTTTTAAAATATCACAATTACAAATGAGGCAGTAAAGTATCCAAACATTTAAAAGAATTTTCTCAATAGTCTCTAAGACTTACCTAGTCACATTGAAAGGTTATATTTCTCCCTGTTACACATTTAAAATAACAGTAAACATTTAATCAAGTATATCAGGTCCTAATTTTGATTTATATATTTTGATTTTAAATAAAATTCTATTTAACTAAGGTATGCAGCAAATAGTATATTGAAAAAAAGGTGAGTGCAACAACAGCCTGCCAAAAAATAAAGAAACTTTCGTTAAGATAGAATACCCAACTTGCAAGATGGAACATACAAGTCTTAAGTCCATAAAACCTGAGCATTAGCAACGCTTTTCTTAATTACTAACTGCCGTCGCCTAAGCTTTTCCCAAAGATTGCACTGATATGGATACAGTGGCCAGATGATAAAAAATTTCTTAGCATAAAACCAATTTTAGCTTAGGCAATATTAAGAAAAAAATGACCATTGGAGACAAACTTCAGAACAGCGTAATAGAGCTTCCAAAAAGTGATCGTTTTATGTAAAATTAGAATAAAATGTTGCTAGGCTCTATTCTATAAAACAGGCAATAAAGTGCCTGTGAAAAATTATAAAATGACTAGAACCACTTTGTCAGTAAAACTTTTTTAAGGATTTGATTGCATACGATGTTCTTTGAATAAAATTATTATTTAAAAAAATTGTTTAACTTCTCGACCAGCACGCACCCACTTTCATTTCTTTGCATACATGAATTAAATGGTAAAGGTAATTTTAAAAACGACATACATCCACTTATACCCTAAAATTAATGGTTAACATACGACCAGGAACTACTTTTATATATTAACATTAAATAAAGTGAGTCTTTTAAATATTATGTATGTACATTAAACAATCACAGTAAAATATTACTCTACTAAAATTTAACTAAGGTCAGTTTATCTAGCCTCAGATAACTAGCTGTTGTGTAACTACAAGTTAACTGAGGGTATTTTGTTCTGTTTTAAATGAATTCAACATAAACTGGTGGCATATTCTAAATAATTATTGGTACATGGGTAATTGCACTTAAAATGTAGTTTTATTCTAGAAATAGTACTCCTTTACTAAATTTTTGACCTATATTTGACCACCCTGACAAGAAACTACGTTATCGTTTAAGACAACTATTCAATTTGGCACATTTCTTTTGAGTTAAGCCATGAAATCACCCACAAGTGGTTTCTTAATCCAAAGGTGAAATAATCAGGACCATACTTGGGTTTTAAACAAGTATTCCTGCAATATTTTTTTTATTGTCCATAATTCATGTTAAATTGGAATTTACCAGTTGAGCATTTTAAAATCATCCCTATCTGTCTATGCTGTGTAGTTGTTGTTCTGTTCAAATTGATTCTGGAAAGTATCCACGCTTGCTAGTCTTGTTACTGGGACGATTCTATTTTAATCTATTTACACACAAATAAGTACAAAGCACAAACCGTCTCATTTTCTAAGGCACTGCGAATCTTTAGATAGTCCCGCGACTAGTGCGATTTATATTCATTCAAAAAAAGTTTAAGGACTTATAAGTGAAGGTATTTGAGTAAACTTGGTTTGGGAGATTGCAAATCGCAAAAATAGCCCGACTAAAAAGTCGCAGTGCGCTCCTGGTCTAATAAAGGAATCTTAAATTTGCCACTGCAGAGATATTGTTTGTGGATTTATCATGGAATGACCCTTCTTACTTACTCTGTATACTTTAAAAGTTTAATATTTAAATTGTAAAAATGCCACTAACAAATTGTATTTTTGTTATTTCAAGTATTTTGTAAAATAACATTATCTACCAAAAGCCAATAACAATCACCCTACAACCTTATAATGCCAAAAAAATACCCACAACCCGACAGAATGACACATTTAATTATATACTTATTGCGAAATATTTTAAAACGATGGAAGACTTGAATTGCTTAGGTTGGGTTAACTCAAAATACACAAAGAAAGCAATTTTCACCCACCATAAAGCATTACAAATTACAAGTTATTATTAACACAAGAAGCTAGCAAAATATTCCTTCTTTTAACTTTCTTAGGATGGATTACAGAAAAAAGCCAAAGAAAACTGGCAGCAATGCATCATTATATTTTCATATATTGTATATTAATTAGTGTATAAACTAAAAGTTACATGATCCAGGTAAAACAGGAGGTTGAACCAGACTTCTCGTTTAAGGTAATGGCAAATCACAGTAACTAATATTACAAAATTGCATGATTATCTCATTTCTAGTCAATGCGCGCTCATCCTTTTTTACCTGTTTCTTTAATTCTGAATAAGGTCGCAATATTAAAAATTATATTCACGAATTTGTATAAATTTAAGCTATAACATTGTCAAGAGAATATTTTTTTTTAAATTATTGTATGATGAAAAAAGTTTATACAGTTCTTAAAAATAATTATTTGTTCTGGATTTCCATGATATGTATCTTGCATGGGGATGTTATTTACGTACGTAATGTAGTTCGATAATTACTGAGAATTAAGGTAGAAGCTCCAGGTTTTTCTCGATACCATATAATAAAGTTAAGGTGACTGTTACTGAAAATGGCACAATGGAAAATTTCATATGTACCCTCATTTTTTGGAAGTATAAAAGTGATCTTTTAAAAGATGGCAGTGAAGCATAAATATACTTCTTTTTGTTAATTCGTAATACTATCCATAAAAACAACAAAGATATGACTATTTTATCAATAGTAAAAATAAATATTTAACAAAAATAATTAAGTAACTAGCTATCAAACTATCCTTCTTCAGGTACAGTATTGAAAAAAAAGTTGTATGTACATTCCTCTGTCGGCTTTGAAAAAATAAATCATAAATCCTTCTGTTCTATAAAGTAAGAGACAATTAAAATTTCGAATTAAAAGAAATAAAATCACAGATAAAAATATCAGTTTCGGTTAGGACTGTTTTTGCAGATTTAACTAAAATAATTACGTAAACCTAATTTAATGTTTATAGAAAAAATAATCTTTTATCTAAGATAACGGCTGGCTTTAAATTTGTGCTTTTTACAGTACTGTACATAAAAATTTACAGCTCAAATATCTATTAAGTTAAAAAAAATAGTAAAATCCTTGAAATAATTTATTATTTACGTAACTATACTATGTAACAAATGATTTGAAGACGTTTTCCGAACTGTACCTGGACAAAGAGATCTACCTGAAGGTTTTAGGAATTGCTTAATAATCTTATTTACCCTATAAAATGATCCTACCAACGAAATACAATCTTCTGAGCTACTTATGTGAAAATTGTTGTCAGAATTTTGTTTTAGGGCAAATATTTGATATTTCTTTGAAGCAGCGCTATGATTAACTACATGATTTAGGATTTTAAATTTTTTTATATTATTGACGGGCAAATATTCTAAAACAAAAATTAGTACAGTAATGGGTATTAGTAACACAGAAAGAATATTGTGATTTAATGATCGCAAGTACATTACCAGGATAAAACATAACAAACCTAAACAAAAATTGCCACTAGAATTTTTGCAGCCCGATGTATTTTTCTCTTTTTCTTCGACTGCTAATGTATCTTTTCGATTCTGAAAAAGAAAACAAGAGTGTGAGTGAGCGTCTCCCTGCTGACTTTAAACTGACTATAACCATGAAATTCGATGTGTACGAATAATGGGTAGTATCATTAATCTTGGATCAACAATAATATGTATAACATACATACCTCCGCTCCTCCTTTCCAATTTGGTGAAGTGTCAATAGAGTTATGTAAAATATCCTCGTTGTATAATTCGGGAATTGAGCCTGTATTTTCATGTTCTTTCAAATCATAGGTGGGCGGACTGGCAGTACCGTATAAAGTCAAGTTCCATTGTTTTATTTCAGCTAAAATCGGTGGAAAATAAATTGATCAGCTTTTGTAAACTTTTTACTTGTAAGACCGTGAAAAATTTAAAATCTAGTTTTACGCAACTTCTGAAAAATTTTACCACTCTAAGAAGCAGTTTGCTCAGAAAATGTGTAGTTTAACTTGGAAATTTGCCGTGCACATAATGTAACTGCAAATCTCTAAGGGTCCATCATCTGTTTTGGGAATGTAGATACAATATTTACCAATATTTATGAATAATTCAAATACGCCAATCATTTTGTTAGGTACCTACATTATAAACCTGAGTAACGATTCAAATAAAGTTATAAATAATTTCAAATGACAATTGCTCAGATTTATCCAGGACTATTTTTTTTTTCAATTTTCCGAAAATTATAAAAATGTTTGAACTACTCGGAGCTTTGACGCATTTAAATGATTCCAAGTCTTCAGACGGTATATGTATACATACTGAGTGTTACAAATATACAAAACTAACAGTTGTTAACAAAATATATTCAATCTACAAAAAATATGGACTATATAACTAGACATACATAGCATAAACAAAAATATTAGTGCTTTAGTAAAATATATTAGATTTTTGAACTTAAAAAGGCAAACAATCTACTAAAGAAGCAACTTCAAAATAAAGTTACATAAAATATATGTATATAGCCCGAAGGTATTTCTTTCTAAACTACAGAGAATGAACGGCAAAATATAAGAGAAGAAAAAAAGACATAAAGTGATCATGCTGCTAAATTACCCTTTAGTTCTTTACTGGGCGGTTTTTCACTAGTCTTAGGAAGAAAAACTTTCAGGTTATGACTAAAATTGATGTCGCGGCTCTTTTCCTTTAACTTTTGACTTTTCTTGTAGTTTTTCTTGTCTAATACGTCTCTAGAGGGAATCATGACAGGATAAGTAATAGTTACGTTTTTCACGAATTTGAGGTAGTGTTTGACCATACTGTCGTGATCTAGTTTAATTTTGGTGTTTGACACCGCGTAAAAAAATGGAGAAAAGTCGGTCGTGGTTGATACGGGCAGCTTTTTATTCCTGATCGTACTTGAAATGGTATTGTTGTAGGTGTTTGCTACAGTTGATTTTTCCTTCGAAGAGGCAGCTTTAAATTTCGTTTTAGATAAAGTTTTTGGCGACTTTGTCGTCAAAGCGGGCTGTCTTTGATTTTTTTGTTTCAGTAAAAGTTTCTGTTTCGATTTGTTCTTTTTAAAACCTCTAGAGGACTTAGTTTTATTCGGTTTTAAGCCGCTAGAGTCATTATTGTTCGGAGATAAAGAGAAAAAGTGTTTCGTTCCGTAAAGTATGAGGGACCAATTCTGTAGCGTCGCTCTTCCTGAAAATTAATAGCGGGGCGTTAGCAGATAGCGTTAGTTGCGTACAAGATTAAAAGGCAAGATAGGATAATGCTATCCCTGCGGTAAGTATAAGTTCTTTCGTTCTATCTCTACCTAGTTATGCGATTCTGAAAATTTCGTTAAAACCAGTTAAGTGGCAATGGTTAAATTACCTCCGTCCCCCTTCCTGTGGCTCTGCCACTGATTGAAATTAAAGTTTTTTTGACATATGTACATGATACATAAAACAGTTTTGGTGTTATGTATAACTAATAATAAAATTGGGCATATTAAAAAAAGTTACATCTTGAACTTGTAGTTTCTCTATGTTATTTGTTAGATAGACACCCACCATTGTTAGGAAATGTTAGAAGTAGTACCAATCCTTTTATAATCGAAATTTAACAAACACTTACCCATCAGCCTTCCATCATTATGAATTTCTAACTGCCACGTACCAAATGGAGATTCTCCCCAAGAGTGTACAGACATAAAAGGCCAGTAGTTAAATCCGGACCTGGAATTGTCATGGGCCCTGTGCGCCAGTAGTGTCACTCGCGTTCCCATGGGCGATGTCAACTGAATATTTAAATCTCCACGTCTTTGAGCGTAAATCGTCAACTTGGCCTGGACGTGTTCCAGGATTTCGACTCCTTCACACTCTGTCACTTGCAAAGGAAGCACCACGACGCTTTTTGCCGGGATCGACCTGAAAATTACCCGTGACTTGAGTCACTGCTACGGAACAAAAATTATTTATCCAACGAAAATATCTGTGACTTTTATTAATACCCAGCTTGAATTACTTAATATTTATTGGTCACAATAACAACTCTTTTAAGAGCCGAAGGGGTTTTAAATGTTTAGCTCTCGTTCTCTACTTACTTGGACACATCTTGAGCGCTAATTTCACACCGATGCTGCTCAGGCACAGTAATCCAGTTCTTAGCCAGCTGCACCATTGCATAAGCATCCATTAGGCCGTATCCAAAACTGTGAGATACATTTCTTCCTACCCCATTTACCTGCCAATCGCTGGCAGTCAAATGTTGTGGCCTAGCTGTTCTTACAACAATATGTTGCATATCTCGCCAGGTCAAATTTGGATTGGCTTCTAAAGCTAGGGCACAGATACCCGCCGCTAGAGGAGCGCTAGCACTAGTTCCAGTGTGGCTGCTAGTGCACGAGTGACGCAAATCTGTAGTTACGACTTGTCGTTCGTTAACAGCGCCACTACTGTACGTCGAAGCTAATGTAGAGCTACAAGCTTCGCTGTACCAAGGGACATTGCCGTGTTCTGTTGCACTTGAAATCGACAGACTGTAAATGGAGTTAGTATAGCCGTCGCAATTGCAGTTATCATGATCTCTGCCGCCGTTTCCTGATGCCCAAACAAAAATGGAGCCCTTACCATTGCGACCCTAAAAGTTTATTTTTTTAATTAATAAATGTCTATCAAAGCTAACCAGTAGTTACCTTCGTTACTCCTTCGATAAAAGCTCTGGTTGCTAGTTCTCCAGGACCATCTACGGTCTTTCCATCATCATCGGGTCCCCAAGAGGCACTATAAATATCAATATGTTGGGGGTTCAGGCTTAAACTTCTAGCTTCCACCGCATCTGTAACATCTCCATCAAGCATACGAACGCCACCCACTTGCGCTCCATGTGCAACGCCCAGGGCGCAGACACTATTATTGCTGGTCGCAGCTACTTCACCTGCGCAGCGCGTTCCGTGTCTGTTCGAGTCTATCATGTCGTACCGGGGACTTGGGTCTGAATCTTGATTATTCACGTCATAAGATGCCATTGGATCCTAATAATAAAAGATAACATACATGCACGTATATCGACACACAGCGAAAAACTTCTAATTATTTGGCATTTGCTGCATTGCGTTTATCGATTTTAACCTGAATCTTTAAAATGTGCGTTTTGGGACCCCTACCGTTTCTGTAGAACTTACGCCACTGATAACACAGGCAGTGGCGTTCACGCGAAAACAAATTTAAAGAAAATTTAACTTGTATTCAATGCAGTTGTGAAAACTGAGCCTTGGAAAAACCTACAAAGTGAGGAGAACACACGCGTATTTAAAGAGTTCATCCGTCAATAAGATTCTGAACAAACAAATTATACCGTCATGCCGATACGATTTTTCAATGTTTCTCAGCATTTTTTGCAAACTTTATTAAAGGAATGCTTTGGAGCGTCGGTTTATATGAAAACAATCTAAAATTTTAAATTAATCTTTCAGCAGATATCGTATATAAATATTATATTTTAACCAGTAGCGTGTCAGTCTTTTTTTATGTACTGTCTCATTTCGTAACGCTAAACGAAATTTGCCCAAAATAGTATAAAGTTTAAATTAAAATATTCTTCTACAAATATTCGCACCAGATTATCAAAACTTTTAGCGAACAATATAAACGAGACAACGTAAATTTGCACAGAATGTTGATAAGAAACTTTAGTTATTCTCTTACGAAACAAATTTATTTTTGTTACTATTTATATGTAACCAATTAAATATATGTATATTGTGTTTACTAATTACCACGATATTTTCTGTAACTGTTAAACAGTACCGAGAAAGGCAACCGAAAATATTTTTTGTATAGTCTGTCCACAGTTACTTTACCAAACAACTAAGGAAACAATATGTCCCATTTCTGGACAGTTTAAGTCTTTCAAGTCTAAGTCGTTTCTCCATTTCAAATTTAACAAAGCGTTAATTAAATTCTTGAACCAGATCTGGAAGGTTTAATATATAATACAAGAAAGTTTTCGTAAAGGAGTCTTTAATTATAATCATAATTTTAAAGAAATTAAACTTGTTTTTAAAAATAAAAATCTTTACTTTGGCCAACGTGGTTAAAAAAATAAACGACGGTAATTTAAAATAACGAACGAAGTCTAATTATGTACAAACTGCGACATTATCTGCTTTTGCTAAAGGGATATTTTTGCCCTTTCTAACGATTCTACCGTTTTGTTTAAGATTTTATTAAGAAATAGAAATTTTTTGAAAAATTCACCATGATTTTAGTGTTAATAATAAAAAAAGTCACATTTTATATTTTAACTTTTCTGAGCTTTACAATGCTGATGTCACGTAATGTATGTTACTGCAAAGATCAAAGCTTCTAGGCTTTTAATATCTAGAATTACATAATTACATCCTTGTACGGAATGTGGTGCCAGAGGAATGCACTTTTTAGCTATTTATATCACCCACGTCGTGTTTTGGGCCATTAAGACATATGTGAAGAATATTATTAAGACATATACCGCGATGCAACATAAACACTTTTAACTGTTAATTGTTTATATTTACCATGGGCAGAGATTTCTAATATTTCTATCACTAAAGTTTTTTTTTAAATGGGACTACAACATTCCAAAAATCTATGTATCAGACAAAATCTAAGGGGAGAAGTTTTTTTTGGCCTTTGAGTATTGAAAGCAAAGTTATCGTTTTAACGGTAATTAATTAGGAGACATAATGACATAGTACACTAAAGCAGCACTGTTTAAGTTGAGAAATGGTAAATTTGAAAAAAAGTAATAAATAAATTATTACTCACGTAATTTTTAACTAAATCGGGGTGATCCTTTTCAAGGCCGTCATCTAAAATGGTCACTACAGCTCCTCTTCCGGTAATACCTTCTAACCAGGCTGGTATAACGTTCATATCCAATCCATTCCCTCTGTTCTAAAATAATATTTGACTTTCTTATTTCTATCGGTAGAAAAGGAAAAAACTCATGAAAAATTATCCCGTGTCCATCAAATCGAAGACCTAAAATACTTTGTTTCTTACCAAATACCACATATTGGGCCATTTTGGATCCGAGTCTTGAAGTTTTAGGTCTCTTTTAACTCTTTTTTTGGCTTTCTGCTGAACTGCCCACAAAACTCGCGTATCAGCAACTAACTTAACTCTTTTGTCAGAACTGGGACTTAAAGAGCGCCTTGCTACTCCACTATGAGAGAAAAAATAATGATTTTCAAAAATCTGAAAAAAAGGAGTTTTGAATTAGTGTAAAGTTATTCCTACTTACAATTTGGGAGCTATAAAAAGGTTAATCTTGAACTACGTAACGCAATTATTTTATTCTTAGAACGAACAACAAAAACATAAAATATACAATAAGTCTAAAAGTAATTCATAATACAATATGTATATTAAATTTTAAGTTCCACTTCTTGGAAGGATTTGATCTTTGATCGTAAAACTCGAGCACAGAAAACGATTTTTTTTTATAAAATAATAAGTTTCAGCTAGCAGGTTTGCAATATTATACCAATGTATGTACACATACTTATAATTAAAACAAATCAATATTTTATTTTTAGTTAAAGATAAACCTGATGTCCGTAAATATGTAATTAGCAGTTAATCAAGGATATGGCGACTATTCTAAAAATTCATTTTTGAACTTAGATAAAAATAAAATATAGTAAATAATTTTTGGGCACCTTTGATCTGAATATTTCAAAATAATAGCTTACAAATTCTAGAATTGTATGCTTATATAAACGTCCAAAAACAAAGTAAACGGACATTTTCTGGGTGTTCTACCTTATAAGTACGATTCTTCAGACGATTTTGCCAAAAGCAAATTAAGTTCAAAATAGTGGTTTGTTCACAGTGTAAAATCATAAAAGAAAAGTTTATTTTTGTTCCGAAAAATCAGATAAATTAAATTACCGTTTATGAATATTTAGTACTGCCTCCCTGTTACAAAGTTAATTTAATTACAGCTTCCATTTTTTTTTAGAAAGATCAAAACATCTTTTTGGTGAAAAATCCTTTTTTTATTCTCAGAATGACGCAATTTTTGCAGAGCCCTCCGGCAAGTTTTAGTAAAAGAATGTCGTTAATTGGGAACAAAATATGTTACATGCTTATTATTATGACAAAAGGTACACATTTTAACCGTCTCTCAAAGCAACTAATAAAAAGTTAGTCGATGCGGGAAATATGTTTTTTTGTTTTTTTTTAGTTCAAACCTGTGGTGGTGTTTGTTCATGTGATTTGGTTGATTTTCATTTTTGTTGGAGGGGCATGAGGTGAAGAGATAATAAAAGCTTCAAGAACCTAATATTCATATCACTATTTATTGTAATTGTAACTTTCTACATCACTGCCATAAGATTAATAATACATTCAAGCCGTACAAGTACGTACAAATAATGCAAGTTGGATTATATACAGTATGTCTCACTTTTCATGACTCCCATATTATAGCTCTCTTATTAACAATGCGATTTTTGTAAAACTTGTGTGGAAGGTACTTACCCATCAGGAGATTATGGCACGGTAGAATATTTCAAATTCCACCAGTGGCGTTCGTCGTTATGAAGAGAAATTTTCCAAAAAAAGATGTTAGGCATAATTTTAACTATAAAATGATCTCATAATCCTATTCGGCATTACCAAGAACACCCCAATACCGAATTTCAAAAGTATAGTGTACAGGGTGTTCACGTTATAAGAAAAGTAGGCAATTACAAACAAACGCCTAATAACAATTCAAAATTATTTTGAAGTTTGAGTGACACTTCACTTTATTTGGGTGTTTGCACAAGTAAAGTTTGTTTTTTAATAATGACACGTTTAACAATCTGTGCAAAAGTGGAGATAAGTCATATAGTAGGTGAAAATACATCATTCGCGGAGGCTACAAGAAATTTTAATGCACGGCATCCAGAACGACCAAATATCCACGTTAAAGCAGTGGCATTTATTAATAATTTGTTCAAATCAATTCTACCGAAAACGTTCAAAAGCCTAGGCCAAGAAAATACGTAATGTCAGGTATGCCGATGACGAACGAATAATTGCAGCATTTAGAGAAGATCCTCATTCCAGTATCAGAAATGTGGCACGTCTTTTAAACATTGGCAAAACTAATGTATGGAGATGCCTAAAAATAAACAGGATAAAAGAGTTCAAAACAGGCGATAATTTGGGAAGACTGGATTATTGTTACTGGGCGCAAGGACATTTCCTCAATGACAAAAATTTTCTCAAGAAAATAATAAATACCGATGAAGCTACATTCACTACAAATGGTGTAGTCTCTAGTCAACATTGCCGATACTGGGCTGGTGAAAATCCTCATTGGATGATAAACTGTAAAGGTCAACGGTCCGAAAAAGTAAATCTTTAGTGCGGGATTTTCAATGAGCAGATTATAGGCCCTTTCTTTTTTGAAGCATTAAACGCCGAAACATTTTTCAACTTTCTTATAGGGGATTTCACTGATATTTTGGATAACATGCCTCTTTAAACAATGCACCATTTAATTCTGCAATTGGACGGAGCACCAGCTCATAAAGAGAATGTTATTCGTAACAGGCTTAATACACATTTTCCCAGGTTCAAAAAACACCGGCAGAATTACGTATAGTCGTGCGGCATAACAGAAAAGTTATAGAAAAATGTATTTATATGGATCGAGGATATGTTGAGCAAACTACGATTTTGTTATCTATGTAAGATTTATTGTTGAATGTTTATGACTTAAATTTGTGTAAAATTGATCGTTCATGCCTTCCACCGCAATTCTTTTAATTCAGACTCTTAAGTAAAACTAAATAACGTCATGTCATTCATGCCAAATGGAAAACCTGTCTTCCACCAGCTTATTTCATTCTTAATTAATGCTGGTAATAAAGTTATGACCGTAATAATTGGTGGGTAGGTACTGTAAAAAGTGCAAAGCTTATTTTCTTATAACGTGAACACCCTGTACACTATACTTTGAAATTCGGTACTGGGGTGTTTCTGGTAACGTCGAATAAGATTACGAGATTATTTTACAGTTAAAATTATGCCTAATATATTTTTTTGGAAAATTAGATTTTTCTTCATAACGACGAACACCACCGGTGGAACTTGAAATATTCTAGCGTGCCACAATCTCCTGACAG
Source organism: Philopedon plagiatum (assembly GCA_963971165.1). Classification (NCBI taxonomy): domain Eukaryota; kingdom Metazoa; phylum Arthropoda; class Insecta; order Coleoptera; family Curculionidae; genus Philopedon; species Philopedon plagiatum. The sequence goes on from OZ020198.1 coordinate 580,904, forward strand.
GTAATATGGGAGTCATGATATATGTATGTATATATATTTAGTTTAATATTAGTGCTACTCCATATACATATGTATGTGGTTTAGGATTATAAACTTTGGACACCATGTAGTTTATTATTCATTATCCCCCAGACACACGTACAGCGTACCCACAATATCCCGTTCTATAGAACGTAACTGTAAAATATGAAATATTTGTCCTTTCCATTAGACTAAAAGTTACAAATTTGTTTATTAAACTTGCCTAAGGATATCTAGGTTGATACAAATAAGATACATGAGCAATCAGAACGAGAACATGCTGTTTGTCTGTCTGTGTGTCTGGGAAGGAACCTAGGTGGACAAAATCTAACAAAGAAACAATCAAATATTTTAACAAACTTTTTTCTGGGTCCCAACAATTCTTGTTTATATTAAGCAAATTACTGAAAATAATTTTAACATACTCTTTGACTACGCCTCGCGTTAAAAATTATTTTCAATATAAAAGCTGAGTTGATTAAAAAAGCTGAAATACAAACCAATACTCATATTCTTAATTATATTTAGGTTCTTATCTACAGCGCTTATAAAAAGGGAATGTTTAGAAAATAAACAGCAAATGGACAGAGACACTTCCGGGCTAATTGCTCCATACATACCAAGAGTTTCGCAACATATTGCTGTCTCTTTTAGGGCAATCATGTTCAAAGTGCCAGCTTATACGCAAGTACTATACACATTGTCATAATTAGAGTGTTATTTACGCTAGAACTATTCCAACTCGTCGCGTTTAATGATATTCTGCGACATTCACCAACTGAATTGCGTTCAATTTGGGTAATACAACTTCGATATCAGTATCATCAGTACGCACGAAGTTCCAAATTTGAAAGAATATTCATTAGCTGTAGAAAATCTTCTTGCTCTCTCGATAATTAGGTTACCTAATTGATTTTACTCGCTTACCATACAATGGGGGAGGAGATACTGATTCTCTCAAATTAAATTATTCTAGTTCTAATTAACTGTTATGTTCTTTTTATGTTAAGATAAAATTAGGGGCTGCAAGAAATGTTTGTTTTTCTACACATTTTATATTTTTTACATTGTAACGACATACCACAATAATAAAGTATTTTACATTCAATAATCTCTTGTGTTGTCTCTATTTGTTGTGGAAAAGAAGTTAAAGTGTTGTTATAACAATTCATCCCTAAAGCTATCATTTCTCCGCGATCTGGAAATATGTAAAGGGTAAATTGACGAAGGCCTGGAAAAACCGGGTGTTAACTATATTTTTTTAGAACTGTTCACGTCTTGCTCTACACTTGAAAAGGCATGACTCATCTCTCTTAAGACTATCCCATCAACTGTTAATGAGCATTCAGGGGATTCTCGGAACTTATATATACACATACACAAATACCAAGTATGGACATTTTTCCTCGATTTTAAATTACTTTAAGAGACTCGTCAAAGGACTCGAATTCTATTGGAAAAAGTAAAATCGATAGAGTTTATTTGACAAATTTGATTAAAGGGGATGGCAATAATGTAAAAACGAACCAGATAACAAAAAATTTAGATCTCGGGTTTAATCAGTTGATAAAATGTTAACCGAAGGAAAATGATACTGGTACAAGATGTAAAATCTACTATTTATGAAGCATCTTTGAATGAAAATTGTGGAAATCTCCTGGTAGGTGTAAAATTTTAAAAATCTGCTTTGCAATTGGGTTTTTAGATGCCGATGCCTATAACAAGAATGAAAACCATTTAGGGTGAGAAATTTTGACTGACGTTTCAAAAAGCTAAGGCAGAGTAAAGCTGTTTAGGTGCCGCTCCTGCTATAGTAATTAAATTTTGTTTATCTTATGCAGTAATATTTTTAGCGCTCAGTACCTAATTGTGTTTATGGATGGATGATCATGTTTTAAGTAAATATTTAAATCAAATACATCATTTTTTTTTATCACTAAGGGGCCAGACGCGACGTTTATATTATATTCGCGTTTGTTATAAATGTATAATACCGGAAAGGAAAATCCGTAAGTTCTTGACGTTAGAAACTAAAAACAAGAGCAACAATTCGACTAACTTTACTGTTCTTTATGTTGTTATCATTTACAAGGCACGAAAAGCATTAAGACTTTTCTTGTTTGAAATAAAATAGGCCGTGAAAGGAAGTTTGGGCCTTAAAGTGTCTTGTGAATATTTCACCTTGGAAATGCTCAAGTTTTTACATCTTAAGTATGATCTAGGACGCACGGACAAGGAAAGATATTTTTTCTTCTAAATACAGGGCATACACAGCGATAAGAAACAAGTTTATTTTTTTGTAATAGGAATGCTTACTATTATTTTAAAAAGATAAAATAAGTAATCCATACAAAAACTTTTTCGAAAGAAATCTGCGTATTTTTCTAAATCGAACGGTTTTAAAATAGGCATATTTCTTTTTCTTTATACAAGGAAAGTTGTTATACGAGCTGAAAGTTGCCACTTGAAAGCTGCAAAAATTTTTATTTATACGTTCACATCAAAATGTAGATAAAAGAGGAAAATTTATTATTTAAGTTTTTTCTTTAAAGAAGGGCTTGCTGTTAGGTTATTTAGTCAAGAAATACATAATATATAATCTTTGGATGTAGCCAATAAAGGCAAGTAACAGAGGGTCACTTTCCCCTGTTTCTATTTTCTTTATTGATAGAGGGAATAAGAAGCAGGGAAAATCCAAAGTCCAGCCTAATTACAGTCACTACAATTTTACATTTGAGAGAAGTTTCTGTTGTCCTGAAATTCTGAGTCCGAAACACAACTAATCTCTTGAATGTAGACATATTTGTGTTTTTATTACCAAGTTATATTATGAATGAATCTTACTAGACAATATGGCATGATGGGGATATGATATTATGCAGTTTCCCAAATATAAATAGTTCTCTATAGTCGTAGGCAAGGCGACAAGTACCCGATTTTAAAATCTTGTAATTCGTAAAATAAATAAGCTACCGTTTAGAACTCGGTTGTCACTATTAATCATTAACATTTCAAACAAACCCAACAAACTACATAGGGAAAATTAACAGACCATTATCAAACCCACTGCCCCAAAATGCAGTTTTAATTACTTTCTTTGTTGAATAAATATTGTTTTGGTGTAATCGCGTAAATTAAGACTGAAAAAGTTCTTATTGTGGATGACCTAAATTTTACTTTTTCCAAATTTTTTGACACCTACACATATATTGTTTTGCTGCGATGAGCCTGCAGATTAGTAAATAGCATTGAGTCCAAAGGTTTAAAACACTGTTAAGGAAAAGTATGTATGTATGCATGGGTGCCCATAGGGGGGAGGCAAGGGGACAGTGGCCCCCCTGGGGTCGGGTTCCACGGGTGCTTTTTTGGTTGGTTGCCCCCCCCCCCCTGAAATTTACTCTATGGGTGCTCATGTATGTATGTCTCGGGATTTGAATGAGAATATTATACCAGAAGAAATAACTTACCAGTCCATGATTGATAAACCCATGATCCCTGGCCACTTCATCGGCGACTTGGGAACCACCTGGGATGTGCACAGCCCATTGTTGTGTATAATGCGCATGAGTGGTTTGAGTACAACTAGTAACAACAATAATTACACAAACAAAACTGAAATAAAATTTCATCGTCATAAAACGCCGGCTAAAGCGTTTTCTTTTTGTGCAAAGTGTTTCCTCCTTGCTTCTTCAAATTTAGGTCAGTCTTATACTCATTCAGAAATTTTAGATAGGTTTGTGTTAGGTTCTGATGTGTTCCTTGTGCTAAAACTAAATCAATTCCGAGTTTTCTTAAATCTTAACTAATATTACGGATTGAGAGTATAAAAAGTATCTTCACTCTGAAAAGAAAAAGAAAATTTTATTATTTATCGTGATTGTGAAGTGTAAGTTTATACACAATATCCAGACCTGATTCGGTAAGCAAACCATAACAAAACTTAACGGATTAGTTTATCAGTAGCAACATTTACCGAATATATATTTTGATATTTATTCGGTTAACTTTGCCAATGGTAACATAAAATAAAAAATTAACCTTAAGTCAATAAAAGCAAGTACAATATATACATATATAATGTATACCTAACAAATCAATCGCAGAAACAAAGACCTTTTAGCCAGAAAATACCCATCCTATTTCAGATTTTCTTCTTTCATGAATATTTTTGAAGCCACGGTCTCTAAAAAATCCCCTCTAATCCCAAATTTATGCAACCTTTACATTTTCTGTCTGTTGCCGATAAATCTACTCCAAAATTTATTTACTTTTTATGCATTTTGCTTAAAATCATCTTGTTAGTTATGTATCTTATAAAAATGGATGTAAGTACATAGAGTGTCTCTAAATCAATGGCTTCAACCATTTCAAGTGATAAAAGAAATTAAAACAAGTATTTTCTGAAACAGTGGACTTTAAAGGATTCCACAAACAGACGCGGTGGAGGTGGCGGTGGCGGTAGCGGTGGCGGCAGCGGTGAAAAAGAACCCACGTAATACAATTCGAGCACTCAAATACCAACGTTCCAACTGCGGCCAGAACGTGGGTTCTTTTTCACCGCTGCCGCCACCGCTACCGCCACCGCCACTTCCACCGCGTCTGTTTGTGGAATCCTTAATATGACATGGAGCCTAAAAAAATTGTTTTATTTGGCCCTGAAGTAAAAAGTGTGATATTAGTAAGATTTAAATTATTAACCTTTGTATCAGATTTTAAATTTAAAGTAGCAACCTTGTACGTAGAATAAAAACTTTAGAAAATGCTGACATTGTGGGAATAGAATATAATTCACAATCAGTTTCAAACCTTTACTTGATGCACCAAAAGGAAGTAATAATAATATTAAAGTGAGCAGGCTTAACAAGAAGTTTAACTTACGCATTGTTTCTATAATTATTTAAGTCGCAACGACCCTTTTCAACAGTATTTAGTGCAAATCGGGCACTTAAAATGATCTAATAAGATTAAATTATATCAACTGAAGACAATCAGTTTATCCTGAACTAATAAGTGTTGGAAGGATTAATAAGGACTCAGTGACGATAACTAAAATTTTAATGAACAATAAAACTTAATTCTTGAAAAATATTTCCTAGCTGTTAAAAGCAAAAAGAAATGAATTTTTATAAGTTGTCAGATATTATATTTTTGATTTGACAAAGACAGGTGTATTTACCAAAAAGAAAAACAGGACTTCCAAAATGGCATTACACATTACTTCAAAATCAGCCTCAGAAAAAAGGTTAAAAACATGTAGCTCTGGCAATATTTAATATGCAGTACGTAGATACACATATATAATAATGATAACTTAAAAAACATAAACTTACAGTCATGATGTATTGTAACCGATGTCTCGTAACAAAACTAACAAAAATTATTTTTTAACAATCTCAAATTCATCTAAATATTTGCTAAGGCTTTTAGAGTCAAGTTTTCGCACTTCGTGACACATTAGTATAAATTTGTAAATCCAATCTAATTAAGGGGCCATTTGAAAACGCTTTAGATCAGGAAATTTGACTATTAAGGAAAAATTATTTCGCGCTTTTCGATAAAAAAATTGAGCCGGTGCCGTTTGCTTGTGACATCAAGCGGGTCGGAGAGACTGCGATCGCATCGCGATTCGCGCGGTAAATGTTTTTATGCAGTGTGCGCGCGTTTCTTCCTGAATCTTTTTTAATTGGGGTTTTTGCAGCAGGAGGTATTCGAGATATCCCTAATTTTTCGCATTTAGGCTCCAGTGTCTCTCTGCTAACAGCCTGTTATATTTGAAACTTTTAAGGGTTATTATGTGGCGTATACTTTTGCACTGAAACAATTCGATTACGTTTGCGATCTAGCCAATGCCAATTGCCAATAATTTTTTTTATCGAAGTCATCCCACGTAGACTTCAAGCTAAAGTACTAACGTATCGTGGGCGTCTGAAGAGAAGGGAAATGTAGTCTATTGACAGGGGACTTAAAGGATTGAAGGTTGGGACGGGAAGGGAAAACATCCGCAGGCAATTTGTTCCATAATCTGGAGACCCTAGGTATGAATGAGCGAGAGAAGTGGTCTGTTCTAGGCTTTTGTAGCTGGACAGTAAACGGATGCATACGTAACGCGCCTCTCTTTGCTCTGTTAGGAACAATCAAGGGGGGAATAATTTAGGCTAGTTCTTCAGCGCGGCGATGAGCGAGAGAAGGGAGTTTTCTTCTGAGGACTGGACCATTGATGAGTCAAATGGCTCTCTTATGGATAGAATCAAGAATGTTAAGTGTCGAAGGTGATGCCGCTCCCCAGATGTGGGAGCAGTACTCTAGGTTAGGTCTTATCTGGGAAACATAGAGAGTGTATAAGTTCGAAGGGGAGAACTATTTTCTGGTTCGAAAGAGAAAATCAAGCTTTTTAGCTGCCGATGTGGCTACTCATTTACTGTGTTTGTACCAGCTGAGATCATGTTTGAAAGCGATGTCAACAAGATCGAACGTTTCATTGTTCTGTAGGGCTTGGCCGTTCATGTGGATGAGGTAAGCGTTGTCAGACTTTTTGCGGGGGGGAGCAAGACTGGGTTTTGGAGGCGTTGAACTGAACAAGGTTCTTAGCACCCCAGTCTAATATTATTTGAAGATCTGGGAAAGGAATAGGTGCATAGATCTGCGTCTATTATCCAGCTCTTGATTCGAGACTTGTCTGGATAACGGTGGCACAGTATAAAATACACCTTTATGCTTTTAATAGCGACATATACATACATACCTACATACAAACCTTTCTATTATCTCCGGTTGTGATGATAATAAATATGTAATACATTAAACAAAACACAAAAAATACCTTGTTCAGTTTGTTTGTTATACTTTATTATAAAAAGTACCGTACTTTGGATATAGTAATCACTACTACCATTGTGTTATTTTTATATGACACGAGAAAAAAGGAAGGTTACCTAGGTTAATAACTGAACAAGTATGATTTGATAAATAATTATATGATATAATGGCGCACTTTTTAATTTACACATCATATACAAATTAAATTGTATATTTCGTTACCTACTGGAAGAGTATCTACATATTTTAATGACAAAAAATATTAGAAGCTTTTTAAGAAAATATGATCCGTTTGCCTGAGATAGAAAATACATACATATCTAAAACCAAACAAATTTTCCGCACGATTTTGATCGGTATATCAATTTTTATTCTCCACACACAAACTTACACTATATTTTCGGTCCAAATACAATTTAATATTTGAAACAAATCTTTTATAGTTTAGAATGTTAACAGTTTTTTTCCATTTGCGCTACCTATTATTTGTAATTTGTATCATTATTATTGTCAATCGTCTTGGTGTGTTAATGCTGTATAGTGTATACCTTTTTCTATTTTGGCATCGACAAGATAATATGTATGTACATATTATGTACATGTACGTAATAATAATAATAATAATAATAAACAACCGCCTAAGAGGTCTGGCAACTACATTTTGGTTACTCTTTTGACTAAAAGTTTTAAATAAAATACAAACAATTCACACGTGCTGTTTACTGTCGCTCGAACTAATCTATAATTTATTTTTGGTCAATACTTTAGCAACTTCCTATGTTGAATGTCATAGACTTGCATTATTTAATCAACACAAAACATGTTATAAGTATGACAATGTATAATTATTGTTTCAAAGTATATAGGTATTAATTAAAATATCAAGAACGCAAGTATGTATGGGACATTTGTTAATAAGTACATTGCACATAAATGTCTATAAATAAGTGGTAATTGTAAGTTCACCCTCCGTCCGACACAATCAAATAATTAGAGATTAACAAAAAAATCAGTCATTGTACTAAAACCAGTTAATTTTCTACACAGGCGAAACTTAAAGGAACTGCTTACTGCTTGCTTATAATTTATAATAATACAATAAACAAGATGACGTATGTATGTATGTATGTAGTTTATGTTCTCTGTATCCATCGATTATCCAATCTGTGGTATATTTTTATAACGATTTTATTCTGAAAATTAACTAGCACCACGATTATTTATCACATTTTATATCATACTCATCGGAAACAGTAATTATTTAAACAGTTTTTCAAATTTCGAAAAAAGAAGTGACGTATATGTACATATATATGTATATTTTGGGAACTTTTATAATAACATTGCACCATTAAAACATTAAATTTCTTACTGGATTCGGTGAAAATGTAGATAACTATTTTCTTCAAAAACATTCCGAGAAGTTTATTTATAAAACTAACTTATTATTAAAACTTTTAACATGGCGTTTAACGTGGCAGGTACAAAAACCTTCGATATTTTCTTAAAAATAAAAGCCAAACTGTTGTGTTTTCCCTCTAAGAAATAATGCGTTGGGCCCTCTTGAGTTTAGGGAGATCTTACAGTTACCGAATGAGAGGGATTTAGAATGTTCTCGAGGGACCAATATTTGCTATCATTTTTCTTATTTTTTCTGGCCCCTCTTCCCATCTTTAGACAGAAACGGTCTTTTAAACCAAGAAAAGAATATGTCGGAAATACATCTTCGCGGTTAGTTATTTTACCGAGCCACACAAATGAATTACCTACAGTAAAAAATATTTTGATTATTTTCAATAAAAGAGAATAGTTTAGATTAGTTCATCAGCATTAGTAATGGCAGTTGCCTATGCAATTTTAGCTAAGTCGGCAACATGCTTGTATCAAATTCTTAAGAAAAAAGGTGTTATAATTTTTTTATTCTGCTTACACCCTGTGGTAATTATAATATTGATACTTACATATTATGCATATCAAAAACTTAATTTACATTTTATAGATTCATTTCAAGTTTAATCATATCAATAAATCAGCCAAGTATAGAGAAAAGTTAACCGCTGAGTAATCAAATATGCCCCAGATCAATTTAGTCCTTAAACTATGCAAACTAGAACTGGAATTATGCAATCCAAAAGAATCTTGTTATATATTCTTCATCACTTTTCATCAATAATTATAATTAATACCGATTAATTTATGTTGTATTTTTTAACCAAAACCTATTTTGCAAATTAATTTCAATCGATTGACCTTAATCTGAATTTTAATTAATTATTTAGTTATGTTATTATTATTACCTATTCATTTTCGCTTTTGTAAAAATAAAACAGACTTTTTCATTACAGGGTCACACTGTTATCCAATAACCAGTCTTGTTCTCTATGCAAATAATACTATTTCCGTTTTTTGTTTATTGCACCATAATATACCACATACATATATATATAATTATTTATGTATGTATGTATGTATGTACATATATATCCCTGTTTTCAGATTATTATGCTGTTTCAGCCGCTGAAATTCAAAAACGCACAAAAAAAAAATTAAATGACAGGAAATTACAAATCGAAGACAGATTTTCTTAAACACAAGCTTATAAATTGTGACCATATATTTAAAACCCTTAATATAAAGAAGTCGCTTTCCTTTAAAGTCGAAAAATACCATTAACCTGAAGTAAAGCTTATTTATTTGCTTTGCAAAAGTATAAAAGGGGTATCAACAGTATCAACTCAAAAAACCTTTTTCATACGACCCCAAAATAGAAAAAAATGTGATTAGTGAGAAAGTAAAAGTGTGTAGAATTTAAGGCTCTTATCTAATAAAATTAGGGAAGTTTTCGTGTAAACGGAAAAGGACGTTGTGACAGGCAACCCATAGTTGAAATGGGTTTCCACTTCAAAGAAGCTATTAATATCATACGTAGCGTAATTATGCACAATGAAGGACCAGCATATCGATGACAGGAGATTCCTTCTTATACGGTTATAGAATGGATTCTACGTTAACATTAACGTTCTCAAAATATTTTATCAGGGGAAATATTAATTAATACGTTGAACATTAAATATTGAATTGAAGCAGCCGCAAAGACGTTTTTCTCGAAACCTTGCTAACAAACCAATGAAACGCTTTAAATTCTAAAATTAATGTCAGTGGAAAGAATAAAAAATTCTGCTTAATGGACGTAGTCATAAAATATAAAATTTCATAAGGGTGTTAAGGAAAATTAATTATTTTAATAGGTGGCAAGTTGATACATTGGCTTTATTAGACGCAAAATTCCACTTTTAATCTTTCAGGCGTGTGAGAAATTACAATTTAAACTATTAATTACCACGATAGTTTTGTGTGAAACTAGATAGCATATGTAACAGGCGAAAAATTCAAATATCGACTTTTGAAAACGTTTTAGCATGTCGAAATTGTTGTAGTAAAGTTTTATTCGCTGTTGGAAATGTTGGTTCAAATTTCGTTATCAATTTTTACTAGCATCTCTTATGAATGCATGGTATTTTCGGTCGTTTTTTGCTATTAATGAATGGTTTATTTAAATCAAGTCGTATAATAATATGCAATTATTGACATTTAGATTTATTGTTTTTAGTCTCGTTTAATAAAGTTTAATTAAACATTTGACTTTTAGAACTATCATATCGGGCTGTTTAGAAATCAAATAATGCAGTAATATTTTGTGCTCTCGTTTGGTTTTGATGCGACTTAACATTACTATTTTTGATTTCAGGGACCTGATACTAATAAGAAATCAGTAATGAATGATACTTAACGACCCGCTATGTGTAATATTTGTATAACAATTTTATATTTTCTACATTCAATTTACTAATTCATGATCTGTTTAAGGTCGTCTAGTTTTTTACCAAAACAATAATTTTACAATGTTGATAGATAATTAGAGTAAGGCGCAAATATTTTTACGAAAACCTTTTCGAAAACATCATCTTCGTATTTATTTTTCTTGTGAATGGAATTTCAACGAAAAATAAATACGTTGCCGAGATTTAATTAAAAACACTCTTAGTACCTAATCACAATAGTATAATTTTAATGTTGCTCAGTACATAATAGTGGTGTTCAGATACCTAAGTGGTATTTTTTTGTATTACCAAGTCTACAATTATGTATTTCCGCGTGGCGCTACTGGAGAAGGTTCGGATTAGACTTGACAAAAAAAATTTCTTCTGTTACACCAAACAGGTATAACTTTTTTAGTGTGGTTACAACAGTGCCTTTAATTTGAGCACTCTGTATATGACAAAAATCATTTAAAACCTCGGTTTATTTCAATTGTCGTATAAATTTTAAAAGATCAGTGGACAGGGTACGGTACGAGTGTCCGAGTATAATTTATCTTTATTTTCTGGTGACCTTAAGTCTCAGACCGTGTCTGCAGACACGTGATTATTCTCATAAATAATTTAAATACAAATTTTAAGCCATACTGGGGAAATCTACCTTTATCATAGGTACATAATTTACAAAGAAACTTGTTGGTATTGAAATGGCACTATCAAAAATTATTAAGTTAAATTATGTATTCTAACAATTGTTTTGAAGACAACAGAAGCAGCAGAGAATGAATATGCTACGTATGTAGTACATACACATATACATACATGCTAATGGGTCCTGTATTAGCACAACAATCACGAACGCGATTTTCGTTCAAACTGATTTAGTATTCGTCTGTAAATATTTCCATGGTTTGCTCCTTCACTAAAACTAGTTATAAATCAAATAATATACAAAAAGCACAAACTCTAAACTACCGTATAAACAAAAGTTTTGCAATTTCCAAGCTTTATGCAGTGGCTATTAAAATATTTCACCCGTTTTCTATTTTATACGTGTTTGGGAATATAGCTTCTGCATTATGAATTCTAATGTAGGTACTAAAAAATATATACCGTGGGAATTTCATTTATTTTGTGCACAGAAAAGCTACACTGCACAGGAAGGGGGTGGGGGCGGACGTCAATTTGAGAGCATAGAAGTGGCCCTATTTTTGTTGTTTTTTCAAAAAATATATTCACTTCGCTAATTACATACATACATATCTCTGGCTACACCTTCGCTAATAAAAATAATTTTTGCATGGTCCTACTCCGTAAAATATATTTACTCCGACTCAGTTTTTGTGGCGCCACTGGTAGATGTTTTTATATTACTTATTAACATAGTGGAAAACAGTAGGTATGTCGGTATTAAAGAACGTATCAGGGATCGTCGTATAAATAATAAAGAGAAGGTAGAGGTCCTAAGAGCATTCCTTACTGCACGACTTTAACATTTCCTAAAAGAACAACTATAAACGAGTCTCCAAGGATTGGCAAACATATTTTTTATCTAGTTTTGAATGAAATACTACTTATTTTATCAGGAGTGTTGTTTAACAGAGCGTTTAAAAGGTTGCACCACCTTTCAATATCTGTTTCTGAAGTGTATGTAAAGTACAGTGGCTCGCACAATGTGTCAACATTTGCAAAGAGGGGATAGCTAATACGGTTAGAGAATACGCCAAAACAATGGCAAAACGTTGTATTCTATCGTGAAAAAAGAAATTTCGTATCGGGACAAAACAAATCAAATCAAAATTATTGTTCCAATGCTAGCCATAAAACCTTTGACAAATTCAATTAAAATTCGATCGGTGTATCACAGCGCATTTTTAATTTTTCAATGATTGTTATCTTTTCGTTTGTCGCATAGGTATTACATTTTTTCTTTTACTATTGCCTTAATTGGCATTTTAGATGATATTTCTAGTTGATTATTACTACCATTACCGACACAATACTATTTGTTTTGTCCATACTACCTATCTATTTAGAAACATACATATTAATAAGAGAACACCACTATTCTTTCTATAGTATGGTACCTATATAGGGAGTAAGGAAGAGGTTTGGGTTTTCCAGGCCTCCGGGACTCCCTCTTAAATACGCCACTGCACGACATACATAATATAAACTGTTATGGCAACAAATATAGAAGTATTTTTTTACGAGAACATAAGTAAAAATTAGAAAATGTAAAATGCAGTGCTACCCATCTCGTTGAATCTCTTGGAAAAAAATATAAAACCTTCAAACTGTACGATCAGGGCTTTTATACAAAAGCTGTTAGAAACTATATTATGTAACTCTGATTCTATATTATTAATCTAGAGGAAACCGATTCATATTCATATATAAAATTGCTCTGATAGTTTTGCACAGCTCATCTAGACACAGTTTAACACGGTTACAGCACAAAGACAATTTTTATGTGTCCCTTCATGTAAACGAAATTATCGTGTGATTTAAAATGTCAACGCCACGCCTCGTTGCCTTTTTTAACTTTCTGAAGTGGCTTGTGCCTTTCAAATGGGTTAAAAACTGCCAGAAAGAGTGAGCCCTCCAGGAAACCACCAAAATTGAAAACAATTACCAGTTGTTTAAAAATATAAAAATAAAATAATAACATTAATAATTAACAATAAACCCCCACCGAAGTATTATAAAATAAACTGCACTTAAAATAATATTACTTTTATAATTATTTTACAACTTCCAAGCACAAAGAACAATGCACGGTTGTTAATAAGTCCACTAAAACTCAAGTACCTATTGTCCTAATCTTTTTTTTTATTATTGTGACGTACCTATATTGTAATATATTTCAATAATATATATTTTTTTATTACTGGAAAAGTAATAAAGAATCCAAAAAAATATCCACCGGTTACTATTTATTAAAATTTTCCAATTCATTAAAAATGAATCTCTAAAGGAAACTAAAAACACGAGTGATTTATCACTAGATTTGGTAGTTATTTAATCACATGACATGTTATCTAGGCTATTTTAGTGCACCGTGAATAACCATTCCAGTGTTTTAAAATGAATTCCGAGTGACTCACTTTCTACAAGAATGAACATTAAAAAATCCTATAAATGATGATAAGTATGATAACTATAATAATAGCCCTAATGGCCTGGCGAGATGGATCTTCACGAGGAAGGAAGAAGGATAAAATCACGTTTTTACTTTTATTTGAAGCAAATGCGGAACAGCCGGAATATCCAACATTCGAAAACAGTTTTAAACTAATTAAAAGTTTTTGAAAGAAGACAATTGGTTTTAATTCCCATCCGTCCTTTTCGACGGCCCTTTTGGATCCGCGTTGTTTTAGACTAAGAACGTGATTGCTCTTCGACGAAAGTCAAATGTCACCGTGACCATGGCACTATTTGGCTTCACTTTATTACCGATCAAATGCCATATTGTAATTTTTTTTATTTTTGAGATAATAAAATATCACAAGTTCGAAGACCCGGCAAACAGATTTTAATTGTAGGAAAGACTGCTATACCTATTTCCCCTGTCCAAAATAAAAAATTTATTAATTACCTATAGGAATACATTTGGTTGTTACCTGCGCCTTTGTTCGTACATAAATATAATAACTAGAGACCGGATTTCAATGTTACATGACGCAAAAATCGGGGTCGGACTCAGGTAACTGATAGAAATAGTAATTGAGATGAAATTAATATTTTATTTTGTCAGGTTGTATTTATGAATTATTGGCCCTAAAAAATAATATATATATATATATATATATATATATATATATATATATATATATATATATATATATATATATATATATATATATATATATATATATATATATATATATATATATATATATATATATATTTTTAAATAAAATAACTTTGAACGTATGAACTAACATTGTTACGTATTTATTACTGCTGCTACTGGTCAATTTAATTTTGTTCATTTTAAAAATATATATATTATTTTTTAGTGCACCTATTCTCCCCCCCCCCCCCCCCCTTCGTCTTATCTCCCCCTCTTTAAATTTGAAATGTCCATGTTATATTAGATTTTATTCAGTAAGCCCAAAAATGACATATTGGTTAACATTTTTGAAGAAATTTCCACCGGGCCCGTTTACCCCCTCCCCTGTCAATTTTTATAACATCCGTTACACAAAATTAGCTTTTATGACCTCAATATCCCCGAAAATGTCACACTAGTTACCATTGCTGAAAAAACTGCCAGTTGCTCCATTTTCCAGCCGCTTCTTTTTATCTCCCTCCGTTAATTTTTTTAACATAAATTAATTTTCCTACCTCAACAACCTCGAAACTGACATATTCGTTAACATTTTTCGAGACATTTTCTAATCTATTGCACAAAATTAGATTTTCTAAACATAATAACCCCGAAAATGGCATTTTTGGAAGTAATTGCCAATTGCTCCCTTGTTATCCCTGCCCTCCTCTCCGTTAATTTTTTTTTACCATCTGCTAGACAAAATTATATTTTCGGAACTCCATAACCCTGTATTGTCAAAAATATTTTTAATATTTTCTGTGTACATTGTCTTTCCAACGGAGTCCGTTCCTGGAATGTAATTTTTGAATCCGGTCTCCAATAATAACTTATGATTGTTTACATCCATGTTTGTGTATACCACTGTAATGCAAAATTTATTATTTCCAAATTTACAGATTCATTTCATTAATCTGCGGATGCTAATTAATATTTTTTCATATTTAAGAGTCATCCAGTTATAATTAAGACAATTTAATTTACTCACTATAGACGTACCTACATAGTGTAAATAAACATAAAGCAAGTTAATAATACAAATATTTTTCCATTGTAGGAAAGTTACTTAGCTGACCTCTAATTTAAGGACAAGAAGAATTATTATACTGACCCACACGCAACTTGAAGTTAAAATACTTTTGGCGCAAGTTTAACAGGTCCTGTGTTAAAATAGGTACAAAAGTAAAAAATTATCGAATTCCTTAAAATACTAAAGAATTTCTTGGAAGTCCACTTCTGGGATATCAGTTAACAACAAAAAAGCTCAGGTAGGAAATTTAAAATCTTTTGTTGTAGTTTACCTGAATTTACCTGACACTGTACTTACATCATACTTAATGTGTCCTTTAAATCAAAATAAAAACAAAGTTAAAAAATGTTTTTATTTGATTCAGGTTTTGTGACGTTAATATTTCTTGTTTCTATTTTATTTGCTTACATATAACGTAAGAGAGCTTTTAGCAAAAACCTCTAAAATAAAATATTTGGAAAGTCAGAGATAAGCTGCATCTTACAGCATCACTCGGGTACATTCAGGCCAACTAGGTTAGAGCGGATTAGAAGGATACAGCTAAATAAAAAAGCGTACCGTTTAGTTATCACAAAAGTCATTGTAGTGCGTCGGATTTAAAAACAGAAAAATCTAGCGAACTTTATACGATCACATGTGCGAGTCCCGATAACCAAACTTAACCACGTAACAGCACACATCTCAACAAAACACAAACTGTTCGCAGTGTTCGCACTGAGAGAACTCCAATGACAGCTTTGACGGCACCCAATATTGTTCTCTTTCGTTTACACGAGAGGCAGCACTGGACAGCTGCGCTTCGCAATCAATTGTGTATCATTGAACCAAAATTGACTGTGAACACATGTAAGAGGCGTGGAACTTCAACATCCTTTTAAATATCTAAAGGTAGATGGTGCGATGCCCATTAAATTATCAATCTAGTTGTTTGCTATAATTTTTGTCTGTGATGTTCCCAGCTGTATATTATAGTACTGTTATCGCTAGAAAACGTGAGCTAGCTTGGAAGCGACCACAGGGGAAAGTTTTTGGAAAATACAAACACTAAAATAATAAGATCTTTTATTGTCAAAAATTAAAAGTGTAGGTATTAAATTAACATGTATCAAAAAAGGACTACAAAAAGTCTTAAGAACTAATGTCATACAAAGTAATTTATTAGTGAATTTTATCACAAAACTGCAACATTATCACAAAAAAATAACTTACTATACGAGAACGTCCCTTGAAAAAAATTGAACTACACAATAGCAAAATTAACCATCAGTGTTTAACAGTACCTACTACCTCTATTTATTTCTTAGATAATAAAGAGTTTTTGCATGCATTAAGAATTCGGCTAATCAGCAGCAAAAACTTTCTATTGAATTTCATATACATACCTAAACATTGATATGATACATGACATGATAAGACGAAAATTCACACTGTTTGGCTTCGCGGATTTCTCCGTACAAATTTAGCAATATACAGTGCGGCTCAAAAATATCTCACCTCCCCTTTTTTATTTTTTGAACTGGTAAACAAAAATTTTAAACAAAAACTTTCAAATAATGTACCTACATAGGTATATCACAGAACCCCCTTCTATTTATTTTTTTTTCAAAATGGCACGTTGTCGCCATCTTGAATATTAAAAGCGAAAATTTATATCAAAAAGTTATATTGAAGTGTGACGTTTAAATTTTTATGTTTACCGGTTCAAAAATTAAAAGGGGGGCACTTTTGAGCCGCATTGTATGTTTTAAAACATAAACCCAAGCATTCTTTAAAAAGTATCAAATTATCAAAAGAACATACAATGTTGTAGTGAATATCAAAATAAAAATTCGATTAACTTAAGTGACCCATTTCTACTACAGCTACGCCATTGAAAAATGCAGACCAAGAAGGCAGACAAGACTGAAAAAAATAAACCTAAATTTCTATATATTATGTTAAACCATTTAATGTAAAAAAGTAAAAAAAAATTATCCTGACTTTGATTCGCGAAAATAAGAATGGAAAAAAAGACAACGGTCTAAGTTTGAACATAGAAGTCTTCGCTATGATTTCCTTATAATATTTGTATGCCGCCCGTGTACAATGTATTTTCACAGCCTTAGTGCTAACATCAATTAAGGGAAGTATGTACCTATATATTTTCCTAATATCACGTTACAATAAAAACGCGTGCGTTTTGATTTTTGCTAAGTGTAAATAGATCCACTTTATTATCATCATATAGTATGTAGGTACTAGAAAGTAGCTTATTACGCCACTAATTTTCAACGGATACTTAGTTTACCGTTCTTATTTACACGACGAACCATACAAGATGAAAACACGTGTTTGTTTTAAAACTTTTTTTCCAATAGTTCGCCATTGTGATAAAAACAAAGCTAAGTAATTTTGTCATTTAAATAAAAACGCTACAAAAAGTCAAACATTTATTGTTAAATTGACTAGAATGACTATAAAGAACGCTACTACGAAGGAAAACTGAGATCTTTTGTCAAAACAGCAATTAAGAATTTTTGGTAAATGATATTACCAGTATAAACAACCTTATTTAACCCTGTATAAAATTTATAAAATGCTTCCTAGGTTGACAAATTGACAACTTATTGAGAAAAAATTAAAGCCGTGGGCGCATTATGTAAACGAGTTAAAGCTAAACAACTACAATTATTTAAATCATTTGTACATTACGTAGGTTTTCGTTGTATTCTGGATGATCAAATTTCCGCCCGGTTTTGTCTTAAAAGTCCCCTTTTTTTCAGATGCTTTAGCGCACATTTGGCAGCGGTACATTTAGCTATTCTATAGTTTCGGCCGATTCCCTTAAATACGCCTTTACCGAACACCTCCACAGTTACTCTAACCCTTCTACCATCGGCCAATTTTTCCGGTCTTCCAAATTTAGCCGTTTCCGGCTCCAATTCCAACAACTCGCGAATGGGGGATTTAGGAACACGGTTTGAAAACTGCTCTATTTCTCCTTTCATCATACTGTAGTAAACCTTCCACACACAGTCGAGTGACATGCCCGAATCGAGGAATATAGCACCCGCCACGGATTCAAAAACATCGCCTAAAGCTTTCGGAACTTCAACATCTTCTACCTAAAAAGTGCATTTTAGCCAAAAAAACCCAGAAGAAATAAGCTTTCTCACCTCTTCGCATTCTGTTTCGACGACTAAGTAGAGCTCATCCAGAATGGTGTGTCCACTTTCTTCTTGTAGCCGGATGAATCTTTCGACGACTTCATTTAATCCAGGGGACAGGTGTCTAAAGTATTTGTGAAACCCATTTCTTACTGCTAAGGAGGCAAAGATTGTATTATTGACCAAAGCTGATCTTAGATCGGTTAGTGCACCCGGCGAGTGCATTCTGGGATCTTCGTACAAGTGCCTAGTTATAAGATAATCTAAAACTGCATCTCCCAAAAATTCTAATCTTTGGTAACAATCAGTGAGCCGATTAGGACTGTAAGACGCGTGTGTCATTGCTTGGAGCAAATATGACCTGTCTCTAAACTTGTATCCAATATGTTTTTCAAATTCATCATATCCATCTAGAAGTTTTTCCAATTCTTGCTCTGGATTGGAAATATTTCGTAGCAGAGGCGATTTTGGTAATTCCACCTAAAACAAAAATGATTAGACACTACAGGCAAGCGTTTCATTAGTGAACTTTTACCTCCCCATAAGTTCCATCCTCATTTTTGGGCAACACCCGAATACCCAGCCACGCCATGAACAACAAGGCGCCTCTCGGGCCACATTCTATGAGGTAAGCTCCTATCAGTGCTTCAACGCAATCAGCTATGCTTTTGTCTGGAATGCTATGTTGCGTTACAAGGTTATAAGGAATAATGTTCGGAAGAGCGTGTACTCCACGTTCCCTGACCATGGAACATATTTCTTCAATAGTCATATTTCTTGTCGCCGCCATATCTGCCACTGTCCAGCAGTTTGCCGGAAATTGAGCGTCGATTAAAGCGTCTTCCAGCTCTTTAGGAACATAGAAACACGGCGGTAGCCAGTTATCGTGAGGGTCGAATTTGGTAGCTATCATGTATTCTCCTAAGCCCTTTCTCTTTCCCAGTTTATACAGATTCAAGTTACTAACTTGCTTGGATCTCAAGTGGCTTAATTTGCCTTCATGGACGTACTCATATTTTGAATACAAGTAGTTTGTGATGGCATATTTGAGAAAAGAATCACCGATGGTTTCCAGTCTTTCCAGATTTATACCATCATTCGCATTGGACATAGTCAGAGCTTGTAATAAAACGTTCGGACTCGGCCCTGGATGGCTATTTAAATCTGGCTGTAAGTCAAAACTAAAACTGAGCTTCTCTGCAAAATCGTACTCATTAACATATGGTCCGGATGGCACGTCTGCTATTCTATCGAGTGACACATCTGCGATGAACAGTTTCTCGGTATTAAATTTTTCTAGCTGCAATAATGGTACCTGGCTTGCTCTGCCGGCTTCACCAGAGTCCTTGAAAAATTCCTTATCGCCTTTTACTAAAATACCACTGGATAAAATGTGCTCTTTGTTCTTAGCGCAAGCTTCATGAAACCTCGCTTTTAACAGCTGCGTTTCTGAACTGTTATCGTCTACTTTCCAAGCATTTTCATCTTCAACAAGACAAAATAAGTCCTCTGTGTCTTCTTCATCGTCCAACGCTTCGGCTTGGTGATCTCCAGTGAATTCTATTCTAAGGCCGCCCCATTCGTGTCCAGAATCTTCCGACTCCGCTTGTGAATTGTCATCCGACATATCGTCCGAAAAATCGTCGTCATAAACATTACCTTGCAGCCAACTGGTGGGAGAGGCATACCTTACCAAGGCATTAGAATCAAAATCCCCCACAGCCATGTCATTTGACCAGGTTCCAATTTCTATCCACTTGTTATCACTTGGACTATCATTCTCAGTATCTGTATCTGATTCAGACATTTCCTCAGCAGCCACAGGGTCGTCATTATCACCGTCAGGTTTCAGTTCTATTATCTTAAGTTCTTGAAGCTTTTCTTCGGCCTTTTCTTGCAATATCCTTAATTTTTCCTCTTGCTTTCTTAATTCTTCTTCTCTTGATTTTCTTAAGACATCAGAGAGATTCCATCCGAAATTTAATGCTGGCCATTTAAAATCTAAAAAAAATGTACCTACAGACACTCCCTACCGAGCACCTATAAAGCTCTACTTACTTTCATCAAGTTGAACTTTTCCCAAATTAAGATCCATGGCTACAGTGCGTCGGATCTGATCAGCCAACAATAGAGCATTAATTCTATACAGAATGCAAGGCAATGCAACAGCCTTTCTCCATAGCGACGATGGAAACGGGTGGATGGCACAAAGTTCTGGTACCAAAATTTGTTTCTGTTCTAAATTTTCTCTTTTTGCTCTTTTCGTTTCCTCACTGCTGGTTGGTAGTGCAACTCCCTTCCTATTGACATACCTTGGAGTTAAAAAATTAAGCCTAGCCGATGTATGATCTACATCCAAAAGATACTGCTCCAAATTTTGAATTTGGATACCATATTTTCTCAGATAATATTCCTCAAAAGACTTGTACTCAGAACCGGGAAAAGCGGACGTCGGATTTAAAAACGAGCAAATTTCCGCAACGTAGAAATATTGCGGCTGGTCTTGATTTCTATACCAAGGCATGACTACGGCATCTCTATATTCTTCAATGTCGAATTTGTATTCTTTGCGATCTTCATCAGGAATTAATTGCGGAACAAAATCTAAACTCTTGTATATCAAATCAATGAACTTCCAGTCAACCTGCACACCAGTTTCAGCTAAAAAAAAATTGTGGTTACGTGAGGCTTGATAATTTAATTTTTTTAATGCTTACTGTCAATTGTTGGTACAATTAAATAGTTTTTCCTCGAGCAGTTTGGTTCAAACAACATTAAATACTTTTGAAGTCTTAAAACACTAGTAAAGGTATAGTTTACGAATTCTTCAATCTTATGCGTCTGTTCTGCATTTATCACAACTGATTTTGAACATAAAGTTAGTTCCACACTTACTTCCCCCGATCGGGTAAATATAGGAAAGGCGCTAATCTAAAAATAAAATTCAAATACTTGAAATCTAGAGGTTATTTTATATTTTAAGGAAAATTGTAGTCAAGACGTACCATGCTCTTAAATAAATTAAACTACAGAATATGCTTTTTATAAAACAAATAATTTTTCAAAAATAAATATACCTTAGGTATTTCTTTCTGTGTTAGAATACCAAACCCCTGAATGGATTCTTCTGGTGGATAAATCTTTCTACCACGAGTATTTTGTTCTTCAGGCAGTGGACACGTCAATGTCATAACAATTTTGTAGAAATAGGATGGTTGTCCTATCGCAGGATGACAATCTAACAACGCGTCCGCAATTTTTTTGTAATAATACTGCCGTCTTTTGGTGGTACCTGGAAGTAAAAAAAATCCCTTGAGGTTTATCTACCACCAGTCTACGCTCTGGAGGAATCTTAAAGAACTTTCTTTGGGTCTTGTCACTCGGAATATGAATCTTGTTCTCAGGCATACCTGGTCTAACTTCTGAATTTTCATCAAATGGTTCATCTGCAGCAATGTTATTCCAGTCTTCATCAATGGGTACAAAATTCTCTTTACTGATAGGTTGCAGCTGATTATCTAGCTCACCAACTTTGTGCAAGTGCTGGCATAGTAAAAAAGCTGCTGCTCTTCTAGATAGCAAAGAATTTGGCATTGGAGGGCTCACAATAGTTCTCTTGACAGGACTATTAATAGGCAATCTGATATCGCAAACCCAGCCTTCTGGTAATTTTTGTTCATGCCAGATGGGTGTCAGCCTCGTGAAGCTGTCACTAGGAAGTTTCACACAATAGCGATTAACTAAAGCTATAGAGTTGAAAAGAGTAACATTAGGTGAGCCATCTTTTTCCAATGGCTGGTAATGTTTGCAACATGAAGAGTAGCTGTCTGCTAGAAGTTCTTCCGATTTATCTGGTTCCAAGCTTTGGCAGCGCCTCAAAAGAGTATTTTCAATCTGCAATATTCAAAAAATAATAAAATTAATTTTTCCTAATAATAGGACAATTTATCTAAATAGTACTAACTTCATTATATTGTGATAAATTATCAACAAACTCATCAATTTCATTCTCATTAGTAAAAAGGATGTAGTGAGCTTCAGGTGCCCGCGCCCGCGCTTTACATTGGATGTAGCTATGAAATGTTTTGGGTAAATCAAATCTAACAACCAAATTGCATTTTGGAAGGTCACAGCCTTGTTCTAATACTGCAGTCGATATTAAAATATTACATTCGTGGCTTCTAAATTTCCTTAAAACTTCTTCTTGAGTTTTGTGTTCGTGCTCTGCTTCTCTTGGTTCCTTTGCAACATCAGCTACCTTCTCCACTGAAAAAAGAGCAGATATCCACCAGAAGTCATCATCTTCTTGTGACAAGCTCTAAAATGACTTACATTAAAACACATATTCCAAAAATCCAAAGTAACTTGAGTACTTACACAAAGCAGTCCAAAGAGGGCTTTAGCTTTATATCTATTATGTACAAAAATAAGTGCGCATAATGCATCATCCATCTGTGCCCTTTGATTTAATCTTTTAGGTTTGCCCTTGCCCTTTTTAAAATTTCCAGAAGGTATTTCAACCTCAGAAGGTTTTTCTTCTTCCACAGTTTTAGGCTTCTCCCCAGCTGGTTTAAATTGTCTCAGTACGTGAATAAATTTTAGAACTTTAGGTGTCGAATAGGTCTTTATTTTCTCAATTTCACTGTCCAGTTTTTCAAATTCATAATCACAAACTGCCCTTGTTAAAACCAGTGTAGTTGAAATTATGCACAACAGGAGATAGTGACGTTCATAAGGTGTTTTTACCTTAATAATAGTAATAAAAAATTAATTAGTCCAAAGCCAGTTTTGAAATATGGATATTTAAGTAAATGTATGTTTGTACTCCTAAGGTAGATACATAATATGTAATAAAAAATTAATAATAAATCAAAATCTAATAAAAACCAATTACCTTTAACTTTTCTATTTTTGACAATATATTAATAGCAGCTCTGTCAGCACCCCAAGGACCCAAATCTTCCAGAATGTCAAGGTAGTTATTTAATAACTCCAGTGGTAACACTTTAGGATCAGGAATATCTTTAAATTCTTCTAGAAACTCTTCATCATAGATTTCACTTGGGTCATATCTGTGTTCGATTAAAAATCCCTTGCATTCTTCTATTGCTCCTACTAGTTCTTCATGTAAACTTAAAGGCATGACTGTTGGACAGGTAATGAGAAATTCTTTGGGGTGGCATGAAAGACGAATTAAAGTTACAATTTCACTTGAAGTATCTACTACAGAATTAAGAAGTTTTTCTAGTCTTCTAAGCTCAGCTTCTAGTCTGTCTGATTGTAGCTCTGAGCTCAACATTCCTGTTGTCAAACCTAGTATGCGTGGCTTTAAATTATTATTTAATTGTTCATATTTGTTCATAATTTCTGTAATCATAACTTGTCTATTTCCATACAAGCAGTCATCTATAACCAACAAATTATATTTTTTTAAGTTCAGTAAAGTGTTGCTGCTAATACACACTTCTGCTGTCGTTACAATAACTTGGTTCTCTTCAAAAAGGATATCAATATTTGTAATATCTTCCTTGCTTATGCTAACTACTTTAAGATCAGTCAAATAATTAACGTGGGAAGCAAGAACAGACACATTTTGTAAATCTAAAATAAGCAGTGCCTTCTTATATGGCTTCGAACGCATTTGCCATGAAAACTCTTGTAGAAGTTTAACTAATAGAAAGGCTTTTGATGAGCTTGTACTTGAACATACAATAGTATTTCGTTTTTTAGCCGAATCCAGGAGTTCAACTTGGTATTCTCGGGGGGTAAATGTATGTGTATACACATTTTCGTTTAAATAACAAGCCATTTTGCGGCATTTAACGACAAGAAACAATATAAATATTTGGTTAGGTTTTGGTGCAAGTAGCTGGATCACATATTTAAGGGCGTCACTACAACGTTTCACGTCATTGGAAAAGTTAAACAATTCTTAGCTAAATAAAGAAAAACTTTTAAAAAGATACTTTTATGTTTTGTCCAAAAATATGTAATTCTTTAAAAAAACTAAATAGGGTCCGACAGTTTGACAGATCTGGTTTTATTGATGTATGTTTTGTTGCCCACACTCGATAGAAAAATGGGGAAAAAACGTTGTTCCTCACAGTATGGTGGATGCGCCATAAAAAAACCTTTTAAAAATGGAATATTAATTATTATTTATTGTTGCAGAGGTATAAGGCCGTAGTATGAAAAGTGTTAGTGTCAATATGGACTAATAACTGAAGAGGCCGATAGCCGAATTTTGTTAAAACTTATATGTAATATGAATTTTGTTTACAACTTTCACATTCATGGTAATGTAAAAAAACAATAATTATGGTTCTGGTAATATCTCAAAGGAACTGTAGATAATGTGCTAAAGGTGGTAATTAGTAATAACTTCTTAAAGTGGTGGCAATTATTCAAGGAAATTGTTAATTAATTAATATCAGGGTATGGCTTATTAAGTAGCAACTTGTCACCACTATTTATATGAGCTCACTAGAAATATGGGGACTTTCTGTTTTATGAGTCACGTAGGGCCTGCCTTCGACTTAATTTTGACATGTCTGTCTATTTTCTATTTCTACTACAAAATCCAATGTTTACTTGGGCTATGCCGCACCTTTTCTGTTTTTTACTCGGTTAATGTTAGTTTTTTAGTTTGCCCTTTATGAAAAAAAACAACACGAAACACCAAGGCATAATGTTTCGAAACACTTGAATGAGATCTAGAACTCGAAACTTTGAAAATAATGGTCTGTGGATATAGAGAATAAGAATCACCCAATAATTTTATTGTTGTAAATATGGCTGGAACTGATAGAGTGTCAATGAATGATGCATTATCCAATGTAGAAGTACTGGACGAATTACCTCTACCAGACGAACAACCCTGTATTGAAGCCCAACCATGTAGTGTAGTATACCAAGCAAATTTCGACACCAACTTTGAAGATCGTAATGGTTTTGTCACTGGAATTGCAAAGTACATTGAAGAAGCCACTGTTCATGCTAATCTGGTACATTTCTATTAACTCCACTTACTTGCTTTAGTTACAACCGGAATATTTTTCTCTAGCAAGGTAGGAGAGCAGGGCTTATTTTTTTCCAACAGTTATATTTTTTAGAATGAGTTATTAGATGAAGGACAGGAGCATGCAGTTATGTTATATACATGGCGATGCTGTTCCCGTGCAATACCTCAACCAAAATCCAATGAGCAGCCTAATAGGGTTGAAATCTATGAAAAAACAGTAGAAGTTTTAGCTCCTGAAGTTAATAAACTACTGAATTTTATGTACTTCCAGGTTTGTTTTTCTTTTAGTTGTCAAACCCAAGCAAACTATCAATATGTTTTTTAGAGAAAAGCAATCGAGAGATTTTCACAAGAAATAAAACGGTTATGTCATACCGAAAAGAGAAAAGACTTTGTTTCTGAGGCCTATCTTCTTACTTTAGGCAAATTCATAAATATGTTTGCTGTCCTTGATGAACTTAAAAATATGAAATCTAGTGTTAAGAATGATTATTCCACCTACCGGAGGTAAGTTTAAAATAATAATATGTTCAGTTGCTGATACATCCATAATATTAACATTTTTAAGGGCTGCACAATTTTTAAAAGTGATGTCAGACTCCCAAACATTGCAAGAATCCCAAAATTTGTCTATGTTTCTGGCAACTCAAAATAAAATACGCGATACAGTTAAAGAAAACCTGGAAAAGATTCCAGGCTATGAAGAGCTGCTGGCTGATGTAGTTAATATTTGCGTGCATATGTTTGAGTCAAAGATGTATCTTACACCCAGTGAAAAGCATATGCTCGTAAAGGTCATGGGGTTTGGTCTGTTTTTAATGGATAGTGAGCTTTGTAATATTAACAAACTTGATCAGAAAAAGAAGTTGAGACTTGACAGGATCGACAGAATATTTAAGGTGAAGTTTTGTACACGTATTAGTAGCTATACCTAAATGCTTACCTTTTTCTTGTGTTACAGAACTTGGAAGTTGTCCCTCTTTTTGGAGATATGCAAATAGCTCCATTTAACTACATAAAACGGAGTAAACATTTCGATGCCAGCAAGTGGCCGCTTTCCAGCAGTCAGGCACCATCACCTCAAGCAGATTTGATGGTACATTTGCCTCAGATCAGAGAAGATCATGTCAAATACATTTCTGAGCTTGCAAGGTATTCAAATGAAGTCACTACGACATATAAGGAGTGTGGCAGTGATAGTGAAAATAAAGAAACAGCAGATTTGGCACTTAGAGGGCTTCAACTTTTATCAGAATGGACCAGTGTCGTGACAGAACTTTATTCTTGGAAATTATTGCATCCCACAGACCACCACCAGAACAAAGAATGCCCTAAGGAGGCAGAGGAGTATGAAAGGGCTACAAGGTACAATTACAGTGATGAGGAAAAATTTGCCCTTATTGAAGTTATAGCCATGATCAAAGGACTTCAAGTTTTAATGGCAAGAATGGAAACGGTATTTACTGATGCCATAAGGAGGAACATTTATGCCGAGTTACAAGACTTTGTGCAAGTATCTTTGAGGGAACCTTTGAGAAAAGCAATTAAGAATAAGAAGGACCTAATTAGAAGGTTAGTTACAATTTTTGTTTAGCAACGTGGTCAAATATGGAATTAAGCAGCGTCTTTTCCACTTTTACTAATGTTAATGTTTTTGTTTAAAGTATCATAATGTCAGTAAGAGAGACCTGTGCAGACTGGCAGAGAGGTGTTGATCCGCTACAAGACCCAGCACTGAAAGGCAAAAAAGACCCTGACAGTGGTTTCAATTTAAAAGTACCTAGAAGGAATGTTGGTAAATAAATTTTGATTTTATTAAATAAAGACTCTTATTCGTCCTTGCTGTTGTATTTCAATATATTTTCTTTCTTTAGGATTGTATAAATGTAATAAATTGATTCTCATCCATTTTGTGTTGTTTGCAGTCATAATTTTTGATAAAATGACCGTTTAAGTTAAGGAAAACCATTCCATTTCATAAAAATATTGTAAACAACGTTGCGTAAGCGAGAAAATCGCCTAGACGCCTTTATTAATCATTAAGTACATGTATTTGGTCAGCAGACAACTAAATATATGTGATCTGACTCCTAATATTTTAACACCAACTGTGTGGTAGAGGAGCTTTTCCTCGACTGAGGTGGTACCACCTCACACCCACTTAAAGAGCTGGGGAAATCTTAGCGGATGTCTCCAGCTGTGGGTGCGTGAGTCGGTTTTTTTCCTTTCCTCTCCCTACTGTCATTCTTTCTCTTCTCTGTCACTTATCCTACCCTCTTCCAACTATCCACCTCTTCAAAAAAAAACAAATTAAATGGTTATTGGTTTTCTCTTCCGAGCCATAAAATACTTCTCCCCTTCCAACTTACACACTCTGTGTTTCCCAAAAAAGACCTAACCTAGAGTACTGTTCCCACATCTGGGTAGCGGCATTACCCTCGACAACATCCTTGATTCTATCCAGAAGAGAGCCACTTGACTCATCAATGACTCAGTCCTCACAAGAAGACTCCCTTCTTTCGCTCATCGCCCCGCTGTTGGGGATTTATTTTTCCTGCCGGTACTTTCACGGATTTTGCTCTGTAAAATTAGCCGGTATTATTTCCCCCTTGACTGTTTCTAACAGAACAATAAGAGACGTGGTACATATGCATCTCTTTACTGTCCAGTTACAAAAACCTAGAACATCCCACCTCTCTCGCTCAGTCATACCTAGGGTCTCCAGATTATGAAACAAATTGCCTGCAGATGTTTTCCCTTCCCCTCCCAACCTCCAATATTTTAAATCCCGTGTCAGTAGGTTACATTTCCCTTCTCTTCAGATCCCCACGGTACGTTTTTATTTAGGCTTTATGGGCTGTCTCAAAAAAACACCATCGTATGTCGTTTTTAGGCCCATCTTCAACTCAACTGTATATGGTAAGAACAATGCTCGAATGTCTGATATCAGAGAAATCGGGTGGAAAGAAAACTCTTCGCAAGGATATTGAAGGAACCTATTTAGTACAAATCGATCAATTTCACAAGACTTCGTTTTATTGGAATTACTTACTGGGTTTCAGTGAATATTTGCAAAAGTGCTGCGACTTGTCGCAGTTGTGGTATAGAGAATTTTATTTAGAAATGACTATGGGAAGGAGAATTAATGTAAGCTGTCTACAAATTTCATACTTTACGTAGTGTATACATGTCTTAACATATTTTGTAGAAGTGCACTGTAAGACACCATCACAATGAAGAATGTAATGATCTGATAACGATGGAAAAAAGAATTCAGTTTCCAATTGATATGTCTATGCCGTGGATTTTGACTGATCATATCCTTAAGACAAAGGAGCCTTCTATGATGGAGTAAGTTTTTGTGATTAAAAGTACTTTTGTAATTTTCGACAATCATTGCGCCCCTTCTAGTACTGGTATTTGTGAATATTTTCAGTTTTTACAAGTATCCTTTTGTATTTTAGATATGTTCTGTATCCGTTAGATTTATATAATGACAGTGCTTTGTATGCTCTGACAATATTTAGGAAGCAGTTTTTGTATGATGAGGTAGAAGCTGAAGTCAATCTCTGTTTTGATCAGTTTGTCTTCAAACTCAGCGAACAAATTTTCGCATACTACAAACAACTGGCAGCGAGGTAAAATGTTTGAAAAATTGCTCTGTCCCATTTATTGATTTTAATTAATCTTTGTAGCATATTTTTGGATAAAAGATTTAGAGTAGAATGTTCAGCAATCGGTGCATATTTGTTGCCCTATCCAAGAGCCAATAGATATGAAACTCTCCTAAAACAAAGGCACGTGCAATTATTAGGGAGATCGATCGACTTAAATAAGCTTATTACCCAGAGAATTAACGCAGATATGCAGAAATCCTTAGATTTGGCAATTAGTAAATTTGAAGCTGGAGATATTACTGGCGTGGTGGAATTAGATGGTCTTTTACAAGTAAGAATATGCCGGATTCGTTAAGTAATTTTTTTCATAATTTTTAAATTCCAGGTAAATAGGCTGTGCCATAAGTTGCTTAGTAAATGGCTGGCTCTAGATGATTTTGATTCAATGTTTAGAGAAGCCAATCACAACGTCCTTGCCCCTTATGGTAGAATAACCCTTCACGTTTTCTGGGAATTGAATTATGACTTTTTGCCCAATTATGTTTATAACGCTGCAACTAATAGGTACGTACGTGGCAGTACAGGAATAAAATAATGCGTTTCTAGTTAGCAAGATACACATCATCAGCAATTAATTATATAAAAATAAAAAAAAAATCTTGGAGTAATTTTTGATCAGTATCTAAATTTTAATGAACATATAAAAAATATAATTAAAAAAGCATACTACAAACTAAGAATTTTATATAATTTTAAGGACTACTTAAATACCGATACTAAACTTAGGCTGGTTGATTCAATTATTCTAAGTGGTTTAGATTATTGTGATATAATTTATCACAAAAATATCAGTAACGAAGATAAACAGAAATTACAAATTCTTCAAAATAACTGTGTTCGTTTTTCAATAGGACTAAAAAAATATGATCACGTATCACCTACCTTTAACAAACATAATATAATTAAATTAGAAAAAAGACGCGAAATCCACTTATCCTGTTTTATATATAAAATAATTGTTACTCAGAAACCTAGATATTTATTTGAAAAAATTGAATTCAGGAATAATATTCATAATGTTAATACTAGAAATCAGAACACATTAGAAATACCTAAACATCATACTGAAAAATATAAGTCTTCGTTTAAATATACATCTTCTGTAATTTTTAATACTATTCCTCCTAGTCTAAGGGGCTTAAGCTATATAACTTTTAAAAATAATATAAAAAATTATTTAGTAGGGGTA
Source organism: Philopedon plagiatum (assembly GCA_963971165.1). Lineage (NCBI taxonomy): Eukaryota > Metazoa > Arthropoda > Insecta > Coleoptera > Curculionidae > Philopedon > Philopedon plagiatum. The sequence continues at coordinate 611,454 of OZ020198.1, forward strand.
GGATTGGAAGAATGATTTCTTATAAATCAAAATCCTACCCATTTATGCCAACTAGTATACTACTGTCATTTTTGGTTTTCTTTTTTTACTTTTATCAATTTTATATTTATATTTTACATTGTTTTTATTGGCATAAATAAACATCTTTATTATTATTATTATTATTATTATAAACTTTTAGGTTTACTAAATATAGAGGGATAGCTTTTGCACAAGCGGTATCCAGAGACAGACCGCCTCAGATGTCACATCATTACTTTTGGGGTACTAAGCAACTAAACTTGGCCTATACGACACAGTACAGCCAATATTCAGGTTTCGTGGGCCCTCAACATTTTCATACTATGTGCAAACTATTAGGTTATCAAGGCATAGCAGTCGTTATGGAAGAACTGTTGAAAATAGTAAAAAGTTTGATTCAAGGGAGCCTCTTGCAATTCACAAAAACCCTCATGGAAGCAATGCCGAAAATTTGCAAACTTCCGAGATACGACTATGGTTCGCCAGGTGTGTTGGGATACTACCATGCTCAGTTGAACGACATTGTACAGTACCCTGACGCCAGGACGGAATTATTCCACAATTTTAGAGAGTTCGGAAACATTATTCTCTTCTGTTTGCTAATGGAGCAAGCTTTGTCTCAGGAAGAAGTTTGCGACCTTTTGCAAGCTGCCCCCTTCCAAAATATTTTACCTAGACCTTTTTGCAAAGAGGGAGAGAAACTCGAAACGAAACAGAAAAGACTAGAGGCCAAATATGCTGCCTTACAAATCGTCCCCAATATTGAAAAATTGGGCACTGCCAAGGTATTCTTAATGATTGTAAATAGAACCAGTTTTGAATTTAATCATAATTTTCATTATTTTAGCAAGCGATGATTTCCAGAGAAGGTGACCTGTTGACCAGGGAACGTTTATGCTGTGGCTTGTCAATATTTGAAGTAGTTCTAAATAGGCTTCGAAGCTTTTTAGATGATCCCGTTTGGGTGGGTCCACCGCCCACTAATGGCGTCATGAATGTGGACGAGTGTACCGAGTTTCATAGGTTATGGTCCGCTTTGCAATTTGTCTATTGCATTCCAGTTAGTGAAAACGAATACACGGTTGAGTAAGTACAAGTCGAATTGTCCCAGACAGATAATTCAGTGGATGTTTTTCAATTTTTAGGGAAATGTTTGGGGAAGGTTTACATTGGGCTGGCTGTACCATGATTGTTTTATTGGGGCAGCAAAGGAGATTCGAAGCACTCGATTTTTGTTATCACATACTTCGGGTCCAGAGAGTAGACATGAAGGATGAAGTAGTCAAGCGAATTGTATGTTTCACTCTCACTTCCTCTTGTTTAAATTCTAAAATCCTCTTTTTTAGAACTTGAAACGCATGTGCGATAGGATTCGTCGATTCCAAGTGTTAAACTCGCAGATCTTTGCTATTTTAAACAAATTCTTAAAGTCTGGAGAAAATGACGAGTTATCAGTGGAACATGTGCGTTGCTTTCCTCCTCCGATTCATCCGTCGTTAGGTTCTCAACAGCAACACTACCATGCCCCAGAGCACGCTAGACCATAATTATTTTATGTTGCTAATGTTTTTCAATGGAATATAATATTTAATAGTTATATTTATTTATATTGTTTTATAGACTGTTAACTACATATTATGTCTTTTTAACTTTTATAGTCTTTTATAAACCACCATGGAACTAAGCTATTTGTATTAAACTAAAAAATTCCACCACAACTTTGTATATTATTACGTGGCTTGTATCAGTTAAATTAAAATAAAATTTGTACAAATAACTTTTTTATTTTTATCTCCTCGGAAAATTCCTTATACGATAGACTTCCCGCGTACCTTATGAATTGATGGTTAATACGCCAAGTTAGGAATTAAAAATTCACATGGAAGTCCCAAGACTCGATTCCTTTCCTAGTGTGTAAAATTTTCGGTAGGTGGTAGGAGAGCTTGCCCTTGACCGAGGAGATCCCACCCCCGCAACTGGTGAAATCTTAGCGGATGTTTCCAGCCCTGAGTGCGTGAGTCCTCTTCCAACTGTCATTCTTTCTCTGTCTCTTCTAACTAGTCACCTCTTCCAAAAAAAAAAAAAACATTTGAAAATGATTGCGTCCCCAGGGGTAAAAAATTCCGCAGGTAAACTACCCCTCTATTCGGATCTCTGGGCGAGGGGTGCTCAGAGGGCCCCACCATCGAAGAATTCCAAAAGTATAATAACCTTTGCCAACATCTGCGGGCTTAATTCTAATTTGGACTCTGTCCACCACTACTTCCAATCATGCAAACCCCACTCTATTTTTCTACCCGAACCCCAAATCAGTCCCAAATCCTCAACCAATCATCTCCTGTTTCCAGGCTATGAACTTCTGTCATCTTTTCGTTTTCATGGTTGGGTATGTGCCTGCGTTCCCAGTAGTATTTCTTGCACCAGACTCCCGAACCTGGAATCAAATATTCTGCTAAATTTATCTGTTGCATCTACCGCTCCCCATCAGACAACAATGAGTTCTTTGACTGTCTCCCGGCAAAAATTGACCATCTCATCTCTGAATTTCCCTCCGCTGAAGTTATCGTCCTAGGCGACTTCAACGTCCATAGCAAGGAATGACTAGGATCCACAAAAACCGACCCAGAAGACAAAGCGGCAGAAAACTTGGCAATTACCAACTCGCTCACCAACTTATTCAGGGAGCCAACATACTTTCCCCGCGGTCTTACCCATAATCCAAACCCACTAGATATTTCTCTTGCCACCCATCCTCTGTCATCCTTAACATCTGTATGCGCTTCCCTTTGTCGTTTAGATCACGGCCTCATTACAATCTCTTGTCCCATATATTCCGAATTCGCTAAAACCATGCCGGAACGCACGATCTGGCACTACAATTCTGCCGACTAGGATGATCTTCGAAACTTTTCTACTTTCCCTTGGAACTCTGTTTTCCATTCCTGATCCCTCCGAAATTTGCTCTCATATCACAGATATCATTCAAGTAGGTATTAAAAGTTTCATTCCACATACCCGCAAAAAACCTAACCTCCGCCATCAAAAGCCCTGGTTCTCCAAGGTTTCTGATAAAGATAGGCTCAAAAATGCCAAACGAACGAGAGGTTTCTTCAAAATCCTACACCCGAAAATCGTTAAATTTTCACTGAGGCAAGAAATCAGTGCAATCAATAAACTATCTTAGAGTTAAAAAATACTTTTAACAACCGCTTAAAGATAAAGTGCATTCTTATTCCAACGGCAGGATATCTTTCTGGTCACTTGTCAAAAACGTGAGTCAAAACTTCTGTAGAAGCACTTTTCCGCCACTGACCTCTCTGATAACGAAATTATCTCCACAGTCCACATCTAATCACAGAACCGTTCGGAACATACCTAATCTCAGCTGACACAAACACAATTCTTCATTAGCCACATCCATCAGCAGCTAAAAAGCTTGCTTTTCTCTTTCGAGCCTAAAATACTTCTCCCCTTCCAACTTACACACTCTCTATGTTTCCCAAATTAGACCTAACCTAGGATACTGTTCCCACATCTGGGGAGCCGCGAGCGTCTCTATCCAACAGAGGGCCAATCAACGTATCAATCAATAACCCTGTCCTCACAAGAAAACTTTATTCTTTCGTTCATCGCCGCGCTGTTGGTATCATGTCATCTGTCCCCTTTTTATCGATATTTCCACGGATTTTGCTCCGAAAAACTAACTGCTATCGTTCCCCCCTTGTCATAGTACTTAAATAAAACTGCTATGAAAAGACCAGAATGGTTAGTTTACAGTAAACTTTATTCTGTGTCCCTACTGCACGAACTGAAATTTATTGATTTTCAGGAGACATTAGGATTTTCCAACTGTAAAAAATGAACTTGATGTGCAAGTTATTCTTTTTCTAAATAAATTTACTTGATTTTCATGAATTTACGATTTGCTTTGATATAATTTAGATTTAAATAAAACATAATTTGTTTTATTAAATTTAAGAAATATTTGCCCTTTAACCGTGATGGGTCTGGAAATGTTGATTAGTGCTACAGAAGTTCTATTGATTTATGCCTGGAATGGCCTGGATAGCGAAGTGAGGTATTGTTAATACGCGGAGTATATAACGATTGGACACTTTAACAATATAATAAGCTTAGCATTCACCATCCAGTCAAGAAACGACAACAGCGTTTTCAGAATATTGAAGAATAAGTTGCCCATGTGTACGATGATTTATTTTTTTAAAGGCCGCCAGTAATAAATTATTGCTCTAAGAATCCTTGGAAATTAAAAACATTTAAACAGGGTTCTTGCAAGCCATATTGAGTACATAACTTTATACTTAATAAGATTAAACTAATTTAATCAATATTAGGGTACCCTTAGGCCAAGTTTATAGGAGCCAACTTCTAGATACCCAGTTTAATTGAAAGACAAACAATGCAAACTTCAACGAGCACTTGAAACTTTTCACCTTTTAATTTTCAACTTCTAAGTGCAAGCAAAGCGCAGCAAGATGTTTTCTTTTTATAATCCTCTCTTTGAATGTTACCTTAGCGAAAAGTTTTATTATACATTAATTACTTTACATTCTGTTCAGTTATATCAGAAATTTTATAGACAACATTAACAAAGATATTTGTTTAATTTTACAAATGAAAATTACTAGACTAAGCAACGTGAAAAAAAATAGGTAGTTCGTCCTTAATGGTAAATGAAAAAATTAGCTCATTCCTATAGATACTTTTAGAACTTGGTAATGATATCTATGATCTATGGAAAATAAATAAGTTTTCTCAGTTAATTCTTTTAAGTTTAAAATAAAGTCAACTTTGTGGCGCTTTGAAAATTGGATTCTATTTTTTTTAATGTAGCATTCAGTGGCCTAAAGATTTTTCACACGAGGTGGTCCAAATGCAGATATCTGGCGGCCCAAATGACCAAAGGTGGTAGCTTGTATTACAGTAGGTAATATACTTATTAAACATTTTCCGTTCAAACTGGTTCAGCAAGGTTGCCGTCTATGGTCCCAAGGGACTAAAAAAACAAGTTAAATTTTATTAAGCATTCTAGTAAACAAATTTCCATCATAAACGTTAACAAAGCGTTAAATTTCAAAAAAAGTGCTTGTTTGTTAAATTAAAAAACTCCAAAGTGACTAATTAGATGCTTTAAAAAACATAAGGTGTCTAATTAGATCCTTTCAGCAGTTAGTAATTGCAGCAAAATAAAAATATTTTCGTATGGCATAAAACATTTTTTACTGAACTATAAAATGCCGTAAACTGGCGAAAGTCGGTGTAAAATGTCATCCCGGAGGAAAATGAATATTAATTATGAAAGATAACGGCTAAAGCGAGAAAAAATGTACACGTTTCCGAAACTGAAAAAAAGATTGTGGAAATGAAAACCGTATATCATCTTTTGATAATACTAACGACGACTGCTTTTGTTTTAAGTTAAAACAAATTGTGTACAGGCTTAGTAAAAAATATAATTTAAAAAAGCGACCATATTAGAGACCTTAAAACTTTCTAGTTGTAATATCATACACATATGTATATATCATACGAGTAGTCTGAAATAATGAGCTTGATTTATTAACTAGTCTAGTAGTTTTTTTTTTATCTGGGACAACCCATGTAGACTTCAAGTCTAAGTACTAACGTACCATGGGCGTCTGAAGAGAAGGGAAATTTAGTTTATTGGCACAGGATTTAAAGGATTGAAGGTTGGGAGGGGAAGGGAAAACATCTGCAGGCAATTTGTTCCATAATCTGGAGACCCTAGGTATGGATGAGCGAGAGAACTGCGATGTTCTAAGCTTTTGCATCTGGACAGTAAAGAAATGCGTATGTAACGCGCTTTTTGTTGTTCTCTCAGGAACAGTCAAAGGGGTTAGTTCTTCTGAGCAAAATCCGTGCAAATATCGGTAGAAAATAAGGGACAGATCCTCTACAATTAACGCGGCGATGAGCGAGAGAAGAGACTTTTCCTGAGGATGAGTCATTGATGACTTGATGAGTGGAATGTCTCTCTTTTGGAATTTGGATAGAGTCGAGGATATTAAGTGTCGAAGGTGATGCTGCTCCCCAAATGTGGGAATGGTATTTTAGGTTAGGTCTTATTTAGGGAATATAGAGGGTGTGTAAGTTTGAAGGGTTAAAGAGTTTTCTAGCTCGGAAGAGAAAACCAAGTTTATTAGCTGCTGATGTGGCTCGTGAAGTAATGTGTTTGTGCCAGCTGAGATCGTGTTCGAAAGCAATATGCCAACAAGTTCCAACGTTTCTTTGTTCATATCGATGGGATAAATATTGCTAGATTTTTTTCGTGACATTGAGCAAGACTGGATTTTGGAGGCGTTGAACTAAACAAGGTTTTTCGCGCCTTAGTCTAAGATTAATTGAATAAAGTAAGTTAGAGAGTTTCACAATGAATTTGCATGGCAATACCTACTACGTGAGTTAAACGCATCCTGGGACTTTTAAAGAATCATTTAGAAAATTAAAAATTAAACTTCGCCATTGAATAAAATTTGAATATGCATTTCGATTGATTCTTTTTTTAGGTATGCAAATCGTTTTTAATGAAAAAATGATGCCACTACCTGACAAACGTATTTGTATTGTTAAATTCTGTTCGGACAAAATATAGCGGAAAAAAGTTGATTAAACATTTAATCCAATAACGGACTGGAATATGGAAAATGAATAATATTCCATTACAATCAGCAGATTTTCCACGCCAAACGTGTACCGTTTTGTAAATAATACACTGAAATTTGCTTATAAATTTGTTTTCTGCCGAGCTTGGTTTGTAATACCTAATAATATATGCCCTGAAAGCCTATTAAGGGGAATATTTTTTTTTTTTCGATCGCCACTTTTAAACACCCTGTAATTAGCTGTGTCTAACTTTTTAAAAGTCTGTTAGCATTTTAACAAAGTGGTAATTATTAGGATTCAACTTCAAAATAAATATCTAACATGTCCTTTGAAAGTCTAATGAGGGAACTAAAATAAATTTTTTTCGGCCATACATTTTGAAATTATTTGAAGCACCCTGTAGTTAACTGGTGCTACATTTTTAAAACTCTTTCAGCCTTTTAATAAAGGTATAAACGAGCTGTAAAATGAATATCTAATATACCTTCCTTTAATAAAGGTTTGGGGATAAAAATAATGTTTGAGTTTTTTTCGACCATACATTTGGAATCACCTTATATAGTTAACTGCGTCCGCCTTTTTAAAACTGTTGTGGCACTTTAATAAAGGAATAAATAAACTTTAAAATAAATATCTAATATATATTCTTTGAAAGTGTAACAGGGGACTAAAAAAGTAACAAAAAATTTTGACATATATTGCTTTATTTTCGTTAATTTGGGAAATGGGTATTGTATAATCTTTAGGCCTCGGGGGGGGGGGGGGGGGGGGGTTAACCCCAACCCCCCCCCCCCCACATCTAAATAGTAAAGCTTGTTTTTAAAAAGTATTTTTTACATAAGATTGTATTGACTTTATATTTAATAAAAGGGGACAATATCAGCAATTCATACGCCACTGTCTTCACATCGTATTAAATATCTAGCTAAAATAATTATTGTTGCTGGCGCATTGTCAGTGCCAATATTACGACTAAATCATGATGATATTGTTGTGGGAAACCTAAACGGGTCGAATACTTTACGTATACCTATTACCTATGTATAGCTACAGCGTGATGCAAAATTACCTGGACAATTTAAAATATTATTTATAACTTATAAATTTAAAATTAGTTTCTCTGTTAAGTAGAACTGGGTAAAACAATCACTGCTTATTAATTTCATTTCGTAGGTATAGGAGTTACAAATAAGAAAAATAATTTTGTTAGATTATTTTGTCCTACCCGGTATAATAGACTATAGCGCCTGCTTCCTATTTTATTCCTAATTTAGTTTATATTGTGTACAATAACTAAATAGTTTGGAAGTCTTAAAGAAAATATTTTTGGGACTTTAAAAATATACGGTGCGGCTCTTTAATGCCCCCTCCCCCCTCCCTCTTAACTCTTGAACTGTTACAATTAGAAATCTGAAAGTTGGCATACGGTAAATAGTACAAAAATACTATGCTTTGGTTTGGTGCCCAAGTGACCCTCGTAAAAATCAAGATGGCTGCTGGACGCCATCTTCGAAAACAATTAAATGGAAAGGGGGGTTTTGCATAAATCATTTTAAAGGTCTCACTGAGTAGGTACTTTATGATCCTAGAATATTACGTCATTATTCGCCCTGAGAACAAAATGGAGACTTATTGAGAGAAATATTTTCAAAATAAAATGTAGAATATTGCTGAAGTTCTTTAATTGGCGGCTTGAAAATACGCTTCTGATGATAGCAAGTGGTTAATTTTTTTTATTAAGGCCTCCTCCACCCCCACTTATTGAAATAAAAATTAGTCAAGCCGATAAGAATACCACCAAAAAATTGTTATTTTCTTAATATGTCATTTCAATAATTTTAGATCTAATTTTTAACACAATTTAACTTCTATTTCAATTAGTGGGGACGGGAAAGAGCTTAGTACTATTTTTTTAACCTCTCCCTATCATCAGGGACGAATTTTCAAGTCGCCAATTAAAAAACTTCAGCAATATTCATTACATTTTATTTTTAAAATATTTGTTTCAACAAGCCGCCATTACGTTCACAGAGCGAATAATGACGTAATATTCTAGGATCATAAAGTACTCAATGAGACTTTTAAAATGATGTATCGCAAGACCCCTTTTTCTATTTAATTTTTCCAAGATGGCGTCCAGCAACCATCTTGATTTTTACGAGAGTCACTTGGGCACCAAACCAAAACATAGGTGGTCTAAGTAAGATTCGATTATTAATGAAAATGAAACTCTATTTAGGCCACCACTGTACATGCTGCAGATTTTTCCACGCCCTGTTAATCCTTTACTAAGCAAAATTACCTTTCTGTTTAACAAAAGCTTCGGTTGATACTAGTTATCTTTGAAAGTACAATATTCCCCTTGCCTTTAAAAAAATCAGTCGTTTTAAAGATCTCTTGGCACAAAGCAAATATTTGCTTTGCTTTAGCTTTGCACTTTAAAGCTGATATTTTACTGGATTAATTAGGAATTTATCTTATGGATATTGTTTGTAAAGACGTTTAGTTAATTAAGTAATTAGTAATAATTACAAAGAAAATATATTGAGATAAACACAATAAGTATTATAAATTGTTGTCTTGCTTCAACAAAAACTATATTATATTTAAGAAAGGTAAGAAAACTACAATGCAACTTAATCATCTCAAGTATATCTAATAAAGTATCGTAAATAAAACAAGCGTCTCTTTATAAAAATTTATAAAATAATGAAGCTTTTCTAAATCTGCAGAGCCAACGGACACCCGGTATTATAAATCTTTTTCTCTGCCAAGTCCCAACAATAAGCCGGGATATAATAAAACTTTTTTGCATCTATATCACCGTAAACTGAGCAGATATTTAGGGAGACTCTCCTAAATGTCTGCTGCTTTAAAAATCTGGGACACTGGGGCCGTTAACGTTCTCAAATTTCTTTCTTATGACGTATGCGAGATATTGCCTGTTTTGGATAAGAGTTTTAATGGATTCTAAAACCGTTTCACTAGGAATCAGCTAAGAATTGAATGAGAATAAAAAATTCTATTGGAATTTCTTGCCGAATATTTGAAGATGAATTAGGTTTTTTTAAACAATAAAAAAATGGATTTCAACAGGGTGAAAAACTTTTTTTTTTAAATAAAGCTTATTACAGCAGATAAAAATAAAAAATGTGATATCACGTGCCTTACAGATGCTAAGCAAAGAAGGTAAGTGTATAAATAGGACAAAGAGACAGGAGAATCCTTTTTAGGAAACTGGTAAAATAGAAAGTTCCCCAAGTGGAAACTCGTTGCTTACCGCGTGCGTGCTTTCATTTCCTGCCAGATTTTTAGCTTTGCTTGGCCTTCTTAGCGCTAAACCATTTTTAGTCCCCATTTACCCTTTCGAAAAGCCTTTTTGTCCTATGCTATGATTTTGTTCGAATCAATTTTTCAATTTATTTGCTTTCTCTTCTTTCATTTTGATTCAGTTTTGAACTCTAATTTGCACAATATTCTAAATATTTTTCTAGTTTTATTTAACAACCACTTTTTCTAACTAACATCACGACAGACTGAACAACAATAATACCGTGTTGGAAAAACGGTTAATTTTAGCAAGTCTAAAATACGTCCTCATAATGTAAAAAATCGTTTTGGGGTTTGCTGGAGCTTTCAGGGCTCGATAAACGAATTGGTTGCACATTTTACAAATCCATACATGCCTTTGTGAACTTTTCCCTCAAACCTTCCCAAAGGAATTTCAAATTCAACAGGATTTTATATCTGTTTTAAAGATCAAAATGTAATATAATTTTCTTAACAAGTTTGACTTGTGATTCAAACAAATTTTAGAATATTGGAGTCTTAGATAAATATCTATTTAACTCACTGCTTTTATTTTCCTTGTTAGAAGAAATTATTTTATTCGAGGTTGTTTATCACGCAACTTAGGGGTTTCAAAAACGGATTCATATTTATAAAAAAAGATTTAATTTCTGTACCATATACATATGTACGTAAATAATACCCTTTAAATTAACAAAAAATTATTTTTGTTATGTCCATCAAGGATTAAAAATAAACTTTGGCCATTAAAAACTTTAAAAGGCTTAAGCTGTCACCAAAAATGAGGGTTTGAAAAGTCCGCATTTAAACGAAATAAGGATAAACTTCTGTTGTTCCCCCTATTAACTTGTTTTTGTGTTTAATCTGATGCCCATTGCTTTTTAGACAATGCTCTCGAATAGAATTCCGTATTTGAACCCATACAATGTTACAGATGTCATTATGTTCTTGTATAATTGGTCAAAACTCATTATATAAAATCCCTACAGCTACTATGGCTGCTACATTTATTAATTATGGAGTCATAAACCTGGGCAATGTGATTTTAATTTTAAATTTTATTTCTGAAAAGTATGCCAGCAGTGTCAACGCAAATATACTTGTACACAAGACAAAATGTGTGTTTGTATATTAAATTTTTAGAGAATTTGATCAATGAATGTTGACGTGGATTTCACTGTTATGTATGTGGCTTCGTGTGTATCACTACGACACAAACCTGAGTTAAACTGAACCGGAGAACTAAGCTAAGTTTCGGATACCATAGGTTATTTACTTGGTTATTTAAGATAGAAATCTATTAAGATTTTAGACCCTCTTACATCACAAGAGGTGAAAGGGAAAATTTTGTTCAAAAATGTTGAGTATCTTATCAAGTCATATCGAGGTTACTAATGTTGGAAAGATTTAACTTTGCTGCTAAAAACAGTTAATGGGGTGGGGGAGAGAGAGGGGACGAAATTAAGTTTTTGTTTAAATCGGCCGTCCAGTACATCGCTTTCGGAATAATCGGAGTCGAAGACGGGGTAAAGGAAACACTTTTTCTTTCAAATATATCGTGTACTTTAAAATTCAAAGTCAAATCATCGGATTTGCAAAAATATAATTTTAAATTTTGTAAGAGCTTCTCAAATATGGCCTTTTCAGCTGGTAATACATTCTGTTTGTGTGAATAAATAATAGTAAAAGTTTTCTAATCAAAAAGAGCACGACCTACCTAATTTATAATTACCTATTATAGGTCTTCCGTATTTTATATTAAAGCCTATTGGGGTGAGAGTTTTCAAGAAATTTATTGGGGATATCTGTGTTATTAATCAATATTACAGTGATAAATTATTAAGGAAGTTCTTATCAATTTATATATCAAATATTATGTAAAACTATCGGAATTTGGAGGTTCAAAGAACTCTGGGTATTTTGGGATAATTTTGTGTTCAGGAGGTAAGATTTTTGCGTTTAAAAAAATTTACAAATATTAGTTATTCATATAGAACAATATGCTTAAATATTTTGTATATTTCCTGGTATTGCGGTCATGTGATGATTAATTGAAAAAAGTAAACTTTTTTATATTTTTACGTTTCGGTTTATTTTTTGCTAAACCATCTTCAGAAATTGTCTACAAAAAATTTTTGAACTTTGAACATTGAATAAATTTTAAATATAAAAAAAGATAACTTACCTTAATTTAGCTTGTACACATTATACTTATACTATATCATTTTTGAAATTTTGCTATGAATAATTACACAACTGAACTTTTCAAAGGTATCTTTTAAACTGGTATAAGAGAGTGGCACATTTAGGGTTTTATTGCCGGGTAAAGGTACGCTTGGAAATTCCCATTTAGGTATCACTATATTTTCGTTTCTATTTATTTATGCAAAAAATTGCATTTTATTGCGAAATTAGGTTGTTGTAAATGACGCTCAAGTTTTCTGTATCAGTTCTAAAATTGATAGTGTTATTTGTTTTTTTTAATGTGAATCATTTCTTTTATGTTACGTTTTTATTATTTGTTTCATAATCCAATATTTGTACATCGTTGAAGTTAAAATTATGTAAATTGTCCAATGCATGTTTTGATAGAGCCGTGGGATTTGTATTTGTGTTTCCTATGCTGTTTTTATGTTCCTTAATTCGGTTTTTAGATATTGTTTTGTCTGTCCAATGTATGTTTTTGGACAGTCTAAGCACTCTATTTTATAAATTAAATTTGTTTGATTATCTTTGGGTGTGTTTGGTTTTAACTTAGTAGGTATATAGTTTCTTTGTTTTATTGTTGAGTTTTTCAGCGATATTAATGTTATATGGTTTAAGGACTTTCTTTATTCTGTTATTTATTTCAGGGATATATGGTAATGAGATATATTTGTTTGTTTCTGAATTTTGAGGTTTGGATTTCTAAGGTGAATAATAATAATTAAAACATAGCTATACAGACAGTTTGCACTGTGTAACATAATTATTTTTTTTTTTTTAGGGGGAAACCCTATATTATATGCTCCGTTGTACTCGCAAATTTGCTCAGTCTGGCCATCGAAAAACCCTACCAGAGGCTCCACACTGGGGAGAAGCCTTTTATTTGTGCCGATCCGAATTGTTCACGCTGTTTTACTCATGCTAAATAGACATTGTCCAGATCATCCGGAGTGTTTACTTTAAAACGATTTATTTCCAAACCTGAGACCTGAGCCAAACCATGATAAAACTTATAATGATACCCGAATAGTTCCGAAGTAAAACAGTTGCTTCAAAACTTCGATAGGTAAATAAACAAATAAATATTAACATACCTACACCTACAAATTTTATAATCATACAATACATTATTTTACTTAACTCAAATTTTCCCATTACAAAGAAAAATTTTGATTAAATGCTCGACTTAATACCCTCAGAACATTCTTGTTATTTTTAGAAAGAACAAAAGTTCACCAAAATCCAATGAAAACCTAGATCCAACTCCAAAGAAATCCATTTTTTTTAACGCGAAGAAGCGTTTAGCAGCGGCAACTTTTCATATTTTTCTGGATGTTCCCAAGCTGGTACCGATGACCCAAAATCTGATCTTGAGGATCTTGAACCGTCAATTTGTAGCAATTCTGGATGCTCTGGAAATGAAATCAGTGCAGGTACAATCATAGTTTTTATACATATAAGTAGCAGTTTTTATATTTTATTATAAACTCACTACTCAGTATTTAAATTAATGTTCCTAGCTATTTTGACTTATTTGATATTTTTTATTTGCAGAATCCCCGCAGCCGAAGCCATCAGAATTACCAAAAAAAGATGGTTGCGTGAAGAAACAGAAGACCAAAGATTGTGGGACTTCACTACTGACTTAACTTGCCCAATAAACTGGGACACGGAAACTTACGATGACGAAGGCGACGAACCAACCATTGCTGACGTCTGTCTTGTCACTGAAAGTCAAATTTAAAAGCGTCCGTCAGTTTTGGTCTGTGTACAAGGAGGTAAGCCAAAAATTAAAGTTTTATTTTCTCATTTAAGACCAGTAAAGAACTTTGCTGACTACGTCCAAACATACACCCATACATGCCGCTGAGTGCTTTAAATATATTTTTCTGGTTGTTTATTTTTAAACATGTAAATTTTTAACAAGAGTGTAAATATTCTCCAATAAAATATACTCGTAAATTTTTAACAGATGGTGTAAATATGCCTCAATAAAAAATACTTATAGCGTTAGTTTTAGGTACCTCCAAATTTTTTTTCAGTTAAAGAAAATATTTAATTCTGTGCCGGTTTCTACATATATGTTTAGAAACAAAACTACTGCTTTTTTTGATTAATAATTGTACAGTGTCTCATTTTCCATATTTCTGAGAAACCCCTTGATTTCTGATAGAAAACCGTATTTGAATAATTACCTTTTTTTTAACAGCGTTGATCATTTCAGGCACGCATCATCATAGGGTGATAGAAGACACTGGACAAGACCACAACACAAGGATGTGTTTAAGAAACAACCGAGAAAATCAGAGACCACTTCCCTGTGTATCCTGTTCCCTTCAAGATTGGGGCTACTACTGGTGTAAAATGTGAAGTTTAGTGCAGTACGAACGAATATGTTTAAGACTTTCATTTATTTTATTGTATTTATTTAATAACTGAAGTAATTGGGGCGCACCCAAACCTTTCATACTTATCCAGTAATATGTCCATTTTATAGTAAATCTTTACTTTTTGACATAATAAACGAATTAAAAATGACCAGTTAGTTTTATTTTTAGCTATGCTGTTGGTGCAATACATAATAATTAAAATTTCCTAATTTTAAGGGAATTTTATTTAGGAGAACACAAATTCGAGGAGGTTTTCTTTAATTATTAGGATACTCATTTGCACAATTTGGCAACTCCGCCTATCAAGAGCAGAAAACCTCTTCGCACCTCTGCTCTCCTAATTAAAATATCATAAATTGGGAAATTTCCTTACTAATTGGGAAATTTGGCAACGCCGCTTATCAAGAGAAGGAAAAATACATCCTCGCACCTCTGCTCTCCTAATTAAAATATAAATTGGGAAATTTCCTTACTAATTGGGAAATTTTACACAATTTGGCAACGCCGCTTATCAAGAGAAGGAAAAACACATCCTCGTTCGCCTGCTCTCCTAATCAAAATACCAAAAATTAAACTTTTCCACTTTATTTCTTGTTTAAACAAATTATTCAACGTATCAGGAGCAGAAAAATACCTCCTCGCACTTCTGCTCTCCTAATAAAAATACCATAAATTCGAAATTTTGCATTTTATTTCGTGTGTTAATTAATATTTCTGCGTACCAGGAGCAGAAAAATACCTCCACGCACTTCTGCTCTACTAATAAAAAACCAAAATTCGAAATTTTGCATTTTATTTCGTGTTTTAATTAAATAATATTTCTGCGTACCAGGAGCAGAAAAATACCTCCTCGCACTTCTGCTCTCCTAATAAAAAACCAAAATTCGAAATTTTGCATTTTATTTCGTGTTTTAATTAAATAATATTTCTGCGTACCAGGAGCAGAAAAATACCTCCTCGCACTTATGCTCTCCTAATAAAAATACCATAAATTCGAAATTTTGCATTTTATTTCGTGTGTTAATTAATATTTCTGCGTACCAGGAGCAGAAAAATACCTCCTCGCACTTCTGCTCTCCTAATAAAAAACCAAAATTCGAAATTTTGCATTTTATTTCGTGTTTTAATTAAATAATATTTCTGCGTACCAGGAGCAGAAAAATATCTCCTCGCACTTCTGCTCTCCTAATAAAAAACCAAAATTCGAAATTTTGCATTTTATTTCGTGTTTTAATTAAATAATATTTCTGCGTACCAGGAGCAGAAAAATACCTCCTCGCACTTCTGCTCTTCTAATAAAAATACCAAAAATTCGAAATTTTGCATTGTATTTCGTGTGTTAATTAATATTTCTGCGTACCAGGAGCAGAAAAATACCTCCTCGCACTTCTGCTCTCCTAATAAAAATACCATAAATTCGAAATTTTGCATTTTATATCGTGTTTTAATTAAATAATATTTCTGCGTACCAGGAGCAGAAAAATACCTCCTCGCACTTCTGCTCTCCTAATAAAAAAACCAAAATTCGAAATTTTGCATTTTATTTCGTGTTTTAATTAAATAATATTTCTGCGTACCAGGAGCAGAAAAATACCTCCTCGCACTTCTGCTCCCCTAATAAAAATACAAAAAATTCGAAATTTTGAATTCTATTTCGTGTGTTAATTAATATTTCTGCGTACCAGGAGCAGAAAAATACCTCCTCGCACTTCTGCTCTCCTAATAAAAATACAATAAATTCGAAATTTTGCATTTTATTTCGTGTGTTAATTAATATTTCTGCGTACCAGGAGCAGAAAAATACCTCCTCGCACTTCTGCTTTCCTAATAAAAAACCAAAATTCGAAATTTTGCATTTTATTTCGTGTTTTAATTAAATAATATTTCTGCGTACCAGGAGCAGAAAAATACCTCCTCGCACTTCTGCTCTCCTAATAAAAATACCAAAAATTCGAAATTTTGCATTGTATTTCGTGTGTTAATTAATATTTCTGCGTACCAGGAGCAGAAAAATACCTCCTCGCACTTATGCTCTCCTAATAAAAATACCATAAATTCGAAATTTTGCATTTTATTTCGTGTTTTAATTAAATAATATTTCTGCGTACCAGGAGCAGAAAAATACCTCCTCGCACTTCTGCTCTCCTAATAAAAAAACCAAAATTCGAAATTTTGCATTTTATTTCGTGTTTTAATTAAATAATATTTCTGCGTACCAGGAGCAGAAAAATACCTCCTCGCACTTCTGCTCCCCTAATAAAAATACCAAAAATTCGAAATTTTGCATTTTATTTCGTGTGTTAATTAATATTTCTGCGTACCAGGAGCAGAAAAATACCTCCTCGCACTTCTGCTCTCCTAATAAAAATACAATAAATTCGAAATTTTGCATTTTATTTCGTGTGTTAATTAATATTTCTGCGTACCAGGAGCAGAAAAATACCTCCTCGCACTTCTGCTCTCCTAATAAAAAACCAAAATTCGAAATTTTGCATTTTATTTCGTGTTTTAATTAAATAATATTTCTGCGTACCAGGAGCAGAAAAATACCTCCTCGCACTTCTGCTCTCCTAATAAAAAACCAAAATTCGAAATTTTGCATTTTATTTCGTGTTTTAATTAAATAATATTTCTGCGTACCAGGAGCAGAAAAATACCTCCTCGCACTTCTGCTCTCCTAATAAAAAAACCAAAATTCGAAATTTTGCATTTTATTTCGTGTTTTAATTAAATAATATTTCTGCGTACCAGGAGCAGAAAAATACCTCCTCGCACTTCTGCTCCCCTAATAAAAATACCAAAAATTCGAAATTTTGCATTTTATTTCGTGTGTTAATTAATATTTCTGCGTACCAGGAGCAGAAAAATACCTCCTCGCACTTCTGCTCTCCTAATAAAAATACAATAAATTCGAAATTTTGCATTTTATTTCGTGTGTTAATTAATATTTCTGCGTACCAGGAGCAGAAAAATACCTCCTCGCACTTCTGCTCTCCTAATAAAAAACCAAAATTCGAAATTTTGCATTTTATTTCGTGTTTTAATTAAATAATATTTCTGCGTACCAGGAGCAGAAAAATACCTCCTCGCACTTCTGCTCTCCTAATAAAAAACCAAAATTCGAAATTTTGCATTTTATTTCGTGTTTTAATTAAATAATATTTCTGCGTACCAGGAGCAGAAAAATACCTCCTCGCACTTCTGCTCTCCTAATAACAATACCAAAAATTCGAAATTTTGCATTTTATTTCGTGTGTTAATTAATATTTCTGCGTACCAGGAGCAGAAAAATACCTCCTCGCACTTCTGCTCTCCTAATAAAAATACAATAAATTCGAAATTTTGCATTTTATTTCGTGTGTTAATTAATATTTCTGCGTACCAGGAGCAGAAAAATACCTCCTCGCACTTCTGCTCTCCTAATAAAAAACGAAAATTCGAAATTTTGCATTTTATTTCGTGTGTTAATTAATATTCCTGCGTACCAGGAGCAGAAAAATACATCTTCGCACTTCTGCTCTCCTAATAAAAATACCAAAAATTCGAAATTTTGCGTTTTACTTCGTGTGTTAATCAATATTTCTGCGTACCAGGAGCAGAAAAATACCTCCTCGCACTTCTGCTCTCCTAATAAAAATACAATAAATTCGAAATTTTGCATTTTATTTCGTGTGTTAATTAATATTTCTGCGTACCAGGAGCAGAAAAATACCTCCTCGCACTTCTGCTCTCCTAATAAAAAACGAAAATTCGAAATTTTGCATTTTATTTCGTGTGTTAATTAATATTCCTGCGTACCAGGAGCAGAAAAATACATCTTCGCACTTCTGCTCTCCTAATAAAAATACCATAAATTCGAAATTTTGCATTTTATTTCGTGTTTTAATTAAATAATATTTCTGCGTACCAGGAGCAGAAAAATACCTCCTCGCACTTCTGCTCTCCTAATAAAAATACCATAAATTCGAAATTTTGCATTTTATTTCGTGTTTTAATTAAATAATATTTCTGCGTACCAGGAGCAGAAAAATACCTCCTCGCACTTCTGCTCTCCTAATAAAAAAACCAAAATTCGAAATTTTGCATTTTATTTCGTGTTTTAATTAAATAATATTTCTGCGTACCAGGAGCAGAAAAATACCTCGTCGCACTTCTGCTCCCCTAATAAAAATAACAAAAATTCGAAATTTTGAATTCTATTTCGTGTGTTAATTAATATTTCTGCGTACCAGGAGCAGAAAAATACCTCCTCGCACTTCTGCTCTCCTAATAAAAATACAATAAATTCGAAATTTTGCATTTTATTTCGTGTGTTAATTAATATTTCTGCGTACCAGGAGCAGAAAAATACCTCCTCGCACTTCTGCTTTCCTAATAAAAAACCAAAATTCGAAATTTTGCATTTTATTTCGTGTTTTAATTAAATAATATTTCTGCGTACCAGGAGCAGAAAAATACCTCCTCGCACTTCTGCTCTCCTAATAAAAATACCAAAAATTCGAAATTTTGCATTGTATTTCGTGTGTTAGTTAATATTTCTGCGTACCAGGAGCAGAAAAATACCTCCTCGCACTTATGCTCTCCTAATAAAAAAACCAAAATTCGAAATTTTGCATTTTATTTCGTGTTTTAATTAAATAATATTTCTGCGTACCAGGAGCAGAAAAATACCTCCTCGCACTTCTGCTCCCCTAATAAAAATACCAAAAATTCGAAATTTTGAATTCTATTTCGTGTGTTAATTAATATTTCTGCGTACCAGGAGCAGAAAAATACCTCCTCGCACTTCTGCTCTCCTAATAAAAATACAATAAATTCGAAATTTTGCATTTTATTTCGTGTGTTAATTAATATTTCTGCGTACCAGGAGCAGAAAAATACCTCCTCGCACTTCTGCTTTCCTAATAAAAAACCAAAATTCGAAATTTTGCATTTTATTTCGTGTTTTAATTAAATAATATTTCTGCGTACCAGGAGCAGAAAAATACCTCCTCGCACTTCTGCTCTCCTAATAAAAATACCAAAAATTCGAAATTTTGCATTGTATTTCGTGTGTTAATTAATATTTCTGCGTACCAGGAGCAGAAAAATACCTCCTCGCACTTCTGCTCTCCTAATAAAAATACCATAAATTCGAAATTTTGCATTTTATTTCGTGTTTTAATTAAATAATATTTCTGCGTACCAGGAGCAGAAAAATACCTCCTCGCACTTCTGCTCTCCTAATAAAAAAGCCAAAATTCGAAATTTTGCATTTTATTTCGTGTTTTAATTAAATAATATTTCTGCGTACCAGGAGCAGAAAAATACCTCCTCGCACTTCTGCTCCCCTAATAAAAAAACCAAAAATTCGAAATTTTGCATTTTATTTCGTGTGTTAATTAATATTTCTGCGTACCAGGAGCAGAAAAATACCTCCTCGCACTTCTGCTCTCCTAATAAAAATACAATAAATTCGAAATTTTGCATTTTATTTCGTGTGTTAATTAATATTTCTGCGTACCAGGAGCAGAAAAATACCTCCTCGCACTTCTGCTCTCCTAATAAAAAACCAAAATTCGAAATTTTGCATTTTATTTCGTGTTTTAATTAAATAATATTTCTGCGTACCAGGAGCAGAAAAATACCTCCTCGCACTTCTGCTCTCCTAATAAAAATACCAAAAATTCGAAATTTTGCATTGTATTTCGTGTGTTAATTAATATTTCTGCGTACCAGGAGCAGAAAAATACCTCCTCGCACTTCTGCTCTCCTAATAAAAAACCAAAATTCGAAATTTTGCATTTTATTTCGTGTTTTAATTAAATAATATTTCTGCGTACCAGGAGCAGAAAAATACCTCCTCGCCCTTCTGCTCTCCTAATAAAAATACCAAAAGTTCGAAATTTTGCATTGTATTTCGTGTGTTAATTAATATTTCTGCGTACCAGGAGCAGAAAAATACCTCCTCGCACTTCTTCTCTCCTAATAAAAATACCATAAATTCGAAATTTTGCATTTTATTTCGTGTTTTAATTAAATAATATTTCTGCGTACCAGGAGCAGAAAAATACCTCCTCGCACTTCTGCTCTCCTAATAAAAAAACCAAAATTCGAAATTTTGCATTTTATTTCGTGTTTTAATTAAATAATATTTCTGCGTACCAAGAGCAGAAAAATATATCCTCGCACTTCTGCTCTCCTAATAAGAATAGCAAAAATTCGAAATTTTGCATTTTATTTCGTGTTTTAATTAAATAATATTTCTGCGTACCAGGAGCAGAAAAATACCTCCTCGCACTTCTGCTCTCCTAATAACAATACCAAAAATTCGAAATTTTGCATTTTATTTCGTGTGTTAATTAATATTTCTGCGTACCAGGAGCAGAAAAATACCTCCTCGCACTTCTGCTCTCCTAATAAAAAACCAAAATTCGAAATTTTGCATTTTATTTCGTGTTTTAATTAAATAATATTTCTGCGTACCAGGAGCAGAAAAATACCTCCTCGCACTTCTGCTCTCCTAATAAAAATACCATAAATTCGAAATTTTGCATTTTATTTCGTGTTTTAATTAAATAATATTTCTGCGTACCAGGAGCAGAAAAATACCTCCTCGCACTTCTGCTCTCCTAATAAAAATACCAAAAATTCGAAATTTTGCGTTTTACTTCGTGTGTTAATCAATATTTCTGCGTACCAGGAGCAGAAAAATACCTCCTCGCACTTCTGCTCTCCTAATAAAAATACCATAAATTCGAAATTTTGCATTTTATTTCGTGTTTTAATTAAATAATATTTCTGCTTACCAGGAGCAGAAAAATACCTCCTCGCACTTCTGCTCTCCTAATAACAATACCAAAAATTCGAAATTTTGCATTTTATTTTGTGTGTTAATTAATATTTCTGCGTACCAGGAGCAGAAAAATACCTCCTCGCACTTCTGCTCTCCTAATAAAAAACCAAAATTCGAAATTTTGCATTTTATTTCGTGTTTTAATTAAATAATATTTCTGCGTACCAGGAGCAGAAAAATACCTCCTCGCACTTCTGCTCTCCTAATAAAAAACCAAAATTCGAAATTTTGCATTTTATTTCGTGTTTTAATTAAATAATATTTCTGCGTACCAGGAGCAGAAAAATACCTCCTCGCACTTCTGCTCTCCTAATAAAAAACCAAAATTCGAAATTTTGCATTTTATTTCGTGTTTTAATTAAATAATATTTCTGCGTACCAGGAGCAGAAAAATACCTCCTCGCACTTCTGCTCTCCTAATAAAAATACCATAAATTCGAAATTTTGCATTTTATTTCGTGTGTTAATTAATATTTCTGCGTACCAGGAGCAGAAAAATACCTCCTCGCACTTCTGCTCTCCTAATAAAAAACCAAAATTCGAAATTTTGCAGTTTATTTCGTGTTTTAATTAAATAATATTTCTGCGTACCAGGTGCAGAAAAATACCTCCTCGCACTTCTGCTCTCCTAATAAAAAACCAAAATTCGAAATTTTGCATTTTATTTCGTGTTTTAATTAAATAATATTTCTGCGTACCAGGAGCAGAAAAATACCTCCTCGCACTTCTGCTCTCCTAATAAAAAACCAAAATTCGAAATTTTGCATTTTATTTCGTGTTTTAATTAAATAATATTTCTGCGTACCAGGAGCAGAAAAATACCTCCTCGCACTTCTGCTCTCCTAATAAAAATACCATAAATTCGAAATTTTGCAATTTATTTCGTGTTTTAATTAAATAATATTTCTGCGTAGCAGGAGCAGAAAAATACCTCCTCGCACTTCTGCTCTCCTAATAAAAATACCATAAATTCGAAATTTTGCATTTTATTTCGTGTTTTAATTAAATAATATTTCTGCGTACCAGGAGCAGAAAAATACCTCCTCGCACTTCTGCTCTCCTAATAACAATACCAAAAATTCGAAATTTTGCATTTTATTTCGTGTGTTAATTAATATTTCTGCGTACCAGGAGCAGAAAAATACCTCCTCGCACTTCTGCTCCCATAATAAAAATACCAAAAATTCGAAATTTTGCATTTTATTTCGTGTGTTAATTAATATTTCTGCGTACCAGGAGCAGAAAAATACCTCCTCGCACTTCTGCTCTCCTAATAAAAATACAATAAATTCGAAATTTTGCATTTTATTTCGTGTGTTAATTAATATTTCTGCGTACCAGGAGCAGAAAAATACCTCCTCGCACTTCTGCTCTCCTAATAAAAATACCAAAAATTCGAAATTTTGCGTTTTACTTCTTGTGTTAATCAATATTTCTGCGTACCAGGAGCAGAAAAATACCTCCTCGCACTTCTGCTCTCCTAATAAAAATACCATAAATTCGAAATTTTGCATTTTATTTCGTGTTTTAATTAAATAATATTTCTGCGTACCAGGAGCAGAAAAATATATCCTCGCACTTCTGCTCTCCTAATAAAAATAGCAAAAATTCGAAATTTTGCATTTTATTTCGTGTTTTAATTAAATAATATTTCTGCGTACCAGGAGCAGAAAAATACCTCCTCGCACTTCTGCTCTCCTAATAAAAATACCATAAATTCGAAATTTTGCATTTTATTTCGTGTGTTAATTAATATTTCTGCGTACCAGGAGCAGAAAAATACCTCCTCGCACTTCTGCTCTCCTAATAAAAAACCAAAATTCGAAATTTCGCAGTTTATTTCGTGTTTTAATTAAATAATATTTCTGCGTACCAGGTGCAGAAAAATACCTCCTCGCACTTCTGCTCTCCTAATAAAAAACCAAAATTCGAAATTTTGCATTTTATTTCGTGTTTTAATTAAATAATATTTCTGCGTACCAGGAGCAGAAAAATACCTCCTCGCACTTCTGCTCTCCTAATAAAAATACCATAAATTCGAAATTTTGCATTTTATTTCGTGTTTTAATTAAATAATATTTCTGCTTACCAGGAGCAGAAAAATACCTCCTCGCACTTCTGCTCTCCTAATAACAATACCAAAAATTCGAAATTTTGCATTTTATTTTGTGTGTTAATTAATATTTCTGCGTACCAGGAGCAGAAAAATACCTCCTCGCACTTCTGCTCTCCTAATAAAAAACCAAAATTCGAAATTTTGCATTTTATTTCGTGTTTTAATTAAATAATATTTCTGCGTA
This sequence comes from Philopedon plagiatum, assembly GCA_963971165.1. Taxonomy (NCBI): domain Eukaryota; kingdom Metazoa; phylum Arthropoda; class Insecta; order Coleoptera; family Curculionidae; genus Philopedon; species Philopedon plagiatum. The sequence goes on from OZ020198.1 coordinate 635,159, forward strand.
CCAGGAGCAGAAAAATACCTCCTCGCACTTCTGCTCTCCTAATAAAAAACCAAAATTCGAAATTTTGCATTTTATTTCGTGTTTTAATTAAATAATATTTCTGCGTACCAGGAGCAGAAAAATACCTCCTCGCACTTCTGCTCTCCTAATAAAAAATCAAAATTCGAAATTTTGCATTTTATTTCGTGTTTTAATTAAATAATATTTCTGCGTACCAGGAGCAGAAAAATACCTCCTCGCACTTCTGCTCTCCTAATAAAAATACCATAAATTCGAAATTTTGCATTTTATTTCGTGTGTTAATTAATATTTCTGCGTACCAGGAGCAGAAAAATACCTCCTCGCACTTCTGCTCTCCTAATAAAAAACCAAAATTCGAAATTTTGCAGTTTATTTCGTGTTTTAATTAAATAATATTTCTGCGTACCAGGTGCAGAAAAATACCTCCTCGCACTTCTGCTCTCCTAATAAAAAACCAAAATTCGAAATTTTGCATTTTATTTCGTGTTTTAATTAAATAATATTTCTGCGTACCAGGAGCAGAAAAATACCTCCTCGCACTTCTGCTCTCCTAATAAAAAACCAAAATTCGAAATTTTGCATTTTATTTCGTGTTTTAATTAAATAATATTTCTGCGTACCAGGAGCAGAAAAATACCTCCTCGCACTTCTGCTCTCCTAATAAAAATACCATAAATTCGAAATTTTGCAATTTATTTCGTGTTTTAATTAAATAATATTTCTGCGTAGCAGGAGCAGAAAAATACCTCCTCGCACTTCTGCTCTCCTAATAAAAATACCATAAATTCGAAATTTTGCATTTTATTTCGTGTTTTAATTAAATAATATTTCTGCGTACCAGGAGCAGAAAAATACCTCCTCGCACTTCTGCTCTCCTAATAACAATACCAAAAATTCGAAATTTTGCATTTTATTTCGTGTGTTAATTAATATTTCTGCGTACCAGGAGCAGAAAAATACCTCCTCGCACTTCTGCTCTCCTAATAAAAATACCAAAAATTCGAAATTTTGCGTTTTACTTCTTGTGTTAATCAATATTTCTGCGTACCAGGAGCAGAAAAATACCTCCTCGCACTTCTGCTCTCCTAATAAAAATACCATAAATTCGAAATTTTGCATTTTATTTCGTGTTTTAATTAAATAATATTTCTGCGTACCAGGAGCAGAAAAATATATCCTCGCACTTCTGCTCTCCTAATAAAAATAGCAAAAATTCGAAATTTTGCATTTTATTTCGTGTTTTAATTAAATAATATTTCTGCGTACCTGGAGCAGAAAAATACCTCCTCGCACTTCTGCTCTCCTAATAAAAATACCATAAATTCGAAATTTTGCATTTTATTTCGTGTGTTAATTAATATTTCTGCGTACCAGGAGCAGAAAAATACCTCCTCGCACTTCTGCTCTCCTAATAAAAAACCAAAATTCGAAATTTCGCAGTTTATTTCGTGTTTTAATTAAATAATATTTCTGCGTACCAGGTGCAGAAAAATACCTCCTCGCACTTCTGCTCTCCTAATAAAAAACCAAAATTCGAAATTTTGCATTTTATTTCGTGTTTTAATTAAATAATATTTCTGCGTACCAGGAGCAGAAAAATACCTCCTCGCACTTCTGCTCTCCTAATAAAAAACCAAAATTCGAAATTTTGCATTTTATTTCGTGTTTTAATTAAATAATATTTCTGCGTACCAGGAGCAGAAAAATACCTCCTCGCACTTCTGCTCTCCTAATAAAAATACCATAAATTCGAAATTTTGCAATTTATTTCGTGTTTTAATTAAATAATATTTCTGCGTAGCAGGAGCAGAAAAATACCTCCTCGCACTTCTGCTCTCCTAATAAAAATACCATAAATTCGAAATTTTGCATTTTATATCGTGTTTTAATTAAATAATATTTCTGCGTACCAGGAGCAGAAAAATACCGCCTCGCACTTCTGCTCTCCTTATAACAATACCAAAAATTCGAAATTTTGCATTTTATTTCGTGTGTTAATTAATATTTCTGCGTACCAGGAGCAGAAAAATACCTCCTCGCACTTCTGCTCCCCTAATAAAAATACCAAAAATTCGAAATTTTGCATTTTATTTCGTGTGTTAATTAATATTTCTGCGTACCAGGAGCAGAAAAATACCTCCTCGCACTTCTGCTCTCCTAATAAAAATACAATAAATTCGAAATTTTGCATTTTATTTCGTGTGTTAATTAATATTTCTGCGTACCAGGAGCAGAAAAATACCTCCTCGCACTTCTGCTCTCCTAATAAAAAACCAAAATTCGAAATTTTGCATTTTATTTCGTGTGTTAATTAATATTCCTGCGTACCAGGAGCAGAAAAATACCTCCTCGCACTTCTGCTCTCCTAATAAAAATACCAAAAATTCGAAATTTTTCGTTTTACTTCGTGTGTTAATCAATATTTCTGCGTACCAGGAGCAGAAAAATACCTCCTCGCACTTCTGCTCTCCTAATAAAAATACCATAAATTCGAAATTTTGCATTTTATTTCGTGTTTTAATTAAATAATATTTCTGCGTACCAGGAGCAGAAAAATACCTCCTCGCACTTCTGCTCTCCTAATAAAAATACCATAAATTCGAAATTTTGCATTTTATTTCGTGTTTTAATTAAATAATATTTCTGCGTACCAGGAGCAGAAAAATACCTCCTCGCACTTCTGCTCTCCTAATAAAAATACCAAAAATTCGAAATTTTGCGTTTTACTTCGTGTGTTAATCAATATTTCTGCGTACCAGGAGCAGAAAAATACCTCCTCGCACTTCTGCTCTCCTAATAAAAATACCATAAATTCGAAATTTTGCATTTTATTTCGTGTTTTAATTAAATAATATTTCTGCGTACCAGGAGCAGAAAAATATATCCTCGCACTTCTGCTCTCCTAATAAAAATACCAAAAATTCGAAATTTTGCATTTTATTTCGTGTTTTAATTAAATAATATTTCTGCGTACCAGGAGCAGAAAAATACCTCCTCGCACTTCTGCTCTCCTAATAACAATACCAAAAATTCGAAATTTTGCATTTTATTTCGTGTGTTAATTAATATTTCTGCGTACCAGGAGCAGAAAAATACCTCCTCGCACTTCTGCTCTCCTAATAAAAAACCAAAATTCGAAATTTTGCATTTTATTTCGTGTTTTAATTAAATAATATTTCTGCGTACCAGGAGCAGAAAAATACCTCCTCGCACTTCTGCTCTCCTAATAAAAAACCAAAATTCGAAATTTTGCATTTTATTTCGTGTTTTAATTAAATAATATTTCTGCGTACCAGGAGCAGAAAAATACCTCCTCGCACTTCTGCTCTCCTAATAATAAACCAAAATTCGAAATTTTGCATTTTATTTCGTGTTTTAATTAAATAATATTTCTGCGTACCAGGAGCAGAAAAATACCTCCTCGCACTTCTGCTCTCCTAATAAAAATACCATAAATTCGAAATTTTGCAATTTAGTTCGTGTTTTAATTAAATAATATTTCTGCGTACCAGGAGCAGAAAAATACCTCCTCGCACTTCTGCTCTCCTAATAAAAATACCATAAATTCGAAATTTTGCATTTTATTTCGTGTTTTAATTAAATAATATTTCTGCGTACCAGGAGCAGAAAAATACCTCCTCGCACTTCTGCTCTCCTAATAACAATACCAAAAATTCGAAATTTTGCATTTTATTTCGTGTGTTAATTAATATTTCTGCGTGCCAGGAGCAGAAAAATACCTCCTCGCACTTCTGCTCCCCTAATAAAAATACCAAAAATTCGAAATTTTGCATTTTATTTCGTGTGTTAATTAATATTTCTGCGTACCAGGAGCAGAAAAATACCTCCACGCACTTCTGCTCTCCTAATAAAAATACAATAAATTCGAAATTTTGCATTTTATTTCGTGTGTTAATTAATATTTCTGCGTACCAGGAGCAGAAAAATACCTCCTCGCACTTCTGCTCTCCTAATAAAAAACCAAAATTCGAAATTTTGCATTTTATTTCGTGTGTTAATTAATATTCCTGCGTACCAGGAGCAGAAAAATACCTCTTCGCACTTCTGCTCTCCTAATAAAAATACCAAAAATTCGAAATTTTGCGTTTTACTTCGTATGTTAATCAATATTTCTGCGTACCAGGAGCAGAAAAATACCTCCTCGCACTTCTGCTCTCCTAATAAAAATACCATAAATTCGAAATTTTGCATTTTATTTCGTGTTTTAATTAAATAATATTTCTGCGTACCAGGAGCAGAAAAATATATCCTCGCACTTCTGCTCTCCTAATAAAAATAGCAAAAATTCGAAATTTTGCATTTTATTTCGTGTTTTAATTAAATAATATTTCTGCGTACCAGGAGCAGAAAAATACCTCCTCGCACTTCTGCTCTCCTAATAACAATACCAAAAATTCGAAATTTTGCATTTTATTTCGTGTGTTAATTAATATTTCTGCGTACCAGGAGCAGAAAAATACCTCCTCGCACCTCTGCTCTCCTAATAAAAAACCAAAATTCGAAATTTTGCATTTTATTTCGTGTTTTAATTAAATAATATTTCTGCGTACCAGGAGCAGAAAAATACCTCCTCGCACTTCTGCTCTCCTAATAAAAATACCATAAATTCGAAATTTTGCATTTTATTTCGTGTTTTAATTAAATAATATTTCTGCGTACCAGGAGCAGAAAAATACCTCCTCGCACTTCTGCTCTCCTAATAAAAATACCAAAAATTCGAAATTTTGCGTTTTACTTCGTGTGTTAATCAATATTTCTGCGTACCAGGAGCAGAAAAATACCTCCTCGCACTTCTGCTCTCCTAATAAAAATACCATAAATTCGAAATTTTGCATTTTATCTCGTGTTTTAATTAAATAATATTTCTGCGTACCAGGAGCAGAAAAATACCTCCTCGCACTTCTGCTCTCCTAATAAAAATACCAAGAATTCGAAATTTTGCATTTTACTTCGTGTGTTAATCAATATTTCTGCGTACCAGGAGCAGAAAAATACCTCCTCGCACTTCTGCTCTCCTAATAACAATACCAAAAATTCGAAATTTTGCATTTTATTTCGTGTGTTAATTAATATTTCTGCGTACCAGGAGCAGAAAAATACCTCCTCGCACTTCTGCTCTCCTAATAAAAAACCAAAATTCGAAATTTTGCATTTTATTTCGTGTTTTAATTAAATAATATTTCTGCGTACCAGGAGCAGAAAAATACCTCCTCGCACTTCTGCTCTCCTAATAAAAAACCAAAATTCGAAATTTTGCATTTTATTTCGTGTTTTAATTAAATAATATTTCTGCGTACCAGGAGCAGAAAAATACCTCCTCGCACTTCTGCTCTCCTAATAAAAAACCAAAATTCGAAATTTTGCATTTTATTTCGTGTTTTAATTAAATAATATTTCTGCGTACCAGGAGCAGAAAAATATCTCCTCGCACTTCTGCTCTCCTAATAAAAATACCATAAATTCGAAATTTTGCAATTTAGTTCGTGTTTTAATTAAATAATATTTCTGCGTACCAGGAGCAGAAAAATACCTCCTCGCACTTCTGCTCTCCTAATAAAAAACCAAAATTCGAAATTTTGCATTTTATTTCGTGTTTTAATTAAATAATATTTCTGCGTACCAGGAGCAGAAAAATACCTCCTCGCACTTCTGCTCTCCTAATAAAAAACCAAAATTCGAAATTTTGCATTTTATTTCGTGTTTTAATTAAATAATATTTCTGCGTACCAGGAGCAGAAAAATACCTCCTCGCACTTCTGCTCTCCTAATAAAAATACCAAAAATTCGAAATTTTGCATTGTATTTCGTGTGTTAATTAATATTTCTGCGTACCAGGAGCAGAAAAATACCTCCTCGCACTTATGCTCTCCTAATAAAAATACCATAAATTCGAAATTTTGCATTTTATTTCGTGTTTTAATTAAATAATATTTCTGCGTACCAGGAGCAGAAAAATACCTCCTCGCACTTCTGCTCTCCTAATAAAAATACCATAAATTCGAAATTTTGCAATTTATTTCGTGTTTTAATTAAATAATATTTCTGCGTACCAGGAGCAGAAAAATACCTCCTCGCACTTCTGCTCTCCTAATAAAAATACCATAAATTCGAAATTTTGCATTTTATTTCGTGTGTTAATTAATATTTCTGCGTACCAGGAGCAGAAAAATACCTCCTCGCACTTCTGCTCCCCTAATAAAAATACCAAAAGTTCGAAATTTTGCATTTATTTCGTGTGTTAATTAATATTTCTGCGTACCAGGAGCAGAAAAATACCTCCTCGCACTTCTGCTCTCCTAATAAAAATACAATAAATTCGAAATTTTGCATTTTATTTCGTGTGTTAATTAATATTTCTGCGTACCAGGAGCAGAAAAATACCTCCTCGCACTTCTGCTCTCCTAATAAAAAACCAAAATTCGAAATTTTGCATTTTATTTCGTGTGTTAATTAATATTCCTGCGTACCAGGAGCAGAAAAATACCTCCTCGCACTTCTGCTCTCCTAATAAAAATACCAAAAATTCGAAATTTTGCGTTTTACTTCGTGTGTTAATCAATATTTCTGCGTACCAGGAGCAGAAAAATACCTCCTCGCACTTCTGCTCTCCTAATAAAAATAGCAAAAATTCGAAATTTTGCATTTTATTTCGTGTTTTAATTAAATAATATTTCTGCGTACCAGGAGCAGAAAAATACCTCCTCGCACTTCTGCTCTCCTAATAACAATACCAAAAATTCGAAATTTTGCATTTTATTTCGTGTGTTAATTAATATTTCTGCGTACCAGGAGCAGAAAAATACCTCCTCGCACCTCTGCTCTCCTAATAAAAAACCAAAATTCGAAATTTTGCATTTTATTTCGTGTTTTAATTAAATAATATTTCTGCGTACCAGGAGCAGAAAAATACCTCCTCGCACTTCTGCTCTCCTAATAAAAATACCATAAATTCGAAACTTTGCATTTTATTTCGTGTTTTAATTAAATAATATTTCTGCGTACCAGGAGCAGAAAAATACCTCCTCGCACTTCTGCTCTCCTAATAAAAATACCAAAAATTCGAAATTTTGCGTTTTACTTCGTGTGTTAATCAATATTTCTGCGTACCAGGAGCAGAAAAATACCTCCTCGCACTTCTGCTCTCCTAATAAAAATACCATAAATTCGAAATTTTGCATTTTATTTCGTGTTTTAATTAAATAATATTTCTGCGTACCAGGAGCAGAAAAATACCTCCTCGCACTTCTGCTCTCCTAATAAAAATACCAAAAATTCGAAATTTTGCATTTTACTTCGTGTGTTAATCAATATTTCTGCGTACCAGGAGCAGAAAAATACCTCCTCGCACTTCTGCTCTCCTAATAAAAAACCAAAATTCGAAATTTTGCATTTTATTTCGTGTTTTAATTAAATAATATTTCTGCGTACCAGGAGCAGAAAAATACCTCCTCGCACTTCTGCTCTCCTAATAAAAATACCAAAAATTCGAAATTTTGCGTTTTACTTCGTGTGTTAATCAATATTTCTGCGTACCAGGAGCAGAAAAATACCTCCTCGCACTTCTGCTCTCCTAATAAAAATACCATAAATTCGAAATTTTGCATTTTATTTCGTGTTTTAATTAAATAATATTTCTGCGTACCAGGAGCAGAAAAATACCTCCTCGCACTTCTGCTCTCCTAATAAAAATACCAAAAATTCGAAATTTTGCATTTTACTTCGTGTGTTAATCAATATTTCTGCGTACCAGGAGCAGAAAAATACCTCCTCGCACTTCTGCTCTCCTAATAAAAAACCAAAATTCGAAATTTTGCATTTTATTTCGTGTTTTAATTAAATAATATTTCTGCGTACCAGGAGCAGAAAAATACCTCCTCGCACTTCTGCTCTCCTAATAAAAAACCAAAATTCGAAATTTTGCATTTTATTTCGTGTTTTAATTAAATAATATTTCTGCGTACCAGGAGCAGAAAAATACCTCCTCGCACTTCTGCTCTCCTAATAAAAAACCAAAATTCGAAATTTTGCATTTTATTTCGTGTTTTAATTAAATAATATTTCTGCGTACCAGGAGCAGAAAAATACCTCCTCGCACTTCTGCTCTCCTAATAAAAATACCATAAATTCGAAATTTTGCAATTTAGTTCGTGATTTAATTAAATAATATTTCTGCGTACCAGGAGCAGAAAAATACCTCCTCGCACTTCTGCTCTCCTAATAAAAATACCATAAATTCGAAATTTTGCATTTTATTTCGTGTTTTAATTAAATAATATTTCTGCGTACCAGGAGCAGATACCTCCTCGCACTTCTGCTCTCCTAATAACAATACCAAAAATTCGAAATTTTGCATTTTATTTCGTGTGTTAATTAATATTTCTGCGTGCCAGGAGCAGAAAAATACCTCCTCGCACTTCTGCTCCCCTAATAAAAATACCAAAAATTCGAAATTTTGCATTTTATTTCGTGTGTTAATTAATATTTCTGCGTACCAGGAGCAGAAAAATACCTCCTCGCACTTCTGCTCTCCTAATAAAAATACAATAAATTCGAAATTTTGCATTTTATTTCGTGTGTTAATTAATATTTCTGCGTACCAGGAGCAGAAAAATACCTCCTCGCACTTCTGCTCTCCTAATAAAAAACCAAAATTCGAAATTTTGCATTTTATTTCGTGTGTTAATTAATATTCCTGCGTACCAGGAGCAGAAAAATACCTCCTCGCACTTCTGCTCCCCTAATAAAAATACCAAAAATTCGAAATTTTGCATTTTATTTCGTGTGTTAATTAATATTTCTGCGTACCAGGAGCAGAAAAATACCTCCTCGCACTTCTGCTCTCCTAATAAAAATACAATAAATTCGAAATTTTGCATTTTATTTCGTGTGTTAATTAATATTTCTGCGTACCAGGAGCAGAAAAATACCTCCTCGCACTTCTGCTCTCCTAATAAAAAACCAAAATTCGAAATTTTGCATTTTATTTCGTGTGTTAATTAATATTCCTGCGTACCAGGAGCAGAAAAATACCTCCTCGCACTTCTGCTCTCCTAATAAAAATACCAAAAATTCGAAATTTTTCGTTTTACTTCGTGTGTTAATCAATATTTCTGCGTACCAGGAGCAGAAAAATACCTCCTCGCACTTCTGCTCTCCTAATAAAAATACCATAAATTCGAAATTTTGCATTTTATTTCGTGTTTTAATTAAATAATATTTCTGCGTACCAGGAGCAGAAAAATACCTCCTCGCACTTCTGCTCTCCTAATAAAAATACCATAAATTCGAAATTTTGCATTTTATTTCGTGTTTTAATTAAATAATATTTCTGCGTACCAGGAGCAGAAAAATACCTCCTCGCACTTCTGCTCTCCTAATAAAAATACCAAAAATTCGAAATTTTGCGTTTTACTTCGTGTGTTAATCAATATTTCTGCGTACCAGGAGCAGAAAAATACCTCCTCGCACTTCTGCTCTCCTAATAAAAATACCATAAATTCGAAATTTTGCATTTTATTTCGTGTTTTAATTAAATAATATTTCTGCGTACCAGGAGCAGAAAAATATATCCTCGCACTTCTGCTCTCCTAATAAAAATACCAAAAATTCGAAATTTTGCATTTTATTTCGTGTTTTAATTAAATAATATTTCTGCGTACCAGGAGCAGAAAAATACCTCCTCGCACTTCTGCTCTCCTAATAACAATACCAAAAATTCGAAATTTTGCATTTTATTTCGTGTGTTAATTAATATTTCTGCGTACCAGGAGCAGAAAAATACCTCCTCGCACTTCTGCTCTCCTAATAAAAAACCAAAATTCGAAATTTTGCATTTTATTTCGTGTTTTAATTAAATAATATTTCTGCGTACCAGGAGCAGAAAAATACCTCCTCGCACTTCTGCTCTCCTAATAAAAAACCAAAATTCGAAATTTTGCATTTTATTTCGTGTTTTAATTAAATAATATTTCTGCGTACCAGGAGCAGAAAAATACCTCCTCGCACTTCTGCTCTCCTAATAATAAACCAAAATTCGAAATTTTGCATTTTATTTCGTGTTTTAATTAAATAATATTTCTGCGTACCAGGAGCAGAAAAATACCTCCTCGCACTTCTGCTCTCCTAATAAAAATACCATAAATTCGAAATTTTGCAATTTAGTTCGTGTTTTAATTAAATAATATTTCTGCGTACCAGGAGCAGAAAAATACCTCCTCGCACTTCTGCTCTCCTAATAAAAATACCATAAATTCGAAATTTTGCATTTTATTTCGTGTTTTAATTAAATAATATTTCTGCGTACCAGGAGCAGAAAAATACCTCCTCGCACTTCTGCTCTCCTAATAACAATACCAAAAATTCGAAATTTTGCATTTTATTTCGTGTGTTAATTAATATTTCTGCGTGCCAGGAGCAGAAAAATACCTCCTCGCACTTCTGCTCCCCTAATAAAAATACCAAAAATTCGAAATTTTGCATTTTATTTCGTGTGTTAATTAATATTTCTGCGTACCAGGAGCAGAAAAATACCTCCACGCACTTCTGCTCTCCTAATAAAAATACAATAAATTCGAAATTTTGCATTTTATTTCGTGTGTTAATTAATATTTCTGCGTACCAGGAGCAGAAAAATACCTCCTCGCACTTCTGCTCTCCTAATAAAAAACCAAAATTCGAAATTTTGCATTTTATTTCGTGTGTTAATTAATATTCCTGCGTACCAGGAGCAGAAAAATACCTCTTCGCACTTCTGCTCTCCTAATAAAAATACCAAAAATTCGAAATTTTGCGTTTTACTTCGTATGTTAATCAATATTTCTGCGTACCAGGAGCAGAAAAATACCTCCTCGCACTTCTGCTCTCCTAATAAAAATACCATAAATTCGAAATTTTGCATTTTATTTCGTGTTTTAATTAAATAATATTTCTGCGTACCAGGAGCAGAAAAATATATCCTCGCACTTCTGCTCTCCTAATAAAAATAGCAAAAATTCGAAATTTTGCATTTTATTTCGTGTTTTAATTAAATAATATTTCTGCGTACCAGGAGCAGAAAAATACCTCCTCGCACTTCTGCTCTCCTAATAACAATACCAAAAATTCGAAATTTTGCATTTTATTTCGTGTGTTAATTAATATTTCTGCGTACCAGGAGCAGAAAAATACCTCCTCGCACCTCTGCTCTCCTAATAAAAAACCAAAATTCGAAATTTTGCATTTTATTTCGTGTTTTAATTAAATAATATTTCTGCGTACCAGGAGCAGAAAAATACCTCCTCGCACTTCTGCTCTCCTAATAAAAATACCATAAATTCGAAATTTTGCATTTTATTTCGTGTTTTAATTAAATAATATTTCTGCGTACCAGGAGCAGAAAAATACCTCCTCGCACTTCTGCTCTCCTAATAAAAATACCAAAAATTCGAAATTTTGCGTTTTACTTCGTGTGTTAATCAATATTTCTGCGTACCAGGAGCAGAAAAATACCTCCTCGCACTTCTGCTCTCCTAATAAAAATACCATAAATTCGAAATTTTGCATTTTATCTCGTGTTTTAATTAAATAATATTTCTGCGTACCAGGAGCAGAAAAATACCTCCTCGCACTTCTGCTCTCCTAATAAAAATACCAAGAATTCGAAATTTTGCATTTTACTTCGTGTGTTAATCAATATTTCTGCGTACCAGGAGCAGAAAAATACCTCCTCGCACTTCTGCTCTCCTAATAACAATACCAAAAATTCGAAATTTTGCATTTTATTTCGTGTGTTAATTAATATTTCTGCGTACCAGGAGCAGAAAAATACCTCCTCGCACTTCTGCTCTCCTAATAAAAAACCAAAATTCGAAATTTTGCATTTTATTTCGTGTTTTAATTAAATAATATTTCTGCGTACCAGGAGCAGAAAAATACCTCCTCGCACTTCTGCTCTCCTAATAAAAAACCAAAATTCGAAATTTTGCATTTTATTTCGTGTTTTAATTAAATAATATTTCTGCGTACCAGGAGCAGAAAAATACCTCCTCGCACTTCTGCTCTCCTAATAAAAAACCAAAATTCGAAATTTTGCATTTTATTTCGTGTTTTAATTAAATAATATTTCTGCGTACCAGGAGCAGAAAAATATCTCCTCGCACTTCTGCTCTCCTAATAAAAATACCATAAATTCGAAATTTTGCAATTTAGTTCGTGTTTTAATTAAATAATATTTCTGCGTACCAGGAGCAGAAAAATACCTCCTCGCACTTCTGCTCTCCTAATAAAAAACCAAAATTCGAAATTTTGCATTTTATTTCGTGTTTTAATTAAATAATATTTCTGCGTACCAGGAGCAGAAAAATACCTCCTCGCACTTCTGCTCTCCTAATAAAAAACCAAAATTCGAAATTTTGCATTTTATTTCGTGTTTTAATTAAATAATATTTCTGCGTACCAGGAGCAGAAAAATACCTCCTCGCACTTCTGCTCTCCTAATAAAAATACCAAAAATTCGAAATTTTGCATTGTATTTCGTGTGTTAATTAATATTTCTGCGTACCAGGAGCAGAAAAATACCTCCTCGCACTTATGCTCTCCTAATAAAAATACCATAAATTCGAAATTTTGCATTTTATTTCGTGTTTTAATTAAATAATATTTCTGCGTACCAGGAGCAGAAAAATACCTCCTCGCACTTCTGCTCTCCTAATAAAAATACCATAAATTCGAAATTTTGCAATTTATTTCGTGTTTTAATTAAATAATATTTCTGCGTACCAGGAGCAGAAAAATACCTCCTCGCACTTCTGCTCTCCTAATAAAAATACCATAAATTCGAAATTTTGCATTTTATTTCGTGTGTTAATTAATATTTCTGCGTACCAGGAGCAGAAAAATACCTCCTCGCACTTCTGCTCCCCTAATAAAAATACCAAAAGTTCGAAATTTTGCATTTATTTCGTGTGTTAATTAATATTTCTGCGTACCAGGAGCAGAAAAATACCTCCTCGCACTTCTGCTCTCCTAATAAAAATACAATAAATTCGAAATTTTGCATTTTATTTCGTGTGTTAATTAATATTTCTGCGTACCAGGAGCAGAAAAATACCTCCTCGCACTTCTGCTCTCCTAATAAAAAACCAAAATTCGAAATTTTGCATTTTATTTCGTGTGTTAATTAATATTCCTGCGTACCAGGAGCAGAAAAATACCTCCTCGCACTTCTGCTCTCCTAATAAAAATACCAAAAATTCGAAATTTTGCGTTTTACTTCGTGTGTTAATCAATATTTCTGCGTACCAGGAGCAGAAAAATACCTCCTCGCACTTCTGCTCTCCTAATAAAAATAGCAAAAATTCGAAATTTTGCATTTTATTTCGTGTTTTAATTAAATAATATTTCTGCGTACCAGGAGCAGAAAAATACCTCCTCGCACTTCTGCTCTCCTAATAACAATACCAAAAATTCGAAATTTTGCATTTTATTTCGTGTGTTAATTAATATTTCTGCGTACCAGGAGCAGAAAAATACCTCCTCGCACCTCTGCTCTCCTAATAAAAAACCAAAATTCGAAATTTTGCATTTTATTTCGTGTTTTAATTAAATAATATTTCTGCGTACCAGGAGCAGAAAAATACCTCCTCGCACTTCTGCTCTCCTAATAAAAATACCATAAATTCGAAACTTTGCATTTTATTTCGTGTTTTAATTAAATAATATTTCTGCGTACCAGGAGCAGAAAAATACCTCCTCGCACTTCTGCTCTCCTAATAAAAATACCAAAAATTCGAAATTTTGCGTTTTACTTCGTGTGTTAATCAATATTTCTGCGTACCAGGAGCAGAAAAATACCTCCTCGCACTTCTGCTCTCCTAATAAAAATACCATAAATTCGAAATTTTGCATTTTATTTCGTGTTTTAATTAAATAATATTTCTGCGTACCAGGAGCAGAAAAATACCTCCTCGCACTTCTGCTCTCCTAATAAAAATACCAAAAATTCGAAATTTTGCATTTTACTTCGTGTGTTAATCAATATTTCTGCGTACCAGGAGCAGAAAAATACCTCCTCGCACTTCTGCTCTCCTAATAAAAATACCATAAATTCGAAATTTTGCATTTTATCTCGTGTTTTAATTAAATAATATTTCTGCGTACCAGGAGCAGAAAAATACCTCCTCGCACTTCTGCTCTCCTAATAAAAATACCAAGAATTCGAAATTTTGCATTTTACTTCGTGTGTTAATCAATATTTCTGCGTACCAGGAGCAGAAAAATACCTCCTCGCACTTCTGCTCTCCTAATAACAATACCAAAAATTCGAAATTTTGCATTTTATTTCGTGTGTTAATTAATATTTCTGCGTACCAGGAGTAGAAAAATACCTCCTCGCACTTCTGCTCTCCTAATAAAAAACCAAAATTCGAAATTTTGCATTTTATTTCGTGTTTTAATTAAATAATATTTCTGCGTACCAGGAGCAGAAAAATACCTCCTCGCACTTCTGCTCTCCTAATAAAAAACCAAAATTCGAAATTTTGCATTTTATTTCGTGTTTTAATTAAATAATATTTCTGCGTACCAGGAGCAGAAAAATACCTCCTCGCACTTCTGCTCTCCTAATAAAAAACCAAAATTCGAAATTTTGCATTTTATTTCGTGTTTTAATTAAATAATATTTCTGCGTACCAGGAGCAGAAAAATATCTCCTCGCACTTCTGCTCTCCTAATAAAAATACCATAAATTCGAAATTTTGCAATTTAGTTCGTGTTTTAATTAAATAATATTTCTGCGTACCAGGAGCAGAAAAATACCTCCTCGCACTTCTGCTCTCCTAATAAAAAACCAAAATTCGAAATTTTGCATTTTATTTCGTGTTTTAATTAAATAATATTTCTGCGTACCAGGAGCAGAAAAATACCTCCTCGCACTTCTGCTCTCCTAATAAAAAACCAAAATTCGAAATTTTGCATTTTATTTCGTGTTTTAATTAAATAATATTTCTGCGTACCAGGAGCAGAAAAATACCTCCTCGCACTTCTGCTCTCCTAATAAAAATACCAAAAATTCGAAATTTTGCATTGTATTTCGTGTGTTAATTAATATTTCTGCGTACCAGGAGCAGAAAAATACCTCCTCGCACTTATGCTCTCCTAATAAAAATACCATAAATTCGAAATTTTGCATTTTATTTCGTGTTTTAATTAAATAATATTTCTGCGTACCAGGAGCAGAAAAATACCTCCTCGCACTTCTGCTCTCCTAATAAAAATACCATAAATTCGAAATTTTGCAATTTATTTCGTGTTTTAATTAAATAATATTTCTGCGTACCAGGAGCAGAAAAATACCTCCTCGCACTTCTGCTCTCCTAATAAAAATACCATAAATTCGAAATTTTGCATTTTATTTCGTGTGTTAATTAATATTTCTGCGTACCAGGAGCAGAAAAATACCTCCTCGCACTTCTGCTCCCCTAATAAAAATACCAAAAGTTCGAAATTTTGCATTTATTTCGTGTGTTAATTAATATTTCTGCGTACCAGGAGCAGAAAAATACCTCCTCGCACTTCTGCTCTCCTAATAAAAATACAATAAATTCGAAATTTTGCATTTTATTTCGTGTGTTAATTAATATTTCTGCGTACCAGGAGCAGAAAAATACCTCCTCGCACTTCTGCTCTCCTAATAAAAAACCAAAATTCGAAATTTTGCATTTTATTTCGTGTGTTAATTAATATTCCTGCGTACCAGGAGCAGAAAAATACCTCCTCGCACTTCTGCTCTCCTAATAAAAATACCAAAAATTCGAAATTTTGCGTTTTACTTCGTGTGTTAATCAATATTTCTGCGTACCAGGAGCAGAAAAATACCTCCTCGCACTTCTGCTCTCCTAATAAAAATAGCAAAAATTCGAAATTTTGCATTTTATTTCGTGTTTTAATTAAATAATATTTCTGCGTACCAGGAGCAGAAAAATACCTCCTCGCACTTCTGCTCTCCTAATAACAATACCAAAAATTCGAAATTTTGCATTTTATTTCGTGTGTTAATTAATATTTCTGCGTACCAGGAGCAGAAAAATACCTCCTCGCACCTCTGCTCTCCTAATAAAAAACCAAAATTCGAAATTTTGCATTTTATTTCGTGTTTTAATTAAATAATATTTCTGCGTACCAGGAGCAGAAAAATACCTCCTCGCACTTCTGCTCTCCTAATAAAAATACCATAAATTCGAAACTTTGCATTTTATTTCGTGTTTTAATTAAATAATATTTCTGCGTACCAGGAGCAGAAAAATACCTCCTCGCACTTCTGCTCTCCTAATAAAAATACCAAAAATTCGAAATTTTGCGTTTTACTTCGTGTGTTAATCAATATTTCTGCGTACCAGGAGCAGAAAAATACCTCCTCGCACTTCTGCTCTCCTAATAAAAATACCATAAATTCGAAATTTTGCATTTTATTTCGTGTTTTAATTAAATAATATTTCTGCGTACCAGGAGCAGAAAAATACCTCCTCGCACTTCTGCTCTCCTAATAAAAATACCAAAAATTCGAAATTTTGCATTTTACTTCGTGTGTTAATCAATATTTCTGCGTACCAGGAGCAGAAAAATACCTCCTCGCACTTCTGCTCTCCTAATAAAAAACCAAAATTCGAAATTTTGCATTTTATTTCGTGTTTTAATTAAATAATATTTCTGCGTACCAGGAGCAGAAAAATACCTCCTCGCACTTCTGCTCTCCTAATAAAAATACCAAAAATTCGAAATTTTGCGTTTTACTTCGTGTGTTAATCAATATTTCTGCGTACCAGGAGCAGAAAAATACCTCCTCGCACTTCTGCTCTCCTAATAAAAATACCATAAATTCGAAATTTTGCATTTTATTTCGTGTTTTAATTAAATAATATTTCTGCGTACCAGGAGCAGAAAAATACCTCCTCGCACTTCTGCTCTCCTAATAAAAATACCAAAAATTCGAAATTTTGCATTTTACTTCGTGTGTTAATCAATATTTCTGCGTACCAGGAGCAGAAAAATACCTCCTCGCACTTCTGCTCTCCTAATAAAAAACCAAAATTCGAAATTTTGCATTTTATTTCGTGTTTTAATTAAATAATATTTCTGCGTACCAGGAGCAGAAAAATACCTCCTCGCACTTCTGCTCTCCTAATAAAAAACCAAAATTCGAAATTTTGCATTTTATTTCGTGTTTTAATTAAATAATATTTCTGCGTACCAGGAGCAGAAAAATACCTCCTCGCACTTCTGCTCTCCTAATAAAAAACCAAAATTCGAAATTTTGCATTTTATTTCGTGTTTTAATTAAATAATATTTCTGCGTACCAGGAGCAGAAAAATACCTCCTCGCACTTCTGCTCTCCTAATAAAAATACCATAAATTCGAAATTTTGCAATTTAGTTCGTGATTTAATTAAATAATATTTCTGCGTACCAGGAGCAGAAAAATACCTCCTCGCACTTCTGCTCTCCTAATAAAAATACCATAAATTCGAAATTTTGCATTTTATTTCGTGTTTTAATTAAATAATATTTCTGCGTACCAGGAGCAGATACCTCCTCGCACTTCTGCTCTCCTAATAACAATACCAAAAATTCGAAATTTTGCATTTTATTTCGTGTGTTAATTAATATTTCTGCGTGCCAGGAGCAGAAAAATACCTCCTCGCACTTCTGCTCCCCTAATAAAAATACCAAAAATTCGAAATTTTGCATTTTATTTCGTGTGTTAATTAATATTTCTGCGTACCAGGAGCAGAAAAATACCTCCTCGCACTTCTGCTCTCCTAATAAAAATACAATAAATTCGAAATTTTGCATTTTATTTCGTGTGTTAATTAATATTTCTGCGTACCAGGAGCAGAAAAATACCTCCTCGCACTTCTGCTCTCCTAATAAAAAACCAAAATTCGAAATTTTGCATTTTATTTCGTGTGTTAATTAATATTCCTGCGTACCAGGAGCAGAAAAATACCTCCTCGCACTTCTGCTCTCCTAATAAAAATACCAAAAATTCGAAATTTTGCGTTTTACTTCGTATGTTAATCAATATTTCTGCGTACCAGGAGCAGAAAAATACCTCCTCGCACTTCTGCTCTCCTAATAAAAATACCATAAATTCGAAATTTTGTATTTTATTTCGTGTTTTAATTAAATAATATTTCTGCGTACCAGGAGCAGAAAAATATATCCTCGCACTTCTGCTCTCCTAATAAAAATACCAAAAATTCGAAATTTTGCATTTTATTTCGTGTTTTAATTAAATAATATTTCTGCGTACCAGGAGCAGAAAAATACCTCCTCGCACTTCTGCTCTCCTAATAAAAATACCATAAATTCGAAATTTTGCATTTTATTTCGTGTTTTAATTAAATAATATTTCTGCGTACCAGGAGCAGAAAAATACCTCCTCGCACTTCTGCTCTCCTAATAAAAATACCAAAAATTCGAAATTTTGCGTTTGACTTCGTGTGTTAATCAATATTTCTGCGTACCAGGAGCAGAAAAATACCTCCTCGCACTTCTGCTCTCCTAATAAAAATACCATAAATTCGAAATTTTGCATTTTATTTCGTGTTTTAATTAAATAATATTTCTGCGTACCAGGAGCAGAAAAATATATCCTCGCACTTCTGCTCTCCTAATAAAAATACCAAAAATTCGAAATTTTGCATTTTATTTCGTGTTTTAATTAAATAATATTTCTGCGTACCAGGAGCAGAAAAATACCTCCTCGCACTTCTGCTCTCCTAATAACAATACCAAAAATTCGAAATTTTGCATTTTATTTCGTGTGTTAATTAATATTTCTGCGTACCAGGAGCAGAAAAATACCTCCTCGCACTTCTGCTCTCCTAATAAAAAACCAAAATTCGAAATTTTGCATTTTATTTCGTGTTTTAATTAAATAATATTTCTGCGTACCAGGAGCAGAAAAATACCTCCTCGCACTTCTGCTCTCCTAATAAAAAACCAAAATTCGAAATTTTGCATTTTATTTCGTGTTTTAATTAAATAATATTTCTGCGTACCAGGAGCAGAAAAATACCTCCGCGCACTTCTGCTCTCCTAATAAAAAACCAAAATTCGAAATTTTGCATTTTATTTCGTGTTTTAATTAAATAATATTTCTGCGTACCAGGAGCAGAAAAATACCTCCTCGCACTTCTGCTCTCCTAATAAAAATACCATAAATTCGAAATTTTGCAATTTAGTTCGTGTTTTAATTAAATAATATTTCTGCGTACCAGGAGCAGAAAAATACCTCCTCGCACTTCTGCTCTCCTAATAAAAATACCATAAATTCGAAATTTTGCATTTTATTTCGTGTGTTAATTAATATTTCTGCGTGCCAGGAGCAGAAAAATACCTCCTCGCACTTCTGCTCCCCTAATAAAAATACCAAAAATTCGAAATTTTGCATTTTATTTCGTGTGTTAATTAATATTTCTGCGTACCAGGAGCAGAAAAATACCTCCTCGCACTTCTGCTCTCCTAATAAAAATACAATAAATTCGAAATTTTGCATTTTATTTCGTGTGTTAATTAATATTTCTGCGTACCAGGAGCAGAAAAATACCTCCTCGCACTTCTGCTCTCCTAATAAAAAACCAAAATTCGAAATTTTGCATTTTATTTCGTGTGTTAATTAATATTCCTGCGTACCAGGAGCAGAAAAATACCTCTTCGCACTTCTGCTCTCCTAATAAAAATACCAAAAATTCGAAATTTTGCGTTTTACTTCGTGTGTTAATCAATATTTCTGCGTACCAGGAGCAGAAAAATACCTCTTCGCACTTCTGCTCTCCTAATAAAAATACCATAAATTCGAAATTTTGCATTTTATTTCGTGTTTTAATTAAATAATATTTCTGCGTACCAGGAGCAGAAAAATATATCCTCGCACTTCTGCTCTCCTAATAAAAATACCAAAAATTCGAAATTTTGCATTTTATTTCGTGTTTTAATTAAATAATATTTCTGCGTACCAGGAGCAGAAAAATACCTCCTCGCACTTCTGCTCTCCTAATAAAAATACCATAAATTCGAAATTTTGCATTTTATTTCGTGTTTTAATTAAATAATATTTCTGCGTACCAGGAGCAGAAAAATACCTCCTCGCACTTCTGCTCTCCTAATAACAATACCAAAAATTCGAAATTTTGCATTTTATTTCGTGTGTTAATTAATATTTCTGCGTACCAGGAGCAGAAAAATACCTCCTCGCACTTCTGCTCTCCTAATAAAAAACCAAAATTCGAAATTTTGCATTTTATTTCGTGTTTTAATTAAATAATATTTCTGCGTACCAGGAGCAGAAAAATACCTCCTCGCACTTCTGCTCTCCTAATAAAAAACCAAAATTCGAAATTTTGCATTTTATTTCGTGTTTTAATTAAATAATATTTCTGCGTACCAGGAGCAGAAAAATACCTCCTCGCACATCTGCTCTCCTAATAACAATACCAAAAATTCGAAATTTTGCATTTTATTTCGTGTGTTAATTAATATTTCTGCGTACCAGGAGCAGAAAAATACCTCCTCGCACTTCTGCTCTCCTAATAAAAATACAATAAATTCGAAATTTTGCATTTTATTTCGTGTGTTAATTAATATTTCTGCGTACCAGGAGCAGAAAAATACTTCCTCGCACTTCTGCTCTCCTAATAAAAAACCAAAATTCGAAATTTTGCATTTTATTTCGTGTTTTAATTAAATAATATTTCTGCGTACCAGGAGCAGAAAAATACCTCCTCGCACTTCTGCTCTCCTAATAAAAAACCAAAATTCGAAATTTTGCATTTTATTTCGTGTTTTAATTAAATAATATTTCTGCGTACCAGGAGCAGAAAAATACCTCCTCGCACTTCTGCTCTCCTAATAACAATACCAAAAATTCGAAATTTTGCATTTTATTTCGTGTGTTAATTAATATTTCTGCGTACCAGGAGCAGAAAAATACCTCCTCGCACTTCTGCTCTCCTAATAAAAATACAATAAATTCGAAATTTTGCATTTTGTTTCGTGTGTTAATTAATATTTCTGCGTACCAGGAGCAGAAAAATACCTCCTCGCACTTCTGCTCTCCTAATAAAAAACGAAAATTCGAAATTTTGCATTTTATTTCGTGTGTTAATTAATATTCCTGCGTACCAGGAGCAGAAAAATACATCTTCGCACTTCTGCTCTCCTAATAAAAATACCAAAAATTCGAAATTTTGCGTTTTACTTCGTGTGTTAATCAATATTTCTGCGTACCAGGAGCAGAAAAATACCTCCTCGCACTTCTGCTCTCCTAATAAAAATACCATAAATTCGAAATTTTGCATTTTATTTCGTGTTTTAATTAAATAATATTTCTGCGTACCAGGAGCAGAAAAATATATCCTCGCACTTCTGCTCTCCTAATAAAAATACCAAAAATTCGAAATTTTGCATTTTATTTCGTGTTTTAATTAAATAATATTTCTGCGTACCAGGAGCAGAAAAATACCTCCTCGCACTTCTGCTCTCCTAATAAAAATACCATAAATTCGAAATTTTGCATTTTATTTCGTGTTTTAATTAAATAATATTTCTGCGTACCAGGAGCAGAAAAATACCTCCTCGCACTTCTGCTCTCCTAATAAAAATACCAAAAATTCGAAATTTTGCGTTTTACTTCGTGTGTTAATCAATATTTCTGCGTACCAGGAGCAGAAAAATACCTCCTCGCACTTCTGCTCTCCTAATAAAAATACCATAAATTCGAAATTTTGCATTTTATTTCGTGTTTTAATTAAATAATATTTCTGCGTACCAGGAGCAGAAAAATATATCCTTGCACTTCTGCTCTCCTAATAAAAATACCAAAAATTCGAAATTTTGCATTTTATTTCGTGTTTTAATTAAATAATATTTCTGCGTACCAGGAGCAGAAAAATACCTCCTCGCACTTCTGCTCTCCTAATAACAATACCAAAAATTCGAAATTTTGCATTTTATTTCGTGTGTTAATTAATATTTCTGCGTACCAGGAGCAGAAAAATACCTCCTCGCACTTCTGCTCTCCTAATAAAAAACCAAAATTCGAAATTTTGCATTTTATTTCGTGTTTTAACCATTTAGGACTCTTAACCTGGTTATATAAATAATTGGCAACACCGCTTATCAGGAGCAGAATAATACCTCCTCGCACTTCTGCTCTCCTAACAAAATACTTTATAAAGACACGAAATAACGTGCAAAATTTTTAATTTTCGGTATTTTTATTAGGAGAGCAGAAGTGCGAGGAGGTGTTTTCAAAACTGCTCCTGATAAGCTGCGTTGCCAAATTGTGCAAAACTTCCTATTTAGTAGGAAAACGCGAAATAAAACGGACAATTTGAAATTTTTGGTATTTTTATTAGGAAAGCAGAAGTGGGAGGAGGCATTTTTAAAACTGCTCCTGATAAGCGGCGTTGCTAAATTTTGCAAAATTAAAGTCAAGTCAAGTTAAAAGCCCAAAGAAGAGGTTGCCCCAGCTGGGAATCGAACCCAGGTCTCCAAACATAGTTCAGTGCTCTGCCACTAAGCTACCGGAGCTTTGGAACCATTTAGGACTCTTAACCTGGTTATATAAATAATTGGCAACACCGCTTATCAGGAGCAGAAAAATACCTCCTCGCACTTCTGCTCGCCTAATAAAAATACCAAAAATTAAACTTTTCCACTTTATTTCTTGTTTAAATAAATTATTCTGCGGATCAGGAGCAGAAAATACCCCCTCGCACTCCTGTTCTCCTAACAAAAACACCAAAAATTCCAAATTTTGCATTTTATTTCGTGTTTTAATTAATATTTCTGCGTACCAGGAGCAGAAAAATACCTCCTCGCACTTCTGCTCTCCTAATAATAAGACCAAAATTTGAAATTTTGCATTTTATTTCGTATTATCTTTAAATGATATTTCTGCGTACCAGGAGCAGAAAAATACCTCCTCGCACTTCTGCTCTCCTAATAAAAATACCATAAATTCGAAATTTTGCATTTTATTTCGTGTTTTAATTAAATAATATTTCTGCGTACCAGGAGCAGAAAAATACCTCCTCGCACTTCTGCTCTCCTAATAAAAACACCAAAAATTTGGAATTTTGCATTTTATTTCGTATTTTAATTAATATTTCTGCGTACCTGGAGCAGAAAAATACCTTTTCGCACTTCTGCTCTCCTAACAAAAGTACCATAAATTCGAAATTTTCGCTACTAATTAGGAAATTTTGCGCAATTAGGCAACGCAGCTTATCAGGAGAAGAAAATACTTTTTCGCACTTCTACTCTCCTAATAAAAATACCAAAAATTATAAATTTTGCATTTTGCATCAGGATTACAGAAAAGCGAGGAGGTAGGTATCTTCTGTTCCTAACATGAGACGTTGCCAAATTGCTCAAAATTTCCTAATTTTTAGGAATGTCTTTAACCGCGCTATTGTGTGTTACGGAGACACGATTTACATGAAATAAATAAAATCCCCTTAAAATTAGGAAATTTTAATTTTTATGTCTTGCACCAACAGCAAAGCTAAAAATAAAACTAACAGGTCATTTTTAATTCATTTATTATGTCAAAAAGTAAAGATTTACAATAAAATGGACATATTACTGGATAAGTATGAACATTTTGGGTGCGCCCCAATTACTTCAGTTATTAAATAAATACAATAAAATAAATGAAAGTCTTAAACATATTCGGTCGTACTGCAACTAAACTTCACATTTTACAGAGGTGCGATTTTGCAGAGGTGTGATTTTGCAGAGGTGTGTTTTTGCAGAGGTGTGTGTAGGTGTGTGCAGGTGTGTGCAGAGGTGTGTTTTTGCAGAGGTGTGTTTTTGCAGAGGTGTGTGATTTTGCAGAGGTGTGATGTGCGATTTTACAGAGGTGTGATTTTGCAGAGGTGCACATTTTGCAGAGGTGCGAAGAGGTATTTTTCTGCTCTTGATAGGCGGCGTTGCCAAATTGTGCAAATGAGTATCCCAATAATTAAAGAAAACCTCCTCGAATTTGTGTTCTACTAAATAAAATTCCCTTAAAATTAGGAAATTTTAATTATTATGTATTGCACCAACAGCATAGCTAAAAATAAAACTAACTGGTCATTTTTAATTCGTTTATTATGTCAAAAAGTAAAGATTTACTATAAAATGGACATATTACTGGATAAGTATGAAAGGTTTGGGTGCGCCCCAATTACTTCAGTTATTAAATAAATACAATAAAATAAATGAAAGTCTTAAACATATTCGTTCGTACTGCACTAAACTTCACATTTTACACCAGTAGTAGCCCCAATCTTGAAGGGAACAGGATACACAGGGAAGTGGTCTCTGATTTTCTCGGTTGTTTCTTAAACACATCGTTGTGTTGTGGTCTTGTCCAGTGTCTTCTATCACCCTATGATGATGCGTGCCTGAAATGATCAACGCTGTTAAAAAAAGGTAATTATTCAAATACGGTTTTCTATCAGAAATCAAGGGGTTTCTCAGAAATATGGAAAATGAGACACTGTACAATTATTTATCAAAAAAAGCAGTAGTTTTGTTTCTAAACATATATGTAGAAACCGGCACAGAATTAAATATTTTCTTTAACTGGAAAAAAATTTGGAGGTACCTAAAACTAACGCTATAAGTATTTTTTATTGAGGCATATTTACACCATCTGTTAAAAATTTACGAGTATATATTGGATAATATTTACACTCTTGTTAAAAATTTACACGTATAAAAATAAACAACCAGAAAAATATATTTAAAGCACTCAGCGGCATGTATGGGTGTATGTTTGGACGTAGTCAGCAAAGTTCTTTACTGGTCTTAAATGAGAAAATAAAACTTTAATTTTTGGCTTACCTCCTTGTACACAGACCAAAACTGACGGACGCTTTTAATTTTGACTTTCAGTGACAAGACAGACGTCAGCAATGGTTGGTTCTTCGCCTTCGTCATCGTAAGTTTCCGTGTCCCAGTTTATTGGGCAAGTTAAGTCAGTAGTGAAGTCCCACAATCTTTGGTCTTCTGTTTCTTCACGCAACCATCTTTTTTTGGTAATTCTGATGGCTTCGGCTGCGGGGATTCTGCAAATAAAAAATATCAAATAAGTCAAAATAGCTAGGAACATTAATTTAAATACTGAGTAGTGAGTTTATAATAAAATATAAAAACTGCTACTTATATGTATAAAAACTATGATTGTACCTGCACTGATTTCATTTCCAAAGCATCCAGAATTGCTACAAATTGACGGTTCAAGATCCTCAAGATCAGATTTTGGGTCATCGGTACCACCATCGGTACGGGTAGGACTTTCAAGATTTCATGATCGTGTGAGTTCTTATGAGTTGGACTTTATAAATGATGTGCTGATGACAGGTTTAATAAGTTTATGAATATTATTGTGGCAGCTTATAATGAATCATTCCCTGAAAAAACATATATAGTCAGAGCAGATCAGGGGGATAAAATTGCCTGGTTTAACGACAATTTAAGACGCATGCGTGAACACCTAAATTTGTTGGGTGAATTAACTAGGCAGTATGAAGGACCAGGCTTTGCACTGGAATATAAAAGTTATAAATTGACATATAAAAAAGCTATTTGTGCTGCTAAAAAAGAGCACAATGACAACTTAATTAAAAATTCCAGTAATCGAATAAAATGCATATGGCAAATTATAAACCAACACCGCGACTCCAGTATAAAGAACCATAAACACTGTGAAATCGGAGCTGATGAATTTAATACTTACTTTTCGGGCATTGCGGAAGATATCATAAGTAAAATCCCCTTAAATCAGGTTGATCCTATTGCACTATTAGGTAAAAGCCTACAAATTCTTTCTCATTTAGTGATGTAACATATAACGAAATAAGAGAAATCATTGATGGCTTAACTAATAAAAGCAGCTGTGATATCTTTGGCTTCAATGTAAAACTAATAAAGACAATTAAAAACATTATCATTTATCCTCTTGCAAAACTCATTAATCTTTGCTTCCGAGAAAACTGTTTTCCACTTTTACTAAAGGCTGCACTTATAACTCCGATCTATAAAAAAGGAGACTCATCATTGCCTGAAAACTATAGACCTATCTCCCTTCTGCCAGTGATATCAAAGATTTTTGAGAAATGCATCTCCAACAGAATAGCTCTTTACTTTGAGCGGAACGGATATTTCACTGATTCTCAGTTTGGTTTTCGGAAGAATAGAGGGACAGTCATGGGCATTATGGACCTTGTGGGGCGAATACAGAAATCCTTTGATGATCTAGAGTCTAGCGCTGGGCTGTTTAGTGATCTAAGCAAAGCGTTCGATTGCGTATCTCATGGGATCCTTCTGCGAAAACTTGAGTCTTATCACTTTACACCCGGGAGCGTCGGGCTGCTAAGATCGTACCTCTCCGACAGAAGTCAGGTGGTGAGGACTGCTGGGGTATCATCAGCGAAGAGTGGGGTAACTACTGGTGTGCCACAAGGATCGGTTTTAGGACCGATCTTATTCTTAATTTATATTAATGACCTGCCATCATATATCGATAAAAACACAAAATGCACACTCTTCGCTGATGATACTACAGTATCATTTGCCACATCTTCCCTTGAGGATGCTGTGGAGGGGTTGACATGCATGCAGGAGAGAGTGGAGACATGGTTTAGTGCGAACAAGCTGCTCTTAAATAAAGATAAAACTCAGAAAGTTGTCTTTTCTATGAGAAATACTGAAAATATTAATGAAAATGTTCCACCGATCAAATTCTTGGGAGTACAACTGGATCCCAGATTACTGTGGGATGTGCATATTGATTCCCTTGCCAAAAAACTCGGAAGCAGCGTGTTCGCGCTTCGCAGCCTTGCTGCGCGTGTTTCCGGGGAGGTGCTAAGGATGTCATTTTGGCACTTTCCATTCGAGCATGTCGTATGCTGTCCTCGTATGGGGCCATGCTGCCCAGAGCCGAAGAATCTTTGCATTACAACGCAGAGTAGTGAGGATCATTGCTGCTTGGGCTATAAGGACTGCTGCAGGTCAGCATTTAGGCACTTGAAGATACTAACATTGCCATGTGTGTACATCTTGGAGAGTCTCTTGTTCTTAAAGAGGAATGGAGACCATTGCAGGACCTTCCGTGATATGCATGACTATGATACTAGGCATGGTGATGATTTTGTCACTCAGTATTGTCGACTGAAGAGATGTCAGGATGGTCCGGGGTACTTGGCTGTTAAGATGTTTAATAAAATCCCAGTTTCACTGCGAGACTTACCAACCACACATTTTAAAAATAAAATTAAGCAAATTCTTTTGAGCCACTGCTCTTATTCACTTGAGGAATTCTTTGATTCTACAATAGAATTTTAATCTCTCACTGCTGTATTTTAATGTGTATTTGTCCTACAGTATTTTAATGTGTATTTTTGTCCGACAGTATTTTAATATGTATCTTGACTAGATTTAATGTAGTGTTCTTATTATATTTTAATTTTATTATATTACTATTGTGACGTATGTAAGTACATATTGTATCATAACATGAATAAATTATCTATCTATCTAGCTTGGGAACATCCAGAAAAATATGAAAAGTTGCCGCTACTAAACGCTGATTCTTCGCGTTAAAAAAAATGGATTTCTTTGGAGTTGGATCTAGGTTTTCATTGGATTTTGGTGAACTTTCGTTCTTTCTAAAAATAACAAGAATGTTCTGAGGTTATTAAGTCGAGCATTTAACCAAAATTTTTCTTTGTAATGGGAAAATTTGAGTTAAGTAAAATAATGTATTGTATGATTAATATAATTTGTAGGTGTAGGTATGTTAATATTTATTTTTTTATTTACCTATCGAAGTTTTGAAGCAACTGTTTTATTTCGGAACTATTCGGGTATCATTATAAGTTTTATCATGGTTTGGCTCAGGTCTCAGGTTTGGAAATGAATCGTTTTAAAGTAAACACTCCGGATGATCTGAACAATGTCTATTTAGCATGAGTAAAACAGCGTGAACAATAATTCGGATCGGCACAAATAAAAGGCTTCTCCCCAGTGTGGAGCCTCTAGTAGGGTTTTTGGATGGCCAGACTGAGCAAATTTGCGAGTACAACGGAGCATATAATATAGGGTTTCCCCCAAAAAAAAAATAATTAATTATGTTACACAGTGCAAACTGTCTGTATAGCTATGTTTTAATTATTATTATTCACCTTAGAAATCCAAACCTCAAAATTCAGAAACAAACAAATATATCTCATTACCATATATCCCTGAAATAAATAACAGAATAAAGAAAGTCCTTAAACCATATAACATTAATATCGCTGAAAAACCCAACAATAAAACAAAGAAACTATATACTAAGTTAAAACCAAACACACCCAAAGATAATCAAACAAATTTAATTTATAAAATAGAGTGCTTAGACTGTCCAAAAACATACATTGGACAGACAAAACAATATCTAAAAAACAAAATTAAGGAACATAAAAACAGCATAAGAAACACAAATACAAATCCCACGGCTCTATCAAAACATGCATTGGACAATTTACATAATTTTAACTTCAACGATGTACAACTATTGGATTATGAAACAAATAATAAAAACGTAACATAAAAGAAATGATTCATATTAAAAAAACAAATAACACTATCAATTTTAGAACTGATACAGAAAACTTGAGCGTCATTTACAACAACCTAATTTCGCAATAAAATGCAATTTTTTGCATAAATAAATAGAAACGAAAATATAGTTATACCTAAATGGGAATTTCCAAGCGTACCTTTACCAGGCAATAAAACCCTAAATGTACCACTCTCTTATACCAGTTTAAAAGATACCTTTGAAAAGTTCAGTTGTCTAATTATTCATAGCAAAATTTCAAAAATGATATAGTATAAGTATAATGTGTACAAGCTAAATTAAGGTATGTTATCTTTTTTTATATTTAAAATTTATTCAACGTTTAAAGTCCAAAAATTTTTTGTAGACAATTTCTGAAGATGGTTTAGCAAAAAATAAACCGAAACGTAAAAATATAAAAAAGTTTACTTTTTTCAATTAATCATCACATGACCGCAATACCAGGAAATATACAAAATATTTATATCTAATAACGGTCAGGAAAAACCAAACAAAAAAATACAATCAAAAATTTCGGAAGGAGATGTAAAGAATGCAATCAGAATTTTAACTTCAAACGATACCATTGCCTTTAAAAATGAAGAAACTTTGCGAAAACTGAAAGAAAAACATCCAAAACCAGAAGATTTTGATAAAATTCCAATTTTCGATAATAATTTTGTTCATAATTCTTTTAACATAACAGAAGAAGAAGTAAAGAATTCCATTTTTTCTTTTAGTCCTGGTTCCTCCGGTGGTGTCGATTCTCTTAGACCGCGTCACCTCAAAGATATGGTAGGTTATAAACTTAGCAAAAACTCTAAACTATTATCATCACTTAGTTTATTTATAAATCACCTTTTTCTTAATCCTATACCAGAGGATATCCATCCAATTTTTTATGGAGCTAATCTTTGCGCTTTTAATAAAAAAAAAATGGGGGTATACGTCCAATTGCAGTTGGACTCTGCCTTCGATGCCTAGCAGCCAAAATAATTTGTTCCCGTCTTTATGATAAACTTGGGAAATTCTTTAGACCACTACAATTGGGTTTTGGCACGAAATGTGGCACGGACGCAGCGGCCCATGCAATGAGAAGGTTTATTCATTTTCCTCATATTTCTGACAAAATTATTTTAAAAATAGATTTTCTAAATGCTTTTAACATGATCAATAGAAACACAATTTTATTAAAAGTTAAAGAATATATTCCAGAATTGTACCATTTCATATATCAATGTTATAGTCACCAAACTATCCTTTCATATGGCAAAGAAAATATCTTTTCTAGAAGAGGCGTCCAGCAAGGCGATCCTTTAGGCCCTCCATTATTTTGTTTAGCAATTCATAGTATCATATATTCTCTAAACTCCTTAGATCTAAATTTGTGGTATTTAGATGACGGTACTTTAGCAGGAGATCCAAAAAACGTTTTGGAAAATTTTATAAAATTAATCTCTGCAAGTCAAGATATCGGCCTTTCTCTAAATTTTAATAAATGCGAAATCTCTGCAATATCGACAAATCCTTCATCTGTATTGTCAGATTTTTACTCTATTGCTTCAAATTTATTAGAAGTTCCAATTTCCCATTTTAATTTGCTCGGATGTGTTTTTTCTTCTGATGAAATTAGTTTAGCGATTAAAGATAAAATAAATTTTCTTAACAAAATGCGTGATAAATTAAAATTAATTGATTCACATGTGGCCTATTTTCTTTTAAAATCGTCTTTTTCAATACGTCGAATATCGTACTTACTACGTTGTGTTCCTTGCTGGAAAAGTACCGAATCTTTAAAAGAATATGATTTTCTTCTTGAAACCTGCCTTCAAGAAATTACAAATTGTCCAATAAAATTAAATTCTTGGCTTCAAAGTTCACTTCCCGTAAAATTGGGAGGACTCGGAATAAGAGATACAAATACATTATCAATATCTGCTTTTTTGGGCTCTATTAACGATTCGACTAAATTAGTAAATAATATTTTACCAGATCATATTTTAAATTCCTGTGATTTAGACTTTGATTTATGTTTAACAAAGTGGCTCTCTCTTTCAAATTTAAATATCGTTCCTCAAGATTTTAAAAAATCCCAAAAATATTTTGATTTTTTATTATGTAAAGTTCGTCAAGAACATCTTTTAACTGAGTGCCAAAGGGATGAGGATAGGGCACGCATACTGGCTCTTCACGCTTGTGAATCAAATGCATGGCTTAATGCCCTACCGTCTGCTTCCTTGGGGAACCTACTTGATAACTCAACTTTCAGAATTTCAATTGCAATTAGACTTGGTCTGTCTATTTCTATGGAACATCCTTGCATTTGCGGCGAAACAGCTGATATATATGGCTCACACGGGCTTAGCTGCAAGAAAAGTGCAGGGCGTGCTTCAAGACATAGTTAGATCAATGATATAATTAAACGGGCTTTAATTTCTGCTGAACAACCTGCAGTTTTAGAGCCGCTTGGAATTTGTAGGAATGACGGCAAGAGAGCGGACGGGATGACTTTGATCCCTTGGAGACAGGGAAAGCAGCTCATTTGGGATGCAACATGTAGCCATACCTTGGCAAAATCTTATTTACCTAAAACATCTAAAACACCTGGATCAGCTGCTGCTCTTGCTGAATCCAAAAATTTTTTAAAATATGGAGAGCTACAGGACCGCTTTATTTTTATACCAATTGCGATCGAGACATTAGGTCCTTGGGGTGATGAAGCTAGGAGGTTGGTTCGAGAGATTGCTATAAAGATCCCATGTGATCGATCCCTTAGTTTTATCACGCAAAAGATCAGCTTAGCAATACAAAGAGGTAACGCGGCATCGGTAATGGGTACCATCGGGGAGGACCACGGACTGGATGAAATTTTTTACTGTTAACTACTTATTATCTTAATGCATGTTTACTGGGTTAGTAATTTAATTTGTTAGAACTTCACCTTTTAGATTTAATTTTAACACTTAAGCATGTATTTTTTTATTTGCCTATTTTTAATCAACTTCTCATGTATTAAAAATGAACTGTAACACATTTAACCCAATTATAACAAAAAAAATATGCTTAAAGTTTTTATTTGCCCCAACTCTCCTACAAACTTAAAAAGAAAGTCCCATAGTCTGAATAATTATTAGTAACGTAAAAAAACTCAGTCACGATTTTGAACTAAAAATTCCATAGAAATTCCACGTTCGTCTAGGAAGCTTTGCGAAGCTCCAGAAAAGATCTCATTACCTGGCCAGGATCATTAAATAACGTTATCCAACAAGGTATTCAGAAAAAAAACTTTATAATAGACAGTGGTGTAACCAGTGCTCGGTGACCTTTATATTAATTAAGTTATCACTTAAAAATCACTAAAAATTCT